>JAJHSJ010000014.1:8955244-9160728 GCA_021015155.1 Magnolia officinalis | reverse complement strand
ATTAAATGGGTCCCACCTATAAGTGGACCCTCAAATGCAAATCGACGGTAGATCACCCACCTATCGGCCCTTCATCTTGGTCCCTTAGCCTCCTTAGCTCTTATGATCAACTTTTAACGGTGGATGATGGAGATTAGAAGGTTGAGATGGGAGATGAGAGAGTGGGAAATGTGCCACACTTGGCTTACTCTTGGAAGGGTTGGACGTTTGGAATTTTTAGGTTGCTTGGGAGTGAAGAGAGGGAATGAGAGAGAGAGAGAGAGGGAAGTGATGGGTGAAAAGGGATGGGATGATGTGTGATGGGTGATGGGTGGAGTGATGAGGTTGTAAGAAAGGGATGGGTGGAGAGAGAGAGAGAGAGAGAGAGAGAGAGGAGAGAGAGAGAGAGAGAGAGGTTGACTTTGGATGGGAAGGGATGGGTTGTTGTAGTTGAGGTATGGAGTATACTTAACATTGATTGATTGATTGATTGATGGGATGTGTTGTAAAGATTCCCTCAAAATTCGCAATGTGTGCGTTTTCCTCAAAATGAACGTGGGCGCACATCTCTTGGCCCGGGTATCGGTTTGGTGCGCGAGTCGTGGCTTTGGAATCACGGTGACGGCGCGATCACTAAGATACAAGTTTCTGGTTGATCCGACTTTGGTATGTAGGACTCAGCTTAGGATCGTATGCAAATGTCGGATACAGGTCGAAGGTTGCCGGAATTTGACCAGGAGGACCACGGAAGCCTACGGAACGGTACGGTCAAGGATACGGGTCTTACAACTCTCCCCACAAAATAAAAATTTTGTCCTCGAAATTTACACAATCATTAAAGTAAATATAACTCATAATAGAAGAGGAAACAAGACATCGTCATATAAGATCAGAGACAGCATACAAGATACAACATATAATCAATCATCAAAGAGATGGGGATAACGCTCACGAATCTTGGCCTCGCGCGCCCAAGACGCCTCATCAACAGAATGGTGACCCACTGCACCTTCACTAAGGGAATGACCTTGGTCCAGAGGACCTGCTCCTTCCGATCAAGGATATGAAATGGTTGCTCAATGTAAGAAGTGTCCTCACGAACCTCTAGCAGCTGCCAATTGATAACAAGAACGATGTCTGACCCACACTTCCTTAGCATAGAGACATAGAAAATATTGTGGACGATAGATAACTGAGATGGCAAGGCAAGCTGATAGGCTACAACGCCAACGCACCCAGTGATCTTGAAAGGTCCTATGAATCTCGGGGCAAACTTGCCCTTCGCTCCAAATCAAACCATGCCCTTCATAGGAGAGACCTTGAGATAAACTCTGTCCCCAACATCGAACTTTAAGGGACGACGCCGATGATTAGCAAAACTCTTTTACTGACTTTGAGTTGTGCGCATCCTCTGCCTGATGATATCGATATCCTCTGACATCTGCTACACAAGCTCGGGACCTAAGAGGCGCCACTCTCCGACCTCGGTCGAACAAATCGGAGATCTACACAGTTTGCTATATAATGCCTCAAAAGGAACCATGCTAATGGTCGCCTGATAGCTGTTGTTGTATGCGAACTCAGCCAATCGCAGGTGCTATCCCAGCTACCCTGAAATCAATCGCACAGGCTCGAAACATATCCTCAAGGATTTGGTTGACCCTTTCGGTCTGCGGATGATACATGGTGCTGAGCTACAAATCAGTGCTCATCGCTCTCTGAAAGCTCCTCTAGAACTGAGATGTGAACCTCGGGTTTCAGTCAGAAACGATCGAGACTGGAACGCCGTGCAGCCTCACAATTTCCTCGATGAATAACCTCGCAAGCCGATCCAAAGGCCAAGTCACACGAATCGCAAGAAAAATGCGCCGACTTCGTCAGACGATCAACGACAACCCAGATGGTGTCATGACCGCGCTGAGTCCTCGACAAACCCATGATAAAATCGGTAGATACGTGCTCCCACTTCTACATCGGGACGCTCAACGGCCGCAATGGACCAGGGGGTATCTGATGATCGGGCGCTTCATCCCCGCCCAAAAATATTGTCGCCTCATATCACGATACATCTTCGTCGAGCCAGGGTGGATAGAAAACCGTGATCGATGTGCCTTGGTCATAAGATCTCTTCGTAAATCAGGAATATCCGGGACACACAATCGGCCTTAGAAATGAAGTCCACCATCGGGACCAATCTGCTAATCTGTTTGACTCTCAGATGCTGCTTCTGCTCGGTAATCCTATAATGACTCTTCTGTCTGCTGAGCCTTGATCACCCTTGCAACAAGAGAGGGTTAAATCGGCAGGCTCGATAGCTGAACGATAAAAGACTGCAGACCAAACTCGAAGTCGTACTCTTCTATATCCTCGAGCATCCTCCACTCCTGAATTATCATGTGTGCCACTAGGCCTAGTGGCTGACGGCTGAGGGCATCCGTCACCACATTCACCTTGCCTGGGTGGTACTAGAGGTCAAAATCAGTCCTTTAGAAGCTCCATCCAGCATCTCTGCCTCATGTTCAGCTTAGACTGAGAGAATAGATACTTCAAGCTCTTGTGGTCAGAGAAGATCTTGATCCTGACCCCATAGAGATAGTGTCTCCACACCTTCAGTGCGAAGACGACTGCTGCCAGTTCCAAATCATGCATGGGGTAGTTCAGCTCATGGACCTTGAGCTGACGAGATGCGAAGGCTACAGGCCTGCCGTGCTGCATCAGATAGTACCTAAACCAATATGTGAGACATTGGTAAATACAACAAATCCATCACTCCTTGAGGGAAGAGTGAGGACAGGAGCAGATGTTAGATGGTCATTCAGCTCCATGAATATCTGCTCACATGCGTCAGTCCAAACAAAATTCACACCCTTCCAAATCAACCTGGTCAACGGGGCTGCAATATGGGAGAAGCCCTTTATGAAACGCCGATAGTAGCCCGCTAAACCAAGGAAAACTGCGGATCTCAGACGCAGTCGTGGGCTGGCCCCACTAACGCACTACCTCAACCTTCGAGGGGTCCACTGTGACACCCTCCCTCGTCACCACGTAATCGATGAACCTCACCTCCTCCTACCAAAACTCGCACTTATCCAGCTTCGCATACAACTGGTGGGCACGAAGGGTCTGCAACGTGATCTCCAGATGCTGCATATGGTCCTCACGGGTCCTTGAATATATCAGAATGTCGTCAATGAAGACCACAACAAACTGATTGAGATATGGACGAAAGACCTCGTTCATCAACTGCATGAAGACCGCGGGTGCATTGGTCAGTCCGAAGGACATGACCTGAAACTCAAAATGACCATAAAACATCCTGAAAGCTATCTTTGGGATGTCCTCCTATCGGACCCAAATCTGATGATAACCGAAACGCAGGTCAATCTTTAAAAAGAACTGTACACCCTGCAGCTGATCAAACAAATCATCTATCCTCGGTAGTGGGTACTTGTTCTTGATCGTGACTCGGTTGAGCTCGCGGTAATCTACGCAGAGCCTCAACGAGCCATCCTTCTTCCTGACGAAGAGTACTGGGGTTCCCCACGGCGAACTACTCGGACGAATGAATCCCAACCCACGCAACTCGTCTAACTGCCGCTTCAGCTCTTGCAACTCCATTGGTGCCATACGGTACGGGGCCTTCGAGATAGGCGCGGTACCTGGCATAAGATCAATCTGGAACTCAATATGCCGACGAGGAGGCAACCCCGAAATCTCCTGGAACACGTCGTGAAAGTCACAGATGATCGACAACTGATCAATACATGCTGCAACAGGCTCTTCAATGGCGCAGGAGATCAAGCAAGACAATGGCTCTCCTCGGGGCTCGGCAACGAACTAAAACTACGACAAGCCTAGAATGCAGAACGTAACTGTCCTCATGAAATAATCCAACACGGCGTGGTACTCGGCAAGCCAATCCATGCCCAGGATAACATCAAAATCTGACATCGGTAGCACGTATAAGTCAGCGGGTAAGAAAATCTCTCCCACTAACACGGGGCAAGATGAACAGAAACTGCCCAATACTGTGGTCTTCCCCAAGGGCGTTGATACAGTCAATCCCTTACTAGCAGACTCTGTCGGCAATCCAGTCGATCGGCAAAAATCCTCAGATATGATGTGTACGAAGCACCGGAATCAAATAGTACTCGGGCGATGCATGCAGAGACTAGAAGTATACCCTCCATGACTCCTCCAGATGACTGTGGGTCCTACTGAGCCGTATAAAATCTAACATGAGCTGGATGGGGAGGTACCTGTCCCCTCGGAGGATGCTGCTACTGCTGATGTCACTGAGGCGCTCGAAACTGCCGCCTCTGCTGCTGTGGTCTCTGAGGCTGGTACTATGCTGTTGCAGAGGGGGCCTCGGTGGTGGAATCTACTGTCGCTACTGCTATGGAGGCTACTGCGGTGCTCTCACCTGCTGCAGAGGTGCTCTGCCTGCTGGGTGCTCTGCTGTGTTGCTGTTGACGTCGGGGACACTCCCACCAATGGTGTCCTATCCCACTGCATCCATAGCAGGTATCAGAAAGATGTCTCTAAGGTGGTGCTGCTGGAGGCCGAGGTGGATGCTGGTGCTCTGGCGGATCGGGGCTGTATCCTGTTCTCTGTCGTCGATGTGGTGGGAGCCACTGGAGGGGGTCTGTCTCTTCCGTCCTCTCATCTGATCTCGATCGCTCTGTGTGCTGGCCCACTCAGTCTCATAAATCTGAGCCCTCCGTACTGCCACCTGGAAAGTCAGGAGCTCATACCTATTAACACAGCCTCAAAAACCGTAACGTAACAGTTCTCAAAATGGCGGGCCTTTCGCCCCTCGTCATTGACCAAATACAGCGCAAACCTCAATAGTACTATAAAACGAGCCGCGTACTGCGCACAGACATGTCCCCCTACACCAGAGTCTCGAACTCTAATGCTCGCTAACGACGAATGTGGTCAGGAAAGTACAGCTGCTCAAATCGATCAATAAAATTCTCCCATGTCCAGACATAATCAGGTCCTACAACATGGATAACGGAGGTCCACCAATGCTCAGCCTCACCCTGGAGAAGAAATACTACCAACCGGACTCACTAGTGGGTCGTCATGCCATCGTATCAAAAATTTTCTCCACATCAGAGCACCACCTCTCAGCTGCAGTCGGATCTGTCTCGCCCTGGAAATGCAGAGCATCGAGTTGCCAGAACTCTTGAAGTAGGGTGCTCGCGAGCTCCTGTTTTGTCTGGGCCCGCGAAACAACTGGGTACCTGCCCTATCCCTGAAGCGCAACCATCACGACCTACAATATCTGCTGTAACTGGGAGGCACTCACAGGTATAGTCGGATCCACACCGGTCTCAAGTGGAGGAATGACATCCTCAGGCTGGGGAGCAGGGATCTCTCGGGGTGGAACGGGAGTCGCAGGTGGCAAAGCGGGAGTCTCAGGTGGTGGAGAAGGATTCGCTCAGGTCGCTCTCGTGGGCGGCATGTCCTATAGGAAAGAATAACGACGCTAATCAACCTTGAGAATCGCACATTAGGGAACTCAATTGGAAGGTTACGCACCCGGAACCTAATCGTCTTAAACTCATAACAAACATGTGATGTTGTTCTCGGTTATTCCCAAGTTATGATCTAATACCAACTTCTGTCAGGCCCCAAACTCAGAAATCGGGCTCACAAAATTTTCGATTGCCGAATCCGGCTCCGACAGCCTCCGTAGTACCCCATTCTCAGCTCCCAGTACCCATACACCAGGTTCCGATCTTCGGATCCTACGAGGAGGATTTTTAACATCAATTTAATTCGTAAGGAGCATAACCATAAGCATAACCCACGAACAAAACCACAAGAACACCATCACAAAATCCACTATGATAAAAAACTTTGAGTACAATGCGTATGAAAGGGAAATACAAGATAATGAAAATAACAGAAATTCCAGAAGCTCGATTGCACACTCTAACTGCGGCGAAGCTATGGCTGCGTCCTAGTGTCACCTGGACGCATCAATCGTGCATAAGCTTATAGAAAGCTTAGAGGGTGGTGTAAGTATGTGCGTAGTATGAATGTGCTCAGAATGCAATGCCAAAGTAATGCGGAGCCATGTTGATGGGTACATGAATGCAATCAGTCGTACCAAGGCTATGCAGTGCAAGATATGAATGCAATCGCCAATATCAAGACCATGCGATGCGAGACACAACTCAAGTATGCCAATCCTCATCCAAATCCTCATACAACGTAACAAATATCAGTATAGTTCTCATTTTGGATAATTACCGGGGTCTAGTACAATCTACGTCAGCTTGCCACCCCTATCCGAATGCACAACTGGGAGAGTGGAAGAGACCTCACTATCCGCCTGCTGATATCGGGCCCAGCTCGTCGATAACGGACCCATTCCTTAAGGTGGTCAAACTCAACTTAGAAATTGCCCCCTCACTCAGGTGGGTAAGGTCACACCCCTTTCAACCGATCCCGACACAATGGGATACGCGGCCTATTGATATACGACTCTCGTGTGGTCATGTATCCACTCGGTCTCGACGTTGGAGTCATCCTCTGGTACTATTGGGTTTAGGGAGTTTCACCTAGGGACATCTATGGCGCCCCGATGCTAAAAACAATATTTTCGGTATCCAATCCGGCCATCCACGATGTGTCTGTGGAGGCTATGGCCCTGATGTCGCTAGGACATACAGTAATCACAATCACACAAATACAAACTGCATGAGTCATGCAGTCCAATCATGCATCAATCCTGCGCATACTGTGTGCTCATGTGGGATAACTCCACCTATTAGGGAGTCCCATAAACCACCTACACTATGGCATATGCAATGGCCAGTCACAGCTCATAATAAACATATAGATGATGCGTATGGGCATGTATCATGATGCTATGCTGTCACAAACTCGTAACCGGCAACGGTAGCCGGTATCGGTAATCGGCATCGATAATTAACCTCGATGCAAGGCAGGGTCCATAGATGGACGACCGATGATAGATCAATTAAAATCAATGGGGCCCAAGCAATTGGGTTAACCCACGAGAGAATGATGAGGAAGGGCCTAACAAGGCCAAAGGGAAGGTCACAATGTGGGCGTTCAACCATCATTGCCCATCAATGTGGTCATTTAACCAACATTGCTCCCAATAAATGGCGCTCATAGGGCCAATCGGATAGGGGCCCATGGCCTAGTACAAGAGCCTAATATACATCATCATGGGCCTTAATCACATCAAACGGGCCGAATCAATCAAATGAGCCGAATCAAGTGGGACGAGTCAAGTGGGCCGCTCCAATGGGCTCATATACATCAAATGGGCCGCATCATGAGGGCCTAAAATACATCATATCGGGCCTTATCAAGTGGGCCCAAAATACATCACATGGGCTGCGTTAACGGACCATACCACCACCCCATTCATCTATTATTAGGGATCTTTTTAGAGTATTATGCAAAAATATGAACCATATCAAAAAATCATTAGGACCATACCACACGTAAAAGTGGTGATAGTGATTCCCACTGTTAAAATTAAGAGGGCTCACCAAAGCATTTATTTTCCATCCAGTCAGTTCATAAGGTCATAAGGACCTGAACTAAGAGGACAAACTAATATCATATTGGTCCAAAACTGTTGTAACCCAAAGGGTTTCAATGGTAGGCGTTCAAAACCCACTGCTCCCTGTAGTGTGGTCCACCTAATAATTGGATCTGTCTTATTTCCAGTCTCAAGATTGAGACAAGCTAGCCAAATGGATGGACAGTAAGATACGACACATGCATAATGGTGGAAAATAATATAATATAATATAATATATATACATGAATTTAAAAAAAGCCACCGTCCAAACCCCGCCAAATGTTCTGGACGGTGCTGATTAGCCCATAAATCATGGTGGGTCCACACGTAGGAGTGGCCCATGATAGCATTATTAATATAAAATATTATATTATAAAATATAATACATACATACATACATAAATATATATATATATATATATTATATATATATTATATATATAGGAGAGAGAGAGAGAGAGAGAGAGAGAAGCGCTCACCTGCGAACCAGTTCGTACGTACTATATACGAACTTTTTTGAGAACCATCATACGTGATGTGGATCCAAAATCTGAACTGTTCATGTGAAGCAGTACCTAGTGAAACCCCCCAGGACCAAGTTTTACTTTATCTAAAACTTTTATCCATACCGTCCATAGAAAAGAGAAATTCAAATAAAGAAAAGAAACTGTTTACATTTTTCACGGTCCACCAAAGTTTCAGATCAAAGTAAAAATTCATACTATGAGGTTTCATGAGGTTTGCTTCATGTGGACCGTTCAGATTTGCGAGATTCATCACACAAGGTTTTCTCAAAAAAGTTCGTACGTACTACGTACGAACTGGTTCGCAGTGAGAGTTTTCCTATATATATATGGACACACGTGTGAGTGTGGGAAGGTGGCAGTGTCAACGTCCCGGATACCTGATGAATGGACGGTTTGGATGTACACATAATCACAGTGGCTACTGAAAAGGCCAAGCTATATGTCCTAGAGGGGGGGGGGTGAATAGGACTATGCCAAATTTAATATAAAATCAGCGGAAATAAAGTAAACCAATAGCCTTACAATTATGAATCAATTCACAATGCTAAATTTAAATCACCTTGATAAATAAGTATTGAGAGATTGATACAAATTCAGTTCTAAGGACAACCTTACACCATAATAAACAAGGGCTTATGGTAGGACAACCTTATTTCTAGAACATCTTTTGGATCAAGGACTTAATTTTAATATAAGTAAATGAAATAGCAAGGAATTGAAATTAAATGCAGAAGTATAGATCTAAATTATTACAACAATCCCCACACTTGCTTGAAATGTAAATAGTTACAACATTCACATCCACTTGTACATTCCACACAATCGAATGATAAAAGATATGAAAATTAAGCAAGCATTCAATCCACAAGACAAAGAGTTATAGTGGTTCGCCTGTGTGTACACCAACTGTTTTTCAACAGCCACACAGAAAGCTACTCCACTCCTAATATCCTCACACAGGGGATATTAGCGTTCACTATCAAATAGGTTTTCACAGGTTCACCAAAAACCTTTACAATTGTGTCTTTTTCACTTGGGCTTACACAATTCAAAAACCCCTCTTTTCTGAGTTTTCTGGCACTCCTCAGATAACCAATACAATGAGATTTTTCTGGTTCAACCTCAAACAAAACCAATACAATGAGATTTTTGGCTTAACCTCAAACAAAACCAAAAGTAAATAAATTTTACAGAATTGTAAAATACCTGGATTTCTCCTTTTCGTAGCAGCCCGGTAGAACCAATCGGAGTAGATGATTGAATGTCAAAGTTCAATTTCCAATACTCACATTCATAAGGTTCTAAATTCTAATTGATTTTAGATTTTACTTGTTGGGCGTAGCTATATTTGATTTTGATTCCAAGAAGAAGGAATAAGATAATTCCTCTTTTCAAATAAGATTGGAATATAGAAACAAAATCAAATTAAATAAGCTAGCAAAAAGGAATATTAAATAAGCATAATGTAGCTTAAAATAAACACAGACTTATCTTAGAGTGATCACTTGAAAATTCTTGAATTGAATCGAGTTGAAGTATGAAAACTCTGAATTTCGTGTTCAATTTATAGAAGTAAAAATCGCTCCTACGACTGGTCTTAGAAACCTTCGACTGGTCGTAGCTCTAACAGATATTTGAAAAATTAAGCGCGATCTTTGAAAGTCGTTCCACGACTGGTCGTGAGTAGCCTACGACTGGTCGTGGGTCACCTACGACTGGTCGTAGATCTCTACGACTGGTCGTAGGACCAAGGATTACATTGCTGGACTTTGAGTCGTAGCTCTACGACTGGTCGTGGACGAGTCGAAGCCACACCTACGACCGGTCGAAGGACCTCCAGGACTGGTCGTGGGCGTACCAAAAATTTCGAAAAATCTTCAACTACTTAGGACTGGTCGTGGAATTTCTTGGACTAGTCGAACCAAATGCTAGGACTGGTCGAACAAGAGCTAGGACTGGTCTTAGAATAGACCAAACTTATGTAAAATAAACATTTGATTTATGTATCCAAAGTGACCTACTTAAAGGGTCAACCTAAGGTCATTCAAACCTGAACCATGTCGTATGGACATTGAACTTCAACCATTCAACGAATGTAGATATTTGAACCATATTAGGCTTGAGATCTTGAACTTGTTGTAGCTTTAAACTTGAGATAGTCTTGAAGTCATTTCTTGAGTTGTTTCTTAAGACTTGAACTTCAACATTGTAGTTTCTTGAACTTCAATAATGTAGCTTCTTGAGACTTTAACATTGTAGCTTCTTGAACTTCAATAATGTAGCTTCTTGAGACTTCAACAAGTAGCTTCTTGAACTTCAATAAAGTCATGAAGTGTGTATGCAGTGTCTTGAATACATATAAATCACCATACAAGCACAAGACACAGATAGATGTTTTGACACATCAAAATTTGACAACCAAAGGAGCATGAGACCATAGCACTTACAGCTACTCAACTGTAACCCCCCGTACTTTCAGTACTCGAGTGTTACTGTATAACCTAACTCAGTATGAACGCTAACCTAGCTTAATTAAATAGTCGCCCTAAATCTATCCATCCTTGGGGAAAACACGGGCCGAATTACGACTACCAGATCACACTTAAATGCTTCTCAAGATGCCTAGGTCTGTTAATAACTAGGGATGAGTCAATTGTCGGATTGTTGGAATCATTAGGACGTTGAGGGTTGATAAGTGGATGTTCATGTGGCGCGACTCACTTGATCGTTAAAATTAGTTTAAGAACCAGGCACATAACTCGTAGTGGTCTACTCACTTGGAGGAATATTTCTGATTAGAGGTAGGCCCCACATTCATAATTTAAAATAATAATGGTAAAAATAATAATATAATAATAATAATAATAATAATGGTAAAATAGTAAAAATAATATTAAAAATAATAAATAATATTATTAAAGTAGTATAACATGATGCTTAGTGTTATAAAATCATAACAGGCCATATACCCGTAAACTGACCATTGGTTCCTAGCTTGAATGGTCCCTTAGACCACTTTAACCATCGACATTCAATTTTGAGAGGATCCGACCAATAGATTGGCAAAAACCCACTGTGGAACCCAATCTGAGTTGTGGGCCCCACCTAGAACTTAGATCAGGCCAAACCAACGGTCAAAGACCCTGAAATGGGCCTCCCAGAGTGAATGGTCGGTGTGGATTCATCACAAACATCATGGTGGACCCCACACCAAAGATCAGGGTACACAAATTGTGTACTCCCGTGCCACACTGCAACAAGCGAATCAGTCAGAACGGGTCTGACTCGTGTTTTGCTTAAAATGGGAGAGACGTCTCTCTCCCTCTGTGTTTGCCAACGACGGACGCCGTCCGTGTGGTTGGAAATGGCCCACCATGACCATCCTCTTGGATGATCCAATCCGTCCATCGTATTCGGGGCATGGCCCCGACCGAAACCCAGTGTTTTGGCATGTTGAAAACCATGGGCATGCGCGCTGTCTCAGCCAAATGAAGCCGACATGCAAGCAAAGGTTGTGTCTCCAGACACTCCGAAACTAATCCACTGTGATCGATGTGGGCCACCTTGAGACGATCCGAACCATCCAGCGGGTAGAGGACTTCCGTTCGACCCAAACTACGTTATCCGTACGTACCCATGCACACATGCATGAACACCACGGAAGGTGCAAGCGGTGTGCGTGTGGGTGGTGGCTTCTGAAAACAGAAACTTTCTTCCATTTCTCTTTGCCACGAGGGCAATCCGCGTGCGTCTCCTTCTTTTCATCCCATCCGTTCTTCCAGGGGATGATCTCAGCGCTTCTTGCAACGCCAAAAAAAGGCGAACAACTAGCTGACAGATGAAAAAGGCATGGATAATCTTTCCACTTTGGGCAATCGCGTTGGCGCAATCCGAGCCTCTCCCCGAGTCCCGTGGACCAATCTTAGTCGTCCCTGTTAGGGTGGCAACGTCTCTACTAGAGGAGGGTTTCTCATTTCGTGAGAAGGTGAAATCGGTGGAAAATCTCGTGAGATGAGGGAGACTAGAATGAATGAAGGATTAGTGGCCCCCACAGTGATCACAGGTCCCATCCGACCCGTTCAAACGGTCCAGATCTCCCCGTTAACCTGTAGACAAGATCTCACCATTATCAGCCACGTCATCTCCTCTGTTAGATTGAAATACCCACCGGGATGGAGTGAGCCCCATTGAAGAGAAAAAAAATGCTTTTCCGGTGGGCTATAAGAGAACAAATCCATCCCTCGTGATAGAATTCACCCATGCATGCGGAAATCAGAGGTGAGATTGTAAGTGTGGTCGCGCCCATCTTGACCGTTCGTTGTGGCGGTGCTAATGAACCCTAAGTTTATAAATAGAAGTCGTTTCGCCTTGAGATTTCCACCGCGCAAACAGGAAAGGAAAGAGAGAAATAGAGGGAGAAAAAGAGAGAAAACAGGAGAGGAAAGAGAGAGAAGGTCGGGCAGCTAGTGCCGCATCACACCAACCGACCGAGTTAAACCAAACTCAGAGCAAGTTAGGGTGACCAGGGGTCTTGGTTTCCGAAAATATTGGGAGATAGAAAGGGTGAAGAAAGGAGAAGGAAACAAGAGAGAAAGAAAGAAGAGGAAAGTGAGAGTCGGGTCCAGCATTGCGTCATCTGTGCAGCACCACTCTCTGAGTCATGGTTCGAGTTACGAGCCTGGCTTGAGTCCAGGATCCCGTCTGTCTCTCTACCTGAGAGTAATGGAAAGAAAAGAAGAAGAAAAGGGAAGAGAAAGTGTAACATCCTGAAAAATTGAGGGTCAAGTAGTAACTCAACTCTCGAGTTTCCAGAACATCACTTATGCAATATAGATAATGATGATTAAATGTTGTCTGCATTAATGTAGTGAACATGAGTGAGATTAAGCCAAAACAGCATATCATACTCCAGAGACAGTGAATTAGCAAGCGGAAGACTGTGATAAATATATAAAATATAAAAACTATGGTGAGTCTCCAGAGTGTGATAACATTACCAGGTTAATAAATTTCAAGTACATTTCTAAAATATACCAAATGTGTAAGTGTAATGTCTTCTATCCCAAGTACCATAGCCCCGTCAATACAATACCAGGTCTTCATAGACCTGTCAGAGAGTTACATGTAGGAGAGCTCCTCCTCAACATCATAGTAGTCCGGCTCTGCTTCATAAGCATCGCCATCACCTGAAACTCAACAAATCTGGTTGGTGTGTACAACACCGTCCCGTAACATGGGAGTGAATAGCTAACTCAGTGGAACAATAAAGCATAGGTTAACATGTTATCGACTCAGTCAAGCAGTAATGATAAAGCAGTACAATCAAACACTCCTAACTACTCTTATTAATACATGTATGGATGCAGTCATGATGTATGCCCTCACCACACCCTCCCTCGTGCGACACCATCTCACGTTCGTGGCATGCTTTCATCCCTCAGTGCTCCACATCTTCCAGGCACATGCAATGCATGATGAGCATGATTACCGAGTATTTATTAGTCCATTTTAAACAGTAGGATTGGGAAACTAAGGTACCTCCCTTGTATCATTCCCAAACATGATCCATTCTAGGGTCGTCAGTCCTAGTTAATATCAGACGACGGTGGGTTTTCTAGGTCACTGCAAAGGCTGTCAGGGCTGTTACGCACAAAGGTTACACCACTCCCCCATCACCTCTTAAACGATTCATCACAATACAGAAACAGGCCTAGTTCATACTCGATATACCGCGGCAAACTCTAAGGCTCACCGCGATTTCAGAGTATGCTCGAGGTCACTACAAAGGGCTGTCAGGGCTGTTGCTCGCATTCGTTGCACCACTCCCCCATCACCTTATCAATGTAGGCCGACAACACGAATATAGTGTCCCATACCACCATAATCGGCTCACGAGTTTGGTTGCTCACTGGTCACTACGGGGAGGCACGTAGCTCCAGCATATGCCGACAGCTCGACCACGGTGTCCCATATCACCATGCTCGGCTCATGAGTCTTAGCGAATCGAGGTACCATAGTTAAAAGGGATTCCACTGGTAAGTTTGGTACCCTAGGTTCAAGCAGTAGCGTCCAAACATGCTGAACATACATAAGACAGATCGGGTTGCCTGACGAGCTCGGCTAGCTCGAGCGTACAACAAGTTGAACGACATGAAGTGCATAAGTAATTCGCGTGGCCAACCACTATCGTCAACCGAAGTACGACTCGAGTTCGTCGAACACATCACACGTGGCAAATAAATCACAGCCACGAATTCAATTCTGGTACCGATTGTCTGGACTATAATCATAGCCCCAAACACAATCAATTTCAAATAGTAAAGCAGTAATGGATCAAGGTTCAAATCATACAATCAAAGTCTGATATTATCCGTTTAGGGCTGTCAGGGCTATTGCACACATTCGTTGCTCCACTCCCCCATCACCCATGATGGATCATACAACGTAAACATGAATTTAACATATGCATTACATAGATAAAATCATAAAAGCAGTTGAGCATGTTATGAAGCAGAACACAAGCATGAGTTTGTACATATTCAATTCCTAATCACACAGCTATTCAAGGAAATCATACACATAGTTAAAGGAGTTGAGAATCATATCTCAACACCCATATACATTACAATTTACTAACTACTACTCATTCAAACTTTGTAACAAACACTTAGACTACATACACCAACATACATGCCTTATGCTGATCACATAGGTATAAGGCCAAATCCTTTCACTAGGGAGTTACCCCAATCATAACACGCATACACCCACGACGGATAGTCATGACAAGCAGGAATCCAAGTTCTATATTCATTCAGTCATTTTCACAAATACTTGGGCCACACATTTTAGCATATATAGTGTATATTGGCCGTGGCGTGATTTAGGTCAAATCCTTTCTTTAAAGGGGGTATCGCCAATACAACAATCAATTATCCATGACAATTAGTCATGGCGAGCATGAATGAGAATTCTATACTCATTCAGTCATTTTCACAAACACTTAGAATACACTATTACAACATACTTGATGTATGTTAGGAAAACATGTATTAGGGCGAATCCTTTCGCCAAACAGGTAATTTATCCACATATAATATATTCATATAAAAAATAATCATGTCATACACATTTCCAAAATTTGTACGTATACGGTACTTTCTTTAAATACCTAGAGTATGTAGAATTCCATATTTTTCATCTTTAATCGAAACGGAAAACAGATAGCACTTTGTACATGTGCAATTGCATGCAGATCATGAATCTATCATTATCTGACATTGAAAGCGTTGAAATCCGTAACCTATACACCTAAAGTCCTCACCTTTTATCGTAGAATCGTAACGAAGTCGATAGGTTTGCTAAGCTTCCGTATTCGGCAGTTTGGCAACCTATAGAGCGAAATAGGTTAGCTATTTCATAACCTACAACCACCCAAGCCCCAAATCAGATTAGGGTTTGGGTTTCTTACCTAGAAACGGAGCTGGAATCGCCGGGAAAACGATTAGAACGGAGCGGTGTAGCTCGTAAAGCGGCAGGGAAGAGTAGCAGGACTGCTCCCACACTTTCTCTCTCTTTTCTCTCTTCTCTCTCTAGGTTTTCTCTCAAATTCGTATGGCTGCAATGAGAGAGGGTTTAAGGTCCTTATATAGCCTAAAAACTCACCGAAACAGACTCCAGGTCAAAGTATACTTGGGTTATAACCAAAACGGGTCAGTTTCAGCTCAACGGAGGACTTCTGGCTGGCTTCCTTGAGCCAAAGGTCGGACTTAAGCTCACCGACAATGGATCTAGGTTCTATTAAGTTTTCGTTCCAGTAGGGTTCTCAGATCACGCATGGCGGACCAGTTTCAGTTCAACGGTCAGCGGATCTCGATCGGAGATTCCGAGTACATGTAAATGTGTATGAAATTTCTCCTGATCCGAGAGTGTAATTTGGTCTGATTCTGACGGTCTGGTTGCTTAAAACTGATCCGCAAGCGAGAGGTGCCAGATTACTATTCAAGATATTTTATTTTGAATTAATTTCACATTTCTCACACTCTTCACTCCGAGCTCAAGCGAATAGCGCTGGGACACTATCTGGATTTAATTTCCAAGATGGTTGTCAAGCCCAGCGAGGCTGTCCTAGTTCCTTAACTTCGTGTTAATCGGACTTCCGACGTGCGGTCCAGATCCGATACAGAGTTTCGAGATGCTCCCGAGAGCAGCCGGGTAATGAGATTGATCCTAGATTTTAGGGTAACCTAGTGTCAATGATTCTACAAGTTTTGGGTCTTGCAGATCGTATTTAAAGTGATTAGTGCTAATTTCACAGGTACTCTAGTTTAACACTAACTAATTCTCGCCTAATTTTAAAAGGATTTAGTCCTGGGTGATTTCGGTTTCAGGTGGTACTTGGGCCTTTGTAGTTTGTATATAAAGTGATCCAAGTTATACTACTTAGCTAGTTTAAGATAGTGTCTAGGGTGAAAGTACTTAGAAAAATTTAAGGAACAAGGTGGTGAAGGGTGGGATTTGTGAAGGAAATGGGTTAAGGAGCGATTTTAGACTGTGGGATTCAGTTCTGACAAGTTAATAAGGTGTTAGGATCAACCCATTGCCTAAGGACGTCTAATCCCAGGTTGGCAAAAATCCGGGATGTTACAGAAAGAAAGCAGGGAGAAAGGTGGAGAAGAAGAAAGCATAGAGGAGAAGTCGGGTACAAGACCCGAACTCGGGTTGCACCAAGTTGCTGCCTCAGCTCGACTCGACTCGCTGACTAGCCTTGGGTGCGAGTTGAGGGTGGCTAGGGCGAGTTCATGTAGTGTTAGACCTTTCTAAATGAATGAAAATGAGAGAAAGGGGTGTAGGAAGAAGTGAAAGGAGGCCAAGGAGAGTGGGACCCATCTCGAGTCAACTCGACTCGGATAGGACTCATTGGGTCATACTGTGCGAGTCAAGCGGGTCTGGTTTAGTCCAGTGACCTGACTGGGATGTGGGTTTGAGTAGGAGCAAGGGGGAAGAGAGGAAGAAAATGGGAGGAGGAAGAAAGAGGATGAAGAAGAAGAAGATAAGGGCGGCGGTCCTCGCCAAACTGAGTCAACTCGGCTCAGGACCGAGTCAGCTTGCTGACCCATCGGCTGGGTCGAGTCTAGGGACTGTTGGACCTCCAGCAGGAAAAAGGAGAGGAAGGACAGAGATGGAGTGAGAGAGAGTAGATGGACGTTTGTGTTGAGCCAAGTCAACTCGACTCGAACCAAGTCAACTAAGGTGAGCCCACATTTTCTTTCCAGATTGAAGTCATTTCAATTATCATTGTGATTATTAACATCATTTTTAAGAATAATAAAATTAGATAAAATTCACCCTTGATAAATCATCCATATTAATATTGGTTAATATTACATATAAAAATTATCGTTATTAAAATATTAGTATTTTATATTGTCGTTCTCAAAATCACCTTAACGATTGTTAGTGTCACATTAGCTAAGACTGGTACATTGTTAATAGTAATAATTGTTTTGAATTATTAACACTATTATTCACCATGGGTTGATGCTAGGTAACCTAATATAATAATAGCCATCAGGACGTTGTTGTGCTAATATTAGTTATTGTAAATAAAATTGCCAGTAATGATATTAGTGTAAATCCATCACTCGAAAATATTATTAGTAATAATAGATTACACTATTTTATTTCCATCATAATACTTAGTATTACCATGGCCACTAGAATTAGTTGTATCATTAACGTTAAACTGTAACTAACCATATTATTACATCGAGTAAGCTACACATGTATTACGTTTCAACTCCTAGGTCGAAACCCTAAAAACTCAGGCAATCCCAACCCTAGGCTATGATCTTAAACCCTAGGTAGTGATTAGAACTTGTACCTAATTATATAAGTTCATGATTTGTGGTAGGATACAATTCTAAGGGCGCAAGCACTTAGCGACACTAGAAGGCAATCAAAGTATAAAATGATGATTCTTCCTCTTGAGCTTTCCATCTTCTCATTAGCTTAAGTTATAGTTTTTATTTAAATTCATAATTGACATCTCCCTTTATTATCACATGTGTTAGCTGGTGGAAATCGAATTGTTGTATTATGATTATCCTGTGTAATTGTTCATGCTTGTGGATTCCTTTTTGTGGATTGCTTATGGAACTTAAACTGGTACATTAGTGAGAAATTCCCACATATGAATGTACACCCATACTCGGGATATAACGTGACTAGTTGTGATCGTAATGGACCTTCGACTTGGTGGTTATTGAGTGTGGTATAGATGGATCATTGATGTGGGCCTACCATCCAGGGTTGTTATGTCTAATGGTTTTCAAGGATGGTCTTTTATCGCGTGGTTCTGATACTCGCCCTATGTGGCCTACTTTGATATCGCCCTATGTGGCTTTATTCTAGTATTTTCCCTATATGGGTTAGATGCTTTATACTGTGCAACCATGCACTGTTAAGCCCAATATATTGTAATATGATTGGCCACTAGTCGAAGGGGTACCATTAAACATCCTAGGGTGGTAGTCTCATGGGCCGTGGATGGTGGAATGAGACACTAGGCCTGAACCGTCCGCCTACGCTGGGCCATGCGCTCCTGTAGTGACCGTGAGCTTATCTAAATCAGTTGATTGTAAATGGACTAATAATGGGCTGACAAATCATGCATACATGACATATTTCGATGGCTTGGATCACTCTGCCCTACGATTACGCTGAATGTTGTGCTTATAACCAGTCATTCGATTGTGATAATGACTCGGATTATCATGCCCTGTGATTACGTTGAATGTTGAGCTGATGACCAGTCTTATCCCTGGGTGACGACCCCAATGTCCGTCCGGATGTTTTACCTGGGACATAGGCCGTCTGGATGTTTTACCCAGGCCGACGATTGCATTCGTACATCCATGCATCTAATAAGACTGCATTTACTCTATTTTGGTTGTCTGAATGTTTTATACTATTTCTTACCTAATGTGGCGGTGTGTAATCTTGAGGGTAATTCACACTGAGTTGGCCACTCATCCATCAAATATATAACTGTACAGGTAGCACAGGTGGCTCAGGTGAAATTCATGTTTATATTGTCGAGGTGCAAGCTACATTTGACAGGGATGCATGATTGCGATTGCTAAGAGTTGCTACAACATTTCATATCTCAAATTTGTTGTAATTCACTTTATTTCACATGTAATATTATTTCATTTTATAATTATAAGAATGAGGACATTGGTTTGTATAAGTCATTATGGGCTGCATCTTGTATATTCTAAATGAAATTTAGAATTTCTCTTTTATGCTTACTTGTCTATTCTATGCTCATCTACTTACTCTGATGAAAGATAAAATGAAAAAATTATTACATTTGACCATCCTTTAAGGTTAACTCTCGGGTTTTTGGGAAACGGGTCGTGTACTCGGGTTCTGAAGATTTGGGGTGTTATAGTTGGTATCAGAGCATAGTTTGGACAAACTTGGCCATGGAAAATGATCTTATACAAACTTTAAATGTCTCAATTAGGACATTTGAAATTAGGAAATTTGAACTTAACTGAATTTCCCCTAGACTTGGAAGGATGATTGAGAATGTAGAAACTCAAACTTAGGTTCCCATAGAATTATTAGAGAAACTATTGAGAATTTCCTCTGTAGCTAGGAGGAATTGAGAACATAGAAAATCAAAATGTTAAGCCCCCTGAGCAGTTGTTTGGATAACCATGGAATTTAGAAATGGACTTAGGTATCCTTTGAAATTGTTGGAGTGCCATTTAAACTTATGTGAGGTTCCCTTGTGTTAAGGAAGGTTGAGAACTTAGGAGCTTAAAACTTTAGGTCATTTGAACATCTCAAGTTTAGTCATGCCTTGATTTCCATGAAAACTACCAGCATCATTGTTTGAAATTAGAAACTAAACTCATGTGTCATAGAAGAACGAATACCCGAAGGACATTTTAGGAATTTAGGATCCAAACCTTTTCTATAATTTTCCTTAGTAAAAGATAACATGGTCACAACACTTAGTGAATGAAAAGAACTTATGCATTGTAGGAATTTCCGTGATCACCAGATTGTACACTCGATTGGACACAGGTGCCCTCTAAGCTTAAGAATTGCAACGGGAAATGTAGTTTGAATTCCTTAACACGTCTCTTTACTTAGAATTAATATTCCCTACAAATTCTAGCATATAAAATTTATTTAGAGGTGAAGTTATGGGGTTCTGGGTAAGTGGTTAGCCCTAGATTGAACATATTGAGCCTAGATTCGAGAAATGGGATAAGCTTAATGGCTTTCAAATATATATATATATATATATATATATATTATATATATATATATATATATATTTTGTTATTTTGTTGAAACTCTGGTCTTGAAATTTTTGTCGAGTACTTGGGTACTCAGAGTGCGTGCAGGAAGCGTGATGGTCGTTCGCGTCTATTCACGTAGATTTCGAGTGCTCTCATTTTCAGGATAGAAGATTTCATAATATTTCCTGTGAGTCTGGAATAATCAGGATCATGGACTGATGCAATAATGTATACGCGGTTTGATCCGAACCCTATATCCTAGTAGATTCTAATGATCTCAATGCCCTGATCAGGCAGAAGATCGAGATTTACCAGGATTAGGGATTGATATAGAAAATCTTCTGTTTTACGTAGACAAAGGGTCGATGTATCAGGCTTAAGCATACTATGACCATTTATTCGTGTTACCCTGAACGTTGAAGAATAGAAATTGGTAATACACTTTGGACAGCTAGGGACTATCATTAGAAGTAAAAGAAAATAAAGAGAAAGGCAAAATATTATCATTAGTGGTCGCCTAACTCTTAGTGGATGCGATAAGACATTTGATGTAGGTAAACCTTTAAACAAATCCTTAGTATTGGTTAACGCCAGAACGGTTCCAAATGTTTAGTAGGAATTGATATGCTAGACTAGATGCTTAGGGAAGTGGTACGTTTAAATATGGCTTGTTAACAGTGCAGGACGTGATTGCACAAATGAGAAATACAATGCACTATAAAAATGAAATTACTGCTTGTAATGTTAACGCTTAGGGATACACATAAAAAATCTCGGGACGAGATTTCTGTTAAGGGGGGTAGATTGTAACACCCCGTACTTTCAGTACTCGAGTGTTATTGTATAACCTAACTTAGTATGAATGCTAACCTAGCTTAATTAAATAGTCACCCTAAATCTATCCATCCTTGGGGAAAACACGGGCCGAATCACGACTACTAGATCACACCTAAATGCTTCTCAGGATGCCTAGGGCTGTTAATAACTAGGGATGAGTCAACCGTCGGATTGTTGAAATCATTAGGACGTTAAGGGTTGATAAGTGGATGTTCACGTGGCGCGACTCACTTGATCGTTAATATTAGTTTAAGAACCAGGCACATAACTCATAGTGGTCTACTCACCTGGAGGAATATTTCTGACTAGAGGTAGGCCCCACATTCATAATTTAAAATAATAATGATAATAATGGTAAAATAGTAAAAATAATATTAAAAATAATAAATAATATTATTAAAGTAGTATAACATGATGTTTAGTGTTATAAAAATCATAACATGTCATATACCCGTAAACTGACCATTGGTTCCTAGCTTGAATGGTCCCTTAGACCACTTTAACCATCGACCTTCAATTTTGAGTTAGATTGGCAAAAACCCACAGTGGAACCCAATCTGAGTTGTGGGCCCCACCTAGAACTTAGATCAGGCCGAACCAACGGTCAAAGACCCTGACATAGTCCTCCCAGAGTGAATGGGCGGTGTGGATTCATCACAAACATCATGGTGGACCCCACACTAGAGATTAGGGTACACAAATTGTGTACTCCCGCACCACACTGCAACAAGCGAATCAGTCAGCACGGGTCTGACTCGTGTTTTGCTTAAAATGGGAGAGACGTCTCCCTCCCTCTGTGTTTGCCAACGACGGACGCCGTCCGTGTGGTTGGAAATGGCCCACCATGACCATCCTCTTGGATGATCCAATCTGTCCATCGTATTCGGGGCATGGCCCCGACCGAAACCCAGTGTTTTGGCACGTTGGAAACCATGGGCATGCGCGCTGTCTCAGCCGAATGAAGCCGACATGCAAGCAAAGGTTGTGTCTCCAGACACTCCGAAACTTATCCACTATGATCGATGTGGGCCACCTTGAGACGATCCGAACCGTCTAGCGGGTAGAGGACCTCCGTTCGACCCAAGCTACGTTATCCGTACATACCCATGCACACTTGCATGAACACCACGGAAGGTGCAAGTGGTGTGCGTGTGGGTGGTGGCTTCTGAAAACAGAAACTTTCTTCCGTTTCTCTTTGCCACGAGGGCAATTCGCGTGCGTCTCCTTCTTTTCATCCCAGTCGTTCTTCTAGGGGATGATCTTAGCGCTTCTTGCAACGCCAAAAAAAAGGCGGACAACTAGTTGGCAGACGAAAAAGGCGTGGAGAATCTTTCCACTTCGGGCAATCACGTTGGCGCGATCCTAGCCTCTCCCCGAGTCCCGTGGACCAATCTCAGCTGTCCCTGTTAGGGCGGCAACGTCTCTACCAGAGGAGGGTTTCTCATTTCATGAGAAGGTGAAATCGGTGGAAAATCTCGTGAGATGAGGGAGATTGCAATGAACGAAGGATTAGTGGCCCCCGCAGTGATCACGGGTCCCATCCAACCCGTTCAAACGGTTCAGATCTCCCCGTTAACCCGTAGACAAGATCTCACCATTATCAGCCACATCATCTCCTCCATTAGATTGAAATACCCACCGTGATGGAGTGGGCCCCATTGAAGAGAAAAAAATGCTTTTCCGGTGGGCCATAAGAGAACAAATCCATCCCTCGTGATAGAATTCTCCCATGCATGCGGAAATCAGAGGTGAGACTGTAAGTACGGTCTCGCCCATCTTGACCGTTCGTTGTGGCGGTGCAAACAAACCCTAAGTTTATAAGTAGAAGTCGTTTCACCTTGAGATTTCCACCGAGCAATCAGGAAAGGAAAGAGAGAAATAGAGGGGGAAAAAGAGAGAAAACATGAAAGGAAAGAGAGAGAAGGTCGGGCAGCTAATGCTGCACCACACCAACCGACTGGGTTAACCCAAACTTGGAGCAAGTTGGGGTGACTAGGGGTCTTGGTTTCTGGAAATATTGGGAGAGAGGGGGTGAAGAAAGGAGAAGGAAAGGAGGGAGAAAGAAAGAAGAAGAAAGTGAAAGTCGGGTCCAGCGTTGCGCCATCTGTGGCACACCACTCTCTGAGTCATGGTTCGAGTTACGAGCCTGGCCTGAGTCTAGGATCCTGTCTGTCTCTCTACCAGAGAGTAATGGAAAGAAAAGAAGAAGAAAAGGGAAGAGAAAGAAAGCAGGGAGAAAGGTGGAGAAGAAGAAAGCATAGAGGAGAAGTCGGGTACAAGACCCGAACTTGGGTTGCACCAAGTTGTTGCCTCAGCTCGACTCGACTCGCTGATAGCCTTGGGTGCAAGTTGAGGGTGGCTAGGGCGAGTTTAGGTAGTGCTGGACCTTTCTAAATGAAAGAAAATGAGAGAAAGGAGAGTAGGAAGAAGAGAAAGGAGGTCAGGGAGAGTGGGACCCATCTCGAGTCAACTCGACTCGGCTAGGACTCGTTGGGTCATACTGTGCGAGTTAAATGGATCTGGTTTAGTATAGTGACCTGACTGGGATGTGGGTTTGAGTAGGAGCAAGGGGGAAGAGAGGAAGAAATGGGAGGAGGAAGAAAGAGGATGAAGGAGAAGAAGATAGGGGAGGCGGTCCTAGCCAAACCGAGTTAACTCGGCTCGGGACCGAGTCAGCTTGCTGACCCATTGGCTGGGTTGAGTCCAGGGACTGTTGGACCTCCTACAGGAAAAAGGAGAGGAAGGACAGAGATGGAGTGAGAGAGAGTAGATGGACGTTTGTGTTGAGCCAAGTCAACTCGACTCGAACTGAGTCGACTAAGGTGAGCCCACATTTTCTTTCCAGATTGAAGTCATTTCAATTATCATTGTGATTGTTAACATCATTTTTAAGAATAATAAAATTAGATAAAATTTACCCTCGATAAATCATCCATATTAATATTGGTTATTATTACATATAAAAATTATCGTTATTAAAATGTTAGTATTTTATATTGTCGTTCTTAAAATCACCTTAACGATTGTTAGTGTCACATTAGCTAAGATTGGTACATTGTTAATAGTAATATTTGTTTTGGAATTATAAACATTATTATTCACCAAGGGTTAATGCTAGGTATCCTAATATAATAATAGCCATCAGGACGTTGTTGTGCTAATATTAGTTATTGTAAATAAAATTGCCATTAATGATATTAGTGTAATATCCATCACTCAAAAATATTATCAGTAATAATAGATTACACTATTTTATTTCCATCGTAATACTTAGTATTACCATGGCCACTAGAATTAGTTGTATCATTAACATTAAACTATAACTAACCATATTATTACATCGAGTAAGCTACACATGTATTACATTTCAACTCCTAGGACTAAACCCTAGGACGAAACCCTAAAAACTCAGGCAATCCCAACCCTAGGCTATGATCTTAAACCCTAGGTAGTGATTAGAACTTGGACCTAATTATATAAGTTCATGATTTGTGGTAGGATACAATTCTAAGGGCGCAAGCACTTAGCGACACTAGGAGGCAATTCAAAGTATAAGGTGATGATTCTTCCCCTTGAGCTTTCCATCTTCTCATTAGCTTAAGTTATAGTTTTTATTTAAATTCATAATTGACATCTCCCTTTATTATCACATGTGTTAGCTGGTGGAAATCGAATCGCCGTATTACGATTATCCTGTGTAATTGTTCATGCTTGTGGATTCCTTTTTGTGGATTGCTTATGGAACTTAAACTGGTACATTAGTGGAAAATTCTCACATATGAATGTACACCCATACTCGGGATGTAACGTGACTAGTTGTGATCGTAATGGACCTTCGACTTGGTGGTTATTGAGTGTGGTCTAGATGGATCATTGATGTGGGCCTACCATCTATGGTTGTTGTGTCCAATGGTTTTCAAGGATGGTCTTTTATCGCATGGTTCTGATACTCGCCCTATGTGGCTTACTTTGATATCGCCCTATGTGGCTTTGTTCTAGTATTTTCCCTATATGAGTTATATGTTTTATATTGTGCAACCATGCAATGGTAAACCCCATATATTGTAATATGATTGGCCACTAGTCGACGGGGTACCATTAAACATCTAAGATGGTAGTCTCATGGGCTGGGGATGGTGGAATGGGACACTATGCCCGAGCCGTCCACCTACGCTGGGCCATGCGCTCCTTGTAGTGACCGTGAGCTTAATTAAATCGGTTGATTGTAAATGGACTAATAATGGGCTAACAAATCATGCATACATGACATATTTCGATGGCTTGGATCACTCTGCCCTACGATTACGCTGAATGTTGCGCTTATGACCAGTCATTCGATTGTGATAATGACTCGGGTTATCATACCCTGCGATTACACTGAATGTTGCGCTGATGACTAGTCTTATCCCTGGGTGACGACCCTAATGTCCGTCTGGATATTTTAGATGTTTTACCCGAGGCCGATGATTGCATTCATACATCCATACATCTAATAAGACTGCATTTACTCTGTTTTGGTTGTCTGAATGTTTTATATATTTCTTACCTAATGCGGCGGTGTGCAATTTTGAAGGGAATTCACACTGAGTTGGCCACTCATCCATCAAATATATAACCGTGCATGTAGCACAGGTGGCTCTGGTGAAATTCATGTTTATATTGTCGAGGAGCAAGCTGCATTTGACAGGGATGCATGATTGTGATTGCTAAGAGTTGCTACTGGATTTCATATATCAAATTTGCTATAATGCACTTTATTTCACATGTAATATTATTTCATTTTGTAATTGTAAGAATGAGGACATTGGTTTGTATATGTTATTATGGGCATCCTCTTATATATTCTAAATGAAATTTAGAATTTTCCTTTTATGCTTACTTGTCCATTCTACGCTCATCTGCTTACTCTGATGGAAGATACAAGAAAAAAATTATTATATCTAACCTTCCTTTAAGGTTAACACTTGGGTTTTTGGGAAATGGGTCATGTAGTTGGGTCCTGAAGATTCGGTGCGTTACATCAACGCTCCTGCCTGTCCAGGACAGCCTGATGAATGGACGGTTTGGATGTACACTTACATCACAGTGGCTAAAAGCTCCTGCCCATCCCAGCTATAATTGGATGGACGGTTAATATGAAACACAGAAATTAAGGTGGGGTCTACGAGCGTGGTCCACTAAAACAAATTTATTATTATTATTATTATTATTATTTTTTGGTTAGCTTTTAGTACACACCCATGTCAGTACACACACTCCATGTTAGCCACACCCTATTACCATCACGTCCAGCATCCAGGGACACTGGACGACATGGATATAACACAAGCATCATGGTGGGTCCCACATGGACGTGGCGCACCTGATTTGGATCGCTCTAATATTTGTGTTTTTCCTTTTCGTCTAGGTCCCGTGGTAACAGGTTGAACGGTGTAGATCTACAAATCCATTAAGTGGGTCCCACAAAGGTGGATGACATGGATAGGATACCTACTTCATGGTGGGCCACACACTCATCATCAACATCACCAAAAGAAAAGGACAAGGCGAGAGAGGGAGAGAGATTGGTGTAGTGGAGGGACCCAGCTATTATGGGCCCCTCATATGATTACATCACATAGATTAAAATGGGTCCCACCTATAAGTGGACCCTCAAATGCAAATCGACGGTAGATCACGCACCTATCGGCCTTCTTCTTGGTCCCTTAGCCTCCTTAGCTCCTATGCTCAACTTTTGACGGTGGATGATGGAGATTGGAAGGTTGAGATAGGAGATGAGAGAGTGGGAAATGGGCCACACTTGGCTTGCTCTTGGAAGGGTTGGATGTTTGGAATTTTTGGATTGCTTAGGAGTGAAGAGAGGGAATGAGAGAGAGAGAGAGAGAGAGAGAGAGTTGACTTTGGGAATGGGAAGGGATGGGTTGTTGTACTTGAGGTATGGAGTGTACTTGACATTGATTGATTGATGGGACATATTGTAGAGATTCTCTTGAAATTCGCAACGTGCGGCGTTTTCCTCGAAAAGAACGTGGGCCTACATCTCCTGGCCCAGGTATCAGTTCGGTGTCGAGTCACGGCGTTGGAATCGCGACGACAGCGCGGTCGCTAAGATACAAGTTTCGGGTCGAGCTGACTTTGGTATGCAAGACTCAGCTTAGGATCGTGCTCAAACGTCGGATACAGGTCAAGGGTTGCCGGAATTCGACCAGGAGGACCACAGAAGCCTACGGAACGGTACGGTCAAGGATACGGGTCTTACATTAATTCGAATGACTTAAGCGAACTACGTGCAACTTGCATTGGGTGCAAGCATCCTGTGTAGTCCAACTACTGTCGGTTGTTCGTCTTCGGCCTAAATCGGTCAGATTGGCCCAAAACAGCTGATCAAGTAAGGCTGCGCTTGCTAATCTTTCTGATTTTGCTGGCCAACCCAATTACCGGTAGACTTAAATTCTATAGCATGCCACAAAAAATTCTACTCAAGAATAAACAACCAAATTCATTAGTACTTCAGGATACTTTAGCTAATATGGGCAAACAAAAGGCATGCAAGTACACGATTTAGTAAGCATTCATCTACGTAGTATCTCAATCATCAATTGGCACTGATTATCACATATACATCCATGCGCAACGAATAGTAACTAGCACTGATTAGCATGCATCCGTCTACACACTACACAATCATAAATCGACACTAATTATCATGTATAGGCCCATACATTACCCAAATCAATAATCAATACTGGTTAGCATGCATCCATCTATGCATTCGCAAATCAACACTATCATACATTCATCTATTCACTACATAAATCATTAATTACGGCATGAGTTTGATAATTGGCATCCTTAGGGTAATGGTCCATTGATTAGCGTGTCAATGCCCTCTCTTATTGCCTGGCTGTTTCCTTTCGGGGGCTTACTTCCGAAGGAGAAAAATATCCCTATGATAGTTTTGTGTATAGGAATAAAAAACTAAAATTCAGTTCTCATTAATCATGCATGCACGAGTATTTATAAAGGCCCAAACATGGGTGCTTGGGAGAGATGTTCAGAAATGACCCTTGGCCATTTTTGGGCGTGTCCCACGATCAGGTGGGGCCACCTTTTGGCATTCCATTAGGTTCCTTTGGTAGCCCTATGTGTGGCCTTCAAAATATAAGTAGTTCTGTTCACTGGATTTGTGCATATGAGTTTTGGCATAAGGCTAAACATAGACATTTCAATTTTTCTGCTAAGGATTTTCTACACAACTATGCCTGGTCCTATTTGAGATCCACTACCTAATTATATGGGGTCCACTACTTTCGAAGGAAAAGGGGAATTTGGTAGAGTTATATATGTACTTCAAAACCCACAAGGTAACCCTACTTAATCATGCATATACAATTTTTGGTGAAGACTCAAACTTGAGTACTTGGAATAAATGCGCAAGAAATACAATGTAGAATTAGTTTTAGCCCGATTTTGAGTATGTCCCCATGATTACAAGGGACCCCCTTTCAGTGTGACGTGAGGTGACCTTATTAGTACTATATATGTACTTTAAAAGTTATAAGCTGGGACCAACTGTTTGTGCACACATAATATTTGGTATAGGGCCAAACATAAGTATTTTAATTTTCTGCACAACTGTGCCTTGCCCCATTTTGAGATCCACTCCCTGATCATGTGGGGTCTTATTTGGCCCAAGTAAAATATAATTTCTCTATTCATTAGTATAGCTTAAAGGTTTCAAGTGGCGGCCTACTCATATCTTGTGTATGGGGTCCACTACAGAGGCCCAAAGTTGGTACAAAACACAAAAATAATCAGACAGTTTTTAGCAATGGGGTCCGTCACAACTTAGGGCCCAATTTCCAAATACTTAGGGATCATTCCAGACAAAAACTTGGGACATCCCATCTCACTGATATAAGAATTAAACATCCCCCTTAGTGGTACCCTTAACTACAGAGTGTGAGGCCCACTACATGGTGTCAAAGAGGCCTACATACAATAAAGTTAAGTACTTAGAAAATTTTGAGCAAACAGAGAGTGCAAAGGAAAAGAAATAGATCCAATGGTAAGTGGGGCCCATGCGCTAAAAAACCATAAATAGAGACAAAACAATGCACATGGGTTTCTGGATTGAATGAACTAATAAAATGTATAAATCACACGTGGTCCCACACCCAAGTGGGTCAATAAGAGGATCAATGTTATGTACAATATAGATCCAACATGCACGTTAAGTAGCACATGAAATGTATTGATCAAATCTCTATGAACAGATCATCTATTGGAAAATCCCATCCAAGGTGCCCTGTGTTGGACACTCCCTTGCTAGGAGTTAGCATTTCTGCCATACTCTTTGATGCAGCTACTGGCATCACGTTATCCATCCTCTCACAAAAGAAGTACTTCACATGGACACTCACACATTGAGACAAAACATGAGTGATTTTTTACAGTGACCTCGAGCCGTTGGATCTTTCCATATGTCGTCCTTTGATTGTGCCACGTGGTGACAAGAGGATACCATTAGGTGGGGAAAGGTGAGAGACTTGTGTAAGAACTCTATGTGGTGGGCCTTACTGATCAATGGCCTGGATTGTCCTAGCAGTTGGACTGTGTGGTTGAGTAAATCAGTGGGCCCCACTTCAGGTGATCCGCTGTGCCTATCTGCGTAGCAGGTGCTACGAGGGCTGGAATGCTATTGCTTTTTACGTAGATAGCTATTTGGGTTGAACTAGGACACAACAATGTGGAGCAGTGGGAGAGAGAGTTATGATGGGATTCAAACTCTCATCTCCTCAGCTTCTATATAAGAGAAGAACTGGGTCCCCGATCCAACACAAGCAACAAAAAACAAATTCCCATCTAATATTCTGTATAAGGGTGTGAAGGAAAGGAAGACTATAACATTGGTGTTATATTATTCTCAGCAATGGTGTCCCACTTAGGTAAGCCATCAGAACCCTTGATCTTCATGACCTGTGCACAGCTCGATCTCAGGGATTTTCGCATCAAGTTAATTCCACAGTTGGTATCAGAGCCATTATGCAAAGGCATGGATGATCAGATTCATTCAGTTAATTAGGGATTTCCGAATCCCTGAATCCAAAAATATTTAATCAGGGTTTTCGAATCCTATGTCCCAGATTGGGGATTTCAGTTTTATAACCCCAAAATCAAGTTAAGATTAAGGATTTCGAATCCCTGTATTCAGTAGTCTATTAGGGATTTCGAATCTCAGATCAAGAATTTGGGAAATTCCAAATTAGCTCCAAATCTAGACATCGAATTAGGGATTTCGGATTTCGATCCCTAAATCAGTAATTAGGGTTTTCCTATTCGAAACCCATATTAGTAAATTATTATTATTTTGATTCTTTATCCTAAACACAAGATCAATTTGGGGATTTCAATCCTATACCCCATATCCAGTCGAAATTAGGGATTTCAGATTTGAATCCCCGAATCAAGAATTTAATATCTCAATCAGATTTTGGGATTCCAGTACCCAGATCATGGAATGAGGATTAGGGTTTTAGATCCTCTAATCCCTACAGTCATTGAGGATTTCGATCTCATTTGGATCTTGGCTCATACCTGCAAACAGACAAAGGAGGAGCCATCATCTGTAAACACCTCTTTTCCATAGCTTCATTGACGTCGTGGGCCGATCCCGTGTCGTTGAAGACTAAGAGGGTGATATGGACCTTCTCCTCATCTGGTAGGGCGAGCAAAGAGAGATTTTCTCTTCTTCCCTCTTGTCGTCTGTAATAGTCAGACCATAGCTTCTTCCCTCTTTTGTGTTTTTTTTCTCTCTCTCCAGGCGTCGGATTCTTCCATTCGGCCATGACCTCCAGCGACAGAGAAAAATGGGGAAAGGAACCTAGGATTTTTCCCTGCCTGTTTCGATCACAAAAAAGGGACTACATCCCTTTCTTCTATCGGGTTAGTGGACCCGATTGCCATTCGGGTCCGCCTCATGGACCCGCGATCGGGTTATGATATTTTTGATGGGCCTGATCCTTTGTATGGGCCCATAATGTTCATCTTGGCCCATTCAACCATGTTCCTCATAACTCTATGGGCCTCATCTGAAGGTTGTTCGTGTACATCTTGATTGGGGCCCATCTTTTCAGACCATCTAACCCACATTCAATCGAGATTGTCAATAGGCCTGATCATCTCATGACTCATAATCTCTTGGGAACAATTCTTGGATTTATTTTTTTGGATCTAAACTACATGTTGGGTTCATAATGAACATGTAATCTAGCCTATTCACTTGATAAACTATAAGGAACATATAATAATTATTATTCTAATCTGATATGTTCATCCTATGGACACTGACATATGGATCTAACCATCCATATGAATGGTTCTGTACTTAGTATTTATCATGTGAATATCAGGAGCCAAATTTATAATGCTCGTTAATGATGTCATATCATACAGAGTCTTGATTCGGCCTCATAAATAGCCCATCACCCATCCTTAGGAGTTGATGTGGATCATTGGATTATATAATGTGAAACTTATCCGTATGTCTCACTTCATGGTTCCTATATTTTCTAATGATCAATAATAACTAACCTATGAGCCGCATCACACTGATTAAGTTGTAATCCATTGAGAGGCAGGATTATAATCGCGATCCTAAGTCTATATTTATAAGTTGGATTCGATTGTGTTAGCCACCATAGTGACCTCAATCGATGAAAATTTTACAAGTACATACTTGTAACATTGGGATAAAGAGGATTGCATATAGTTGTGTTCATGTTTTCATGCATATGGTAACGAAAATACAGACGATTACCGTTTGGCAGACACATGAACGAGTGAAGTAAATGATGATGGTAATGAAAAGTTGAAAGACTCATCTCACTCACAGGTGTTGAGTGTCTTAGATTTACATCACTGACATCACTTAGCTTCATGTTCAGGAGGATCACTGGCATATTATTATTACCGCCCATAGGAGGAATGATGATGATGTAACATATTCTCAACAGAATGTGATGGTTGGGCCCATCTTCACCCTGAATAATATAGTTGATGCCTCTCTTAGCAACTGAATTGATTAAGTTTTTGCCTGATATTTTGTTTCATTCACGAAATTGCTTTGTGAGCTAATGAACTAATGTGAGTACATATGTATCACTCACAGGTGTTGAGTGTCTTAGATTTACATCACTGACATCACTTAGCTTCATGTTGGAGGATCACTGGCATATTATTATTACCGCCCATAGAGGAATGATGATGATGTGACATATTCTCAACAGAATGTGATGGTTGGGCCCATCTTCACCCTGAATAATATAGTTGATGCCTCTCTTAGCAACTGAATTGATTAAGTTTTTGCCTGATATTTTGTTTACATTCACGAAATTGCTTTGTGAGCTAATGAACTAATGTGAGTACATATGTATCACTCACAGGTGTTGAGTGTCTTAGATTTACATCACTGACATCACTTAGCTTCATGTTCAGGAGGATCACTGGCATATTATTATTACCGCCCATAGGAGGAATGATGATGATGTAACATATTCTCAACAGAATGTGATGGTTGGGCCCATCTTCACCCTGAATAATATAGTTGATGCCTCTCTTAGCAACTGAATTGATTAAGTTTTTGCCTGATATTTTGTTTACATTCACGAAATTGCTTTGTGAGCTAATGAACTAATGTGAGTACATATGTATCTCTTCTATTTCAGTCTCAATTCCAACTAATACGTATCAGGTCCTTGCCCTAAATGGGTCTAATTATGCTTAATGAAAGAACGCCATTGAGTTATACTGGGCTGCATTCAATTAGATCTTGCCTTGATAACACTAGAACCGCCAAAACCATCTGATAATGCCACTGAAGTAGAATATAAACGATGGGAGGCATGGTTTAGATCAAATGATACATGCTTGAAAGTCATAAAATATTTGATTTCTGAATCTATGAAGGGTGCCATGCCTGAAACAAACAAGGCTAAAGTTTTCCTGACTTAAATGGGAAAATGATTCAAGAAATCTGATAAGTCTGAAGTGGGCATTCTTTTGAGTAAATTGACTCGATCATCCTATAACGGAAAAAGAAATATCTGTGAATACATTGTAAAACAGATCGAGGTTGTTTCTAAGATCCTTTCTCTAGGGCTTGTACTCACTGATGATCAACTTGTTCATTTGATCATGAACAACCTTCCTCCCCAATTCGGCACGTTCCTGGTAAACTATAACACTTTGAAGGACATGTGGATATTGGATGAACTTATCACTCAGTGTGTCCAAGAAGAAGACTGGATCAGGTAGATGGTCAAAGTTCAAAATGTTAATATAGTGACCTCAGTTCAAGGGCATGGGCAAGGGAATAAAGGTAAAAGCAAAAGGAAACAAGGTTCTAATAATGGATTCTCTGGTCCTCCATCTGGAAACTATGAGAATCAATCTGAAAATGGATCAAAAAGCAAATGGGTTAAAGGTAAATCATGCTTCCTTTGTAAAAAGGCGGGTCATCTAAAGAAAGACTGCGAAAGGTTTAAGAATTGGCTCATAAAGAAAGGTAATCATTATATTCTTGTCTGTTTTGAATCTAATCTAACTGATGTGTCAGCAGATTCCTGGTAGATAGATTCAAGAACTACTATTCACATATGTACTTTTATGCAAGAATTACTATAGGCCATGCCACCAACTAATGTAGAGTGCTCAGTATACGTAGGCAATGGTGTCAAGGTTGACGTAGAGGCAATAAGTGTCTATAGGCTTAAGTTAAAGTCTAGTTATTTTTTAGATTTAGTAAATACATTTTGTGTGCCGTCTATAAGACGCAATTTAGTTTCAATTTTCTATTTGGATAAGTTGGGATATTCATTCCACTTTGGGAATAAAAGCTTTAGTATTTACTTTAATTCGATTAAAGTTGGAGCTGGCTCTATAGTAAACAACTTATACTAGTTAGACTTGATTGCCTCTCACGTCTATAATATTAATACCTTGCATGAAATTAAAGTGGGATCCAAACGAAGGCTAGACTATGAGAATTCCTCCATGATGTGGCATAGGTCGTTATACCATATATCTCATGAGAGATTAGACAAACTTGTGCGAGAAGGAATTTTGTATTCTCTAGACTTCTCTGACTATAAAGTATGAATTGATTGCATAAAAGGAAAATAGACTAGAAATAGAAAGAAATGTGCAATCAGGAGTGTAGGTCTATTAGAGGTGATACATATAGACATTTGAGGACCATTCCTTACAGCTTTATGGAGTGTACACAAATATTTTATTACTTTTATAGATGACTACTGTACCTTTATAGATGACTACTGTCGTTTCGGGTACCTCTATCTTATCAATGAGAAATCAGATGCCCTGGATGCTTTTAAGATTTATAAGGCCAAAGTTGAAAATAAACTCGATAAAATGATCAAAGTTGTCAGATCTGATCGTGGTGGTGAATACTATGGCAGATACGACGAATCAAGATGCAATTCAGGGGCATTTGCTAGATACCTGTAGGATTGTGGCATTGTCGCTCAGTATACTATGCCTGGTACTCCATAGTAGAATGGTGTGGCTTAGAGACGCAATCGCACCCTTATGGATATGGTGCGAAGCATGGTCAGCAACTCGACATTGCCAGAATCTCTGTGGGGTGATGCGATCAAAACTGTAATTCATATACTAAACAGGGTTCCTAGCAAAGCAGTAAGCAAAACTCCTTTTGAGTTGTGAAATGTGAGAAAACTAAGTCTCCGATATCTACATGTTTGGGGTTGTCCTGTTGATGCCAAAATTTATCACCCGCATGAAAGAAGCTTGATCCTAGAGCTGTAAGTTGTTTCTTCATTGGATACCCAGAAAGATCAAATTCTACTGTCCTTCCCACTCTATTAGGATTGTTGAGACTGAGAATGCCAGATTCATTGAGGACACTGAAAACAGTGGGAGCACGAACATAAGAAAATTTGTATTTGGGGAACAAAGGACTGTGACTCCAGTCATAGTCGCTTCAGATCACGTGGGTATTAATGATGCAGTTGATCCTGCAGTTATTGCAGAACACCACGTAGAACCTCATATACAAACCACTGATGAGGAAAATCAAGATCAGACCCAATAAGCTAAACCATTGAGAAGATCTGAAAGAGAGAAAGCTTATAAATTGAGACGATTACATCGTATACTTACAGGAGCACGACTTTGACATAGGGGTGGAAAATGATCCTTAATCCTTTACATAAGTCAAACAAAGTACTGATCCTTCTCGTTGGTTTTATGCTATGAAAGATGAGTTGAAATCCATGAGGGACAATAAAGTATGTGATCTTGTAAAGTTACCTACTAGAATGAGGCCGATTGGTTGTCAATGAATATTTAAAACCAAAAGGGACTCCAAGGGTAATGTCGAAAGATATAAAGCCAGACTTGTTGCCAAGAGTTTTAACCAACATGAGGGCATTGACTTTAATGAAACTTTCTCACCAGTATCTAAGAAAGACTCATTCAGGATCATAATGGCTTTAGTAGCTCATATGGATTTAGAGTTACACCAGATGGATGTGAAGACTGCATTTCTCAATGGGGATCTGAATGAGAATGTATATATGTTACAGCCGAAAGGTTTTGTAGCTAATGACTCAGAACATTTGGTTTATAAACTAAAGAAATCCATCTATGGGTTGAAATAGGCATCGCGATAGTGGTACCTAAAGTTTCATGAAGTAATTTCCTCATACGGCTTTGTAGAAAATACTGCAGATGAATGTATCTAGATTAAAATCAATGGGAGTAAGTTTGTTATGATGATTTTATATTTTGATGGCATTTTGTTGGCTAGCAATGATACCAGGATGTTGAGCGACACCAAGAAATTCTTATCTCAAAGATTTGAAATGAAAGATCTTAGTGAAGCTTCTTACGTCATTGGCATTGAGATTCGCTGTGACAAATCACTTGAACTGCTCAGCCTGTCATAGAGGGCCTATATTACTAGGGTACTTGAAAGGTATGGTATGCAAAATTGTGCTTCCGGACTGTTGCCCATTGTGAAGGGCGACAAATTTAGCTTATTTCAGTGTCCAAAGAATGATTTGGAAAAGAATCGAATGAAAGAATTTCAATACACATTAGTAATAGGGAGCATCATGTATGCTCAAGTCTGTACGCGACCAGACATTGCCTTTGTCACTGGAATGTTGGGAAGATACCTATCTAATCCAGGAATGCAACATTGGATAGTTGTAAAGAAAGTATTATGGTATCTATAGTGAACGAAAGACTTTGTACTCACATACAAAAGATCTGATCAGTTGGAGTTGATCGGATATTCAGACGCAGACTTCGTAGGCTACGTTGACACTAAGAAGTCTACCTCAGGATACATCTTCATGATGGTTGGAGGAGCTGTGTAGTGGAAAAGCATGAAATAATCCACTACAGCCTCATACACTATAGAAGCTGAATTTATTGCCTGCCACGAGGCATCTAATTAGGCATTATGGTTACAGAGTTTCTTCTCAGGTTTGCGGGTACTGGAGCATATCCCGAAGCCCTTGAGAATATTATGAGATAATTCAGCTGCTATTTCCTTCTCTAGTAACAACAAGCATCATCAAGGTCGAGGCATATCGACATCAAATATCTTGTTGTAAAGGAAAGAGTTCAGAATCATTAAGTGTCTGTGGAATTCATCGGCACCAAGTAGATGATTGCAGATCCACTCACTAAAGGGCTCCTTATCACGCCATTTTAAGAGCATGTGACATCCATGGGAGTCATTGATCCCACAGATATTTTCAGTTAGTGGGAGTTGAGCGTACTTTAATTTTCACAGACATTTAGAGATCTCGTTTTAGACAGTTTATTTTTGAATGATTTTGATATAAAGATTTATTTATGCTTCTCTATATATATGCGCAAATTTTGAATAAGTAGAACTACAGCCGTGTCTCGTTCGAAACATGTAAAATCTTCGGGACCGCTTAAGGATAGCCACATATCATCACACTAAAGTGTGTAATCCTTATACCACATTTTCTAGTTCATGATCTATGTCATTAAGATTGAAAGTACTTGTAATCGCGCTTAGCCTCACTTCGCCTAAATTAAATGTTATGACGACTACCGCGTTTCGACACTGACAGTTTTAATGGACCAGATTGAATATCATTACTCATATTGTCCAATATTTCATTGGTTAACCATTTGGATATTTTCTTAAAATCAAAACTTGTTTTCAACATTATTTTATATGACAATCATTGACGTTGATCAATGATGCCCAAGTCGGAGAATGTAAGAACTCTATGTGGTAGGCCTTACTGATCGACGACCTGGATTGTCCTAGCAGTTAGACTATGTGGTTGAGTAAACCAGTGGGCCCACTTCAGTTGATCCGCTGCGCCTATCTGCGCAACAGGTGCGTACGAGGGCTGGATTGCTATTGCTATTTACGCAGATAGCTATTTGGGTTGAAGTAGGACACAACAATGTGGAGTAGTGGGAGAGAGAGTTATGATGGGATTCAAACTCTCATCTCCTCAGCTTCTATATAAGAGAATAGCTGGGTCCCCAATCCAACACAAGCACCAGAAAATGAATTCCTATCTGTATAAGGGTGTGAAGGAAAGGAAGGCTACGGGATTGGTATTCTATTATTCTCAGTAATGGCGTCCCACTAAGGTAAGCCATCAGAACCCTTGATCTTCATGACCTGTGCACAGCCCGATCTCAGGGATTTTCACATCAAGTTAATCCCATAACTTGAAGTCTTCTCATGGTTAGATGTTTGATCCCATGTGGAACACATGAAATGATTACATAGGTTTCAATATAGTATGTTAATTACCATTGTTTGAGCTGTGTGTGGGCCCACCTTTGATGCCTAGGTGGAATCCAAACCGTGGATCTGGTTTCCCTCCTTATGTTAATCGTACACACCAAGAATCATCCTAACCCAAAACTCAGATTCAACGGACCAAGGAAAGAGCGATGAACAATCTTGCCTAAAACTTGTATATTCTCATACTGTGGCTCACCTTAGTTTTTGAATGGCCCAAGTGTCAGTGTGTCCCTTCATCTAGATGGGGCGCACATGATGACTGGGTCTGATGGAATATACATAGCATGGTGACTTCATATTCCATGCGGAAGTTTTTATGGTTGTTAGCACCCTCCCAAATAAAAGAAAATGACCACTGTAGATGCCACCTTTTACTCAGTGGTCTTTCATGGAGCATCTGAAACTTAATTTCCCAACTTGGACCCTGCATGTATGGATAGACGAGCCCTCCTTTTCACTGCCATTCACTGACTACGTAGGGAAATTCAGTTAGTAATTCACCGAGGGTGCTTGGTCAAACTTAGCCATTGCACACTTGAATTTGAAGAAGAACTCACAGAAATTGAGACGATCCCAAGTCGATGACAACTGATCGACTACTCGTTCAATTTCATGTGAAGTTCGGTTATTCCATGTTAGGATCGGTGAATTTCATGTCAAGCTCTTACAATTTCATTTGTTAAGCTTAGTCAATTTTATGCGTTGATCGTTCAAATTCATGTGAAACTTGCTCAATTCCATTTGAAGCTCACTCAATTTCATGTTAGGCTCACTCAATTTAATGTTTGCCTAGCACAATTTTATGCTAGGTTCGTTCAATTTAATGTTTGCCTCAATAAATTTAATGCTAGGCTCGCTCAATTTAATGTTTGCCTCGATAAATTTAATGCTAGGCTCACTCAATTTAATGTTTGCAGTCCATTCACCATTATGGGACCCAAATTATGAATGTACTGGATCATTGTGGGACCATCTCATGAGTCTCACTGAATTTCATGTTTGTGGTGTTAAATTTCTAGCTTGCTACACTCAATTTTCAGTTTACCTTGCTTAGTTTTCAATTTGCCTCGCTCAATTTTCAGTTTGCCTCGCTCAATTTCTAGTTTGCCTCGCTCGATCTTGGCTCTTCCCTCGCTGAATTTCTAGCTTGCCCCAATGAATTTTCATGCTTCCCTCGCTCAATTATTTATTTTACCTCGCTAAAATTCAAACTTCCCTCGCTCAATTTATAGTTTACCTCGCCCAATTTCTAGTTTACCTTACTGAATTTTTGCTCTTCCCTCGCTTAATTGAATGTTTGCATCGTTCAATTTATAGGTTGCGTCGCTGAATTTACATGCTTCCTTCCCTCACTCAATTATTTATTTTGCCTCGTTCCAATTCGAACTTCCCTCACTCGATTTCATGTTTCCCTCGCCCAATTTGTAGTTTGCCTCGCCCAATTTGTAGTTTGCCTAGTTGAAATGCAGGTTTGCCTCGTTGAATTGGATGTTTTCCTTGCTCAATTTTAGTTAAGGTTTATTCCATTTTATCTGAAGCTCGCTCAAATTTATCAAGTGCTTGATTGTTTAGTTTATGTGTTTATGTCTTATTTCATCTGAATTTCGTGTTTTTCTCGCTCAATTTCATGTTTGCCTAGATCATTTTCATGTTTACCTCGCTGAATTTCATGTTTGTCCCACTAAAATAAATGTTTGCCCCGATGAAATTCATATTTGCCTAGCTGAAATTCAAGTTTGCCCTGGTGAATTTCATGTTTGCCCCACTGAATTTCATGTTTGCCCCGCTGAAATTCAAGTTTGCCTCTCTCAATTTCATGTTTGTCCCGCTGAATTTCATGTTTGCCCCGCTGAATTTCATATTTTCCCCGTTGAATTTCATGTTTGCCCCACTGAAATTCAAGTTTGCCCCGCTCAATTTCATGTTTGCCCCGCTGAGTTTCATGTTTGCCCCGCCAAATTTCTACTTTACCTCGTTGAATTGTCAAGCTTCCCTCTCTCAATTTCTAGTTTGCCTCACTCAATTTTCATGCTTCTCTCCCTCAATTTCTAGCTTGCCTCGCTGAATTTTCATGCTTCCCTCGCTCAATTTCTAGCTTGCCTGGCTCAATTTTTGTGATTGCCTCATTCAATTTCTAGCTTGCCTTGCTGAATTTTCGTGCTTAGCTCGCTTAATTCCATGATAGATAGCGTCGCTGAATTTAGCGAGCACAACATGAAGTCATTCGTATCTTTGAAGCCCTAATCCATATAAGCTTACTCTCTCTAATTGTTTATTTAAAAAATTAATGCATTACTTACTCTTTATTTCCTTAAGTTCTGTATCATTCTCATCTATTATAAAACGTGAGTATTCGGTCCTTTATTATTTAATCGAGTTTTGTATTATGACAAGCTTACATTGCTTAACGATTCATTGATATAATGTCATTGTATTGGTTTTCAGATAATGGCTACGAGAATCATCTGCTGTTATGGCAGGGAGTTAGAATGCGAAAACAAGCGATACTCGTACACTGGTGGAAATTCGAAACTTTTACGCTACGCATCGAGAATACATACGAGGAGCTTCTATCTAGAATTTACAGGATTATTAAGAGTAACCCAACAGATTGTGATATTAGGATGTGAAAGTATTGTATCCTTGCTCAAACGAATCAATCTCTCTAACCGAAATCGAAGATGACAATGACATGAGAGAGTTCCTGGCAACATAGTTGGAGCATTCAGATAAATTCATCCCTTTAGTCATCGAGACAACGCAACACATCATTAGGACAAAGCAACGATCAACTACCCGAGCTGCCTTAAACATCAAACTTTGTGACTAGTCATGTCAGCGGGGCACGTGACCTTAGCCTCATTTATGAATACATGACACCACCTTTAGCAACAACAGCAGATCTGCCATCATCATCCACCACCTGAGCTGTACGTGTAAGTGGCATTCTGCTTCCGGATCTTGCCGAAACATCAAACTTCATCACTTGTCAAGTTCTCGAGCCATTCGATGATGCTGCATTCACCAATGCAAAACTGTTGGAATATACGAATTCGTTGGGTGAACCAATCGATATAGCCGTTGGGCAAACGTTTAAGGACAAGAGTCGGTGCCAGTATGTTTTGAGCCAGTTTACAATTCGCAATAACTTTCAGTATAAGATATTGTACTCAAATTCTAGGAGATTCACCATGGTGTCTTACAAAAAGTCATGTGAATGGAGGGTTCATGCATCTCGGGCGAATGTTGCAGGGATATTCAAGATACGGAATTATACATCAAAACACATGTACGACATGTCATGGATGAAGAGCGATCATCGGCAAGCAAGCAGCAAGTTAGCGTGTGATCTGGTAGTTAGACGCATAGAGCAGTGCCTAGGGTTGAGGCCACGTGATATTATCTTCGCTATGCAAGATAAATATAATATTTCTATCAGTTATAAGAAGGCATGGAAAGCTAAGAAGCTCGCAATTAATCATGTGATGGGGTCTTACGAAGACTCTTACAGTCAACTCCCCTTATATTTGCATGAGTTCAGGGCGGCCAATTAGGGGACGGTGACTACCGTGGATGTTAATCGAGAGACTTTCAGGTTCGAGAGGTGTTTTGTAGCGTTCGGACAATGCATTCGAAGTTTTCAGAATTCTATGCAGAGGGTATTGGTCATTAACGGAACATACTTAAATGGCAAATACAATGGTGTTCTATTCATCGCCACGGCCTTAGACGAGGATAATCATATATTTTCATTTGCATTTGACATCAGGGAATCAAAGAACAGCAATAGCTGGAATTGGTTCCTTAACTACCTCAACCATACATTAGGGTCTCTTTCGGGTCTTATAATAATATCCGACCGGCACAAAGGTTTAATGAAAGAGGTTCCCCAAGTCTTCCCACATGCAATCCATGGCTACTGCGTGTACCATATCTATAGAATCTTGGTGGACACCTTTAAAGACAAGTCGTTGGAGATGTACTATTGGCGGGCTGTGGAGACATGTTGAATGGTTAAATTTGAAAAGTTAATGCATGATATCGAAATGGCCAATCCCCCTGTTCATGCATGGTTGAGAGAAATCGGGTACCAAAGATGGGCGTCTTCACACTTTACAGGTAAAAGATTCAACCTAGTCACTACAAACATAGTCGAGTGTGTCAATTCCCTCTCCAAAGAAGCATGTGAATACCCCGTTACTAAATTGATAGAGGCAGTAAGATTTAAGATACAGTAATTTTTTTATAAGAGAAGAGAATCTACAACATCATTTGTAAATCCGTTGACACTATGGGCGGAGGAACAATTAAAGGATCTTGTATAGAAGGCGCGAGATGTTCACTGTCACGCTATTTCTCAAGATGAGTACTATGTTGTAGGTGATTATAATGATACTGTAAACCGCAGTGAGCTTTCGTGTACATGTCGGGAGTTTGACGTGAAGGGGTTCCCTTGTATGCATGTCATGTCAATATGTATAAATTACAATCTTCCTCATTACTCATACTGCTCCTCCCTATTCTACACAGTACAAAATTACTTGATCACGTATAACGAATCAGTGTACCCAGTACGTGACAAGAGTGAATAAGAATCTACAGTTGCCTTCAAGGAGTATTGTGCGAAGATTAAACCCCTAAGACAGAGGAGGTCATTTAGACGACCAAAAAAAGTTAAGAATTCTCTCGAGTGGAGAAGAACGACAAACAGTCAAGTGCGGGCGATGCAAACAAACATGGCATAATTGCCGGAAGTGCAAGTTTCCTATACCTGATATGTAACATATTTTGTAATTTATTTAGTGTTTTGTATGATATACAGCCTATAATGTATTTTATGTATTGATGTCGTTGCTTAATTTTGCCTCGCTGAAAACAACTCTATGCCTTTGGAATTAAGTATTTCTGTACATACAATTCATTTGTCCTTGTTTTGTTTCAGTCATTTTTATCTTATTTTTAAATCAGAAATTTATAGTTTTAATTTTAATTTTATTTATTATTTTAATTTCCAATAATTTTGGTAAGCATTTCTATTTCACTCATTGGCCATTTAGGTATTCACAGTTCTCCGTTAAGATTGATCCTACCATTTCAGTTTTACTGATCATATGCCTCTCCCCAAAGCAGTAAAAAATGCAGGTAAAGCACTTTGTACTATTTACAAAACACATAACCAATTGTTGCACAGTCGCTTTATTCAAGAAGTCCTAAACATGAGTTTAAGCGACAATAAAGAATCATGCACCAGTTGTAAATTCAACTAATGAGTACAAATCCTTAATAAATAAGGTAAAGCACTTTGTACTATATAAATGGTTAAGATCACTATAAATATTGCCACCAATGAAGATGGAAATGGCCTAACGTTTTAAAGGTTTTTTTTTTTTTTTGTTAGCATGTAGTAAGCATATGCCCCACTTTGGAATCGATACCAAGACCTCAGTGTTGAAAATGAGGTTATTCTCACTCAGTCTACCACTTGAGTTATGGATCAGGTCATTAAAGGTTATATGTTGGCTTTCAATTCAGACAAAGAGTCCAATTAGATGCAAGACTTTCCTCTATATTAAAAGACCCTTTTTGTTTGGATGCATTGGATATTTCAATTACCAAGTATTGCAATGTTGGGTTATTGTAATTGCAAGCAATTATAATTTCTCCTCTTTCCAACAACCCAAATATGAAAATAGAATCTCTTTCTTAGAGAATCTGTTTCATGGAAAACCTTTCTTTCCATCATTCTAGCCTTCTCATGGCTAAATCACCCATAAATAGTAAAAATCAATTTCCACAGAATCATACAGTTTAAAAAAAAAAAAAAAAAAAAAGAGGCATCAAAACATTTTTCCGAAGAAACCTTGAGCAATGGTGGGAAACTTTCTACCATTGTATTACCCACCCTTTTTGGTAGTGTGTTACCTCCACTTAAGCATTCTAAGTAATATGCAAGCAAAATATTAGTGTATGCCTGCACACTAATAATTTGGACTAACCACAAGTTCTTCATGATTCAGGTATGATCATTCCAAACAACACATATGGAAATGAAATCAAATTTAAATAGAAAACAACAGTTCATGCCAAACAGTTGAAATATGTCTGAAATTAAAAATAATAATAAATAAATAACACAACTTGGGATTGGGTCAACCCTAAGCCAATTGACCCAACTCGAGTGTTCGAGTTGTCGAAGTCCTTTGGTCAGGTTTGGGTTGGAGAATGCCAATAGTTTGAGCAAATTCAAGTTAGGTTTGGTCAGGTTGGTACAATCACATGTACTTGAGTCAGGTTGGATTGATGTTATTTGTTTGGATTGCTAACAACATGAATTCCCACATTATAACCATTAAGTTGATTCAATTAGCATTTTTCTAATGTAAGATGAAGAGTGGCAGTTGTGACTTAAATAGCATTTCTCTGGTGCAAGATATGAGGTGCTAGCAAAGCAATGACTTGATTCTAGGATTTCTACTTAACATATATGACCCCAAGAATGGAATCCACAGACAGTTGGAAGTAATGACTCCCATTTATTCATCTTCCAACTTAGATTTCTTGCACCCGAGCTGATACATTACTGGAAAAAGTAAAAGACTACCATTTATCCATGTCTATGTTTGGATTCCTTGTATCAAAACGGGTTCTCCAAACAACACAGTAAAATAAGCCTGAAAAATACACAACAATTTGTGAAAATTTAGTGCCTCAAATACTGAGTTTTCTTTCATAAACATTACATGATCTATGGGCAATGGCGGTTGTCCCGCGGTTGCCACCATCATGAGTCCCATTGGCAGACATAATGGGCCCATAAACTAAGTGCAATGGGTCCACTGTTCTGGCACCTAGAAGACCAATCCAACATAATTACCCATCTAAATCCCCATAAACTTTATAAAACTGCCATTCCCCCTCATGAGATCTTTAACTTGCTGAATTGAGAAGGCCGACAAACACCTCTCTACTACATCTTTTCATGGAAAATCATGCATCATGATGCATTCTTCTTACATTTGGGCATCAAATACAATGGGGCAAATTTCACATGCATCATTTACCAAATCACCTATGAATCTAAACACGTATTGAACAATCATTCCTGGAAAAAGATGGGCATCTTCGCACTTTCAAGGAAAAAGATTCAACTTGGTCACTACTAACATATCCGAGTGTGTTAATGCCCTCTTCAAAGAAGCACGCGAATACCCCGTTACTAAATTAATAGAGGTGGTAAGATTTAAGATACTAGAATTCCTTTACAAGAGAAGAGAATCTACAACATCGTTTGTAGGTCCGTTGACACCATGGGCAGAGGAGCAGTTAAAGAATCTTGTGTAGAAGGCGGGAGACGTTGGTTGTGCCGCAATTTCTCGAGATGAGTACTCTTTTGTGGGAGATTATAATGATACAGTCAAGCTCAGTGAGTTTACGTGTACATGTCATGAGTTTAACCTGAAGTGATACCCTTGTATGCATGTCCTGTTAGCATGTCTAAACTATAATCTTTCTCATTACTCATACTGCTCTCCATTCTACATGACGTAAAATTACCTGACCGCGTATAGCGAATCGGTGTACTCAGTACGTGACAAGAGCGAATGAGAAATTTCAGCGGCCTTCAAGGAGTATTGTGCACAGATTAAACCCCCGGGACAGAGGAAGTCGTCTGGAAGACCAACAAAAATAAGAATTCTCTTGCATGGAGAGGAAAATAAAACAATAAAATGTAATCGATGTAAACAAAAAGGGCATAATCGCTGAAAGTGCAAGTTTCCTATACCCGATGTATATATATAGTGTTTTATATGATACATGCTTTGTAATTAAATTTTCATGGAATATGAAATCAACTTTTTGCTTGCCTCACTCATTTTTATGCTTGCCCCACTGAATTTCTAGTTTCCCTCACTCATTTTCATGCTTGCCTGGCTCAATTTCCAGTTTTCCCCGCTCATTTTCCAGTTTGCCCCGCTGAATTTCTAGCTTTCCCCGCTCAATTTTCAGTTTGCCTCGCTGAATTTCTAGTTTGCCCCGCTGAATTTCTAGTTTTCCCCACTCAATTTTTAGTTTGCCCCACTGAATTTCTAGTTTGCCCTGCTGAATTTCTAGTTTCCTCCGCTCAATTTTCAGTTTGCCCTGCTGATTTTCTAGTTTGCCCCGCTGATTTTCTAGTTTGTCCCTCTCAATTTTTCGTTTGCCCCACTGAATGTCAAGTTTGCCTCACTGAATGTCTATTAACAAAAGTAGATGTCATGTATGAAAAGTCCTAACGGAGCAGCTAGCAACATGTTAGTTATATAAGTATACTATCTCGTGCTTGTTACTTAAATGTATAGCAAGCCTGTTTTGTTAATACAAAATTCAGAATAGTTAGAAACAAATAAAGTGTAGGGTGTTAACTTGCTATTACCAACTAGTGTTCAAAACATCAGTATCGCTAGACATTTTGGCTGGCCAAGAATGCAGAAACAATATTGATATCGTCGATAATACTGCTGATAACCGGAAATGCGGGAAAACATGGGGAAAACTGTGGAACTTGCAGTGAAACTTCATGAGATGTTAATATGTACATATTTGTATATTTAGAAATAAAAAATTGCAAAAAAAAAAAAAAAAAAACATACATCACAACTTTCCATTTATTGGGGCCGTAAAAGCATGCGCACTTGTAAGAAATCAGTGGAACCATCCCATCCTACCTATTTAACCATCCAACCTTCCATTCAAACATGCATCGATATTGTAAAATATCAACAACACATGATATTTCGGCAAGGAATCCATCAACAATTTGAAGGAAAATGAAAGATTGGAGTCTTAATATTGCGCATGTTGCAATACCGATAAGATCGAGATATTATCAATGACAAATTAAACACGATACAAATTGAACAAATTGAGCTAGAGACAAAGATAATATCGGAGATAATTCGAACCCTGTTATCAACATAATCTTCTCACTACTAATTAATAAAATAGAGAGGGATTTCCAAACTCAGTAGTGGGATAAATGAGAACATGCAAAATAACATGAAGTGCATCAAAACAGATCATCATAAAACCACATACTATAACCAAAATGACAACCCCAAGTTTTGGTAGTAAAATCTTCAGTCAAAATAATATTCATGCCATTACCTAAGGAAAAAAAATTCCAAAATAAGATAAGTATGGCTTGGCATCCTAAAAAGATATTTGATGCACAAGCGAACATTCATTACCAAGCACAAGTCCTCTATTGGCTAGCTAGACGGACCCCCCTCTGGTGGAGCGACTTCATCACGCTGGCAGGTGATTGTGGAAATAAGGGTCTGAATCTTCTACTCCACCCGCTCCAAACTCTTTTGGATAACTTTAGAAAGCCGCTCTAGTCATGTAAGTCGTCTGCCCTGCTTATCCATTTGCAAAAGAATGGATTCCCTGCGGTCACTGTATGACATCCGCTGATTGGTATGACTGTATGAGGTTCGTGGCACCTCACGTTGCTCTCCTTCTGTAGGATAGTCGGTGTCGGCTTCTTCCGTCTCAGCTGCCTCTGTCTCCGCTGCCTCTGCTTTTGTTTCTTCCTCAAAATCTTCACTGCGCACTCTTGATGTTGATGCCCTTTTCGTCCCCAGCTTCATGCGTTTAATATTGTTTTTTGAAAACATGCGAACGGGTCAGTGGTGGGCATTAGGCTAACATGGTGAGAGACTAAACATAATATGTATGAGAATGGAATGTATGTGCATCTCGAGCTGTGAATGTAGTTGGCAATGAGGTGAACCATGATGCTAGGAAGACACAAAAGAATACCCTCACAGATGCTGTAGAGAATATCTAACATATACGGGATAATGTCAGACTTATTTGTTCCACTCGGATAAACATTCAGGCAGAAGATATTGTGGAGGACCTTGTACTTGTCTTCCATATTTGATGCTCTCAATGCATTACCTTGATACCATGACACATTCTGCCCCTTACAGAAATACTTGGTGATTTGTATCCGTACATCTACGGAATCAATGTCGTGATTAGTTAACCCTCGAAATGTGGTTGGAATCCCTATAAGCGAGGCAACTACCCCAGGAGTAATGGTAGTGGGGTCTCTCTAAAGGTGACTACAAAAGAAGCAGGGTGCAACACCAGTGAGTGACAGTAGGCTAAAAATCTGATCACTTGTTCATTTTTAACTGTCCCTCCAAAATCTAGGATGTTACTCCAACCAACTTTCTGCAAAATTTCAAGTATCCCAAATGGTCAGATGCACTCGCGATTGATCTTTTTCTCATACACCATTTTTCTGACACGAAAATTTTCATACAGGTTCTTAGGAGGAGGAGGAAACTATGGGATCAATACCTTTGGTTGAATAGGTGGAGGAGGAGCCTGAGTGGGAGCACTCCATTGAGTACGAACTCGTCTAGCAGGTGGTTCAGTCGGGGAAGTTGGTTCATCCGCCCGTTCCAATCTAGGTCTTGATCGGAGTTTAGTTTGATCTCCCCTCGAGGATCTCCAACTGCAGTCTATTTCCCTTTCTCCTTTGGCATTACGACTGTTTGGATGGATTGAAGAGTGATAAAGTAAGAAAGATCTACAAAACCAAAATCGGTTGTAGCACACTACCGAAATGTATGAGAGAATCACCAATATATAGTGAGAATCTTACCCAAACAATATGAATACTATGAGGAAGGGCTTAAAAGATGGCCTCCAATACTCCAAATGGCTTGGAAGAGGGGCTTTGAAGAAGGGCTTGAGAGGAGGGCTAGAGAGAAGAAGCAATGCAAAGTGGAGAAGAAAATAGTAGATGCAAAAAACCATGGGTCGTAATAAAAACTCAACCATGTTCGATATTATCGAACACTATTCGATATTATCGAAGACATGTTCGATAATATCGAACACTTCTCGATAATATAGGAGACGTTTTTTCCCTATGAGATTAAGTGTATGAGACGATTTTATCGAGCAATACTCGATATATCGAGATTTGAATCTTGATATTATCGAGAATCGCTTGATAATATCTAGATTTCATCAATTTTTCTGATTTAGCTGCTGGACGATTTTTTGTTGTATTTCGATATTATCGATCAGTGATCGATATTATCAATTTTTATCTTTCAATATGATAAAATTATTTACCTCACTAGACAAAAATGAGCTAGTTATCGATATTATCGATCAATGCTCGATATTATTGATGACTTATTCTCAATATAATCGGCGATAGATCGATTATATCGACGAACAACTTTTTCATATTAGAGTATGTCCTTACTCGATATTATCGAGTATGTCTCGACATATCGAGATTTAAATATCGATATTATCGAATGCTGCTCGATAATATCAATAATTCATCCATTTTTTCGATTTTGTTGCTGGACATTTTTTGTTATATCTTCGATTTATCGAACCATTGTCGATAATATCGAGATATTATCTTTCGATAATATCGATATATTGTCGATATACTTCGATATTAGCTTCCAGATCTTATCTTTCTGGAAAAAAATGACTTTAGTTATCGATGATATCGATGGTAAATTGATAATATTGATAACTTGAGTCGATAGTATTGAAGGTAGATCAATATTATCGAGGAGCACTTTTTACAAATGTTTTCTTTTTGAGGTTTTTTTTTTTTTTTAATTTGTTGCAAATAATCTCTCCTCTCATGTAGTGGTCTTTCATCATCAGTTTCACATGTCGATTACAACATCGAGACTAAATTATGGGCTATTTGATTTTCTAATTACACGTGGAATTTAAAGTAAATAGGTAATAATTATTTACCTTTGTATTTCTAGCTGCCTTTCAAAAAAGGTGACATTGATAGCCCCTACTTTCAGCACCCAGTCACATCTCCCGAGGAGAAAAATACTAAAATTGTGGAGCCCACCATGATGTATGTGTCCCATCTACACTACCCATCCCTTCGGCTAGCTCATTTTAGGCAGAAAAATAGTTTTCTACAGCTGAAATCTTTAAGGACCACTGTTTCCTGAAGTGTGGTCCACTCGATCTTTAGATCTGCCCCATTTTTGGGCTCATGCCCTAAAATGTAATATTAAAATGGATGGACAGTGTGAATAATCCACATACATATTTTTAAGGCTCATAAATTAAATTCAGTACTAATAAAGCTTTTTCTGGACCGATTTTCGAGACAATTACTTACCAATTTTCATGTCGGTCAAACAGACAGAAGCAGTTGTTATTATCTATGTACTTGTATTTATCACAATAAATTGAAAATCAAACAGCCCCTTAGTATTAAGCTGCTACAACTAAGCCCCCGACTGGTATATATGTAAAAAATTGGTAGATGCTAACAAAAAATTAGTATCAAACTGCTACAATTAAGGCCCCAAGGTTAAAGTTAAAGCGTTCTCCATATAGCATGGAAAATATTAATCCCATTTCAACATTTTGTCTGTTGTAACTGTGCCCAACATGGGTAACCAACTCTTCATCAGTTGATAAAGTCGTCTGGTATGGTATTATAGTCACACACCGTATAGGATGTATCATAGGAAGTCACTCACTTAAAGGACCATGCAATTTGCACATGTTTTGACTTTAAGACCTCCACAGGTTTAGATTAAAAAGGAGACTCGTCCAACAACATGCAAAGGGATTACATGCTGATATGTAGTCACGAGAGAAGATATCTAGTTAGTGAAATGTTGATGAGTTTCATCTGCCATCATTCGATACTAGCTTCTGTAACTTAGCTTACTGGACAAAATGTCTTTAGTTATCGATATTATCGATGGTACATCGATAATATCGATAACTTAAACTCGTTGATTATACATGAAATTGAGAGAGGCAAACTAGCAATTGAGCGGGGCAAACATGAAATTGAGTGGGGCAAACATGAAATTCAGTGGGGCTAACTTGAAATTCAGCAGGGCAAACATGAAATTCAGCGGGGCAAATTAGAAATTCAGCGAGGTAAATATGAAATTCAGCAGGGCAAACTTGAAATTCAGCGGGGCAAACATGAAATTGAGTGGCGCAAACATGAAATTTAGCGAAGGTAAACAAGAAATTGAGCGGGGTAAACTTGAAATTGAGCGGGGCAAACTAGAAATTGAGCGGGGCAAACATGAAATTGAACAGGGCAAACATAAAATTGAGTGGGGCAAACATGAAATTCAATGGGGCAAACTAGAAATTGAGCGGGGTAAACATGAAATTGAGCGGGGTAAACTTGAAATTTAGTGGGGTAAACATGACATTGAGCGGGGCAAACATGACATTGAGCAAGTAAAACTAGAAATTGAGCAAGGCAAATTAGAAATTGTGCGAGGAAAACTAGAAATTCAGCGAGGCAAACTGGAAATTCGGCTAGGCAAACATGAAATTCAGCTACGCAAGCAAAAAGGAAATAGAGCGAGTCTAGAATGAAATTGAGCTGGGCAAACATGAAATAGAGCGAGCTTGGCATGACATTGAGCTAGGCAAACATGAAATAAAGCGAGCCTAGCATGAAATTGAGTGAGCCCTAACATGAACTTGAGTGAGCTTCAAATGGAATTGAGCTAGTTTCACATGAATTTGAACGATCAACGCATAAAATTGACTAAGCCTAACAACTGAAATTGTACGAGCCTGACATAAAATTCACCGATCCTAACATGGAGTTAACCAAACTTCACATGAAATTGAACGAGTTGTCGATCGATTGTCATCGACTTGGGCTCATCTCAATTTTCGTGAGTTCTTCAAATTCAATATGAAATTGAGCGGGGGAAACTGAAATTTGAGCGGTGCAAACATGAAATTGAGCGAGGCAAACATGAAATTTAGCGGGGTAAACTAAAGTATGAGCGAGGCAAACATGAAATTGAGTGGGGCAAACGTGAAATATACTATTGAAATGGTACATGAGTGGGGAACAATTACAGATAATAAATATTCATTGATTATAAATTTTATTCAGTTAAAATGGTACAACGTATATCAAACAATGTATATAATACAACATCTCACAAAAATTCCTCCCATGCCCATGATAAATATTATATACGGTTCACAGACAAGCAATCATATGCTATTGACTTCCTCCAATCGGCAGTGAATTTTTGCATATCAGTTCCCGCCAAGGTGAGACCGCAAAACAATATGTTAATGAATATCATTACGAATATGCCGTAGTCATAACCATTGTCCTGCTTCAGCACTGATTCATCAACTTTGGCGGTTCACTTCTTCCCTTCAAGCACAGTGCTGTCTCCAGTGACATGGAAGATAATGGGGAGTGCCTCGGTCATCTTCTTGATCTTCTTCTTGTACTTTAATAATGCATTTGTCCATAAACTATCCATAATAGCAATCTCTCTTTCTCTAAGATAGATGACCATCAAGAACCAATGTGAAATATCATGGTTCACGGGCGCATACACTTGTCCATGATACAAAAAATAATATATTAGTTAAAACATGAGAGAACACATTACAGCCAAAGTTGATGTTTTGTGATGAATGCATTACCTGTTCATAACCCCAAATCGCCTTAGCGTATGGTTTATCATGCTGCTTAGCAATTGCGTAGGCCGTGCTCATCTCACCTATTAGCGACGCACGTTCTGACGCTGACTTAGAGTCTCGGTATGCGATCAAAATCGGTAAACACCCCTCAAGACATTGCTGTTACAAACATGATCAAAGATCAATATAAGTTAGAAAATAAAAAAGGAAAACAGATTAGGATTGTCCGAATTAAACAGTTATCGTAAAATACGTGGGACAGAACTTGCAATCCGTAGGATATACTATTGACAGGTCAGACTGCCTTTTCTCAAGGAAATCAATATATTTGTCGATGCCTAATCAATAGGATATTATGATTTAGCCATAAATTAATATAAGAAATAAATATATGTAAATAATGCATATAACATCACAATTAGTAATGCTTACCACGCTATCAACCTAGACATCCTTCACCCATATGATACTGAACCAACAAGACGCTGACATGTCCTTGTTCGCTTCATACCAGTCTTTTAGTTCTTTCAATTCCTACACTGATAGCATCCTGAATGAATCCATCTGTACAGGAAATGGTATCGGAGAAGTAGCAAAAGTTATTTCTTGCTAGAGTTCGGGAACCAAACCAGGGGTGGTTGTATCAAATGCAGACAGGGACAAGTACAGAGAAACCTTATAATATGACGGTTTCAGTATCCTTTTAGTTCTCCTTTGATAAACAGAAGGAGAAATGAGTGCTTCATCCAATACATTACCCTCGGCAATTCTATATAATTGCACCTCCAACTCCCCATGTCCAAGTTCTTTCTCTTCAATATCATCTACTTCCCCTCTCTTCTTCAACTCCTCACCCTCCTTCTCCCTTATAAAATGTCCCCTCTGTGTATAACAATCTTCCTTCTCCTTATTGAACTCATCTCTCTCCTTCGCTAACTTTTCCTTCTCTTCAAAAAATAATTCCTTCTCCCTCTTTAATTGCATTCTCTTATTCAACTCCTCTCTCTCCATCTTCAATGCTTCATTCTCTTTCAACAACGCCTCCCTCTCATCAAGCCTCTCTTTTTTCATTCTCAACGCTTTCTTCTCTTTCCTCAATTCTTCCCTCTTCTTCTTCAATTCCTCTCTCTCATTTTTCAACTCTTCCCTCTCAATTCATCCATAAAAAAGAACATTCTTCATAATATCCCCCCGGTCCCTCTCCCTCCACGTCTTTTTCATCATTTTCATGTGCTTCATCATCCTCCTCCTCATCTTCCTAGGTCTCAATGACCTATAAAATGTATAAATGGATATGTAAGAGTCGGGATACTTTTACAATGACATTGGAATTACGGACCGGCCGAATTAAAGCAGAAAAAATATAGTTCATTTTTCATAACATTTTGCCTGGAAATCATCACGGACCAAGCGAATGGCGTCTGTTTCCCATTCTCTTAGGGTTGGTTCTCAGGTCATTACTACCAATGTCTGCAAAAGAACAAAGACTAATATTAATAAAAAAGCGTATACGTCAAATTAAGCAAAGTAAATGCTGGAGAAATATATATACTTACAACTTTACTCTCGAAAATAGCATGTATTTTTTTGTACCTCAAACCCTTCCAGCCTCGATATTGAATGAAGCGTGAAATTTGATGGGGAACATACAAAATAACACACTCTTGTAGGGCCGATAATCTCTCTACCGCCCATATCTGTTATAATGAAATTGCACTTGATAAAAAATCCACAATTGACTATAATAGACTGTAATCATGTAGAAAATAAGACGTGTTCTTACTTGTAGAGGAAGGACGCAACCACATACAGTGTAGCGAGAGGCACTTGATGCAACAACGCCAGCTTCGACTCCTTGTGACATTGTATAGTATGTCAAACTATCTCAAGGATAGCTATAGAATCATCTAGCGAGTCGACCAGGTGAATATAATCCATGTTGCGCATGGTTTTTGGTTCGGTTCCCGTAACAAAGCACTCCACAACCATAAGTAGGGTAACCTTCACAACATCCTCGTGCTTATTGGTGTCAACTAATCTTTCAAACACATCCATTAAGTGCTTCTTTAAAATTTGATATTCTTTAAAGTATATGTCTTTTAATGTAGTTGTAGTGGGACAATTTTTCGGTATTGTAAGCTCTCTGGTCTTAAGCCCCGCAATAAGGGCGAAGTCCATCTCCGTGAACTTCAATCGTCTCCCCCTAATCTCAAATACTAGATCACCTTTCTATCTTAGAAAAAGAAGGTGAAATAAAGCCCTTATAAATCTAAAGGATGTAATATGCAATAAAAATAAAAATGGGGATTGGCTAAACTAATTTATCCACCTTTCATGCTTCTCCACTCCACCCTTCACCTTCTCAAACCACCATTTCAGTGTACACTTAGAGGTTGGGTTTAGGATTACATCAGTAGATTCGTCACCTACAAACATGAATTGGAAAACATATCAAACATAAAGTTCACATGATACTCAGTTAATCATAGTGTACAAAATCAAACATAATTGAAAACAATGCAGCACTTGGTGAATTTGAACAAGCTTCATATGAAATCGAAATATAAATTGAGCGAGGAAAAACCAGAAATTGAGTGAGACAAACTATCGAAATGAGTGAAGCAAACTATCAAAATGAGCGATGCAAACTAGAAAATGAGCAAGGAGACCTATGAATTAAGCGGGGCAACATAGAAATTGAGCGAGGCAAACTGAAAAAATGAGCGGGGCAAACAAGAAATTGAGCGGGGCAAACTGGAAATTGAGCGGGGCAAACTAAAATTTGATCGGGGCAAACATGAAATTGAGCGGGGCAACCTGAAATTTGAGCGGGGCAAACTGAAATTTGAGAGGGGCAAATGTGAAATCAGGGGCAAACTAGAAATTGAGCAGGGAAAACATGAAATTTGAGTGGGGGCAAACATGAAATTCAGCGGGGCAAACTGAAATTTGAGTGGGGCAAACATGAAATTGAGCAGGGCAAACTGAAATTTGAGAGGGGCAAACATGAAATTGAGCGTGACAAACATGAAATTCAAACAGGGCAAACATGAAATTGAGTGGGGCAAACATGAAATTGAGTGAGGCAAACTGAAAATTTAAGCGGGGCAAACATGAATTGAGCGGGGGGGCAAGCATGAAATTGAGCGAGGTAAACTAAAATTTGAACGGGGCAAAAATGAAATTTAGCGAGGCAAACATGAAATTAAGAATTTCAATGGGGGAAACTGGAAATTGAGCGGGGAAAACTAGAAATTTAGTGGGGCAATTGCAATTGAAATTGAATGGGGCAAACATGAAATTCAGTGGGGCAAACTTAAATTTGAGCGGGGCAAACATGAAATTTAACGGGGTAAACATGAAACTCAACGGGGCAAAGTATAATCCTCGGACGAGCGGGAGAGGAAGTGTTCAAGTTTTGAATTCTATTGTTTAACGGTGCCATCACAGACTTCATGTTATATGGACCTGGGAGAACATGTTTGTCGATGAATTTATTAGTGACGTGAGAGTAGAGTTTCAAAGATTTGCAAAAAGAACATCTGGAATTAAGCGGAAGATAATGTGGGATGGAGACGTTTATTTTGAATAACAATAAGTGAGGCAAACTCGAAAATGAGCGAGGCAATCTATAAACTGAGTGGCAACATAGAAATTGAGCGAAGCAAATTAGAAAAATGAGAGAGGCAACCTAGAAATTGAGTGGGGCAAACAGGAAATTAAGCAGGGCAAACTTGAAATTGAGCAGGGCAAACTTGAAATTGAGCTAGGCAAACTAGAAATTGAGCGGGGCAAACTTGAAATTGAGTGAGGAAAACTTGAATTTGAGCAGGTCAAACTTAAAATTGAGCAAGACAAACTGGAAATTGAGGGGGGGAAACTAGAAATTGAGGGGGGAAAACTTGAAATTGAGCGAGGCAAACTAAAATTTGAGTGAGGTAACCTAGAAATTGAGCTGGGTAAACTGGATATTGAGCAGGGGAAATTAGAAATTGAGCGGGGCAAACTTGAAATTGAGTGAGGCAAACTGAAATTTGAGCGAGGCAACCTAGAATTGAGCTGGGCAAACTGGAAATTGATTGGGGAAAACTAGAAATTGAGCTGGGAAAACTTAACATTGAGCGAGGCAAACTGAAATTTTAGTGAATCAATCTAGAAATTGAGTGAGAGAACATGAAATTCAGCGACGCCAACTTAAAATTTAGCAATGCTAACATGAAATTCAGCGAGGGTAACATGAATTTCAATGAACTTGAAATGAAATTGAACTAGCCTAACACATAATTAAACGAGCTTCACATGAAATTCAATGAGTACTTCGGTGAAGTTGACCAAATAATTAATGAAAATGACAAAGTGGTTCATAGATTTTCCGTTACATCACATGAATCTGGGGATGTTCCTGGTCATATCTTTATCATTTGTCTGTCAAATTCATGAATTACTTGGGGAATTCAACCAATCATGAACCAGGAATATCGGCGACAACTTGAGCATATCGCCAAGAAGTAGGTCAAATAGACTAAGAACTTTTGAAATTGGAAATCAGTTCGATCAGTACGCTTTTATTGTACTGAGTTAATCGATTTGGGCCCACCTTGAATGTATGTGGACTATCCACGACATTCATCCATTTTTTCATCTATATTAAGGGTTTGAGCCCAAAATCGTAGCATATCCAAATATCATGTGGATCATACGAAAGGAAACAGTGATTCAACCGTAGAAAGCTTGCTATGCTCCACAATGATGTTTTATTTGTAATCCATCATGTTCATCGGATGATGTATACATAAATGAACCGAAAACCCAGATGCAAGCTTCATCCAACAGGCAATATATTAAAATATACCTGTGATGCATGCTTTCTATAGTGGACCAGCCATTTTCAGAAGATGAGAAAATGCTGATGTATGGAGAGGATGCAATGTAATAGGAGAATAGTGCAATCCAACGGAGGGATTTTCATGCTGGAAAAAAGGGTTTTTTTGTCTCTTTCTAAGTAGAAATAGGGTGAGGAAAGGGAGTGAAAGTAACATGAGTGAAAGCAACGACAGTGAAGAGCAGGGGTATTTTTGTCCATAAATGCTCTGACCGTATGTGCAAAGTCTAAGTTGGGAAGGTAAGGTTTGGATCCTTCATAAAAGACGCTGGCTAAAAGGTGGGGTCTACAGTGATAATTTTCTCCCCAAATAATGTAGAGGGTGCATGCATGGATAAAAGAGGGCCTTCATCTTCTCAAGAATACTCCTTAAATCAATGAGGAGAGAAAAATCTCCAAATAAGAGAAGAACCCATGTATTTTTGATAAAAATAAAAATAAAATTGCCGACTACAACATATCTGATGACCTTATATAAGTGAAATAAATCATAAAATTTAATTTGACTCACATAATACACTTCGAAATGGTAAAAAATACAAAAAGAAAAAGTAATAAGAATATTAATCCTACCAGGTTGTGAACAACCCTTAGGGGCGCTTGGATGGTAACTTACTTAACATAACTTACTTATGTATTAAGTATCTTATATTGATATCTACTTATTAATATGAAGTGATTAAGTAACTTTAAATTTAAAAAAAAAAGAAGCTATTTATAATTAGATCATAAGTCGAACTTACTTATCTTAAATAAGTTATTTATATATTACAATTGTTCCTGCTGTTTAATTAAAATTGCCGCTTCAATTCGAACAGAATAACGATGATCTCAAGCACCAAGATAGGCAGACATGTAGTGTATGACTGAGATATGGTGAGATCGGTCACCTATTCAGTCACTCGCTCAACGTGTAAAATCAGATCAGGTGATATTCAGAGGGTGGGGTTCGTCCTCTGATGATGGGTTGTACCTTTGACTTCCGTACGAAAAGACTTTTCGATGAAGATAAATGAAATGGGAAAATAGATTCTTACAGTCGATCGTGAAGAGCAGCTACAAAACACCTTTGCGATTGATGAACTAAATCCATCACATGAGCTTGACTCAAATTACAACTAAAGATTACTAGTTACTTGGTTAACACTACGGATTACACTATGGAATGTAAATAACAGGCTGAAAAGTAAATGATTACACAAAAAAATATAATTTGCTTAACATGAAAGGTAGAGGTTTACACTATAGAATGTAAATGAATTGGAAAATTGAAAAGGGTAATTGAAAGATAAATTTGATTTGTTTGGGTTGGTATGAGACGAAATCTTCTTGCTAGATTTCTTTGCTATTTATAGCTTTGATTCATCTATCTGGATCCTTCCCACGTTTCGATGGTTACCATAACCATTCAACACTACTTGAACTCCTTTTCTTCTCCTCTCACCATCTGTCCAGTAACCGTTTGCACATGATTGCTTCTTCATTGGTCGCTTAAGCAATACACGATATTGTCTGATACGTTCCAACTATGGTTATCAAGAAATCTTCTCCATAAATATTTGCAGATCTTCAAATGCATCAATCGGATCCGTGCAGATCACTTGTAACTCTCCTTGATTGGTCCTCGCAGGGGATGACGATAATGGGGATGAACATTGCACCCCCATGTCGCTTCGCCATTGGGAAAAGGTGAAAATGATGTGTGACCCCTTATTAATGTGGCATTTATTGCCCACATGTTCAGCAAGGTGTTAACCGACTTCGGTCGACTGACTGCAATACGTTAGCGATGTCTATACTTTATAGAAACAAGGGATGAACCCTGTGTCGATATATGTATTCACATCGTTTGTAACAAAACCATAATGATGCCCTAATAAATGCTTCATTCCCTCTATCGATATAAGCGTCGTTTCAGATTTTTTTATCTTTTTTTCCTTCTTACGCTTTCATTCCTTACTCTTCTTCTTAACTCTCAGCTCTCGATCTACTCCTCAAGCAATGGCAGCCTCTTCCTCTTCTATCTCACATTTCATCAAACATATCTGATGGCAATGATGGATGCACTTGTCGACAAGTGTGTTAACAAAACTGTGTTTTAATCACCCCTAGGCGATTATCTCTGCATGGGTCTTGCGTTTACTCCCTTAACAAAAATGGAGGAAGTTAGGATGATGGATCCTTTATTTCCTCTATCCCGGAAAACATTGTTGATTCAGTCCGGTTCCATCCCTGATGCCGTGAATGATCTGAAGAGTCCTCAGGCATGGTTGAAACCACTCCCATAATGGGAAGCTTGGTTTGCTTGCGTATCCTCTTAACATGAAGATCTTGGAGAGAAATACGCATTTATGAATGCATCAAGCTCTTTGTCTATGATTACCCAGTAGATCCGGCTCTTCTTCTTGCAGCTTAGCTTTTTGAAGCACATCGACCAACACCTTCTATTTCGGTTGTGGTCTTATGAATCCGACTATCTTCAATATCTCAGTTCTAACTCAATTGATTCCATTTGATGAAGCAATTTATCTAGGCTTTGTGCTCAAAGATGGCAAATGCTTCCCAAATAGTGGTGTAAAAGCCTCTTCCCACTCCATGACAACCTACTGTAACCACATCGGACCGGTCAATTATGAAGAGCACGCGACCTTCCTACTACTTTGGATCTACTAGCACCTGCTTTGTGTGAATGACTTGCAAATCACCACCGAGTATGTTTCCTTGGCCGAGGTCCTTGCCTAAGGTCGTAAGCTTGCTTTGACGCCTTATGTGTTCGACCACTTGTATAGGGTGATTTATGAAATCACCCATAAAAGTATGTATTCTGGAGGAGGACCATTGTGATTTTTCCATATGTGGATTTACGAATATTTCGGCTATTTTCTCGTGCACCACTCCATCCATTCCGAAGCCGTTTACACTTCCTTTGGCGAGCGTGTCATCCATTCCCATCAAGAGACTCACTAGTGCAGAGTGTACATGGATACGATGTTCTTCTCTCTAGACAAAAATAAGAAGAATGGGTCCTTCATCCCTTTCTCTGATGGAGAATATGGACCCAGTTGGTTTACCGATAGATACGCACCACATGATGATGCCACAACATCTTTAATGCTCCAGGCTTGGGAGAGTTATCTCATCGGCCAAGACCTTCCATATGGGGGTTTAGTTGAGCATGACAAGAATGCCAAGGATGGGGTTGAACGATACTATCCTCAGTTGGTCGCTTGGCAATTTGGCCCCGTTTAGTGCATCTCATATCCCATCACTCATAAATCTTGAAACCAACCACCATTCAATTGGCTAGTTGTAATTGATCTAGGACTCTACCGATCTCTACTCTCCTATTTTCAAAAGGCTACTAATGCTCTCGACCTCCCTTGCTATCCCAATCAACCACATGCCATGGATAACTTCCTCGACTAGTGGGAGAGTCATTATAAGAGGTTGTTGAAGAAGTTCTCAAAGGATATGGTCATTCAGTTCTGTTCACAACTCGAGCCCAAAGGGAAGAAGAGGAACCGTCTTCATCACCCACTACACTGAGCCAAAAAATAAGCAAGCCGAAGATAAGATCAGCCACAACATCCCCCTTTAAAGCTCTTTCAAGCGAGGCTTTGCTGCTCCAACTAACCAAGAGGTCATGACGAGGATTTTCCCTGCTCCTACCCCTTCACTAGCTTCAAAGCCCCCTACTATCTCTAAAGAGAATCCTGGATTTGGGAGCTCTACTTGATCCACCTCAAAATTAAGCCACCTATCTTGATCCTTACACGTATTGATCCTTCTTCCACAATGACGATGATCAAGGATTGACCATTGCTAGCATCTCCAGGGCCTCGACGAACATTAGGTACTTTCTCAGCCGAGATCGTGTCTTCTTTTGAAAAATATTTCGAAACTAAGCAATGGCTGGGTCTCTCCATCCCCAATTACTCAAAAGAAATCGAGGAAGGCTTGAAATGTCACCAAGAAGGTCATTATAACAAATGCTGGAATAAATAGTGGTGGGATATTAATGGATTAAATGATCTTGATCTCTCTTTCGATGGAAGATACCTTACCCCCTATCATCATAATCCACCTATCATCATAATCTCCACCATTCCTTACTTTAAAGTGACTGTTGGCGACGATAATAAAAAATTCTCAGGCCGTTGATAAACGGCCCGTCATTTACACCGTCTGATTTGACTTGGGTGGAGATTACTTTTATATATATATATAATATATATATATATATATATAATATATATATTATATATATATATATATAATATATATATATATATATATTATATTTATTTATCTTGAGTGATTTTCACATTAACTGACTCTCTTCCTCTTTTTGTAGTCACCTGAGAACTGACAGCTGTGGACAAATAGATTGTCATGGTACAACCACTACAGTAGTGTCCACCATCGGTCGATGCTCCTGTAATCATCGAAGTCGATGCTCCTGTAATCATCGAAGTCCAGATCGTTGACTCCAAGACAATGGTCAGTGCTGAGGCCCTCCATTCTCACAGTCCACCGAAAGTTACAACTATCCCCACCGACTCAGAATATATGATCCTCATTCCCCCAAGTCCTCATGCTACGGCCAATCAGGGAGAAGACGAAGCACCACTCTTTCATAGATCGGCCGAGAAGCCATCTCCTCAACTAGTAGTCTCTTCTCGCGAGGAAGAAGTTCCTCCAATGGTCAACGAGTCTTCAGTTCTTGAAGAGGCTACTGTTGTGACCGAGGGAGCTGTGACAATAGAAGCCACATAGTCTGATTCTCACCTATCGCCGACTCCATGTCAATAGAGTGAGCGATGCTCCTGCTCTCATTGCTCCTCAATGAGGATGAACTTCAAGTCGATGACATCCTTTCTTCCCTCGAGTGAGCTCTGGCTGAGGACCTAGTTGCGGCCAAATTGCCCTCTCTTGACTAATCTGTAAAGCCTCAAAGAAGAATTCCAGATTCTCCTTGAGACAGTGTTGTTTGAAACTTTAATAAAGGAGTAATCAATAGACTCAACCAAGTTGTCGAGTCCTACAATGCCATCTCCTACTCAGATCCCAGTCTAGTAGCCAAATTACCGACCTTCCGTGAGTTTTTGGGATTTGCTAAAGAGAAATACAAAGTAAGCACTGTCGTCAGCTGTCTTGAAGCAGAGCAAGCCACAACAAAATCTCAGTTGGCTTCTACTAGAGACGTTGCCAGCCAACTCTTGATCAATGCTATCAAGTTAAAATCATATGAGGCTGAGCTAGACGGGATGGCGTTTTCAAGGGTTTTAAGGGAGAAGCTAGGGTTTTTCATTTATAAGTTGTTCATCTCTTGATGTAACTTTTTTATTAAAGCGAATTGCTCGTCACTTGGTGGGTGACTTTTTCTTGCAAGGATTTATCTACGTAAAATTTATGTGTTCTCTGTGGTTGTCTCAAAATTTTTTCCCTCTATTGCGTTATGTGATTATGCCTAATATTACATCAATGTTGAACAAGTTGCATTAAGCTTATTGCGTCTCCCAACAATATACTTCTGTCCTAGTAGTCCGTATGATTTTCCTTATCTTGTCGTACATCACCAAATGTCCCTCCCTGCTCCCTTCGGTGTGTCCCAATTGAGTGATATATAAATCCAGATGGATTTTGGAATCTAGGCCTAATAGTGGGCCCAGCTAATGGATAAGTTGGATGGCACTCACACATCACCATGGGCTCCACACCGCCGAAAGTCGGGAGCAGTCATCGTCATTCAGGCATACAAAACACACAGCTTTAGCACTATGTTAATCTTATCCCAACCCCTTTATTGTGCTCTCTTATGGAAAGTATGACCCACCGTGTTCTTTCACTTCAAGTGGACCCCACTCACGCAACATGGGCTTTGCCCCACTCAGCTTACCATTGATCTCATTAAGGGTGGTAATGGCACATGTAGCCAACCTGACCCAACGAGAACTCAGCCCTGCTTTTGGCAGGGCTTGGATCTATAATTCGCTTGGCCCGTTGGCTGGCCTTGGGCTTGCATGCATTGTCCAATTAATTTTTGGGTTGGGCTAGGGCTCAAGTCATTTTAGCTCGATCCAACATGACCGGGCTCAAGTCATTTTAGCTCTATCCAAAATGACCCGACCCGACTCAACCCAACTTTACATATGCATGCATTATATCCTACAAATATGTCATTCTACTCTTTAGGCAACCATCTATCTTAAATGTGGAACCTTGATATCATTTCTCGAAAATGTTGATTTCTTTGTACATATGTGGCCAACATGATAAATAAATTAGGAAATTTCAAGGGGCATAGGGATTTTATAAATGATTAACTCTCAAGTCCAACCGGTTGGACCATAGGTTATGGTCCAACCAGTTGATAACTTTCAACAAGTTAAGATCATGTGACCTCCGACCCCTCTAGCGGGTTGGCCCATTCATGAGGATCGGTTAAGTCAAACATCAGACCCATCACCTCATTGGGTAGACCACAATATAAGAAACAATTTCTAGCCATTGATAAATAGTAAATTACAAGTGTGGTCCTATTGAAAACTATTTGTGGTTGAATTTTGCTGAAGTAGATCCTCATGATAGGGCTAACCTATTAGAGAGGTTAGATTTTGGACACACATCATAAGTTGAAAGTTATCTACTGGGTGGACCTTAATTTATAATCGAATCGGTAGGACTTAGAGAGCGACTAATAAATTCTTTTGAGCTTGCCCTGCAATGCTAGGTTCATGCTTGGCTTGGGCCAGCGTCGGGCCTTGGTCTTTCTAAGTTTAACAAAATGTCATTGGCTCAGGGGCTTTTAAAAGAACGCCCAGTTGTTTGGCCGGTTCCCCTGCAAGCCATCATAGAATAAGCTTATCTTTACACGTGCCCTGCAAGGGCGTACCAGATTGTTTTTATGACATCCAATCTATTGAGAAGTGTCTCCTCACAGTGAAAGGCAAGCCCCAAAAATCAGGCTGATCCAAGCATACTGTGGAGTTCACACCACTGATTCCTTACTTTTAAACCATCCATTAGAATGTGAACTGTCAGACGGTTATGATCAATCAATCAGTATGATTCTTGTGATGTAATCCATTCATGTTGGTACCGACAGATAGGATCGCCTGAATTGGTGTGCATGAAAATGACAGACGTGTGATGAAAGAGTTGCCACAATTTTGTGGCCACTAAATGATAATAAAGCTTATTATACCCACTGTTCAAAATATTGGTGTTACGTTATGTATTGCACCCTTAGGATATAAATATGTATCGGTTATCGCATGGGATATATCAGTCGCATTGCATAATATATCGCTATTGTTGGAAACACGGCGAAACACTAGAAAATTAGTCGAATTTTTCAATAAAGATGAAGTGATTATTAAAAATGACAACAATGCACATTTATAAATCAAAACATTAAAAAAAAAAAAAAAAAAAGTACACGTAATTCTTTTTTTTTTTTTTTTGTGTAGAGAGTCTTAATCTATGTACTGTTTAACTGAATTGATGCAAGTATATTTAAAGTCTATTTATATAATTAATAAATGTAAGAAGATGTGTGGAAACATAAGCAATACATTTAAAAGCAAAAGAAAATAAATTACTAGATCAAATTATATACATGTTTGATTTTATATTTAGACACAAAAATTACAACTGATTTGCGAAAAATTGAAATTTTTTTTTTTTTTATTCAATTTTCTACAATCGACCCATCTCCTCCAAATCTCACAATTAAATATCTGCATGATTTTTCATACAAAATATAAAAAATCATAGATTTGTAACAATTTGACATTGATTTAACATGATTTACAGAAAAAAATTGAAAATCGAAAATACTAACAATATCGAACATATGAGACATATCATACTAATTGTGCATTTCGTATTGCATAGGTGAAATATAAGATATATTGTGGGATATGTCCGCTAATATCGTTGATACTTAAAACACTAATCATACCTATCCACTTATGTGATGCACGAGATTGAAAAGAGATGGGACAATTTGACTTGGCTTTCTGGCTGCTTTCACCTTTTGTATAAAAAGGAGTTTCGTGTGTTTTTCAATAGTGTTTATCCGAAAAATCTACTTAAAACTGGAATTATAAAAATATTTATTATAAACTAATTCATAGTGCATTTAGAGTCCTAGTTGCATAGGGACACTTGGTGATGTTTGGATCTTAAGTTGCTTAAGATAAGTTACTTGTTCCACAAGTAACTTATCTTAATTTCTACTTATTAAAAAGATAAGTATGTTTGGCAAATAATATACTTATTAACTTCTCCTCTGTTTCATCTCTTGGAATGCCTCTTTTCAACAACTTATAAAAAGTTAAAAAGCTAAAATAATTAACCGCAGTGTTTGTGTACTTAAAAAAAATATATATATATTTAAAACTACTCATAAGCCGAACTTACTTATCTGAAATAAATCACTTATCTGCTGTTGTATATAGGAAAAGTAACTTATTTGGTGGTATCCAAACGGGCCCTTAGTCAAATCCATTGATCTGGACCACTCATTAGGTTTATTACATATATCATCGGTTGATACGTTTACATAACACAAATCTACCCATTTGATCAACGGTATTCAGTATGGACGATCAAGACTATCTACACAAAAATAGATCCAATCAACGATTTGAACCATTTATTTGTCAGGGTGTAACTAAAGTTGTTCATGATTCTAAAGAATCACTTTCGTCTGGCAATTGTAACCATTCCATCCATGGCTTCTAAAACGGGTGGCTGTAAAATAAAAAGGTCAAATCAAAGATGGATTGGATCATCTGACCATTGTGATTTTTGTATGGTAACTTATGAAACGGATTCTGTATTTAATGGGCAGTTCAGATTGATTAATTGGACTGTCCAAGTGAACCAATGCAGCTAGGAGTACTATAGCTTATAGTGCTTTGAGAGCACCAGAGCATTTCTGATCTAAAACAATAAAACTAATTCTAGAAGTATATATATATATATATATATAGGAAAACGCTCACCTGAACCAGTTCGTACGTAGTACGTACGAACTTTTTTGAGAACCCATCATACGTGATGAATCTCGCAAATCTGAACCGTCCACATGAAGCAGAACCTCATGCAACCGCATAGTATGAATTTTTACTTTGATCTGAAACTTTGGTGGACCGTGAAAAATGTAAACAGTTTCTTTCCTTGATTTGAATTTCTCTTTGCTATGGACGGTATGGATAAAAGTTTTAGATAAAAGTATAACTTGGTCCTGGGGGGGTTTCACTAGGTGCTGCTTCACATGAACGGTTCAGATTTTGGATCCACATTAGGTATGATGAGTTCTCAAAAAAGTTCGTACGTAGTACGTACGAACTGGTTCGCAGGTGAGCGCTTCTATATATATATATATATATATATATATATAACAAATTATTTAGAATTTAAAATAATTGTCATGTTTCAAAATCATGAAACTTTAAAAAATTCTGATATTTTGAAAATTTTGTTATATTAATGCATTAATATCATTTAAATGATTTTTATTTTCTTTTTGCAAAATATCATTCGATTCTCGAAATCTAGGCAATATTTGTCACAATTGTTTTACTGTCAATTACGGACCACATGCTGAGTGGTGTAAAATTATTCGAGCTAGCTTTGGATGTTTTGGACGTTATGTGATAAGTCCTACCTCATGAAACACATTAAATGGACGATTTTGACCTGTTTGTTGTGGATTGAGTCTAAAATAATGAGAAGAATATTTTCAATGGATTAAATTCAACTCTAAAAATACTGAGAGGATCATGAAGTGTGATCACAGTACAGTAGTTATTTATGTTAGTAATTAAAAAATAGACGGTTCAAATTATTGGACCCTCTTAGCATGTGGGCCCAAGTGACATAAGCGCAAACGTAAAATGAACACCTAAAGTGAGATGCATGCCTCCTGCCGAGGTAGGCTTTGGTATATTGCTTTTTCTTTGTTTATTTAATACTAATCCTTTCTCTCCTGTCGGGTTGCTTTCACCTTTTATAATATAAAAGGAAGAGCACTAACTAAAGGTGAGGAGAAGGATACATCCTAGCAGGGAAAAACTTTGTGAGAACATGATAGATAATGAGTTGGCACTTATACATTTCTTGGAAATTGCATACTTGGGATATAAATAATTCGAATTAAATTGTTGATGTAAGACATGCCATAGATGTATTATTGGACTAAAGAAGCCCAAATGAAAGCGAAAGTATTCCATTAGAATTTGACCCAATCATACATAGGGCATAACGTAACTGGGTTTTAGGGGTGTCTGAATTGAAGAGATTCATTCCGGGCAAGGAGAAATTGCCATTCAAAGTCTGAACTGTAAATCAATTGTAATCTTTGATCTGAGCATCGTCATAAAACGTGTAACCTATCGATTCTATGTAATGATTAGAGCTGTACACCAGTCGAGCCGAGCTGAGTATCGCCCTACTCGTACTCGGCTCTTAATGCCCAAGTCCTATTTGTACTCGGCTCTACTCGGCCAGCAAGCATGGAATCCCTGTTCATTCTCTACTCCCCCGAGTACGAGCTGAGTATGAGCAGAAATTGAGTCGAGTCTGAGTATTCGAGGCGAGTTCGAGTCCGAGTCATACCCGTTAACAATTCACTAGGATGAAATGAAAATACAAAAATAAGCTAATAATTAATTTATATACAATTAAAATAACAATTCTTACCTGATGGACGGACAGGGGCACCGGGCAGGGGTGGGACGAGCTGTGGACAGGGGCGTCGGGCAGGCCAGGGACGAGCTACAACAGGGACAAGAGCACCGGGCAGGGCAGGGACGAGTTGTGGACAGGGTAGGGCAGTGACGAACTGCGGACAGGGGCGCCAGATAGTCGTTATGGCCACCGGACAGGGCAATGTGAGCGCCTGAGAGAGAAAGGGAAGAAGAAGAGTAAGGGAAATGGCGACCGAGTAGGGCAGGGACTGCCGGACGGTCGCTGTGGCCGTGTGGGTTAGGGTTTTTTTAAGAGAGAGAGGGTTTTTTTAAGGGGAACGTTGGAACGACCAAATGAGAGAGACTAGCACCGGACAGGGGCATCGGGCAGGCCGCAGGGACGAGCAGCAGGGAGAGAGAGAGAAGAAGAGGTGCAGGGAGAGAGAGGCCGTAGGGTCGGACAGCACCAGACAGGGAAATGAGAGGAGAGAGAGAGAGAGAGAGAGAGAGAGAGAGAGAGAGAGAGAGAGAGAGAGAGAGAGAGAGAGAGAGAGAGAGAGAGAACGGGGGGGGGGGGGGGGGGGAGGGAATGGGTAGGGTATTTTTGAACGGGCGTTGGCCGCTGGGAGGGAGGGAAGGAAAGGGAACTAGGGAAGGGTATTTTTTTCATTTTGGACAAGCGGGCGAAAGCATGAAAGCGACTAGGAGCGGGAGGGATTAGGGCTTTCGTTTTAGGTATAGGGCCCTGGTCGAGTACGAGTCTCGAGCACCGATTTGAGTATACGAGTTGAGTACTGAGTCGAGTACTATCCAGCTCGTACTCTACTCGAAATCATAACGAGTAGCAAAAATCTACTCGTACTCAGCTCAAACACCTAACGAGTCGAGTCGAGTTGAGTTATTGCGAGTCGAGTCGAGCGAGTACCCGAGCTTACTCTACTCGTGTACAGCTCTAGTAATGATGCTTTCAAGGACAACTAGCCCGCTATGCCAACAGAATTCATCTATTTTGCTAGAAAAAGAACCCTCCAGTCCAACATTGTGATTTTTAAAAAGTATTACTATTTAAGACATTTTTTTCATTTTTTTTGGAGTTTTAGAAATTTACGTCTTTTTAATAATTACTTGTAATTAGGATGAGAATATTCCAGTACAATTTATCTTGACTTTTTTTTTAATTATTTTTTCTGGCAAATTGGGCTTTTTGGATAATGTTGAATTAAGGTTTGGGTTTTCTTTATTAGTCGTGTAATCGAGAAATCATACACACATTATTCAATAAAGACCCGATTTTTCTCTCTTATTTTCATGTGGACTCAAGTACTCTCCTTGTGTATTCGAGGTTTTAATCACTCGAGAAAGATGACGATCTTTCTCTTATTGTTTCTTGCCCTTCCCTACATTAGTTATCATTATAGTGAGGTTTTTTCTCGATTTAATGACACCTAACAATTATTCGAGTAACAACTCCACGGACATTACTCTAAGGAACAATCATATTACAATGACGGTGTTTAAGGCATTCCAATAAGAGAAATCGTGAGCCATACAAGGACTGCAAGCGACGATCTACTGTTTGACTAGAGTTTTAGGACATATTTGTGTTCGCAATGATGAGCAACATAAGATCAATAATGGAGCTTGTTATGAGTAAAAATGGACTGGATAAGGAGAGTGGATCAGCTTGGACATCTGTGCTCGCTGCGTGATCGGCCAGCACCAGTCATGACCAAGGATCTCCTTAATGGCCAGAAAGCAGTAATCCATTGTTGGGGAAACCGCCTATTCTTCGAGCTCGACCATTAAAAGATGAAGTATCTCCACTTCTATCAGACGCCTAGCCCTTCCACAGTCCCATCCATTTTCAAGCTGCTGCTCGAATAATCTCTTAGTAAGGGCTCTCGAGGTATGACTCCGTACGGGGCAAGACTCCGAGCTGCTACAGTCAAGGAAGCCTTGCACCGTACGATAAGATGAAGAGGATGGTCATACCCGATTTCATCTATATTCTTGTAACATCCCAAATTTTTGCCAACCTGGGATTAGATGTCCTTAGGCAATGGGTCGATCCTAACACCTTATTAACTTGTTAGAACTCAAGCCCACAATCTAAAATCGCTTGTTAACCCATTTCCTTCACAAATCCCACCCTTCACCACCTTGTTCTTTCAATTTTTCTAAGTACTTTCACTCTAGACACTATCTTAAACTAGCTAAGTATTATAACTTGGATTACTTTATATACAATCTACAAAGGACTAAGTATCACCTTAGACCGAAATCACCCAGGACTAAATCCTTTAGAAATTAGGTGAGAATTAGCTAGTGTTAAACTAGAGTACCTGTGAAATTAGCACCAATCACTTTAAATACGATCTGCAAGACCCAAAACTTGTAGAATCATTGACACTAGGTTACCCTAAAATCTAGGATCAATCTCATTACCCGTCTGCTCTCGGGAGCATCTCGAAACTCCGTATCAGATCTGGACCGCACGTCGGAAGTCCGATTAACACAAAGTTAAGGAATTAGGACCGCCTTGCTGGGCTTGACAACTTTCTAGGAAATCAACTCCAGATAGTGTTCCGAGGCTATTCGCTTGAGCTAATGTGAAATTAATTCAAAATAAAATAGAAATTTATGAAATCTGGCACTTCTCGCTTGCGGATCAGTATTAAGCAACCAAACCGTCAGAATCAGACCAAATTACACCCTCGGATCAGGAGAAATTTCATACACATGTCCATGTACTCGGAATCTCCGATCGAGATCCGCTGACCGTTGAACTGAAACTGGTCCGCCACGCGTGATCTGGGAATCTGAATGAAACGAAAACTTAACTAAACCTAAATCCGGTGTGTCTGTGAGCTTAAGTCCGACCTTTGGCTCAAGGAGGCCCGCCAGAAGTCCTCTGTTGAGCTTAAACAGGGTCGCTTTGGTTATAACCTAAATGTACTTTGACCTGAAGTCTATTTCGGTGAGTTTTTAGGCTATATAAGAACCTTAAAACCCTCTCTCTCACAGCCATATGAATTTGAGAGAAACCTAGGGAGAGAAGAGAGAAAAGAGAGAAAGAGTGTGAGTAGTGGGAGAATCTCCCAGCTGCTTTTCCCTGTCATGCTACATGCTTAACCGCTCCATTCTCATCGCTTTCCCGGTGATTCCGGCATCATTTATAGGTAAAAAAACCCTAACCCTAATCTGATTTGGGGCTTTGGTGGTTGTAGGTTATGAAATAGCTAACCTACTTCGTTCTATACGTGGCCAAACTGCCGAATACGGAAGCTTAGCAAACCTATCATATTCGTTATGATTCTACGATAAAAGGTGCGGACTTTAGGTGTATAAGTTATGGTTTTCAATGATTTCAATGTCAGACAATGATAGATTCATGATCTGCATGCAATTGCACATGTACAAAGTATTGTCTATTTTTCGTTTCGATTAAAGATGAAGAATATGGAATTTTACGTACTCTAGGTATTTGTAGAAAGTACCGTATACGTATAAATTTTGGAAATGTGTTTGCCATAATTATTTGCTGTATGAATATATTATATATGGATAAAATACTTGTCTGGCGAAAGGGCTTGTCCTAATACATGTTTTGCTAATATACACTATGTATGTTGAAATAGTGTATTCTAAGTGTTTGTGAAAATGACTGAATGAGTATAGAATTCTCATTCGTGCTCGCCATGACTAATTGTCATGGATATATGAATTTTGTATAAGCGATACCCCTTTGACGAAAGGATTTGCCCTGAATCACGCCACGACCACTATACGGTATATATGTTGAAATGTGTAGCCAAGTGTTTGTGAAAATGTTCAAATGAATATGAAACTTGGATTCCTACTTTCCATGACTATCTGTCGTGGGTGTACGCGTGTCATGATTGGGGCAACTCCCTAGTGAAAGGATTTGGCCTAATGCCTATGTGATCAACATATGTCATGTATGTTGATGTATGTATTTTAAAGTGTTTGTTGAAATGTCTGAATGAGTAGTAGTTAGTAAATTGTAATGTTTAAGGGTGTTAAGATATGATTCTCAACTTCTTTAACTATGTGTATGATTTCTTTAGATATCTGTGTGATTAGGAATTGAATATGTATAAACTCATGCTTATGTTGTACTTCATAACATGCTCAATTGATTGTATGGGTGATGGGGGAGTGGAGCAACAAGTGCGTGCAACAGACCTAGCAGCCCTAAACGGATAATATCAGTCTTTGATTGTATGATTTGAATTTTGATCCATTACTGCTTTAAATATCTGAAATTGAATGTGATTGGGGCTATTGTATAGTCCAGGCAGTCGGTAACGGGATCAAATTCGTGGCTGAGTTTCATTTGCCACATGAGATGTGTTCTACGAACCCGAGTCGTACTTCGGTTGGCGATAGTGGTTGGCCACACGAGGTGCTTATGCGCTTCAAGCAACCCGATCTGTCTTATATATGTTCACCATGTTTGGATGCTACTGCTTGAATCTAGGGTACCAAACTTACCAGTGAAATCCCTTTTAACCATGGTACCTCGATCCATTAAGACTCATGAGCCGGGCTGCTGGTATGGGACACCGTGGTAGAGCTGTCGGGCGACGCTGGGGACACGTGCCTCCCCGTAGTGACCAGCGAGCAACCAGACTTGTGAACCGATTATGGTGGTATAGGACACTATATTCGTGCTGTCGGCCTACATTGATAAGGTGATGGGAGAGTGGTGCAACGATTGCGAGCAACAGCCCTGACAGCCCTTTGTAGTGACCTCGAGCATACTCTGAATTTGCAGTGAGGCGACGAGTTTTGCCGCAGTGTGTAGAGTATGAATTAGGCCTGTATCTGTATAGTGATGAACCGTTAAAAAGGTGATGGGGGAGTGGTGTAACCTTTGTGCGTAACAGCCCTGACAGCCTTTGCAGCTACCTAGAAACACATTATCATGTGAGATTAACTAGGACTAACGACCCTAGAATGGATCATGTTTGGGAATGATACAAGGGAGGTACCTTAGTTTCCCAATACTGCTGTTGAAATGGACTAATAACAACTCGGTAATCATGCTCATCATACTATTGCATGTGCCTTGAAGATGTGGAGCACTAAGGGATGAAAGCATGCCACGAACGTAAGATGGTGTCGCACGAGGGTGGTTCGGCAAGGGCATACATCATGACTGCATTCCATATTTGCATTAACAAGAGTATTTAGAATTGTTGATTGTACTGCTTTATCATTACTGCTTGACTGAATTGATAACATGTTAACCTATGCTTTATTGTTCCACTGAGTTGATCACTCTCTCCCACGTTACGGGATGGTGTTGTACACACCAACTAGATTTCTTGAGTTTCAAGTGATGGCGATGCTTATGAGGCAGAGCCGGACCACTACTATGATGTTGAGGAGGAGTTCTCCTACATGTAACTCTCTGACAGGTCTATGAAGACCTGGTATTGTATTGACGGGGCTATGGTACTTGAGATAAAAGACATTACACTTCCTCACATTTGGTATATTTTAAAACTGTACTTGTAATTATTTAACCTGGTAATTAACATTATCACACTCTGGAGACCCACCACTGTTTTTACATTGTATATATATCTATCACAGTCTTCCGCTTGTAATTTAACCGTCTCTGGAGTATGATATGCTGTTTTGGCTTAATCTCACTCATGTTCAATGCACTAATACCGACAACATTCAATCATCATTTATTTTGTTGCGTAAGTGATGCGTTGGAACTCGGGAGTTGAGTTTATGCTTGACCCCCAATTTTCAGGGTGTTACAAGATGGTATCAGAGCATGATTTGGATTAAACCGGACCTGGGTTATGGTCACACGATCCACTCTGACGCACTCTGACTTAGGAGGGAGCAACGGAACGTAGAAACAGTCATAGGTATCCCGATTTCACCAATTGGCGAAGTTCACTGAAAACGAACACCGAAAACGAGTCTGTATTCAACCATGGTCGCACGGGTCGACCTTAAAACATTCCTAGGCCGTCTATTGATGAGTCTAGATCACAATCCACATCATCTCAACCGTTGACAATCGGTAGAATATGGGATAAACGTGATGAGGATAACTACTCCGAATCCTCGGAGCTTCTCTGGACTCTTCACAGAGACTTCTCGAATCTACGAGAAAAGAAAGCAGAAAATAGAAATAAATTCTAATAAATTCAAAATTGATTAATGAATTAGTAAAAAAAAAAATGAGTTCACAACCCTTTAAATAGGGATACCAAGTAATGGGAAAGAAATTAGAAACAAACTACAACTAAAACTCCTAGAATTCGCGACTTACTATAAGGTCGTGATGTCTACTAGTGCGCAAGGTTTTCGGCCAAAAATAGTAAGTGTCCTATTTGACTTCACCAAACCATTCTCCTAATTATTCTAAGCTCTTTTCTCGTTGGGCGCAACTCCTAGAGCCCAACGGATGATGAGTAATCAAACTAAAACTATTATTTATAGTAAAGACGAAATTAAAACAGGGAAACGACCATCGATCTAAGGTTTTTTCACAATTTTGGGCTGCGCAACCCAGCATAGTGAGGTTGGTTGACTTCGTTAGCTTGTTCTACCCCAAAATCATATATTTTACGTCAGATAACTCATTCCAGATTGCAAGATACGTTCGAAATTGCCTGAAACTACCCGAAATTAAGCGAATCGGGGTCGGGGGCCTACCCACATTAATCTAGGGGTACCTATGGTGGGACCCAGTGTTTTTTGTGGCCTAGGGACAGGAGGGTCACGCCCATGGGGCGAACCCTCAAAATCGGGACAGTTGGTCGGTGAGGCCCTCACCCGGTCGGCGAGGCCTCGCCAGAATTTGGGCTGGGCCGGGCCCGCGGCTCGGGCCGATCGCGTTGGGGGGTTTAATAACCCCCTCACATAGCTCCCGTCCACTCTCCCTCTCCCAAAACCCTACTTCCTTCACAAACCTCCCCTCCAAACTGTTTTTCTCTCTTCACTTGTTGCCCTCTCTCTCAAATCGCCCTTCCGACCATCCAATCTACTAATTTCGACCATAACCCATCCATTCCCATCGTCCACAACAGTCTTTCCCTCCCTTCCCTCTCCGTTTCTCTTGTTTGAGCTCTCACACCCCCATTTGGAGCTCAAAAACGTGTAAGCTCCCTTCCCTTTCCATTTCTTCATTTCCTACTTTTCTTTCCTTTCATTTGGGCCTCTACAACCCCTGTTGAGAACCAAATTCGTGGAGACCTAAATATTCAAGCCCTTTCCTCCCTTTCTTTCATTTTTTCATGGCTCTATTCGAGGACGCTTAGGGCCCATTCGGCCAACTGTATAGGTGGATAGAATTGTAAAAGTAACAATAAATGTATGTGTAAGGTATGGCCTCTAGATTGCGTGTATCCCATGTTTTCCGACAGCATGTTTAGAATGTACACAATTAAAAGTAAATTCTGAGATTTCCTTTCAAATAACACTTAGAAATTCATTATCTTGGGATTTGAAAATCCCATCTCATACTTTTCCAACACCAGGCCCATTTTCCAAAGCCTATAAAATTAATTTTTATCCCACCCACCCTCCAACCAAACATGTCATTCCCAATCCCGAAGTGAGATTAGCAATGTAGTCCCATTTAAGACAATTGCCCCTAGAGTTTTTGACCTAGAGCGGTGCTCCTAGTTTCGACAGGCCTAACCGTGTAGGAAATCTAACAAATTATAATGTGAACCCTAAGACCCTCTTAGTTAGTATGAACATGTGTGTGGTGCTCGAGCATAGTAAATTCAAGTTCAGATAACTTAGTTTTAGTTAGACAACTTTGACCCTAAGTGATAAAACCCTTCTCGTATAGAAATGATGTGAAATCATCTAGCGTATGAGCATAGACTTTGGATTACACCTATGGATTTCCACTACTCCTAAATTAATACTAGACTACCGGTTACATTAGAGAATGCCAGAGACCAATAGATGTATCTAGGTCAAATCAATACACCTCTTTGATCTGGGTGGCGCAGCGAAAGTGTGGTGGACCCTACCCCACTGGCCCAGGATCGAAACTGTGCTCGTTGAATACGAACATTATAGAAACCCTAGCAAGTTCTACTATGAGAAACAGTTTTAGGATGATCTAGTAAGATTTGATTCACCATTTCCTTGGACATAAATAATAACAAGGACTCTCTTAGACTAAGACCTAAAGGGCAACCTTAGACATAGACAATTTGAGCCTTTAATGATGGGCATTCCCTACGTTTCTAGAGTGATCGGACTACGGAGTTACTGAAATATACAACTGCGAAACATTCGCAGCTTAACCCAATTCTCAATCCTGGGCGACTGCCAACAGACTCACCGCTTGGCCGAGCAGAAGATCAGGATTCACCAGGATTCGGCAAGGATACGATGAGCTTCCAACCCTGGACCGGTAGATGATCGATGTATCGGGATCAAGCCCACTATAACGTCTCTCCGTGTTGGTCAAACATTGAAAACAGCTATCTTACTCTAAATTGTTGGGTATTGTCGTCAAGACTCCAAATAGGTAAAGAAATAAATTGTAGCAAACCATCAAGGTATGAGGAATGGATAAAGAAATAAGTTTTAAGGGGGGTAGACCAAAATGAACCAGGCTAGTACATACCCTACGTATAAAACATAGGCAAAGAAAAATATTAAATCTTTTCTTATTACCCTTAGGCAATTTCGGGGACGAAATTTTGTTTTAAGGGGGGTAGATTGTAACATCCCGGATTTTTGCCAACCTGGGATTAGACGTCCTTAGGCAATGGGTCGATCCTAACACCTTATTAACTTGTCAGAACTCAATCCCACAGTCTAAAATCGCTTGTTAACCCATTTCCTTCACAAATCCCACCCTTCACCACCTTGTTCTTTCAATTTTTCTAAGTACTTTCACTCTAGACACTATCTTAAACTAGCTAAGTATTATAACTTGGATTACTTTATATACAAACTACAAAGGACTAAGTACCACCTCAGACCGAAATCACCCAGGACTAAATCCTTTAGAAATTAGGCGAGAATTAGCCAGTGTTAAACTAGAGTACCTGTGAAATTAGCACCAATCACTTTAAATACGATCTACAAGACCCAAAACTTGTAGAATCATTGACGCTAGGTTACCCTAAAATCTAGGATCAATCTCATTACCCGTCTGCTCTCGGGAGCATCTCGAAACTCCGTATCAGATCTGGACCGCACGTCGGAAGTCCGATTAACATGAAGTTAAGGAATTAGGACCGCCTAGCAGGACTTAACAACCATCTCGAAAATCAACTCTAGATAGTGTTCCGAGGCTATTTGCTTGAGCTCAGAGCGTGGAGTGTGAGAAATGTGAAGTTAATTCAAAATAAAATAGAAATTTATGAAATATAGCACCTCTCGCTTGCGGATCAGTATTAAGCAACCAAGCCGTCATAATCAGACCAAATTACACCCTCAGATCAAGGGAAATTTCATACACATGTCCATGTACTCGAAATCTCCGATCGAGATCCGCTGACCGTTGAACTGAAACTGGTCCGCCACGCGTGATCTGGGAATCTGACTGAAACGAAAACTTAACTAAACCTAAATCCGGTGTCTGTGAGCTTAAGTCCGACCTTTGGCTCAAGGAGGCCCGCCAGAAGTCCTCTGTTGAGCTTAAACAGGGTCGCTTTGGTTATAACCTAAATGTACTTTGACCTGAAGTCTATTTCGGTGAGTTTTTAGGCTATATAAGAACCTTAAAACCCTCTCTCTCACAGCCATATGAATTTGAGAGAAACCCTAGGGAGAGAAGAGAGAAAAGAGAGAAAGAGTGTGAGTAGTGGGAGAATCTCCCAGCTGCTTTTCCCTGTCATGCTACATGCTTAACCGCTCCATTCTCATCGCTTTCCCGGCGATTCCGGCATCATTTATAGGTAAAAAAACCCTAACCCTAATCTGATTTGGGGCTTTGGTGGTTGTAGGTTATGAAATAGCTAACCTACTTCGTTCTATACGTGGCCAAACTGCCGAATACGGAAGCTTAGCAAACCTATCGTATTCGTTACGATTCTACGATAAAAGGTGCGGACTTTAGGTGTATAAGTTATAGTTTTTAATGATTTCAATGTCAGACAATGATAGATTCATGATCTGCATGCAATTGCACATGTACAAAGTGTTGTCTATTTTCCGTTTCGATTAAAGATGAAGAATATGGAATTTTACATACTCTACGTATTTGTAGAAAGTACCGTATACGTATAAATTTTGGAAATGTGTTTGCCATGATTCTTTGCTATATGAATATATTATATATGAATAAAATATTTGTTTGGCGAAAGGGCTCGTCCTAATACATGTTTTGTTGATATAAAATATGTCTGTTGAAATAGTGCATTCTAAGTGTTTGTGAAAATGACTGAATGAGTATAGAATTCTCATTCGTGCTTGCCATGACTAATTGTCATGGATATATGATTGTTGTATAGGCGATACCCCTTTGACGAAAGGATTTGCCTTGAATCACGGCACGGCCACTATACGGTTTATATGTTGAAATGTGTAGCCAAGTGTTTGTGAAAATGTTGAAATGAATATGGAACTTGGATTCCTCCTTTCCATGACTATCCGTCGTGGGTGTACGCGTGTCATAATTGGGGCAACTCCCTAGTGAAAGGATTTGACCTAATGCTTATGTGATCAACATATGTCATATATGTTGATGTATGTATTTTAAAGTGTTTGTTGAAATGTTTAAATGAGTAGTAGTTAGTAATTGTAATGTTTAAGGGTGTTGAGATATGATTCTCAACTTCTTTAACTATGTGTATGATTTCTTTAGATATCTGTGTGATTAGGAATTGAATATGTACAAACTCATGCTTGTGTTGTACTTCATAACATGCTCAATTGATTGTATGGGTGATGGGGGAGTGGAGCAACGAGTGCGTGCAACAGCCTTGGCAGCCCTAAACGGATAATATCAGTCTTTGATTGTATGATTTGAATTTTGATCCATTACTGCTTTAAATATCTGAAATTGAATGTGATTGGGGCTATTGTATAATCCAGGCAGTCAGTAACGGGATCAAATTCGTGGCTGAGTTTCATTTGCCACGTGAGATGTGTTCTACGAACCCGAGTCGTACTTCGGTTGGCGATAGTGGTTGGCCACACGAGGTGCTTATGCGCTTCATATCGTTCAACTTGTTGTGCGCTCGAGCTATCCGAGCTCGTCAAGCAACCGATCTGTCTTATGTATGTTCACCATGTTTGGATGCTACTGCTTGAATCTAGGGTACCAAACTTACCAGTGAAACCCCTTTTAACCATGGTACCTCGATCCGTTAAGACTCATGAGTCGGGCATGCTGGTATGGGACACCGTGGTCGAGCTGTCGGCCTACGCTAGGGCCACGTGCCTCCCTATAGTGACCAGTGAGCAACCAGACTTGTGAACCGATTATGGTGGTATGGGACACTATATTCGTGCTGTCGGCCTACATTGATAAGGTGATGGGGGAGTGGTGCAACGATTGCGAGCAACAGCCCTGACAGCCCTTTGTAGTGACCTCGAGCATACTCTGAATTTGCGGTGAGGCGACGAGTTTTGTCGCATGTATAGAGTATGAACTAGGCCTGTATCTGTATAGTGATGAACCGTTGAAAAGGTGATGGGGGAGTGGTGTAACCTTTGTGCGTAACAGCCCTGACATCCTTTGCAGCTACCTAGAAACACATTATCGTATGGGATTAACTAGGACTAACGACCCTAGAATGGATCATGTTTGGGAACGATACAAGGGAGGTACCTTAGTTTCCCAATACTGCTATTTGAAATGGACTAATAACAACTCAGTAATCATGCTCATCATAGCATTGCATGTGCCTGGAAGATGTGGAGCACTGAGGGATGAAAGCATGCCACGAACGTAAGATGGTGTCGCACGAGGGTGGTTTGGCAAGGGCATACATCATGACTGCATTCCATATTTGCATTAACAAGAGTATTTAGAATTGTTGATTGTACTGCTTATCATTACTGCTTGACTGAATTGATAACATGTTAACCTATGCTTTATTGTTCCACTGAGTTGATCACTCACTCCCACGTTACGGGATAATGTTGTACATACCAACCAGATTTGTTGAGTTTCAGGTGATGGCGATGCTTATGAGGCAGAGCCGGACCACTACTATGATGTTGAGGAGTTCTCCTACATGTAACTCTCTGACAGGTCTATAAAGACCTGGTAGTGTATTGACGGGGCTATGGTACTTGGGATAAAAGACATTACACTTCCTCACATTTGTTATATTTTAGAACTGTACTTGTAATTATTTAACCTGGTAACATTATCACACTCTGGAGACCCACCACTGTTTTTACATTGTATATATATCTATCACAGTCTTCCGCTTGCAATTTAACTGTCTCTGGAGTATGATATGCTGTTTTGGCTTAATCTTACTCATGTTCAATGCACTAATACCGACAACATTCAATCATCATTTATTTTGTTGTATAAGTGATGCGTTGGAACTCGGGAGTTGAGTTTATGCTCGACCCTCGATTTTCAGGGTGTTACAAGATAGTATCAAAGCATGATTTGGATTAAACAGGACCTGGGTTATGGTCACACGACACGCTCTGACGCACTCTGACTTAGGAGGGAGCGACGGAACGTAGAAACAGTCATAGGTATCCCGATTTCACCAATTGGCGAAGTTCACTGAAAACGAACGCCGAAAATGAGTCTGTATTCAACCATGGTCGCACGGGTCGACCTTAAAACATTCCTAGGCCGTCTATTGATGAGTTTAGATCACAATCCACCTCATCTCAACCGTTGAAAATCGGTAGAATATGGGATAAACGCGATGAGGATAACTACTCCGAATCCTCGGAGCTTCTCTGGACTCTTCACAGAGACTTCTCGAATCTACGAGAAAAGAAAGCAGAAAATAGAAATAAATTCTAATAAATTCAAAATTGATTAATGAATGACTAAAAAAAAATGAGTTCACAACCCTTTAAATAGGGATTCCAAGTAATGGGAAAGAAATTAGAAACAAACTACAACTAAAACTCCTAGAATTCGCGACTTACTATAAGGTCGTGATGTCTACTAGTGTGCAAGGTTTCGGCCAAAAATAGTAAGTGTCCTATTTGACTTCACCAAACCATTCTCCTAATTATTCTAAGCTCTTTTCTCGTTGGGCGCAACTCCTAGAGCCCAACGGATGACGAGTAATCAAACTAAAACTACTATTTATAGTAAAGACGAAATTGAAACAGGGAAACGACCATCGATCCAAGGTTTTTTCATAATTTCGGGCTGCGCAACCCAGCATAGCGAGGTTGGTTGACTTCGTTAGCTCGTTTTACCCCAAAATCATATATTTTACGTCAGATAACTCATTCCAGATTGCAAGATACGTCCGAAATTGCCCGAAACTACCCGAAATTAAGTGAATCGGGGTCGGGGGCCTACCCACATTAATCTAGGGGTACCTAGGGTGGGACCTAGTGTTTTTTATGGCCTAGGGACAGGAGGGTCACGCCCATGGGGCGAACCCTCAAAATCGGGACAGTTGGTCGGTGAGGCCCTCATCCGGTCGGCGAGGCCTCGCTAGAATTTGGGCTGGGCCGGGCCCGCGGCTCGGGCCGATCGCGTTGGGGGTTTAATAACCCCCTCACATAGCTCCCGTTCATCTCCCTCTCCCAAACCCTACTTCCTTCACAAACTCCCCTCCAAACCGTTTTTCTCTCTTAACTTGCTGCCCTCTCTCTCAAATCGCCCTTCCGACCATCCAATCTACTAATTTCGACCATAACCCATCCATTCCCATCGTCCACAACAGTCCTTCCCTCCCTTCCCTCTCCGTTTCTCTTGTTTGAGCTCTCACCCCCCTTTGGAGCTCAAAAAAGTAAGCTCCCTTCCCTTTCCATTTCTTCATTTCCTACATTTCTTTCCTTTCATTTGGGCCTCTACAACCCCTGTTGAGAACCAAATCCGTGGAGACCTAAATATTCCAGCCCTTTCCTCCCTTTCTTTCATTTTTCCATGGCTCTATTTGAGGACGCTTAGGGCCCATTCGGCCAACTGTATAGGTGGATAGAATTGTAAAAGTGACAATAAATGTATGTGTAAGGTATGGCCCCTAGATTGCGTGTATCCCATGTTTTCCGACAGCATGTTTAGAATGTACGCAATTAAAAGGAAATTCCGAGATTTCCTTTCAAATAACACTTAGAAATTCATTATCTTGGGATTTGGAAATCCCATCTCATACTTTTCCAACACCAGGCCCATTTTCCAAAGCCTATAAAATTAATTTTTATCCCACCCACCCTCCAACCAAACATGTCATTCCCAATCCCGAAGTGAGATTAGCAATGTAGTCCCATTTAAGACAATTGCCCCTAGAGTTTTTGACCTAGAGCGGTGCTCCTAGTTTCGACAGGCCTAACCGTGTAGGAAATCTAACAAAATTATAATGTGAACCCTAAGACCCTCTTAGTTAGTATGAACATGTGTGTGGTGCTCGAGCATAGTAAATTCAAGTTCAGATAACTTAGTTTTAGTTAGACAACTTTGACCCTAAGTGATAAAACCCTTCCCGTAATAGAAATGATGTGAAATCATCTAGCGTATGAGCATAGACTTTGGATTACACCTATGGATTTTCACTACTCCTAAATTAAGACTAGACTACCAGTTACATTAGAGAATGCCAGAGACCAATAGATGTAGCTAGGTCAAATCAATACACCTCTTTGATCTGGGTGGCGCAGCGAAAGTGTGGTGGACCCTACCCCACTGGCCCAGGATCAAAACTGTGCTCGTTGAATACGAACATTATAGAAGCCCTAGCAAGTCCTACTATGAGAAACAGTTTTAGAATGATCTAGTAAGATTTGATTCACCATTTCCTTGGACATAAATAATAACAAGGACTCTCTTAGACTAAGACCTAAAGGGCAACCTTAGACATAGACAATTTGAGCCTTTAATGATGGGCATTCCCTACGTTTCTAGAGTGATCAGACTACAGAGTTACTGAAATATACAACTGCGAAACATTCGCAGCTTAACCCAATTCTCAATCCTGGGCGACTACCAACAGACTCACCGCTTGGCCGAACAGAAGATCAGGATCCACCAGGATTCGGCAAGGATACAATGAGCTTCCAATTCTGGACCGGTAGATGATCGATGTATCGGGATCAAGCCCACTATAACCGTCTCTCCGTGTTGGTCAAACATTGAAAACAGCTATCTTACTCTAAATTGTTGGGCATTGTCGTCAAGACTCCAAATAGGTAAAGAAATAAATTGTAGCAAACCATCAAGGTATGAGGAATGGATAAAGAAATAAGTTTTAAGGGGGGTAGACCAAAATGAACCAGGCTAGTACATACCCTACGTAATAAAACATAGGCAAAGAAATAATTAAATCTTTTCTTATTACCCTTAGGCAATTTCGGGGACGAAATTTTGTTTTAAGGGGGGTAGATTGTAACATCCCGGATTTTTGCCAACCTGGGATTAGACGTCCTTAGGCAATGGGTCGATCCTAACACCTTATTAACTTGTCAGAACTCAATCCCACATAAAATCGCTTGTTAACCCATTTCCTTCACAAATCCCACCCTTCACCACCTTGTTCTTTCAATTTTTCTAAGTACTTTCACTCTAGACACTATCTTAAACTAGCTAAGTATTATAACTTGGATTACTTTATATACAAACTACAAAGGACTAAGTATCACCCTCAGACCGAAATCACCAGGACTAAATCCTTTAGAAATTAGGCGAGAATTAGCCAGTGTTAAACTAGAGTACCTGTGAAATTAGCACCAATCACTTTAAATACGATCTACAAGACCCAAAACTTGTAGAATCATTGACGCTAGGTTACCCTAAAATCTAGGATCAATCTCATTACCCGTCTGCTCTCGGGAGCATCTCGAAACTCCGTATCAGATCTGGACCGCACGTTGGAAGTCCGATTAACATGAAGTTAAGGAATTAGGACCGCCTAGCTGGACTTGACAACCATCTCGGAAATCAACTCCAGATAGTGTTCCGAGGCTATTTGCTTTAGCTCGGAGCGGGGAGTGTGAGAAATATAAAATTAATTCAAAATAAAATAGAAATTTATGAAATCTGGTACCTCTCGCTTGCGGATCAGTATAGTAGTAAGCAACAAGCTGTCAGAATCAGACCAAATTACACCCTCAAATCAGGGGAAATTTCATACACATGTCCATGTACTCGGAATCTCCGATCGAGATCCGCTGACCGTTGAACTGAAACTGGTCCGCCACGCGTGATCTGGGAATCTGACTGAAACGAAAACTTAACTAAACCTAGATCCGGTGTCTGTGAGCTTAAGTCCGACCTTTGGCTCAAGGAGGCCCGCCAGAAGTCCTCCGTTGAGCTTAAACAGGGTCGCTTTGGTTATAACCTAAGTGTACTTTGACCTGGAGTCTATTTCGGTGAGTTTTTAAGCTATATAAGAACCTTAAAACCCTCTCTCTCACAGCCATACGAATTTGAGAGAAACCCTAGGGAGAAAAGAGAGAAAAGAGAGAGAAAGAGTGTGAGTAGTGGGAGAATCTCCCTGCTGCTTTTCCCTGTCATGCTACATGTTTAACCGCTCCATTCTCATCGCTTTTCCGGCGATTCCGGCGTCATTTATAGGTAAAAAACCCTAACCCTAATCTGATTTGGGGCTTTGGTGGTTGTAGGTTATGAAATAGCTAACCTACTTCGTTCTATAGGTGGCCAAACTACCGAATACGGAAGCTTAGCAAACCTATCGTATTCGTTACGATTCTACGATAAAAGGTGCGGACTTTAGGTGTATAGGTTATGGTTTTCAACGATTTCAATGTTAGATAATGATAGATTCATGATCTGCATGCAATTGCACAAGTACAAAGTGTTGTCTGTTTTCCGTTTAGATTAAAGATGAAGAATATGGAATTTTACATACTCTAGGTATTTGTAGAACGTACCGTATACGTATAAATTTTGGAAATGTGTTTGCCATGATTATTTGCTGTATGAATATATTATATATGAATAAAATATTTGTTTGGCGAAAGGGCTCGTCCTAATACATGTTTTGTTAATATAAACTATGTATGTTGAAATAGTGTATTCTAAGTGTTTGTGAAAATGACTGAATGAGTATAGAATTCTCATTCGTGCTCGTCATGACTAATTGTCATGGATATATGATTGTTGTATAGGCGATACCCCTTTGACGAAAGGATTTGCCCTGAATCATGCCACGGCCACTTTACCCTATATATTGTGAAATGTGTAGCCAAGTGTTTGTGAAAATGTTCAAATGAATATGGAACTTGGATTCCTACTTTCCATGACTATCCGTCGTGGGTGTACGCGTGTCATGATTGGGGCAACTCCCTAGTGAAAGGATTTGCCTAATGCCTATGTGATCAACATATGTCATGTATGTTGATGTATGTATTTTAAAGTGTTTGTTGAAATGTTGAATGAGTAGTAGTTAGTAAATTGTAATGTTTAAGGGTGTTGAGATATGATTCTCAACTTCTTTAACTATGTGTATGATTTCTTTAGATATCTGTGTGATTAGGAATTGAATATGTACAAACTCATGCTTATGTTGTACTTCATAACATGCTCAATTGATTGTATGGGTGATGGGGGAGTGGAGCAACGAGTGCGTGCAACAGCCCTGGTAGCCCTAAACGGATAATATCAGTCTTTGATTGTATGATTTGAATTTTGATCCATTACTGCTTTAAATATCTGAAATTGAATGTGATTGGGGCTATTGTATAGTCCAGGCAGTCGGTAACGGGATCGAATTCATGGCTGAGTTTCATTTGCCACGTGAGATGTGTTCGACGAAGCCGAGTCGTACTTCGGTTGGCGATAGTGGTGGCCACACGAGGTGCTTATGCACTTCATATCGTTCAACTTGTTGTGCGCTCGAGCTAGCCGAGCTCGTCAAGCAACCCGATCTGTCTTATGTATGTTCACCATGTTTGGACGCTACTACTTGAACCTAGGGTACCAAACTTACCAGTGAAAACTCTTTTAACTATGGTACCTCGATCCGCTAAGACTCATGAGCCGGGCATGGTGGTATGGGACACCGTGGTCGAGCTGTCGGCCTACGCTGGGGCCACGTGCCTCCCCGTAATGACCAGTGAGCAACCAGACTTGTGAATCGATTATGGTGGTATGGGACAGTATATTTGTGCTGTCGGCCTACATTGATAAGGTGATGGGGGAGTGGTGCAACGATTGCGAGCAACAGCCCTAACAGAGCTTTGTAGTGACCTCGAGCATACTCTGAATTTGCGGTGAGGCGACGAGTTTTGCCGCAGTGTATAGAGTATGAACTAAGCCTGTATCTGTATAGTGATGAACCGTTAAAAAGGTGATGGAGGAGTGGTGTAACCTTTGTGCGTAACAGCCCTGACAGCCTTTGTAGCGACCTAGAAACACATTATCATATGAGATTAACTAGGACTGATGACCCTAGAATGGATCATGTTTGGGAATGATACAAGGGAGGTACCTTAGTTTCCTAATACTGCTGTTTGAAATGGACTAATAACAACTCGGTAATCATGCTCATCATAGCATTGCATGTGCCTGGAAGATGTGGAGCACTGAGGGATGAAAGCATGCCACGAACGTAAGATGGTGTCGCACGAGGGTGGTTTGGCAAGGGCATACATCATGACTGCATTCCATATTTGCATTAATAAGAGTATTTAGAATTGTTGATTGTACTGCTTTATCATTACTGCTTAACTGAATTGATAACATGTTAACCTATGCTTTATTGTTCCACTGAGTTGATCACTCACTCCCACGTTACGGGACGGTGTTGTACACACCAACCAGATTTGTTGAGTTTCAGGTGATGGCGATGCTTATGAGGCAGAGCCGGACCACTACTATGATGTTGAGGAGGAGTTCTCCTACATGTAACTCTCTAACAGGTCTATGAAGACCTGGTATTGTATTGATAGGGCTATGGTACTTGGGATAGAAGACATTACACTTCCTCACATTTGGTATATTTTAGAACTGTACTTGTAATTATTTAACCTGGTAACATTATCACACTCTGGAGACCCACCACTGTTTTTACATTGTATATATATATCTATCACAGTCTTCCGCTTGCAATTTAATTGTCTCTGGGGTATGATATATTGTTTTGGCTTAATCTCACTCATATTCAATGCACTAATACCAACAACATTCACTCATCATTCATTTTGTTGTATAAGTGATGCGTTGGAACTCGGGAGTTGAGTTTATGCTCGACCCCCTATTTTCAGGGTGTTAAAATTCTTCTAAGGAAGGGAGCTTGATCTCAGTCCTAAAATACGACGTCCATGGGCAGTTCGACTGGTCAGTGATATGCTAAATGTTAAGAAAAAACTCGACCACGGCTCATTAGAGAATCCAGGTTGGTAAACGAGTCCTCGAGATGGCTATGTAGGCCACCTTGAATGCTCGACCTCAGCCTCCTGCAACATGGTTCCTCTGATTCCAGCTACTCAGATCTTATCGAAGAGATCTGTCTGAGATCTCAGCCGAAGATCTTGGAAGATAATCGCGCTGAAGATCTCGGAAGTAACCACGACACGCTCATGATACGATTCCTTCTACAATATAAACCTACTAAACAGGGAGATTGTCATCTACGCCACCACACCTATCCCTTATAAATAGAAGATCATTCTATATTGAAAGGCACACACAAATCAAACCCAAAAACCCTAAGTTCTACCAGACCTAGCTTGCCTGATTTTGACTTAAGCATCGGAGGGTCCCCCGTTTTTGCTAGGGTTTCATATGTCTTCTTCATGTGCAGGTACTCGAAGGTCCAACAAGGGTTAACCAGATTTTTGCATCAAAAGCGCTCACATTCATCATGTTCGTGGTGCGACGCTAGCGATGAATCTATTGAAAATCGGATGCCTCAAATATATGCTGAAATAGGGGCCTTCGGCCCGTTGACAGTCTAATCGACCGATGGAAGGATATTGAATTAAATCATTTTTAGGGAAAAACTTTCTAGACAATTTTTGGTGTTTTTAACTACTAAAAAACTTTGGTTGATAGGTCGAAGGATTTTGACTGGTCGAACTGACTGATCGACGTGTTCCACAGTTTACGGGGTTTTGCACAAGTTATTTCTATTTATGTTTTTACTTAAATAAAAGGGTGTAAACGAGATTAGGGTAAGGAGGAAAATATGCTTAAGGGTTGAGAGGGTTTTAGAGAGAAGAAAATCTAGGGTTTCCTTCTCGGAGCTTTGACCGGTAAGGTTCCATCCCTTGTTTCTTTGTTATTCATAGTACATTCTCACTTTGTGCCATGGTTTTTTCCATCAAGGGTTTTTTCACGTAAATTTGGATTGTTCTATGTTGGATTTGGTTGTGCGATTGCGATTACTTTGCTTGATTCAACTCTATATGTTTCCGCGAGTCCCCAACAAGTGGTATCAAACCTAACATTGGGAAGTAGATCGAATCTGAAAGCAAGGTATCAATGATATATAACCCGAAGTTCGATATAGAAAAATACTTTGGTTAAACCAATTTAAGCTAAGATGAATGGTATCCTAGTTCAACAAGGATTAGATGAAGCTCTCTTTGAAAAGTAACCAGAATCTATGACAGAAGAAGAATGAAACAAGATGGATAAGAAAGCCAAAACCTCTGTCCAATTGTGCTTAACAGATGGTGTCCTCTATAATGTTATGAGAGAGAAAACTACAGCAAGCACATGGGAGAAATCGGAGAATATCTATGCGAAGAAATATCTTGAGAATCACTTGTACTTGTACTTGAAGCTACAGTTGTTTAATCTGAAGATGACGGAGGGAGGCTGACATTGAGGCCCACATTAGTAACTTCAATAGGTTAATTTACAAATTATTGGATGTGGAAGAGATGATGAAAGATGAGGATCGGGCATGTATATTGCTTAATTCTCTTCCAGCATCGTATAAGTTATTCAAAGACTCTTTGTGCACCCATAAAATGACCATTAGTGTTGAGACCATTATCTCATCCCTTCAGTTAAAGGTGATGAGAAAGAAAAACGGTGACGTGGGTGCTTCTACAGATGCACTGGCTATTAGGGGGAGAAATTCTGAGCAGGACAGTGAATCATCGCGATTGAGGTCCAAATCAAAGGGCAAGGGCAATGGAAAAGGCAAGTTGAAGTGCAGGAATTATGCATGATCGGGTATATGAAGAAGGATTGCACGAATCCTAAGTCGAGAAAGGAGATTCAGAGAGGTCTTCCAGGAAAGCCTACATTACAGAATTTAGTGAGGAAACGAATGGTACTGATGTGCTGATCGCATCAAAATTCAGTTATTTCGATGATGAATGGATTTTTGATATGAGGGCTTCGTACTACATGACCCTTCATCAGAGTTGGTTCACCAGTTACAGTGAGTGCGATGGTGGCTAGGTGTTTATGGGCAATGATAATGCATGTAAAGTAATAGTCTAGATTAATGGATTGAACAATACAAGTTCCGTAATATAATTAAATGTAACTAGGAATAATTATAACTCAATGCTCTAAGAGCACTGGAGCATCTCTTATATTAGTTTAATAAAGATAAAACATTAAGTCATCTCTTGTTCGAGCTGAGAGAAAGAGAGAGAACATGGAGTGTGGGAGTGATGCAGGGTTCAATCCCTAGCTGAGTTAGCTGGTAGGGATAGAGTAGTAAATTTGAGTTGAGATGATTTCTAGTTACACATTCACATACAACTAGTTGGACCACTAATCTAAAAGATTGACTCCGGTAGCCCTATCCACACACACAAATACATACAAACATATATAAGGAGAGATTGTTGGGCAAATTACCATCCAACCAGTATATAATTTGTAACATGTCATGTGTGTATGACATTCAACCCATCTAATAAGTTAGCCCCACCATAAAAATCACCTATTGCCAGAATTAGCCTGGTCTAATCATCATGTGGGTCACACCATATAAAACAATTGATAGTCGCTATAGTGTAATTAAAAGAAAATTCAGGTTTGACATTCAGGAAGCTCCATGCCTAGAAAAGTAGAACACTTGATGGGTGAATTGTGTCAAATTTTTGAACGAGGTGATCCTCATTCTGGGGCCAACCTTCTGGCCGGGTTAAATGTTGCACCTGCTTGATCGAATGGAAGTTATTCATTGGTTGGACAGTAAGTCAGTGGTCCAATTGGTTGGACATATCTCCCTCATATGTACGTGTGTGGATGCTCATAAACATATACAGATACATGCATGTATGCATGTTGATGTAGGATAAAGTCAAGGATAATCACATATTACGTAGCTGGTGTTGTTCGAAGAGGTGGGTTGTGCTGGAAAGATGGGCAGAGAGAGGGGATTCGATGTGCAACGGTGATGTTGTTGGCCTGTGAAGAAGAGGATACTAGTGTAAAATAGCTTAATGAGGAAATCACATGGATCTGATTGTGCATAGGACATAGAGATCGAACAGTCAGGATGGCTTACCTAAGTGGGACGCCATTGCTAAGAATAAGAATACCTGAATATCAATAGAGCTTAGGATCTTCCTCTCCTTCACACCCTTTCTATAATTCAAAAGATGGGACGAGTTCTGCCGTGGTGTAGGATCGGGGACCCAGCTCTCTTATATAGAGTCTGTGGAAAGAGAGTTTGAAACCCATCACAACTCTCTCTCTCTCTCTCCCACGCTCCACATTGTAGCATCCTAGATCAACTCAAATTGTTGTTTGCATAAGACAGCTATAGCATTCCAGCCCTGGTATGCAAAGCTGCGCAGATAGACTACGAAGCGCATCACCAGAAGTGGGGCCCACTGGTTTACTCAATCATCCAGTCCAACTGAATGACAATCCAGACCGTTGATCAGTAAGGCCCACTAGATAGAGTTCTTACATTCTCCCGCTTAGGCCTCATTAAGCAACGTCAATGATAGTCATATAAAATAATTTTGAAAACAAGTTTTGATCTTTTAAGAAAATACCCAAATGGTTAACCAATGAAACAGTTGGACAGTATGAGTAATGCTATTCAATCTGGTCCATCAAGATAGTCAGTATCAAAACACGGTAGTCATCACAACAGTTAATTTGGGCGAAGTGAGTCTAAGCGCGATCACAAATACTTTCAATCTTAATGACATAGATAAAGAACTAGAAAATGTGGTAAAAGGATTACACACATTAGTGTGATAATATGTGCCTATCCTTAAGAGGTCCTGAAGCTTTTACCTGTCTCCAATGAGACACGACTGGAGTTCTACTTACTCAAATTTTGCGCATATATATAGAGAAGTAGAAATAAAGCTTTATATCAAAATCATCCAAACAAAATGTATAAAACGAGATCTCTAAGTGTCTATGAAAATCAAAGTACGCTCAACTCCGACTAACTAAAAAATCTGTGGGATCAATGACTCCCATGGATGTTACATGCTCCTGAAATGACGTAATAGGGAACCCTTTAGTGAGCGGATCTACAATCATCTGCTTAGTGCCGATGAATTCCACGGACACTTGATGATTCTGAACCTTTCCTTTACAACAAGGTACTTGATGTCGATATGCCTCGACCTTGACGAATGCTTGTTGTTACTAGAGAAGGAAATAGCAGCCGAATTATCGTAAAATATTCTCAATGGTTTCAGGATATGCTCCAGTACCCGTAAACCTGAGAAGAAACTCTGTAACCATAGTGCCTGATTAGATGCCTCATGGCAGGCAATAAATTCAGCTTCCATAGTGGATGAGGCTATGGTAGACTGTTTCACACTTTTCCACGATACGACTCCTCCCACCATCAAGATGTATCCTGATAGTATCAACGTAGCCTGCGAAGTCTACATCTGAATATCCGATCAACTCTAACTGATCGGATCTTCTGTATGTGAGTCCAAAGTCTTTCGTTCTCTGAAGATACCGTAATACTTTCTTCGCAGCTATCCAATGTTTCATTCTTGGATTAGATAAATATCTTTCCAATATTCTAGTGACAAAGGAAATGTCCGGTCGTGTACAGACTTGAGCATATATAATGCTCCCTACCACTGATGCGTATGAAAATTCTTTCATTCGAATCTTTTCTAAATCATTCTTTGGACACTGAAATAGACCAAATGTGTCGCCCTTCACAATGGGCAACTTTTCAGAAGCATAATTTTGCATGCCATACCTCTCGAGTACCCTTGTAAGATACGCCCTCTGTGACAGGCTGAGCAGTTCAAGTGTTCTGTCATGGTGAATCTCAATGCCAATGATGTAAGAAGCTTCACCAAGGTCTTTCATTTCAAACCTTTGAGATAAGAATTTCTTGGTATCGCTCAACATCCTGGTATCACTGCTTGTAACTCCCCGTACTTTTCAGTAATCGAGTATTAGCATGAGGACATAAATTAGGATCACAAACCCGATTTAGTGATTTCGTAGGCAATTGTAAACTCATTGGACTTTAAGGGCATCGGTCTAAGTGTATCTAGAATTAGCTTGGGAATGTTGGAGGACAAACATGATCTGACCAACCACCAGATGAGGCCCACCTGAATTAGTTGGATGGGAGGCCTATCCTAAGTTGATCTATGATAACCCATTTTAAAAAGTATATATATTATAATAACAAAATGATTTCACAATTATTTGTAATAATACATACATTACTTAAATTATCCAAATTACGTATATTATTTATTTTATGCTATTTAAGCTACATATAAAATAAATTGTATACCAAAACATTATTATATAATTAATGTATATTAATTAACATTGCATTTTATAAACTTTAACTATATATTATTGTATCATACTATCCATATAATATATATCACTTAATAGTAGTTTTACTATACTACATATGCATATATAATCACAAAAATATACATTATAAATATTCATGATTTTAAATAAATATTAGCTATAATTATTAATGTAATTTGCCAAATAAATATGTAAATATATTTTATCTTATGATCTAAAATATATAGGGGCCCTAGGTGGCTCACTAGCTAAATGAGCAGTCTTGATCACAAGACTGGACCACAACTAGTCCTTAGATCGGCGATAATTGCACTCAAAGGGCTATATTTCAACTGATATGGCCCAACTAAGACTTGAATTGGCCTCATTCCTTGGACTAGGCCATTATGCGAGTCAACAAAACTAATGAACGGAGTGGATCACATCACGAACGTTACTGTGGACCCCACTTAGCAACGCGTGTGTACACCAGCATGTGCACACGATGAGCACCGAGCTGGTGGACTCGGTCAGCTGGCGCTGACACGAAACTCCTCAAAATAGAGGGATTTCCCTCTGTTTTCGAAATTCAAATAACGGACGGTCGAGAGTCCAAAAACGTTGGATTACGGCCCACCATGTGGTCCCATCTTCAAGATCCGAACCGTCCATCGGGTTCATACGATGGGCTTGACCAAAACCTAACCATCACAAAAGATTTCCCGGTACGTGTGGACACACGATCTTCGGTGCAATAGGGTCCTACAAAACACATTGTTTCCAATTTTGGAAACAGTCTCAATGCCAGCTCAGCGATCCGCGTGAGGGGTTTCTGACACAATCTGAGGCGTCCATTTGAGGGCATCCCAGCCGTCCGAAACCATCTCCACCTTAGCAAAAATAGGACCGCAGCCGGTATGTAAAGAAAAACAACCGTTTTCTCCTTTGCTTGAACCCACCACCAAAACTGACTGGGAGCTTCGATCTGAGTATTCTCCAAGCTCCCTTGACCTCATCCACACCCTCCATGATGACCAGATCAGAGGAAATCCCGGCGTTATGAAATTTGCCATGGTCGTCCTTCTTCTTCCTCGCTCGAAGGACGAGGCTGTACGATCGATGGTGGGCCACCTTGCAGCCACTTCTCCTTCCGTTTCTTCCGGATCCCAGAGCAGGTAACGACCAAACATCATTTTCAATGGTGGGGACATACCCCTAATGTATTTGTTGTCCACGCCGTACGTCTGATGTGGGTCTGTATTGACGACAACAACAACAAGTTATGAGGGTCCCCTTTGATGTATATGTTGGCATCCATGCTGTCCGTGCTTTGTGTGTGGGGCCCACCTTGATGATGTATATGTCCGCACCGTCCAGCAGCAGGCCAGATGCTGCTGGACATTGGGGACTCGCATTCACCGTTGAAACCTTCTCAGGCCGCTGGGCTGTTCATGGGAGGCCCACGGCCTGGCCCACTACCTGTGTGAGGCCCACCATTCATATGTGATGTACCCATACTGCCCAACATTTATAGAGATGGTTTTACGACATGGCAACCGGAATGAACAGATCTAAATTTCAAGTGGGTCCCACCTCTAATGTATTTTCTATCCACGCCATCCATCTATGTGGACCACACCAGGATCTATGTATTCTACATCTCCACCGTCCACTTGATTGGGATGGTGGGATGCCACCATGGCACATGCATTTTTTTATAGCCCCACCGTCCATCTAGACGGTGCTATGTTGGCCACGCCCTGCATCTGAATTATGGGCCACAATAGGTCCAAAATTGGGCCTTTATCAAGCCCTGATTTGGGTTGTAAACTTCCCACCAGCGGGCCTTGATTTGAGTTGAACATGGGCCTCAGTTGGGCCTTGAATCAGACTGAAGGATTGACCTCAAGATGGGCCAAGGCCTCGTCTGGGCCTTGAACTCAACTAAAACTAGAGAATAGTTGGGCCCTTAACCCAGCTGAAATCATGACTTAAATCAGGCCTTTAAATGGGCCTTGGAAACCCCCCTTTTAGCTGGCCCAAAACCAAAATTTCTGTGGGCGCACCTCATTCGCAATGCAGTGGGCCTCACCATAAAGTGTTGTGGGTCAGCCCCACTTGGGTCCATGTTCAGACCCAATGGTTGGGCCAAAACGGGCCCAATCTGGCCCTTAGTTAATAATGGGCTTGGGCCCAAAGGTTGGGCCACCTGTCATGACAAAAGCCTATAGGCCTAGTCACCTTAAGGCAAACCCCAAATAACTTGACTTGTGAGCCCTTTTAAATCCCCCAAAACCTTCAATATGCTAGTAGATGAAAACATTAGAGACTTTTGTCTAATGCAAACTGTCCTCTAGGAAGCTACTTGCGTGATTTCGGGCCGCAGGATATTTATAAAAACGTGAATCAAGGAGGGTAACACAACCCCACAGGTGAGGACTCACCCTTTGAGCTTCCCACTTGATTTCATCAATCTAATATGGATGATGGCAGGATTTCCTTAACTGAGTTTCTTACTTTACTATAGAATATGCTAACTCGTGGTATAGTTAATTCATGTATTGGATGATAAACGTTTCTTTTAAATTGCAATATGCATGAATGGCTCGATGATAACATGTTATCCTTTATTGTATATGTATTAATTTATTTATATGCTACCACTTGTGCTTGAATGATGAATTGAATGGAACTTTCCTTGGACTTATGATCTTGCGGTCCACATTTGCCCTTGTGGCTTGGATGTGTCATTGGTGCCCTTTGTGGCTTATTGGTTACATTTACACATCCATTGTTTCCTAGTCATCTTGCGGAGTTCAGTCGTACCATGATTTTTGGGTGGAGGTGAAGTTTGCTTAACGATTTTCTAGCCATCTTGCGGAGTTCACGTAGGACATGATTTTCAGGTGGTCTAGAGTTTGTATGTTGATGGCCACTTCATCTGCGGTGTCAGTCGTACCCTGATTTTTGGGTGGAGTCGAAGTTTGCTTAGCAATTTTCTAGCCATCTTGCAGAGTTAACGTACGACATGATCTCCAGATGAAGTGGAGATTTAAAGGGTGCTTTTCTATTCGCCTTGCTAATTCTACTTGTACCATGATTTTCGGGTGGAGTCGAAGTTCGCTTCTCGATTTTCTAGCCATCTTGCGGAATTCACGTACAATGTGATTTCGGGCGCAATAGAAAATTGTATGTTTGATTGTTTGATTATTTGGACATATTTCCTTGTATTACAACTGCCATTATATTTTTCTTGTGATGAAATTCTGTTGATTGGTGAGATTTTCTTAATATAAGTATGATTATGAAATGCCCTATTTAGTGTATCCAATTTCATGACTTGCAATATATATTGGATTATGAATGATTAGTACGTAATCTTAGAGAGTGCTCCTCACTGCGATAGCCATTGACGCTATTAAACCGTAATAGTTAATGCCGGTGTAGGGCCAGCCGATGCTGTTCATTGGGTTGCTAGAGAAGAACGGGTAGCTGAGAAGCTAGATGGGGTCCTGCGGCCCATATTGAACCCCCACCACTAGCTGATAGATCCTTATTTCTGCTTCTATGAACTTTGTTATTTGGGATTGTATAAGTCCTGTATGGGCGATGCATTTAGAATTTTGGAATGATCAGAATATTTTTATACAATGCATGGTTAATTCTAGCTTCGTTGCTATTAACTCTGATTAATGATAAATGATTCAAATTTACACTGGATTTTATAAGCTAACACTCGGGGTTTTGGGAAACGGGTTATATACTTGGGTCCTGAAAACACGGGGCATTACAGTTGGTATCAGAGCTTAGATATATAAAAATCCATTCTCAGTTATATTCACAAAGGGAGAATTAAATTTCGGGGCGAAATTCTTCTTTAAGGGGGGTAGATTGTAACAACCCTAGTTCTAATAGGCAGTCCTGAACACTTGTGCACACACGTACTTCATAGGTAAGGTAGTAAATGGTAAGAAACATGGTAAAATAGACTACCCTTGTCCCATTTAAAGCGGAAGTATTGAATTTTGGGGACGAAATTCTCCTTAAGGGGGTAGATTGTAACACCCCGTACTTTTTAGTAATCGGGTATTACCATGAGGACCTAAATTAGGATCACAAACCCTATTTAGTGATTTTGTAGGCAACTGTAAACTCATTGGACTTTAAGGGTATCGGTCTAAGTGTATCTACAATTAGCCTAGGAATGTTGGAGGACAAACATGATCTGACCGACCACCAAATGAGGCCCACCTGAATTAGTCGGATGGGAGGCCTATCCTAAGTTGATCCATAATAACCCATTTTAAAAAGTATATATATTATAATAACAAAATGATTTCACAATTATTTGTAATAATACATACATTACTTAAATTATCCAAATTACGTATATTATTTATTTTATGCTATTTAAGCTACACAAAATAAATTGTATACCAAAACATTATTATATAATTAATGTATATTAATTAACATTGCGTTTTATAAACTTTAACTATATATTATCGTGTCATACTATGCATATAATATATATCACTTAATAGTAGTTTTACTATACTACATATGCATATATAATCACAAAACTATACATTATAAATATTCATGATTATAAATAAATACTTAGCTATAATTATTAATGTAATTTGCCAAATAAATACGTAAATATATTTTATTTTATGATCTAAAATATATAGGGGCCCTGGGTTGCTCACTAGCAAAATGAGCGGTCTTGATCACAAGACTGAACCACAACTAGTCCTTAGATCAGTGATAATTGCACTTAAAGGGCTATGTTTCAGTTGATATGGCCCACCTAAGACTTGGATTGGCCTCATTCCTTGGACTAGGGCATTATGCGACTCAACAAAACTGATGAACGGAGTGGATCACATCACGAACGTTCCTGTGGACCCCACTTAGCAACGCGTGTGTACGCCAGCATGTGCACACGATGAACACTGAGCTGGTGGACTCGATCAGCTGGCGCTGACATGAAACTCCTCAAAATAGAGGGATTTCCCTCTATTTTCGTAATTCAAATAACGGACGGTTGAGTGTCCAAAAACGTTGGATCACGGCCCACCATGTGGTCCCATCTTCAAGATTCGAACCGTCCAATGGGTTCATACGATGGGCTTGACCAAAACCCAACCATCACGATAGATTTCCGGTACGTGTGGACGCACGATCTTTGGTGCAATAGGGTCCTACAAAACACATCGTTTCCAATTTTGGAAACTGTCTCAATGCCAGCTCAGCGATCCGCGTGAGGGGCTTCTGGCACGATCTGGGGCATCCATTTGAGGGTATCCCAGCCGTCCGAAACCATCTCCACCTTAGCAAAAACAGGACCGCAGCCAGTTTGCAAAGAAAAACAACCGTTTTCTCCTTCGCTTGAACCCACCACCAAAACCGACTGGGAGCTTCAATCTGAGTATTCTCGAAGCTCCCTTGACCTCATCCACACCCTCCATGATGACCAGATCAGAGGAAATCCCGGCGTTATGAAATCTGCCATGGCCGTCCTTCTTCTTCCTTGCTCGAAGGACGAGGCTGTGCGATCAATGGTGGGCCTCCTTGCAGCCACTTCTCCTTCCGTTTCTTCCGGATCCCAGAGCAGGTAATGGCCAAACATCATTTTCAATGGTGGGGACACACTCATGATGTATTTCTTGTCCACACCACACGTCTGATGTGGGTCCGATGTAGTTGTCCAGCTATTGTATTGACGTCAACAACAACAAGTTCTGTGGGTCCCCTTTAATGTATATGTTGGTATCCATGTTGTCCGTGCTTTGTGTGTGGGGCCCACCTTGATGATGTATATATCGACACCGTCCAGCAGCAAGCCAGACGCTGCTGGACAGTGGGGACTCGCATTCACCGTTGAAACCTTCTCAGGCCGAGGGGCCGTTCATCGGAGGCCCCCGGCCTGGTCCACTACCTATGTGGGGCCCACCATTCATATGTGTTGTATCCATACCGTCCAACCATTTACAGAGATCATTTTACGGCATGGCAATCGGAATGAACAGATCTAAATTTCAAGTGGGTCCCACCTCTAATGTATTTTCTATCCATGCCATCCATCTATGTGGACCACACCAGGATCTATGTATTTTACATCTCCACCGTCCACTTGATTGGGATGGTGGGATGCCACCATGGCGCATGCATTTTTTTATAGCCCCACCATCCATCTAGACAGTGCTATGTTGGCCACGCCCTCCATCTGAATTATGGGCCACAATAGGTCCAAGATCGGGCCTTTATCAAGCCCTGATTTAGGCCATAAACTTCCCACCAGCGGGCCTTGATTTGAGTTGAACATGGGCCTCAGTTGGGCCTTGAATCAGACAGAAGGATTGGCCTCAAGATGGGTCATACAACTGGACTAATACTAGGCCTCGTTTGGGCCTTGAACTCAACTAAAACTAGAGAACAGTTGGGCCCTTAACCCAGCTGAAATCATGACTTAAATCAGGCCTTTAAATGGGCCTTGGAAACCCCCCTTTTAGCTAGCCCGAAACCAAAATTTTTGTGGGCCGCACCTCATTCGTAATGCAATGGGCCTCACCATAAAGTGTTGTGGGTCAGCCTCACTTGGGCCCATGTTCGGACCCAATGGTTGGGCCAAAAGGGGCCCAATCCGGCCCTTAGTCAATAATGGGGTTGGGCCCAAAAGTTGGGCCACCTGTCATGACAAAAGCCTGTAGGCCTAGTCACCTTAAGGCAGGCCCCAAATAACTTGACTTGTGAGCCCTTTTAAATCCCCTAAAACCTTTAATATGCTAGTAGATGAAAACATTAGGGACTTTTGTCTAATGCAAACTGTCCTCTAGGAAGCTACTTGCGTGTTCGGGCCACAGGATATTTACAGAAACGTGAATCAAGGACGGTAACACAACCCCACAGGTGAGGACTCACCCTTTGAGCTTCCCACTTGATTTCTTCAATCTAGATATGGATGATGGCAGGATTCCCTTAACTGAGTTTCTTACTTTACTATAGAATATGCTAACTCGTGGTATAGTTAATTCATGTATTGGATGATAAACGTTTCTTTTAAATTGCAATATGCATGAATGGCTCGATGATAACATGTTATCCTTTATTGTATATGTATTAATTTATTTATATGCTACTACTTATACTTGAATGATGAATTAAACGGAACTTACCTTGGACTTATGATTTTGTGGTCTGCATTTTCCCTTGTGGCTTGGATGTGTCATTGGTGCCCTTTGTGGCTTATTGGTTACATTTACACATCCGTTGTTTCCTAGTCATCTTGCGGAGTTCAGTCGTACCATGATTTCTGGGTGGAGCCGAAGTTCGCTTAGCAATTTTCAAGCCATCTTGCGGAGTTCACGTATGACATGATTTCCGTGTAGTCTAGAGTTTGTATGTTGATGGTCTCTTCATTTGCTGTGTCAGTCGTTGTAACATCCCGGATTTTTGCCAACCTGGGATTAGACGTCCTTAGGCAATGGGTCGATCCTAACACCTTATTAACTTGTCAAAACTCAAATCCCAAAGTCTAAAACTGCTTTTGAACCCATTTCCTTCACAAATCTCACCTTTCACCACCTCGTTCTTTAAATCCTTCTAAGTACTTTCACATTAAACACTATCTTAAAGTTTAGGTGATGAAGAGCAATACTTAAGCTAAACATTACCACAAAGGTCTAAGTACCACCTCAGACCGATATCACTCAGGACTAAATCCTTTAAAAATTAGGCGAGATTTAGCTAGTGTTAAACTAGAGTGCCTGTGAAATTAGCACCAATCACTTTAAATACGATCTGCAAGACCCAAAACTTGTAGAATCATTGACGTTAGGTTACCCTAAAATCTAGGATCAATCTCATTACCCGTCTGCTCTCGGGAGCATCTCGAAATTCCGTATCAGGTCTAGACCGCACATCGGGAGTCTGAATAATACGAAGTTAAGGAATTAAGACCGCCTTGCTGGGCTTGACAACCATCTCGGAAATCAAATCCAGATAGTGTCCCACAGCTGTTCGCTTGAGTCCGGAGCGAGGAGTGTGAAAATACTTAATTTTCTTTAAAAATAAATATCTCAAATAGTAATCTGGCGCATGTTGCTTGCGGATCAGTTTTAAGCAACCAGACCGTCAGAATCAGACCAAATTACACCCTCGGATCAGGAGAAATTTCATACACATTTACATGTACTCGGAATCTTCGATCGAGATCCGCTGACTGTTGAACTGAAACTGGTCCGTCACGTGTGATCTAGAATCCCGACCGAATCGAAAACTTAACTCCACCTAGATTCGGTGTCGGTGAGCTTAAGTCCGACCTTTGGCTCAAGGAGGCCCGCCAGAAGTCCTCCGTTGAGCTGAAACTGACCCGCTTTGGTTAAAACCTAAGTATACTTTGACCTGGATTCTATTTCAGTGAATTTTTAGGCTATATAAGGAGCTTAAACCCTCTCTCATTGCAGCCATACGAATTTGAGAGAAACCCTAGAGAGAGAAGAGAGAAAAGAGAGAGAAAGTGTGGGAGCAGTGGGAGAATCTCCCTGCCACTCTTCTCTGTCGCTATACGAGCGTCACCACTCCATTCTCGTCGCTTTCCCGGCGAATCCGACTCCGTTTCTAGGTAAGAAACCCTAACCCTAATCTGATTTGGGATTTTGATAGTTGTAGGTTATGAAATAGCTAACATATTTCGTTCTATAGGTCGCTAAACTGCCGAATACGAAGGCTTAGCAAACCTAGCTGATTTGTTACGATTCTACGATAAAAGGTGTGGACATTAGGTGTATAGGTTATGGTTTTCAACGCTTTCAATGTCAGATAATGATAGATTCATGATCTGCATGCAATTGCACATGTACAAATGTTGTTTGTTTTCCGTTTCGATTAAAGATGAAAAATATGAAATTCTACATACTCTAGGCATTTGTGGAAAGTACCGTATACGTATAAATTTTGAAAATGTGTTTGACATGATTAATTGTTGTATGAATATATTATATGTGGATAAATTACTTGTTTGGCGAAAGGACTCGCCCTAATACATGTTTTGCTTATATGCACTATGTATGTTGAAATTGTGTATTCTAGAAAGTACCGTATACATATAAATTTTAGAGATGTATTTGCCATGATTATTTTCTGTATGAATATATTATACATTGATAAAATACTTGCTTGGCGAAAGGATAGCCCTAATACATGTTTTGCTAACATACACCATGTATGTTGTAATAGTGTATTCTAAGTGTTTATGAAAATGACTGAATGAGTATAGAATTCTCATTCGTGTTTGCCATGACTAATTGCCATTGGATATATGATTGTTGTATTGGCGATACCCCTTTGACGAAAGGATTTTCCCTAAATCATGCCACGGCCACTATACGCTATATATGTTGAAATGGGTATCCCAAGTGTTTGTGAAAATGTTCAAATGAGTATGGAACTTGAATTCCTACTTTCCATGACTGTCCGTCGTGGGTGTATGCGTGTGATGATTGGGGCAACTCCCTAGTAAAAGGATTTGGCCTAATGCCAATGTGATCAACATATGTCATGTATGTTGATATATGTATTTTAAAGTGTTTGTTGAAATGTCTGAATGAGTAGTAGTTAGTAAATTGTAATGTTTAAGGGTGTTGAGATATGTTTCTCGACTCCTTTAATTATGTGTATGATTTCCTTGAATAGCTGTGTGATTAGAAATTGAATATGTACAAACTCATGCTTGTGTTGTGCTTCATAACATGCTCAACTGCTTTTATGATTTTATCTATGTAATGCATATGTTTAAATTCATATTTACGTTGTATGATCCGTCATGGGTGATGGGGGAGTGGAGCAACGAGTGCGTGCAACAACCCTGACAGCCCTAAACGGATAATATCAGACTTTGGTTGTATGATTTGAATTTTGATTCATTACTGCTTTAATTATCTGCAATTGAATGTGTTTGGGAGACAATCGGTAACGAAAATGACTGCGTGGCTGAGTTTCATTTGCCACGTGAGATGTGTTTGACGAACCCGAGTCGTACTTCGGTTGGCGATAGTGGTTGGCCACACGAAGTGCTTATGCTCTTCATATCGTTCAACTTATTGTGCGCTCGAGCTAGCCGAGCTCGTCAAGTAACCCGATCTGTCTAATATATGTTCACCATGTTTGGACACTACTGCTTGAACCTAGGGTATCAAACTTACCAGTGAAATCCCTTTTAACCATGGTACCTCGATCCGCTAAGACTCATGAGCCGGGCATGGTGGTATGGGACACCGTGGTCGAGCTGTTGGCCTACGCTGGGGCCACGTGCCTCCCCATAGCGACCAGTGAGCAACCAGACTCGTGAGCTGAATACGGTGGTATGAGACACTGTATTCGAGCTATCGACACCTACGGCGAGAGCCGAGTACGGTGAGACCTGTATTCGTACTGACGGGCGACGAGCCCTCCGTAGTGTCTTCGAGTATACTCTAAGGTCTGTGGTTGGCGACGAGCCCTTCACAGCAACTAGAGCATGAGTTGAGTAGAGTACGGTGAGATCTGTATTCGAGCTGACGGCCAGCGACTGAGCCGAGTATGGTGAGATCTGTATTCGAGCTGACGGCCAGCAATTGAGCCGCATACGGTGAGATCTGTATCCGTGCTGACGGGTGACGAGCCCTTTGTGATGCCTTCGCTATGCCTCTCAAACCATAATATCGTATGAGATTAACTAGGACTGATGACCCTAAAATGGATCATGTTTGGGAATTATATAAGGGAGGTACCTTAGTTTCCCAATACTGTTATTTGAAATGGACTAATAATTACTCGGTAATCATGCTCATCATCGCACTGCATGTGCCTGGTAGATGTGGAGCACTGAGGAATGAACGCATTCGCGAACGTAAGATGATGTCGCATGAGGGTGGTTTGGCAAGGGCATACATCATGTCATTTCATACTTGCATTAAATAAGAGTAGTTAGAATTGTTTGATTGTACTGTTTTATCATTACTGCTTGACTGAATTGATAACATGTTAACCTATGCTTTATTGTTCCACTGAGTTGATCACTCACTCCCACGTTACGGGACGGTGTTGTACACACCAACCAGATTTGTTGAGTTTCAGGTGATGGCGATGCTTATGAAGCAGAGTCGGACCACTACTATGATGTTGAGGAGTTCTCCTACATGTAACTCTCTAACAGGTCTATGAAGACCTGGTATTGTATTGACGGGGCTATGGTACTTGGAATAGAAGACATTACACTTCCTCACATTTGGTATATTTTAGAACTGTACTTGTAATTATTTAACTTGGTAACATTATCACACTTTGGAGATCCACCACTGTTTTTATATTATATATATATCTATCACAGTCTTCCGCTTGCTAATTCACTGTCTCTAGAGTATGATATTCTGTTTTGACTTAATCTCACTCATGTTCAATGCACTAATACAGACAACATTTAATCATCATTATCTATGTTGCATAAGTGATGTTCTGGAAACTCGAGAGTTGAGTTACTACTCGACCCTCGATTTTTCGGGGTATTACAGTTGGTATAAGAGCATGATTTGGATTAAACCGGACCTGGGTTATGGTTACACGACGCACTCTGACGCACTCTGACTTAGGAGGGAGCGACGGAACATAGAAACAGTCATAGGTATCCCGATTTGGCCAATTGGCGAAGTTCACTAAAAACGAACGCCGAAATCGAGTCTGTATTCAACCTTGGTCGCACGGGTCGACCTTAAAACATTCCTAGGCCGTCTATTAATGAGTCTAGATCACAATCCAACTCACCCCAACCGTTGAAAATCGGTAGAATACAGGATGAACTTGATGAGGATAACTACTCCGAATCCTCGGAGCTTCACTGGACTCCTCACAGAGACTTCTCGAGTCTACGAGAAAAGAAAGCAGAAAGTGGAAATAAATTCTAATAAATTCAAAATTGATTAATGAATGACAAAAGAAAAATGAGTTTACAACCCTTTAAATAGGTATACCAAGTAATGGGAGAGAAATCAGAAACGAACTACAACTAAAACTCCTAGAATTTGCGACTTACTATAAGGTCGTGATGTCTACTAGTGTGCAAGGTTTTCGGCCAAAAAAATAGTAAGTGTCCTATTTGGCTTCACCAAACCGTTCTCCTAATTATTCCAAGCTCATTTCACAATGAGCGTAACTCCGAAAGCCCAACAGAGGAGGAGTAATCAAACTAAAACTACTATTTTTAGTAAAACGAAATTGAAACAGGGAAACGACCGTCAATCGGAGGGTTTTTTCATAATTTCGGGCTGCGCAGCCCTACATAGCTGGGTTGGTTGGCTTCATTATCTCGTTCTACCCCAAATTCATATATTTTACGTCAGATAACTCATTCCGGATTGCAATATACGTCCGATTGTCCCGAAATTACCCAAAATTGAGCGAAATGGAGTCGGGGGGGGCCAAACGGAGCACTTCCAGAGGGATCCAGGGTGGGACCCAGTGTTTTTTGGGGCCTGGGGGACTGATGGGACATGCCCATGCCCCCCCCCCCCCCAACAGAATGTCATCGGCATACAAAATCATCATAACGAACTTACTCCCACTGGTTTTAATGTTGATGCATTCATCTGCAGTGTTTTCTACAAAGCTATATGAGGAAATTACTTCATGAAACTTAAGGTACCACTGTCGCGATGCCTATTTCAACCCATAGATGGACTTCTTAAGTTTGCAAACCAAATGTTCTGAGCCAGTAGCTATAAAACCTTCGTGCTACGACATGTACACATTCTCATTCAGATCCCTATTGAGAAATGCAGTCTTTACATCCATCTGATGTAACTTTAAATCCATATGAGCTACAAGAGCCATTATGATCCTGAATGAGTTTTTCTTGGATACTGCTGAAAAAGTCTCCTTAAAGTCAATGCCCTTATTCTAGTAGGTAACTCTACAAGATCACATATTTTATTGTCCTACATGGATTTCAACTAAACTTTCATGGCATCAAACCAACGAGAAGGATCAACACTTTGTTTGACTTGTGTAAAGGATTCAGGATTCTTTTCTACCCTATGTCAAAGTCGTGCTCCTGTAAGTATACAATGTAATCGTCTCGATTTACAGGCTTTCTCTCTTTCAGATCTTCTCAATGGTTTAGTTTGTTGGGTTTGATCTTGATTTTCTTCATCAATGGTTTGTATATGAGGTTCTACGTGGTGTTCTACAGTGACTGTAGAATCGACTGTATTATTAATATCCACGTGATTTGGATTGACTATGACTGGAGTCACAGCCATTTGTTCCTCAAATACAAAATTTCTTATGTTCGTACTCCCACTGTTTTCAGTGTCCTCGATGAATCTGGCATTCCCAGTCTCAACAATCCTGATAGAGTAGGAAGGACAGTAGAATCGATAGCCTTTTGATCTTTTTGGATATCCAATGAAGAAACAACTTATGGTTCTAGGATCAAGCTTCTTTTCATGTAGGTTATAAACTTTGGCCTCAGCCGGACAACCCCAAACATGTAGATATCGGAGACTTGATTTTCTCCCATTCCACAACTCAAAAGGAGTTTTTCTTACCACTTTGCTCGGAACCCTGTTTAGTATATGAACTACGGTTTTGATCGCATCACCCCACAGAGATTCTGACAATGTCGAATTGCTGACCATGCTTCGCACCATATTCATAAGGGTGCGATTGCGTCTCTCAGTCACTCCATTTTGCTCTGGAGTACCAGGCATAGTGTATTGAGCGACAATGCCACAATCCTGCAAGTATTTAGCGAATGGCCCTGGATTGCATCCTGATTCGTCATATCTGCCATAGTATTCACCACCATGGTTAGATCTGACAACTTTAATTCTCTTATCGAGTTGATTTTCAACCTCGGGCTTATACATTTTAAAAGCATCCAGGGCATCTGATTTCTCACTGATAGGGTATAGGTACCCGAAGAGAGAGTAGTCATCTATGAAGGTAATAAAATATTTGTGGCCACTCCATGAGGTTATAGGGGATGGTCCGCAGATATCTATATGTATAACCTCTAATGAACCTACACTCCTGGTTGCACCTTTCTTTCTTGTTCTAGCCTGTTTCCCTTTTATGCAATCAATGCATACTTTATAGTCAGAGAAATCTAGAGAATGCAAAATTCCTTCTCGCACAAGCCTGTCTAATCTCTCACGAGATATATGGCATAGCCGCCTGTGCCACAACATGGAGAAATTCTCATAGTCTAGTCTTTGCTTGGATTCCACTTTATTTCCATGTAAGGTATTAATACTATAGACGTGAGAGGCAATCAAGTCTGACTGGTATAAGTTGTTTACTATAGATCCGGTTCTAACTTTAATCGAATTAAAGTAAATACTAAGACTTTTATTTCCAAAGTGGAATGAATATCCCAACTTATCCAAATAGGAAATTGAAACTAAATTGCGCCTTATAGATGACACACAGAATGCATCTACTAAATTCAAAAAATGACCAGACTTCAACTTAAGCCTATAAACTCCTATTGCCTCCACGTCAACCTTGACACCATTGCCTACATATACTGAGCGCTCTGCATCAGTTGGTGGCCTGGCCTGTAGTAATTCATGCATAGAAGTGCATATGTGAATAGTAGTTCCTGAATCTATCCACCAGGAATCCACTGACACATTGGTTAGATTAGATTCAAAACAGACAAGAACAAACTGATTACCTTTCTTTATGAGCCAATTCTTAAACCCTTCGCAGTCTTTCTTTAGATGTCCCGCCTTTTTGCAAAAGAAGCATGGTTTGCCTTTAACCCGTTTGCGTTTAAATCCATTTCCAGATTGATTCTCATAGTTTCCAGATGGAGGACGAGAGAATCCATTATTAGAACCTTGTTTCCTTTTCCTTTTACCCTTATTCCCTTGCCCATGCCCATGACTGGAGGTCATCATATTAATATTTTGAACTTTAACCAAGTGCCTGATCCTATCTTCTTCTTGGACACACTGGGTGATACATTCATCCAATGTCCACATATCCTTCAGAGTGTTATAGTTTACCAAGAATGTGCCGAATTGGGGAGGTAATTTATTCATGATCAAATGAACCAGTTGATCATCAGTGAGTACAAGCCCTAGAACATGGATCTTAGAAACAACCTCGATCTGCTCTGCAATGTATTCATGGATGTTGCCTTTTCCATCGTAGGACGATCGAGTCAATTTATTTAGAAGGATGCCTACTTCAGATTTATCAAATTTCTTGAATTGCTTTCCCATTTCAGTCAGGAAAGCTTTGACCTTATTTGTTTTAGGCATGGCTCCCTTCATTGATTCATAAATCGAATACTTTATGACTTTCAGGCGTGTATCATTTGATCTAAACCATGCAACCCATCGATTATATTCAGCTTCAGTGGCATTATCAGATGGTTTTGGTGGTTCTGGTGTTATCAGGGCCAAATCTAATTGAAGACATCCAGTACAACTTCAATGGCGTTCTTCCATTGAGCGTAATTAGATCCATTTAGGGCAGGGACTTGATTTTGATTAGTTGGAATTAAGACTGAAAATAAAAGCGATACATATATACTCACATTGGTTTATTATTTCACAAAGCAATTTCGTGAATGTAAACAAAAATATCAGGCAAAGATAACTAATTCAGTTGCTAAGGGAGGCATTAACTAAATCATCCAAGATAAAGATGGGCCTAACCATCATATCTTGGTGAGAATCTATTACATTATCATCATTCCTCCTGTGAGCGGTAATAATAACATGCCAGTGATCCTCCTGAACATGAAGCTAAGTGATGTCAGTCATGTAAATATGAGATACTCAACACCTGTGGGTGAGATTAGTCTTTCACCTTTACATTACCAGCACCATTTACTTCACCCATTTACGTGACTGCCAAATGGTAATCGTCTGTGTTTTCATTACCATACGCATGAAAATGTAAATGCAACTGTTTGCAATCCTCTTAATCCCAATATTACAAGTCTGTACTTGTAAATTTTCATCGATTGAGGTCACTGTGGTGGCTAACACAACTGAATCCAACACTACAAAGACAGACTCAAGATTGCGATTATAATCCTGCCTCTCAATGGATTATTTCTGAATTAGTCCAATGTGGCTCACAAAGTGGTCGGTATTGACCCTTAGAGAATTAGGAACTTTTAAAGTGTGAAAGACAATTATGTTCCACTTTTCCTTGTTCTTAGAGGTCTATATCAACCCTTAAAAGATGGGTAATTGACTCTAAATAAAGCTGACTCAAGACTCTGTATAATCTGGACATTTTCAGGGAGCATAACAATATTAACTATCGACATTCACAAGATTGATAGTCAACAAAGAAATTTGGATGGATGGATGCATGTGAAGATGTCCATGGATGAATACCTTAATCCAAAATTCTAAATACTTATAAGATCATCTTCTTGGTAAATGAGTACAAGTTATATGCTTATGATTGAATAAACAGATGGTCCAGATCATTTCTTAAATATGGAATAAAATCCCATGTCCCAAAATATGATCAATGGGCCTAAATAACAGATCAGGGCCCATCAACATAAACAAATAAGTGTTAGCGGGTCCTAAATACGGACCCGCAAGCCAACAGTCGGGTTTGTTGACCCGATTGAATAAAACCGTCGCCCGATCCCAAAAGAGGAATGAAATCCCTAACTTCATTCTCACACCGATTTGCATCAGATGTCACCCCAAACTCGGAAAACGGGCTCACAAAATTCCCGATCACCGAATCTGGCGCCGACAGCCTCCGTAGTGCCCCATTCTTGGATCCCAACACTCACATGCCCGATTTCGATCCTGGGATCCTACAAGGAGGATTTTCAATATGATTTTTTTGTAATGGAGCATAACCACAAGCATAACCAAGTCACAAAACAATATCACCACATATCTACTATATCAAAAACTTTAAGTACAATGCGGAAAGGGAAATACAGGGTGATCAAAAACTCCAAAATGATCTGATGTACGCTCCTGCCTCAGCGCTACTACGATCCAAGGCCACTTGCACGCAACGATCGTGCATAAACTTACAAAAGTTTAGAGGGTGGTGTAAGTGTGTGCGCAAGGCAAGCGCCAAGTGTACAATATCAGAGTAATGCAGAAATATGCGCAAGTCCATGAATGTTATCAGCTGTACCAAAGCTATGTGATGCAAGACATGAATGCTATCGGTCATACCAAGGCCATGCGATGCGAGGCCTATGTAGCCAAATGTTATATGCGAGATGCAAAGCAAGCATGCCAGTACTCATCAAGTACACGTATTAGTACAGTTCCTCTCTGGGATATCACCGGGGTCTAGTACACTTCACACTGACTGCCGCCACCCTAGCCGCACAGCCCAGTGAGCGGAATAGACCTCACTATCCGCCTGACCAGTAGGCTGCTAATACTTACCCGACACATCGATAGTGGACTCATTTGCGAGCTGGTCAAACTCAGCCTGGTTTATAGCCCCCTCACTCGGGCGGATAAGGTCACACCCCCTTCCAACTGACCACGACACAGTGAGAGATGTGGCCTACTGGTATTCGACACTCGGGTGCTCGTGTATCCACTCGGTCTAGACGTTGGAGCAACTCCTAGTACCAAAAAGGTTCTGGAATTTTCACCCAAGGACATCCTAAGTGCCCACAGTGCTAGAACCAAGTATTTTCGGTATCCGATACGGCCATCCACGATGTACCTGTATAGCCACGACCCTGATGTCGCTAGGGCGTACAATGATCAAGTCACACATATGTGGGATGCATGAGTCACACCGTCAAATCATGCAGCAATTCTGCGCGTACCGCACGCTCATGTGGGGGCACTCCGTCTCATAAAGAGTCCCGTAAATGTCTCAACTCAACGGCTTATGCTATGATCAAACATTCGTAGCATACATATGATGCGTATGAGCATGAATCATGGAGCTATACTAAGCATGTTATAAAGTGATGAACTATCCACTACCAGAAAAATGGGCAAAGGCTACAGATTAAATCCGTAGCCATAGACCTATGGCTACAGATTAAATCCGTAGCAGGACCGTCGTCGTAGGTGCCGAGCCAATAGGTTTAAAATCTATGGCTACAGATTTAATCAGTAGCCATAACTTATAATTGCTACGGATCTAATCCGTAGCAAATATTTCTATAGCCAACAGCACCTTCAGCTACGGATATTATTGGTAGTTAAAAGTAGTGTTAGATCCGTAGCAATATGTGAGATTTTATAACAGCTACGGTTGTTAGATTACCAGCTACGGTTAATATCTGTAGCTATTGCCTACAATAAAATTTTTTTAATTCATTCATTTAATTACCACCTGCATAATCATTCATTCATTCATTCAATTACCACTTACATAATCATTCATTCATTTATTCAATTACCACCTGCATAATCATTCATTCATTCATTCAATTACCACCTGCATAATCATTCATTCATTCAATTACAATCATTCATTCAATAATGAATCAATTACAATCCTTATTCAATAAAAGAAAGTGAGCATAGAGAGTGAATGACATCTACTGTTTTTCCTGGTCATCGAGGAGTTGTTCCTGTGGCCACGACGCAAACTAAGCTTCCACCACTCTTGATGGCTTCTACTGTTTTTCCACAATAAAAACAATTTGTACAATAAGAGAAATTGAGGAGAAAGTAAGAACAGAAGGTTATGCGTTACATGGAATGAATGACATCTCCAGAGCATTTGATTCCTTCCCAGCTTTCTCCATAGGGGTCACTACCAACAAAATACCATCCAGTGAGTTAGGGTGGGAAGTTCATGGAGATGTAAAGGCCCTGCAATGAGAAAAGAGAAGGGGTAACTCAAGAATTCCATTTGATCTGCTGAGTGGAAGTGTTAGAATTTCTGTACTAAGAAAAAGAAAGTGTGAGAATTCCATTTGGTCTTTAGGCATTATTATGCACAGTATTCTCTGGGATTTCAGTTTCTACAAATGTTGCTTTATTTCTCTTCTTTTTTTTTTTTTTTTTTTTTTTTTTTTTTTTTTTTTTTTGAAAGCATGACAAGTATTCCATTTCATGAAACATGAAAGCAGAGAAGTTTCACTCAAAACAATCTTAATATGGAAGCTGTACAGTATCTTCCTCAATAAGAGAATTCCCTCCCCTAGACATTAAATTTGGGCCTTGTTCAATGATACAAACTGTTTATACAAAATGCTTGGTAAGCATAAGGTCACCTGAATCAGAAGAGCTGGCATCCACGACGGGTAGAAGCTTCTTCATCTCATTCTGGCTGATCTGGCTTTAGTTGACCTTTGTAAACAATCGTCCTGCAAAATCAGAGCTATCTAGTTCTAGTAAACTCAAAAACTATAACAGCTTCAGAAAATGGAAGAAAAAAACATAACTCCTCTTTGTTGATGTAGGTTTTGAGTGAAATAAGAGCTATCTAGTTCTAGTAAACTCAAACCCACAGTGATGGCCAAATGCAAATTCATATATGTTTGTTTTTGTTTTTTTTTTTTTTTTTTTTTGCCTAAATCTCAATCTAACTTATTTTCTTGTTTAGTCCCTGCACATCTGCATGCATACACATATATGCCTTGTATTGCATTGATAGGCGATCATGATCACAGGCACTTGCAAAAAATGATTTGCAGTTTAAGTGACAATCAAGAGACACATTGATTTGAATAGGTAGCAATGTTTTCTGTACTCAACCAGAATTTTCATGGTAAATGATGATTCAAAGGGAGATCTATATGAATCATAATCTTAGCTGAGATTGTCTCACCATGTCCCTCCCATAATATAAACAAAGCAGACATTGACTCATCATCTCACCTTTGTCCATAAGGTCTTTTCCTCCTAAGCAACCTTTCAACCAAAAAAAATTCCAAAATCAATCCAATAACAACACAACAACCAGCTACAATGCGACGATTGCTCCAGCTAATAGCCCATTGTCACCACCTGCATCAGGTGCAAAGTCCACATGGAGAAAAGATCAGATATCATGACAAGGAAGGCTATGAAAAGAGAAAAGATCAAATCTTCATGTCCAAGGATGTAGAACGATATATGAAAGGAAATTCACTTTTTACAATGAGATGTATACGTCATTTCCCAACAGCAAAAGAGTGCATCCAGAGTGTGGGAAAAACCTCTCACTTTCATCCAAACTCAACAGTTGGTAAAAAAATTTCATGACAACATAACAAGATGAAATTTTGAAACAGAAGTGGCACCCTAAATAAAGGCTTTCAGCTATTGGAAACCACCATTGGTTGCATAAAATGACATGAGGCGCATAAAGTAGATAACAACAATAAAGACTCCATGACAGCAAAGCTCAATTTTAAAAGCAACTAATATGGAGAACAACTAAGATGTGGTTTTTTTTATAAAAAAAATAAAAATAAATAAAAAAACACAGACTAAGGATTATCCTGTCAAAAGATTCTAGCAAATCAAAACCGCACAAAAATATTTCATTTTTTCTTGGCATCCATTAATTCAAAAAACATGACAGCCATCCAATAGTATCTAAACCAGCCTTCTAAAACTTGTAGCATCTTAAGAATCAGGAAATGGGAAAAGACCTTTACCTGTCAATAGATGAGACTGTCACAAACATCCAACTACCTATCCACATTTTTTGCCCGCTTTTTGAAAAACTAGCATTAATAGAAACTTAAATTTGCATGGAACTCCTACCAACCACCAAATGGGCAGTGGAGTATCTTGGTATAGAATCCCATGTCTACCAAAAGGAACGAGTGAGTCATGCTTTGGAAATTTATACCCAAACTCCTTGTTGAGGCTATTAGCAACAGCAATGGCAACTCTTCCTCCTCCATACTTCTTGTTGAAATCATCCTTAACCCGCTCCAAGAAGGCAATGGGAATTTGTCTACTAGCTGACTCAACTGCAACTACACAGTAGGCTGTAACATCCAACAAGATAAAGCGAATAAATAAATAAGTGATTAGGCTCAAGGCACTTAACCAGAAACTCAAATTTACAACTCAAGGTCAGCTCAAAACTCATCACAAATGGCAGCCTTCACCACTGCAGAATTACAAAAACATATGCTAATAGTGAAGTGTCAACTGACAGTGGGGTTGACGAGTTCCCTAAAAAAGGTGTCCATCCTCCCCTATAGGCCCACCCTCACTACAAATCCCAACTGACAACCCTTTGTGCCCAACATCCATCCAGCCAGATTGGCCAATTAGCTGCTCCCCTCCCCCAAGACTTGTAACTGCACTAGGATTGTTACCACACCACATATAGGTGTGGTCTGCATTCCAGTTTGCTAACTTGTCTTGAATGCCACAAATTCTCAAATCAAACTCAGTGACTGACTTTAGCAAAACATAGAATGGGAAAACAGATGTACGGGGTATCATTCTTGCTTGTGTTATCTTTCTAATTGTAAATTTCTAATCAAAATTTCTAAGAATCATGTGACTGAAGATGATTAGGATCTCATTATTGGAGCTGCCCTCCCTCTGATTTTAACATGTTTTCTACCATTAGTCCATGCAACAATGGTAGGAAATGAAAAGAATTCAAGAAATAACCACAACTCTACCATGTTAATAACAACTTGGCTCTTTGGTCTGCTTTAGTAAATAAGTCATCCTAGCAGTCATGGCATCAGGCAACCTACACAGGAAAACAATTGTACTGACTCTAAGTGTGAACTAAATAAGTGATTAGGCTCAAGGCACTTAACCAGAGCTATATAAGAAGGTCCATGCTGCCATCCGGGCCAACCCCACTCCATTGAAAACAGAGAAAGCACCTCCAAAGGAGCACAAGAGGTATAATTTGAAGAAGCTGATCTACGAGGAGAGGAAGGCTAAGCTGATTGAGCGATTGAATGCGCTCAATTCAGCTGGAATGAGAATGGAGTTTTTGGTTCAAAAATCCTTTCTTCTATTGAAAGGATAACCAAACTTTATTAACATGAAAAAAAGCAGCAAATTGACAATGGCATCGAAGGATGTGCAGATACCTGTTCTCTTATGTGTGAATGGATGCAATGCTCATATGGGTTCATGGCTGCCGTAAATGGAGGCATAATTCACCATTCTCAACTGAGTTGAATAATCACTGTCAGTAGCTACTGGACTAGTGTGCTCTGTGGGCCCTAACATGATGTAGTTTTTCTGTTCATTCAATTTTCCAGGTTATTTTAGGGCACCAGCCCAAAAATGAGGCAAATCCAAATTTCATGTGGACACTTTTTAGGGCCACACAAGTTTTGGATTAAGCTGATATTTGTGTTTTCCTCTCATTCATGTCCCTATGACTTGATCAACAGGTTTGATGGCAAATAAACATTACAGTGGGCCCTAGGAAGATTTTCTTTGGGGCTAACTGTAATGTATGGATTTTATCTACATTATCCATTTATTTTTTCAGATCATTTTAAGATATGAAGCCAAAAATAAAGCATTTTCCATTCAGCACAGAAATCAGCCTTTTGCTGCCCCAACAATTAATCCCCCTAGCAGAAAATCTTTGTAGCATTTTCTTTGTAAGTTCTACAGTAATTATACAACAACACCTTGTATTTACAGATTCTTGAGAAATCATAACATTTCTAAAATCTTTTGGTACTGAGTTGAGGAAAATAAGTTTGAAAACAGATATTCTTTGGGTTTTCACTTACATGAAATTCTTCCGGTGGACGATCCTTCCGCTTCGGCTGATGGATGGGTCACTGCTTGCGGCAGAGATCAGTGGAGTAGCAGCACGTGGGAGTTTGGACTTGCGCTCCTTTGGGTAAGGGTAAATGACAGCCAATTCTCTAATGCGGGGTAGAACAACTGGTGGTATGGGAAGCGACGCATGCTCCTTCCTCTGGTCAACCTGCAAAAGAATAATATGTCAGTTCCATTAAAGTAGGCCCAGCTTTGTAGTACTCAGAAATTGTAATTCTCTGACTTATCATGGCCTACATTGGATTGTTGAAACAGGGGCTCACTACATTGTGGGGTCTCATCAGACTTCAGGTCAGATCCAAGCCTTCCACTAACGGCAGAGTCGGGGCCACTGTTTTTATTAACAATCTCATTCTAAAGCCCTCCTCCCTCCTCCTTTACCCGGGCTTGGGACCGGCAATGCAAGGAGTTGCATTGGCGGAGTTAAAAAAGGGCTTAGGCTCCATTTGGTTTGAAAAAAAAAATGTATTCATAAATACTAATGTGATGACCAAATGGAGCCTAAGACTATAAATAAGTTCATATATAGAGTACGAAATTCATTCAATATTAAAAAAAATAATCAAATAACATCTAGCGTAACTAGAAAGAACATGTAGACTATAACCATGTTGAACTATAGAGTGCTAAATTAGTTCAAAATTAAGAAACCAACAAGCCAAACATCATATAAAGTAACTAATAAAAATATGCACACTACATATGTTCAATTATAGAGTACCAAATTTGTTTAATATTGAATTCTCAAAGCCTCTTTCCCCCATTGCACAAATGATCCGAGACCGACCTCTCCAAGTGTAGATGCGAACCCATCTTCGGACAATAACAAAAGCTCCATCCTCCAACGGTTCGCAATGGACAGTTGCATTTGGATTAGCTTCGTGTACTTGACCACGAGCAACTACACCACATTTTCCAAAGCCAAGCAAGTCGCATTTCTTACCGATACATATAATATCCAGCTACATTTAAACATAAAATGGCATTGGTATTGTTAGCGTTTATGATATAATTGAACGCTCAATACAGTAAAAAATTTATACTTGCATACCGACGATGCTTGAGTAGATTTAGCGACTGCTGGTGATGAGACATTTTGATTATACTGTCCCTCTTTCTATGTATCCACCCACATTTTCTTTATCTCCAAAAACTCTTGAGTTAGATCGGCCAATGATTTCTTCATCTTAGATATATCTTGAGTTAGACTCTCTTTTTCTTTTGTCACATTCTCTACCTTTGAAAGAGCAGGGGCTGACTTCTTCAGTATTGTCTTGCTTATCGAGTAACCTAGACCCCGCATTCGCCCTCTACTGTCAGAACCAACCAACTCTAAAACATTGTAAATCAAGTTATTAGGATATTCATAATTACCATAAAACTTAAGTAATTTTAAATTTTATTAGTACCTCACTAAGGGCATCATCCACACTGGTCATCCTAGAAGCAGGATTGCTACTATAGAGCTCATCTAGTTTTTCCTGTGAAAAAATAGAAATGAATTTAAAATAATTCAAAGTTATACATAAGCTTTTCATAAGGCTACTAGTTAGTGGTACGAGGGATCGATGCACTTACAGCAAGGTCAGGTTACCGGACAACTTTGTCCTTTCTTGTATGGGCTTTTAAGTAGACTTCACATCTACTTATCTCGGCATCAGAGGTAAGATTCCTCTCCATCGCCTGTGGCACATTACATATCGTTCAAGTACACATCATTAATAGAGTTAGATGAATGATAATTCAAATTTAAATTCAATTTTAAACTATAATATCTATTTTTAAATACATACCATCTTATGGTGAGTAATAGTCATGCTGCGCCTCCCAAGACAAGCGGGTCCTTTTAGCTTAGCCCAATTGACTTTATTCCTTGCGCTTGCCCTCTTGAATTCCTCAGTGGTACGTTGATCTACAAAGACCCTCCAATCCTCCATAGGGATACCTGGGGGGGCAGGACCATCTCTCACAACAACAGGATCCTTGTTTTTAATATATTTTGCAGTCAACATTTTCTTGTATCTCCTCCACACTTCATTGATATGTTGTGTAACGTAATCAAGACTTGCATCCCAACGTTGACCCTCAAACTCATAAAGCTGTGACAATCTTGTTGTGACCATATGAATGTGTTTAGAAGGCACCTGGCGAAAGTCCAGGTATATGATCGGGATATGAGAACGAGTTAGGACACCGATGTGCGATGCAAAGTCTCTGTGGTCGGAACAGTCCTCATTTGGTTGCCCAAATTCATTTGTCTTTAGGACTTTTTTCCTTTCAAGTTGCACAAGTAAAGAGACCCCCTAGTAATGCCTCTCTTCTAGACGAAGCAGAAGCAGAATGGCACAATTATATAAAAAAGAATAACAGTTATATAATACACATCATTGATTACCGCCAATATATAAGGAAAATGAAATTTACATATCTAATTAAGGAGAAGTATCTTATTACCTTCGGTGTTGCTTGCATCTGCACTCCCAAGCAACTGCGCACCTAATACCTCTGGTTGTGAATCCATGTGCCTATTTCTTCGCTAAAATGAAAAAAAAAACACTAATGGTTAAGAAATAATTTAGATCACAGATAAAGTACAAATAATTCACTATATTATCCAAAACTTGATTAGATTACCTCCAATAAATATTATTTTGTTACATACTTAGAAAATACAAATAATTCAATAGATTCTCCTTGATTGTTTTATTTTCATTGTTTTCTCGACTACAACACTGATGTCTTCAGGTTCATTAAATATCAACTCATCAACAATTGCTGATGAGGTGAGATCAGGTCCTGCATCGGCATTACTTATAGCTTTTAATCGTTCTGATAGAACGCACGTCTCTTCTTCGACAAAAATCTTTTTTGGAATCTCCAAGACCACATGCCATTCAGGATTTTTTAGATCTCTGGAATAGAAAACTGCATGGCATGCTCTGCAAGAATGAAGGGCTCGTCACCGACTTTGTCTGAACTATAAAGACTGAACAAATTTAATAATCTCAGATTTGCTTCGACATCAAAAGAAACACCATGATGTGTCACCTTCACCCAATCACACTTAAATAGGATGGGCTTGTACCCTATTCGGTACTCCAATTGGATAATTCTATGAAGGACTCCATAATAAGGTTGATTTTCATCCACTGTATTCATATCCTTAGCACTCGATCGGAAGGTTATCATACCCTCTGTCATAACCCCACTGTTTTGGTTCATTTTATTCTCCTCATAGTCCTTAATAACAAAGAGAAAACCATTAATACAATACTTATTGTATTGCATAGAAAAAGCTAAAGGTCCTCTCACTATGTCTTTAAATTCTTTATCATCAGATTCAATGAACTCTGGTTGCCTATTCAACCAAGGTATGAATTCTTCCTCATTAGACACCCTGTTGGTCCTCTTGTAGCATCGCTGCAAGAAATCTTTGTGCTTCCTGATATTCGATAACATTGTTATATTGAAATCGCATAAAGTAAGGAAAATATATATATATATATATATATATATATATATATATATATATATATGTGAGCTTATTGTACATACCATTCCCACTCATCGTAGCTGGGATGACTCTTCAGTACCCATGTACGAGCTTGCTCGTATTCGATACCCACTAGGATAACACTTTGACCCGAACCTACTGGACCAACATCATCATCATCACGGTCATCATCAACGATATCTTACAACTTACATAGTCCTGGAATGACTTCGTCAAACCGTTTTTCCAGCTTTTCCAATAGACTTGTTTTCTGTTTTCCTTTATATTGGTTGCAGAATATAACTGTCTCCTCTTGAATGTACTGCTCTGCAATACAACCCTTAGGTCGTGTCTTGTTATGAACATAGGCCTTAAATGTCTTCATGAACCTGACAAAGTTAATGATACATTATATATACATGTAAATGTAGATGTTAAGCTGATTTATTCTTATTAATCTCATAACGTACCTTTCGAATGGATACATCCATCGATAGTATACAGGACCACAGATGCGAGCCTCGTAAGCCAAATGGATCGACAAATGCATCATAATGACAAATATTGATGGTGGGCATATAGTCTCAAGCTGACATAACGTCCTAGCCATGCCCCTCTCAAGAGTAAGGAGCGTTTGAAGGTCTACAGTTGTCGAGCACAAGGCATTAAAGAAGGTGCAAAAACTTGTAATTATAGGGCGAATGACCTTCCTATCCTTGAATGCATGCTGGATGAGAACTGAGAGCAGATGTTGCATCAACACATGTTAAGAATGAGACTTCATTCCCTTTAAATCCACGCAATCTTCCTTTACAATGGTCTTCCAATTTGCACTAAAACCGATCGGAACACGCAACTCATGCAAAGTCTAGATGAAGAGCTTCTTCTCTTCTTTTCTTAGACGAAAAGGACCTTGTTTCTGAATCACCTTGCCATTGTTCTTTTTCAGCCATAGACGCTTCTTAATTCCTAATTGTTTAAGGTCCCTGCCTGCATTAACATCATCCTTGGTTTTGTCAGGCTTGTTCAACATCAAGGCAACAAGGATTTCACATATGTTTTTCTCAATATGCATAACATCAAGATTGTGACGCACGGGAATATCTTTTAATACTCCAGATCAAATAATATAGACCGTTTAAAGAACCACGGTGATTCAACATCATCCGCTAGCTCTTGTCGGCATCCATCAATACCCCTTATATTACTCTTCCTAGTCTTCCCCCACTGTATATTCAAGTTTGCGGTTTGTCTTTTGACCTCAATCCCATCCAGATGGATAGGTTGACGTCGTATCTCCACCTTCTTATTGAACGTGCCAGCACTTGTGTCCTTCCTAGCCGGTTCTGACATTGGCAACCACCGTCTGTGGCCCATATAAATATGTTTCTTTCCATATTGGAGTCGCAAAGAATCTGTGTCGGGACCACATACAGGACAACCATACTTACCCTTGGTCCTACAACCAGAAACATTACCATATGCTAGAAAGTCATGGATTGTCCAGAGCAGAATGGCACGCATGTTGAATTTGTTCTCATGGTATGTGTTAAACTTCATGACCCCTTTTTGCCATAACTCTTGCAGTTCATCAATTAATGACTGTAAATAAACGTCAATATCCTCCCGGTTGTCGCGGTCCCTCAATGAACAAAGTCAACATAGTAACTGAGGTTTCATGCAAAGTGGAAGGTTATACGTACACAAAGCATTAAACGGTTATACGCATCACCGAGGTAACGTCACCATAAAGCTGATCACATACGACATACTGAAAGAGCTGAATGGGTTAACCCATCTGTAGCCAGGGCCCAATCGAACATTGCGAGGTTCAGCTGAAAAATTTGTATACTTGTCATCGAGATTCTTCCATGCAATAGAATCAGCCGGATGCTCCATCTTTTCATGTTGAAATTTCCTAGTTGAGTGCCAAGACATTTCTTTCGCCAACCATGACACACTGAGCATTCTTTGTAGCCTTGGTGTTAATGGAAAATACCTTAACACCTTCTGACGCAAGGGAGGGCATGAGGTCGAGCACCGTCTTCCTCAAGAGGATAACTATTCCGAATCCACAGAACTTCTCTGGACTCCTCACAGAGACTTCTCGAATCCACGAGAAAAGAGAGCAGAAAATAGAAATAAATTCAAAATAAATTCGAAATAGATTAATGAATGAATAAAAACTAGTTCACAACCCTTTAAATAAGGGTACTAAGTAATGGGAAAGAAATCAGAATCAAACTACAACTAGGACTCCTAGAATTCGCGACTTACTATAAATAGTAAACTTACTATTTATAGACAGTTGTGATGTCTACTAGTGCGCAAGGTTTTCGGCCAAAAATAGTAAGTGTCCTATTTGGCTTCACCAACCCATTCTCCTAATTATTCTAAGCTCTTTTCATGTTGAGCAGAACTCCTAAAGCCCGACGGATGAAGAGTTATAAGCAAACTAAAACTTATTATTTACAGTAAAAACGAAATTGAAACAGGGAAACGACCGTCAAATCAGGGGTTTCTCGCAATTCCGAACATCGCAACCCTGTATAGCTGGGTTGGTTGGATAAAGTAGCTCGTTCTACCCCAAAATCATATATTTTTCGTCGGCTAACTCATCCCAGATTGCGAGATACGCCTGATTTAAGGTCTGATGGTCCAGATCACTTCTGTCGCCGACCGGGCCTTTTCTGATCCATCTTTGCCATGTAATTGTCCGCAACCCGTTCTACATCACCTTCGCAGGTATTTTAGATTGTTTTCTTTGAGAATCCATTTCAGTCTTGAACCTGGAACTTTTACAATTTGGACAAATGGTTTTCATCTCGTTCTCTCCAATATAAGACGCAATCATTTGGACAAGCATGAATTTTCACATAATCAAGACCCAACTTTGTAATGATCTTCTTCGCTTGGTATGTATTAATTGGGGCTTTGTTACCAGAAGGTAACACCTTCTTTAGTAGTTGAAGGAGCTCTGTAAAGCTTTTTTCACTCCATCCATGATTCACCTTTAATTTGAAAAGTTGTACAATGAAAGTCAGCACGGTAAAATCTTGGGCCCCAGGGTATAGCTCAGTCATCGCGTCTCGTAGATTTTCTTCAAACTCAATAGTTTCATTTTCTCTAAAGACGCCTTCAACTACAGGGGTCACATTCGGCTCATCCTGTACAACTTCATCTAGGTTATTACCACCAAGTTCTTGAACAATCGTGTTGTGCAACTCATTTAAGTTCGGGACACTATGATATTATTGGGAACTTAATTCACGTACAGAATACTTTGGTGATACATGCTCCCCATGCATGTTCCAAACCCTATAGCTTGGGTCGAATCCATTTTTCATTAAATGTATTTCCATATCATCATAAGAAACCGGAAAACGTGCACATCTACAAGTGGTGCATGGACAAGGAACAGATTCTCTATCAGGAAGTTTTTCTTGTGCAAACTTTGAAAAACTTCTGATTCCAAAAAGAAAACATGGGTCTAGGAAACTTAGTGTCATCCACTCCCTATTCATTACACCCAGATCTCGATTAACCAAGGGGTCCATTTTCAACCTGCACCTTACCAAAAATTAAAGTTGAAAATTAGCCTCATGCACCATCCTCCTCAAAAGTTGGAAATGAAGGAAGTGTTATCAGATGATTGAACCCATACAGATATTATCTACCAAATACAATGTATTAAGGAGTTTGCAATAATTGTATTTTTACAACAAATTAATAATTATGCTAACATTTTGCTCTACCCAATGTGGTTTCTGTGAAACCACTACAATGAGATATTTCATAAAAAGTCTCTTAATAGAGAAAATATATATTGCAAGACGAGTCAATGTACTAACTTTATTATCATTTTTCATTTTTATATTGCAAACGTAGTTATATACATGGGTACAACTAGATGCACTCAACACTAAGAAAGTTGCGCTTTCACATCCTCACCATTAAAAGACAAAGGAGGAAATCCAGTAAGCATTCACTAGCAGTACATCAGTGGGAGTGAAGCCCAGGTCACCCCACTAGCAGGGAGATTCACTAGCAGCTCAACTAACATGCATACATTGGCTGTGTCGATAAGGGAAAACTAGTTTTCAAATCATGTTAACACAAATCAACAATGACGGAGGGTAAAATGAAACATTTCAAACCTCGATTTGTTAGTGTTACAATGTAAAACTTGGTTATAGAATACAACAAGCTTTGGAGTTATCCCTATGTTTCCCCAATTTTTCTACTTCTATATTTGTAAGCACATTATAAATTTTCACAACAACTCCGACCCGCTGGGAAAAGGCTATGATTATGATGAAGACAATACTGATGGTGATTGGGAAAAGGCTATGATTATGATGAAGATAGTACTGATGATGATTATTTCTAAAGATTCAATGGATAATACCCCATTGTAGGTTAGGGATGCATTAGTCCAATTCTAGTTTCATCATCTTTCTAAAATTCTAATAATGCACAAAGATGGACACGCAAAGTCCATGTGCTTCCTTATAGAATGGATTGTTCTCTTTGCACAACAAACCATCAAATGGGCTTAAATTAATACCCATACCTACACCCCACCCATTTAACCATCCCCATACCCAGCCTGTTTTGAGCCAGGTTCGTGTACCCCAGCCTATTGCCACCACCACCTTTTTTTTTTTTTTCTTTTTTCCTTTTTTGAAGATTCTATTGCCACCCTTTCCTATAATTGTGGAATTTTTTGCCACTACAACGGGTGTGAAGATCTTTGCAATGCCTAATGAGGTGTCAATTGATCGTGGAGGGGAAGCTCACATAATCCAATTGAATTGATTTCCACGTTCCCCCATGGGAACATAATGCAAATGCTTCTCTTTGGTCCTCTTTTTCTTTTAGTTAGCTTATCTAATAAGAATGACAATCTTCTTGTTGTTTTTCCCTTCCATAACCGACATATAGAGAAGACAAACTGAAATTTGTTAATCTTGATATTGTTTACTCAATCTATAACCGACATATAGAGAAGACTAACTGAAAATTTTTAATCTCGATATTGTTTACTCAATCTATAAATTCCACTCAATGTATCTTGTTGAGGACCATATGAGCTTCATGTCCTTTTCGGTCCAACCATTTACCAAGTAAGGGCTCCTATGCAAAACCTTTGAATCCTAATAAGTTTGCATATAATTCAAAAAAATCCAACTGAAATAACAGCCCCCCACTTAAATACATCTGAACTGCCTCAGTGAATTGTGTTGTTGAAATCAAAATAACCATGGAATCGCATGAACCAAAGACGCGTAATCAAAATAAAAGATGACAACAAGCAATCAATTTTATATCAATGAACTCAATTTTCATCACCAAGCACCACACAAATTTTAAACATAAACACCAAAAACCCCAAATGTTTGATCAGATGGGCCACAACATGTGTGGGTGAATTACTTGAGCAACATCCAGATTATAAGATCTTAACCTTTCAAAAGATGGCCTAGGAATAGGTGGTTAAGGAGAGAAGAAACGCTTTGAAAAGATGGCCTGAAATTATCAATGTAATGCATAATAGATATTTTTTTTTAGTTTTTTTTTTTTTTTAATTAAAAGAACCTAAAAAGCATATCTATTCAGTTATGCGCCAACAGGATTACTTCTAAAATTTTCTAATGAACACGTTTCAGGATATAGTTTGTTTTTGCAGGCTTAATAAAAAAGCAACAGATAAATCTCCAAATGAACAAATGACATTTTTTTCCCGGATAGTCAATTGCTAATGAACAGATGACAAAATAACTCCTACGTACAACTGTCTGACATACCACGCAGGTGGAACACAAGCAACCATACCAACCAAAAGAACATGAACTAGGATCAGAGTATCTTGAGTTCAGCAGCATTCCCCCTCATGGCCTCGGTTAGCAATCGAATGAATCAGATCCCTCCAACAGTTTTTCATGCCCGCCCCCATTTAAAAACTTCAAAATTGGCGCGGGTATACATCTGATTCCAATCTAGAAAGCGTCATCTCCAGTCCCAAAATCTGCTTTCATCTGCACAAGCTATCCCTCCACGAGCGTGACAATGATCCGAACCAGATTTCGGGAGAATAGATATGAAATTATCAACGTAATGCAGAATATATATGAAATTGCATTATTCTGATGATTTCTTATTGTTGGGTGATGTTTGGGTCTGACCTATGTAGTTCACAATGTCAGGGGACGAGTTTGAAATAAAAAATAAAAAAAATAAAAATAAAACAGAAACAGAAGTAGAGATTTCAATGGCGCATTCGACCGCAACTGATTTCAGAAATAGAGAGAGAGGGAGGGAGAGAGAGAGAGAGAGAGAGGAGAGAGAGAGAGAGAGAGAGAGAGAGAGACTGACCGTTCTTCTCCTTCTTTGGCGAAAGGGGAAACAGAGACCAGGGAATGCGGCCGAGAGACGGGGAGAGGGTGAGGGAGAGCGGGAGATCGAGAGATGGCGAGGGAGAGGCTGAGTGCGAGAGAGACAGAGAGGGTTAGGGAGCCTGGGAGATGGAGAGAGGGAGTCGTTTTGTTTTGGGAGGCACGCGGGCGGGAGAAAATGGCGGAATGAAATTTTGGGGTTGGGGCGCATGACAGACAGCTCATAAAGGACAGTGGGTTTTAGGACCGTGGGGCCCACCATGATGTACGTTATTTATCCACTCCATCCATTAAATTTAAAATATTATATTAAGGGTTGATGTAAAAAATAAGTCAGATCGAAGCGGTAACAAGACCACACAACATATTAACAATAAATATTCAATTTTTATGATTTCTTATTGTGTGGTCCACTTAGACCTTTAATCAACATGAATTTTGGCCCAATCCACTGAAATTATATATCATAATCTATGGATGGCTTAGATCAAACATATATATTTCAAGGGGGGTTAGCTGTATGTATGGAGCCAGTAGGTTTTAGCTACGGATTAAATCCATAGTAATATTGCTATGGATTAGATCCGTAGCCGTATCCCTTTAAAGTCCGTACCCTTTGCTCGATTTTTTGGTAGTGATCCTTACAATGAAGATGTGCCTAGATGGCCTACACACAAGTACGGGCCTATCAATGGACCCTAGGGAGAGTTATAATGCGGACATTTAACCAACATTATTCTTATAATGTGGACGTCAATCCAACATTGCTCCTAAGGCATGGCCCGCCATAAATATCATTACACAAACCGTGGTGGAATCACACACTGCAATGGACTTTAAGTACATCCCATTGGGCCTCGACCCATTAGCCTTAGATACATCAAATGGGCCGCATCACATGGGCCTTATATTCATCAAGTGGGCCGCATCAATGGGCTGCACCAATGGGCCTTATGTACATTGCAATGGGCCTCATAACATGGGCCTCATATATATTAAGGTGGGCCTCAGCGGATGGGCCATAACTACATCAAGATGGGCCTAATCATATGGGCCGAAAATATATCACAATGAGCCACAACATATGAGTCGGAAACACATCACAATGGGCCATGACCCACGGGCTTCAAATACGCAACAGGTGGGCCTTATCACATGGGTCATAAGTACATTACATTAAGCCTTGCCCATGGGCCTCGAATACATCACAATGGGCCTCATCACACGGGCCTCAAATACATAACAGGTGGGCCCTGCACCTGGACCTCAAAACACGCAACAGGTAGGCCCCACTCATGGGTCAAAGATACATCATGATGAGTCACATGTATATCAAAGTGGGCCTCTCGATTGGGCCACAAAATACATCAAAGTGGGCCCAACGAATGGGCTATAAAGTACATCAAGGTGGACCTCACAGATGGGCCAAAAAAATACATCAAAGTGGGCCCGACGAATGGGCCACAAAGTACATTAAGGTGGACCTCACAGATGGGCCACAAAATACATCAAAGTGGGCCTCACAGATGGACCACAAAATACATCAAAGTGGATCTCACAGATGATCATATCACGGAGTGCCTCGCCATGATGTGTTTGACATCCAACTAATTCATAAGTTAACATAGAGCTAGATGAAGTGAAAGCAACATATAAGCTTAATTGGAAGCTAATGTGGCTCCTAAGAAGTTTGAACGGTAGATGTCACCATCTCCACTATTTTCAATGGTGGGGTCCACTTGAACCTTAGATCTGACTCATTCTTAGTCTCAAGCCCTAAAATGGGCTTTCAAAATGGTTGGACGGCTTGGATGCAACACATGCATAATGGTGGGTCCCACCGTCCAGTGATGTGGACGGTGTGGAGAGAACACATACATCATTGGGGGTCCCACCGTCCAGTGGTGTGGACGGTGGTGACAAAACACATACACCATGCTGGGTTCCACCGTCCACGCCACTGGACGGTGGTGACAAAACACATACACCATGCTGGGTTCCACCGTCCACTGCCGTGGACGGTGTGAATAAAACACATACATCATTGGTGGGTCCCACGTGGGGCCACCATAACGTTTGTTTGTCATCCAATTGTTGATAAGGTCACACGGACCTGGATGAAAAGGAAAAATAAATTTCATATTAATCCAAAACTTCTATGATACCCACAAGGGTTTCAATGACAGACATTTAATCACACTGTTTCCTGCTGTGTGGGCCACCTAAGCTGTGTATACGACTGATTTTTGGGGTGGTCGCTGGTCAGAGGGAGGCCCACCAAATGCACGGCTTTGATGTTCTATACACACATCATAGTGGGGCCCACAGCTGGGACCCACGGTCCCTGGCTGACCGTGCATGTCCTCTGGATGGTCAGCGGCAGCAGCAGGCGCTGCTGCTGCTCTCTCTTATATTTTTAATTTTTTTTTAAAAAATTGATTTTTCCACAGTTTTTCATACGTGGGGCCCGCATTAAGTGAATACACTCCAGCCATTGCATTTCAGGGCACAAGACAGTCCAAACAAGCCCAATATTTGGCACATTTTGACGAGTAGAAACATCAAGGTGGGTTTTAACGGTAAAAACTATTATTTTCAATGGTATGACTCGCTTGATAATCAGATTGGCGTCATTTTTCGGCTCAACGCCTAAAATGATCTGGGGAATGAAATAGATGGTGCGGATTGGCTCAATGCATCAAGGTGAAGCCTGTATGAGCGGCCCACCTAAAAGCTTTAAAAACCAAAGTATATATATTTTCTTTTTGATACACTCACTGTCTGCTCACACTTCACAAACCACGTCTAGCGTCTCTGGATGCTGGACGGTTGAATATAATACATTATTTAAGGTGGGCCCCACCTACGGATGTGTTGCCTAGGTGGGCCACCAAAAGGTTGGATAGTGTGGATAAGACATACATCAAGGTGGGGTCCATCCGAGTAGGCCACACAACTACATCATCACATAAAAAGAAAAGGAGAGAGAGAGAGAGAGGGACACGTGTGATGGAGGGCTCCGTCACTATGAGCCCTCCCTTGCATTCAATCAAACATTAAGTGGGTCCCAATACATATGGGCTCATCAAATCGAAGATCAACGGTGGAGATCCTTCTCCACCAAAATGAAAGGTCTAGATGACATCTATTCATGCAAGGAAAATAAACATCATGATGGGGTCCATGGAGAATGGCTCCATCATGGAATGATCATGAGAATTAAGGTGGGCCATCGGCCACACCTAGGGTCCAATGTGAGATCCATACCATCAATCGGTATGTCTCATTTGGCCCATCATAAAAATATGAAAATCTAGCCTATAAAGCACCCACCGTTCGATCTTCTTGGTCCATTGGAAAGCCGATCTCCTTGTGTCTCACTTTGATGGTGGAAGATGAGAAATGAATGGCTAGGATGAAGGTTTTTGGGAGAGGAAGTGGGCCACACACAGCTATTTCTCTCCTTAGAAATGCATGGACGTGTACTCCTTTTGGTTGCTTGGAATTTTGTATTGAGAAGAGAGAGAGAGAGAGAGAGAGAGAGAGAGAGAGAGAGAGAGAAGGGGTTGTAAGGGAGAGAGAGTGATGGGTGATGGATGTGAGGTGAGTGATGGGTGAGGTGAGAGACTTGTTGACTTTTGGGGTTTGCTTGACTTGTGGAGAAAGAAAGCATGGGTTGCTCTTGTACTTGACATGAGGTGATTGATTAATTAATCTATAGATGGGGTAATCGAGAAGAAAGCGGATAACAGAGAAATCTAGGTTTGAAATCTTAATCTGAGATCTGGGTATTTCGAAATCCTAATATTAATTTGGGAATCACAATCCCTAATATTGAGATTGGAGATCAAAATCCCTAACATCTGATGTGGGATTGCGAAATTCCTGATGTATGCTGGATATGGGATTCGAAATAGAAATCCCTAACTTCTAGACAGGATTTTGGGTTTTGATCCAAAATCCCCAATGGATGCCAGATTGGGATTTGAATCAGAAATCACTTAATTCAATAACAGGATTCAGGGAATTTGTAATTCCTGATTTGGGATTAGAATCCAAAATCCCTAATTAGCATGATTTGGGGATTTGAATTTGAAAACCCTAATTTCATTATTTGGCGATTCAGATATGAAATCCCTAATTCTGATTTAGGGATTCCGAATTGAAAATCCCTAATTAACATCTGGATTTGGGGATTTGAATCTGAAAACCCTAATTTCACAATTTTTGGGGTTATGAGACTGAAATCCCCAATATTGAGATATGGGATTCGAAAAACCCTAATTTGATATTTCTGGATTCAGGGATTCGAAATCCCTAATTATCTGAATGAATCTGTATATGAAATAGATGAATTCGATCATCCATTCCTATGCATGTTGGCTCTGATACCAACTGTAAAATAGCTTAATGCGGAAATCACAAGGATCTGATTGTGCATAGGACATAGCGATTGAACAGTCAGGATGGCTTACCTAAGTGGGATGCCATTGCTGAGAATAAGAATACCCGAATACCAATAGAGCTTTGGATCTTCCTCTCCTTCACACCCTTTCTACAATTCAAAAGATGGGACTTGAATTCTGCCATGGTGTAGGATCGGAGACCCAGCTCTCTTATATAGAGTCTGTGGAGAGAGAGTTTGAAACCCATCACAACTCTCTCTCTCCCACACTCCACATTGTAGCATCTTAGTTCAACTCAAATTGTTGTCTGTGTAAGACAACTATAGCATTCTAGCCCTAGTACACAAAGCTGCACAGATAGACTACGCATCGCATCACCAGAAGTGGGGCCCACTAGTCTACTCAATCATCCAGTCCAACTGAATGACAATCCAGACCGTTGATCAGTAAGGCCCACTAGATAGAGTTCTTACAACTAATGTTGCCGCTCATGAGTTTAATTATGGAGGGAATGCATGTTTTTTTTTTGTTGTGAGGGAGGAGATGCACCAAGATATAGTGTAAAAGAGTTGGTAGAGGGATGATACACCAAAAGTTAGTGTATATCTTGAATGATGCAACAAGATTGGATTGTTGAAAATTGCTAGATTAGTGGCCCAGACCAAAGAATCGCACTAATACCATGACAAAAATAATAATTTGGAAGAAATTTTTGTATGTATTTTCTCTATATCGATGGTGTATAAATACATTTGAAGTGTACAATATACATTGAATGTGGACACTGTCCAAAGATTGAAATCTCAGATTTTGGGCCCTTGATTGATAATCAACTAGCTGGAGACAATCCTTATAATTGATGCAGCTGACTAAAATTAGAAAGTTCAATCTAAGTGTCTATCACACATGATAGCTTTCAATAGTGTTTTATTTTTTTTAAACTGGAATGGCAAAGCCCAGATCTTAGGGCCTGCCAGCTTCATTGAAAAGGGGAGAATATTACAACCTGAGACTAATTCGAGCGGAGCTGAAACATGAACAAAGGCTCGCCTATTGTAAGCTATACACGAGGCCTGACAGAGGAAACTGAACAACAAAACCACCTCAAAGGAAATGGGAAAGGGGTGAGAAGGCTGCCACCCTAATCCGCCATGTGCACTGGTCTGATGGAGCCAAGGCCCGCTCGCTCTAGCAAAATGAGACCCCTAATGTGGATAGGGAGATCACGAACTTGCCTAAAAAAACAGCATTTGGCGATCACTGGCCAGGCGGGCCAAACCATCGGTCGGGCCATTTCCTTCACGATAGATAAGATTGATCGATATATTACCTCTCAACATGAGGGATCTGATCTTGCTGACCCAGTAGGAATATTGCTAGGAGAACGTCGATCTCCCAATCAGCATATCAACCGTAACTTTGGAATCCGACTTGATCTCGATGCTAGAGAAGCCTGAATTGAGGGCCAGCTGTAAACCATCATGAACAACATGTAACTCCGCATGATTTTGGATCCCACTCCATAGGGTGACCTGAACACAAACAAGAATGCTCCTTGATCATTTTTTACGATGCCTCCTCCCCCTGACGGCCTTGGATTGCCCCTGGACGAGCTGTCGACATTGAGCTTCACCCTGTTAGCAGGCGGTCTGGCCCATGTAACAATTTCCACTAACCCATGGCAGGGGATTTCTTGATTACAGCCAACTGGTGTGCCAAATGGCCTCCTTGGAAATGGAATGTCAGGCCACTACTACAACCAATGGAGCCACCAGCTAACTCTAGAGATGGAAACTGCTGTGGTCACCGGCCTGTGGTTAAATCTGGCCCTATTTCTCGCTAACCAGATTTCCCACAAGATGCAGCAGGTCGCGAATCTGCTCGGCTGGGCTGAGCTAGCACCAATGGAGACCGTGGATAGCCATTGTCTCAACTTGGAGAGGATTGAGTGGTTGGGAAGAACGACAATCCTGACGACGCACCCGAAAAGGGCCCAAATTGCTGACGCAAGCACACTGAAGAGGAACAGGTGCTCGGTCGTCTCAGAAGAGGGCCTGGGATGCACACACTCCTCGCAGCACACACACCTGGACACCAGGGCCATGCCCTTATCTTGAATTTGGGCATCCACCGGCACAGCCCCTTGAATTAAACACGACGATCTTTGGCGGCCATTTTCTCTGGCCGTAAAGGAAAAACCTACCCCCATCGCCGGCTCACTGCCTACATAAATCCCAGGCCGACTTGATGGAGCACTTCCCAGATGGGGTCAAGGGCTAGATACAGCGATCACTGGCCTCAGAAGTACCGAAATTGCCCTAGAAGATGAAGTTTGCATCCACCTGAGAGAGAAAAGAGAATACCGATGAAGGAGGAAGAGGCCCATTGGGGCCCAGGAAATGATGAATCTTCAGGTCCAACAGCTCCTCCGACAACGGCCTAATTGTTCTTTATAACAACGGGCCTAGGCTTGACCAGTTGTCAGCCCACAGGCTTTTGGACCAATAAACCATTTGATGTTCTCCAGCAGTTGAGGCAGGAGAGATCTGTTCTTGGCCCACATTGGCAAGACAGCAGAGGAAATGGCCCTCCCCGTGCCAGGGAACAGGTCCACGTGGTACTTGGCTTTCATGAGGCGAACCCACGGTCCATCTGCTTCACCGAATTTGGCATCCCACGCCATCTTGAGCCTGGTAGCCTGCACAACTTCCTTGAGTTTCTTAATGCCCAGACCTCCCTCCTCAATAGGGTATATAATCTTCTTCCAAGCGATCCACTGGAGCTTGTGTTTCTCGTCAGAGGAACCCCAAAGGAACCTGACAAACGTCTTTCCATCTGGGCTAGAATTTGGGATGGGACAGCCGCTGCTGCCAACACATTAAAGGGGATGCTACTCAAGACGTGCTTGATGAGAGTGGCTCTCGATTTTCACCCTCCAATTCTGGCCTGCACCTTGTCCGCCAGGAATTGGAAATCAGCCACTCTAGTTCTACCGCTGACTAAGGGGACACCCAAGTACGATAGGCCCCCTCTTGATCTGTTGATTTCTAGCTGATGTTCAATCGCTCTAACACGACCCTCAGACAGGTTATTGGAGCAGATAAAGCTTCACTTCCTCCAGTTGATCCTTTGCCCCGAGGCTTGTTGGAAGCTGTCCAAGTAGACCTTCACCGCTTGAAGAGAAGACCTACTCCCGTTTAGGAATAACAGAGTGTCATCAGCGAAGAGCAGGTGGGAGGCAAGGGGGCAACCCCTTCTCATATGGTATGGTTTACACCACCCTCTCTCAATCAAGTTTCTGAAATTTCTGGAGAAAGCATCGGCTACCAAGATGAATAAGCTAGGGGAGAGAGGGTCCCCCTGACGCAGCCCTTTGGAGGCTTTAAAGAAACGGGCTGCTTCGCCATTGATCAACACTGAAAACCAGTTGTTGCTCCAGCAATTTTTCATAATGGTGATCCATTTTTCACTAAATTCGAACTTGTTTAGCACCTTTATCAGGAAATCCCAACACACTCTGTCATACGCCTTCTCAAGATCCAATTTGAGCAAGATATTTCCACCGCGAACCTTTCGGTTCAGCTCCCTGAACACCTCCTACGCGTAGGCTATGTTCCCCAAAATGGCCCGCCATGAACAAATGCTCCTTGTTCAGCCGAGATCAACTTGGGCAGCAGTCTCCCCAGACGGGAGGGCATCACCTTAGAAAGAATCTTGTAAACTACGTTGTAGAGGCTGATGGAGCGGTAATCCGTGAAGGAGGTAGCCGAGGAGGATTTAGGAATCAAACATATCAAGGAGGCAGTATAACCTCTGGGCAAGGGGCTGCCTTCCAGAAAACTCTGAGCAGCTCCAAGAATGTCCTCACCTACAATCGTCCAACAGTGGGTGAAGAACGCCGCTGAAAACCCACCCAGCCCTACAGCACCATCCCTCGGGATGGAGGCCACAGCGGCACGCAGCTCCTCAGGCGTGATCGGACCTAGTAGATCTGCATTGTCCTCCTTAGACACCAGCACAGGTATGACATCTGTGAAGGAGGTTGACGCTAGGGAGACAAGGGAATGGAACAGGTTGGAGAAGAAGGAAATAACAGCCTGTTTCAACTCCTCTTGCCCTGACAGCACCTCGCCTGAAGCAAGCTTGATCAAGGAGATCTCGGCTCTATGATACCAAGTGGAGGCCCCAGCGTGGAAAAACTTAGTGTTACGGTCCCCTTCTTCTAGCCAACTGTTGCGAGCTTTTTGCTTCTAGAAGAGCTCCTCCATGAGCTCCAACTGAGATAGTTTCTGCCTAGCTTCTGCACTAACTTGTTGCAGATCCTCATCCCTTGAAGCTTGCATTCTTCTTTCTATGATATTCAGCTCCTCTTCAGCTTGCTTCACCTGGGTGAGAATGTTGCCAAAAACTTCCCTATTCCATAGACAAAGGGCTTGCTTGACTCATTTCAGCTTAAGCTGAACATTGACTAAGGGAAAAGGAGAGAGCTGGCCTGCCCAAGCATCATTAATCACCTTCATGAAGCCATCATGGAGAGTCAACATTCTAAAAAACCTGAAAGGCCTGGGAGTGGAGAGCGTACGACGTGGAAAATGGAGGCGCAGCGGGGCATGGCTCGAGTTGGAGCGGACAAGATGCTGAACTCGGAATGCAGGGAAAACCATAAGCCACCGGTCATTGAAGATGACGTTGTCCAGCCTGGCTCATATCCTTGCCATAGTTGCCCTGTTGTTGCTCCAAGTAAATTGATTTCCAGAGAAACCCATGTCCAAGAGTTTCGCGTCTTGGACAGCTGTCTAAAACTCCTCCATGCTGGCAGAGTCTAGCCTCGGTGAACCAAGCCTTTTGCCAGCTGCAAGAACCATGTTGAAGTCACCAGCAATCGCCCAGGGCTATTAGGTGATTCTACTAGTAGCCACTATCTCCCTCCAAAGCGATTTTCTCTGGACCCTACAACACTTTGTGTACACAATCGAAAACAAGATGGGATCCTTGCAATTGGTTGCAACTATATGCAGAGAAATAAGCTGGTTAGACTTAGAGGCAATGGACACATCCAGAAAATCGCAATAAAAAACCCAAATTTTGTCCCCTTCACCATCATTGGATAAGGAGCAATGAAAGTCGAGTCTCACTCTGTTGGAGTCCCTAACCATCGGCTCAAGAATGGCCAGTAACGCAAGCTCGAAATTATTAACCAACTTTGAGAGAGTAAATTGAGTGGAAGAGTTTCCCACTCCACGAGCATTCCTCACAATAGCTTCATCTATCAGTGACACAGCCAGAGTTCACTACCCGACCTTTCAATCTTCGAAGTCTGTTATACCAATCCCCTTTACCTAGTTTAACCGAGAGATTCCTTCCTCTCACCTTCCTGTTTTTAACAACTGCTGGTTTCTTGGCTTCACTTAGAGCCCTTGTGGCATTCCTGATGGGAGATGAGGCGTTCCCCGATGCCACATGGACTGGAGAATTGTGGCAGGGAGGGCTCTCCGGGATATGTATATGTTGAAGGCCAAGAGAGGTCTCTGTGGCTGGGGCAGAGCTTTCAGTCGGAAGACTGAAGGCTGGTAGGATTCTATGTTCCACCGATACTTGATCGAAGTATGGGGAGAGGTCCACTGCAAGCTGCAGGCAGTTTTCCGCCGATCTAGGATGGCCGCTGTGTGAGGGGGTACTCCCTCTCCTTGGGGGCCTGCAGTGAATCATCCCTGCTATCCAGGGATGGACTTCCTCTAGACTTGCCACCTGATCTCTGAGAGGGGAGCACCCTTTTGAACGAGCCCTCAAAGTCTGCGAGATGTTCTTATTCCACGCAGTTGCACACAGCGGAGAGGCTTCGATGGTTGAGGTCCTATTATAAGGCATGGTTGTGCGGCCGGCTATCTGCTTCGCTATTAAAAGGTCATGTTGAATTGCGGTGTCTGGCCCCTTCATAGTCTGTGGGGCTGAATTGTTCTAGGAGTACCTGTTAGTTGTACCACCCTCCGAGGCAACAACAGGCAGGGCTCCATCTGCTTCCACTGACCTTGGGGTTGTTGCAAGCAGCTTACAATCCATGGGGGAATGGTAGGTATCGAGCATCAAGCTCCTAGTTTGAAGGCCATATGCTTCTATCAAGCCACCCGCACAATTAGCAATTTGGCCCTGATGATTTGGACATTCTATAGGTGATTGCATTGGCATTGGATCTAAGTTATCCCATAACGCAAGCTGACCCTCTCTGTATTTGGTTGAGCACTCATCTGCTGTTCTCTCCACCAAGTCCTGTAAAGCTCCCCTGTTTGTCACTGCGACCTTATTGCAAACAGTTGGTAGGCAGACCAACTGACCCGATTGATAGCCATAGAAGTTTCATTCTACCCAATTCCTGGTGAATTCGTTTTGATTGACATGTGTTCCACCATACTGCTGAGCTTCTCTACGTGGCATGTCGCCATGGATACTCTTTATAATTGCATAGATGGGGTAGCTTGCCTCAATGTAACGCCCTGAAAATCGGGGGTTGAGCAAAGCTCAGCTCCCGAGTTCCAACGCATCACTTATGCAACGTAGATAATGATGATTATGATAAGTGCATTGAAACATGAGTGGGATTAAGCTAAACGGCATATCATACTCCAGAGATAGTTAAATTACGCCAGCAAAAGACTGTGATAGATATATATAATATATAAACTGTTGTAAGTCTCCAGAGCCTGAACATGTTACCAGGTTAAATATATCAATGTATACTCCAAAATTGGACAAAATGAATATACAAGGGTGTTCCAAAAGAGTAAACTAAAGTGTAATGGCATCTAATCAACAACCCTGTAACCCCGTCGATCAGAAGATGGTCTACATAGACCCGCCTGATAGCTGCATAAAGGAGAAACCCTCCTCATCATCATAGAAGTCTGGCTCCGCTTCGCAAGTAGCGCCATCATCTGACACTCAAACAGGGTCTGGTTGGTGTGTACAATACCGTCCCGTAACGTGGGAGTGAGTGATCAACTCAATGGAACAATAAAGCAAAGGTTAACATGTTATCAATTCAGTCAAGCAGTAATGATAAAGCAGTAAATCACACATCCCTAAGTACTCTTGTTAATGCAAGAATGGTATGAATGTATGATGCATGCCCTCGCCTACGCTCCTTAGCGACTTCATCTCATGTTCGCCCATGAACAACACTGCCTCAGTGCTTGACCTGCTATGCCTTAACGCACGCAAAATGCGGTGCATGCATATGATTACCAAGTTCTTATTAGTCCTTTTCAACAGCAGAGTTGGGAAACTAAGGTACCTCCCTTATATCATTCCCAAACAAGGATCCATTCTAGGGTCGTCAGTCCTAGTTAAACTCATACGATATTGCGGTTCTAGGTTGCTGTAAAGGGCTCGTCGCCAAATCAGTACAGGCCTAATTTATACTCTTGTTGCTACAGAAGGTTCGTCCCCTCCACGTAGACTCAGAGTACGCTCGAGGTCACTACACAGGGCACGTCTGGCACGTCTAGGGCTGTTGCACAGAATCGTTACACCACTCCCCCATCACCCATCACGGCTTTGTCATTAAAACAATGTAGGCCGACAGCTCGAATATAGTGTCCCATACCACCGTATTCTGCTCACGAGTCTGGGTTGCTCACTGGTCACTATGGGGAGGCTCGTCGCCCTAGCGTAGGCCGACAGCTCGACCACAGTGTCCCATACCACCATGTCCAGCTCATGAGTCTTAGCGGATCGAGGTACCAAGGTTAACAGGGTTTCATTAGTAAGTTTGGTACCTTATGTTCAAGCAGTAGCGTCCAAACATGGTGAACATACAATTGCCAATCGGGTTATTAGACAATTTCGACTGGTATGAGCATACGCTGAAGTAATCGACAAGGTACCACTGTCGACAACCATCGTACGACTCGGATTCATCAAACGTGTCTTTTGTGGCGAAATGACCTTAACCACAAAATAAAGGCCTGTTACCGATTGCCTGGACTATATAATAGCCCCAATCACATTCAATTATAACAAACTATCCTAAAAGATAGTTAAAGCAGTTATGAATAAAGATTGCAAATCATATCATCAAAGGTCAGATAATGTCCGCTTTAGGGCTGCCAGGGTTGTTGCACGGAATCGTTACACCACTCCCCCATCACCCATCACGGCTTTGATATTGTTATGGAATACAACTTAAACATGAATTATACATATGTGTTACATAGATAAGCAGACACCATAATATACGGTACATGGAGGAAATCTTACACATCATTAGGGTAGTTGAGAATCCTATCTCAACGCCCAATTAGAGAAGAATTTAGAAGCACTTACTCATACAGACATTTTTTACATACACTTAGTCTGCACATGCATCATACATGGTATGTAGTAGTTAGAATACGTATTAGGGCAAGTCCTTTCGTCAAAGGATTGCTATCTATACAACAATCACATATCCACGATGGTTAGTCGTGGCATATACTAAGGCATAGTTTATACTCACTTAGACATTTTCACAAACACTTAGGCTACAACTTGTACATACACGACATAAGTTACTATAACAGGTATTAGGCTAATCCGTTCACCCAGAAGTTGATACACATGCATCTAGCATACATAGACAGCGATTAATCATGGCAAGCACAAATCTGTATTTCATACGTATACGGTATTTTCTACAAATACGAGGAATATAGTATATTCAATATCGTTAACGTATTTTTGAAAAACAAAACGGACAGCAATTTGTACATGTGCAATAGCATCCACGTCAGTAATATATCATTAACTGACATTGAAAGCCTTGAAAATCATAACTTATACGTTTAAAGTCCGCACCTTACGCCGATAAACGCGTAACAGAGTCGTTTTACATGTTAAGTCTTTGTCAACGACAGATTTGTAACCTATAGCATGAACTAGGTTAGCTATTTCATCATTTCAACTATCTGAAACCCTAGAACAGGTTAGGGGTTGAATTCTTACCGAAGAACGGGATCGGTATCACCGGTAGAGCAATTCGGAAGTGGTGGTTTAGCCCGTGGAATGATGGGATTGAATCCCAGGGATGAACTCCAACTCTCTCTCTCTCTTTCTCTCTCTTTCCTCTCTTCTCTCTCCTAGGGTTTCCCAAATTCGTATGGGATGAGAGAGTGAGGGCTTAAGGCCCTTATATAGGCCCAAAACTGATGGGAATGGCCCGAGGGCCAAGGTATACTTAGGTTATGTCCAAAGGGAGGTTGTTTTGTCTCAACGGAGCACTTCTAGAACCCCCCTTGAGCCTAAGGTCGGACTTAAGCTCCCTGACCATGAATCTAGGTCAAGTTAAGTTTTTGTTTCAGTCGGGTTTCCAAATCGCACGTGGCGGACCAGTTTCAGTTCAACGGTCACCGAAGCTCGATCAGGGTTACAAGTACACTGACTTGTGTATGAAATTTCTCCTGATCCGAGGGTGTATTTGGGTCAGATTCTGATGATCTGATTGCTTATATTCGGCCCGCAAATGATGAGTCTCAGATTACTTAAATTTAGATTCATTTCTAAAGAAAACCACGTTTTCTCACACTCTTTGCTCCGGGCTCAAGCGAATTACGTCGGGATACTATCTGGACTTGATTTCTGAGATGGTTGTCAAGCCCAGCAAGGCGGTCCTGATTATATAATTTCATAATAATCAGACTTTCGACGTGCGGTCCAGATCCGATATGGAGTTTCAATGTGCTCTCGAGAGCAACTGGGTAATGAGATTGATCCTAGATTTTAGGGTAACCTAGCGTCAATGATTCTACAAGTTTTGGATCTTGTAGATCGTATTTAAAGTGGATCAAGCGGATTTCGTAGCTAATCTAGGTTAGCACTGAATTAATTTTGTCAAATTCCTAAAGGATTTGATCCTGAGTGGTTTCTGCCTGAGGTGATACTCGGATTTTTGTATGGATTTCTAAAGTATTGTTCTTCATCACCTAAACTTTAGGATTCCTGCCTAATATGAAAGTACTTAAAAACATTTAAAGAACAAGGTGGTGAAAGGTGAAATGGGAGATTTGTAAGGAAATGGGTTAAAAAGGGATTTTGGCCTTTGGGATTGAGTTTTGGGAAATTAATAAGGTGTTAGGATCGACCCATTGCCTAAGGACGTCTAATTTCAAGTGGCAAAAATTTGGGGTGTTACACTCAAGAACTTGCAAGTTAAGGATTTGGTTGAAGTTTACTCCGGGGTGGAGAACCACTTTCTCTCTTACATACATTTGGAAGAGATAGAATCTACTGTTGGTATCCAGCTGGAGGACCTTCCCAAAGAAGTTGCCTAGGTCCAGAATCACAGCTTCAAACCAAGCTTGTGGAAGAATGCCAAAAATTCTCATCCAGTGACCTTCCCTCCCCTTCGACTCGTCCTGGGACCATAGGGTCACCGAAGTTAGGCCCATTGCCTTGTGGAGCTTCCCATCTAATATGAAATCTTTGTACTCTCTCCGATTTTAGCAAGATTAAGAACTAGAAGTGTGACAGCCTAACGACATCGATAGCAGAAGAAATGAATGACGAGCCTCTAATGGCTTCAATCAGCTGTAGAATCTATGTATCTAGGTTGGACACCCTGCCTATCAGGCCCCATTTGAGCTCCGACAGTTTCCTGTTCACCGCACCTAGGTTGGCCATTGAGTTGAAGTCGTGGGAGGTGCTCGCTCTCCTATCCTCCTTCCCAATTTTGACGGTTTCTGCATACGATCTAGCTCCTATTGGTGGGTGGTCGAAGGATGGTAAAGGCCTCTGTTGCTGCGAGTTAAGGCGACTGGATTTTGCCAGTTTAGGGACATTGGATTTAGGGTTGGCTACCTGAACCGAAACCTCTCTTCCATCAATTTTCTTTCCATTCAATACCCCCATTGCCGCCCCACCGTCTGTTTCATAGTGGAATCGAACGAATGCGAATCCTCTAGGGCCTTTGCTGTCCCTGAATCTTGGGATATAGACATCGTTAACCTTACCGTATCTCTAAAAGATGTTGAGAAGGTCCTCTGTAGAGCAATCAAACAACATATTCCCGATGAAGAGGCTGAATGCTCCGATAGATCTGCCCGGGAAACGGGAGGCTTCAGTTCCCCCAGTCGAACGGCCCCTGCTGGTCCCTCTCTGGATTTCTCCCCTGCGCGATGGGGCATGGGATCTGTTCCTTAGTCAATCTCCCCTCCACAAGGGGGCATGAGAGCTATCTCTATCTCCCCTGCGTGCAGGGATGAGAGGGCTATCTCTCATGGGGCTACACGAGGGATGAAAAGGGCACCTATCAACAATAACTTTCAATAGTTATAACTTTGTAATTGGTTATATTTAATGTGTATAATACATTGTTTGGAAGCTATCATCAATGAGCTTTACATTGTAGCTAATGCCAAAGAGCGTTTACTCTTGAAAGATTTTCTAAAATAAAGGGTTCATTTTGAGTTTTTAGTCAAAAGTTATTATTTTTAGTGAGTTATAGTTTTTGTTATTTTAGGTTTTTTTTAGACTTTTGGAATAACTTAAATCCTTATTGAAGTCATAGGAACGAATCTAATTGACTTGAAAAGTCATTTACTATTTTCAATAAATAAATTTATTATTATTATTTTTATTTTGGAAAAGTTGTGAACTTTTCTTTGAAAATAATATTCTTTCATCATTAATATCACTTTTATTTCTCTTTTTTAAGAGACTTCTCTTCCATTATTATCCATGCGCTTGCTATGCCAGTTTGATATCAAAGTGAGGTCCTTCCTTAGGTCATGGCATCTAATAATAGATCGGGTGGCGACAATTCTACAAGCAGTGTTATGGGGGATCAAGTATTATCTAAGGCAAAGTATAAAGCCTCTCAACGAAAATTTCTTTGATCAATGTAGAAGATGAAAGCGGTGATCGTTTAATTAACTGAGGTCATGGTTGCAAACATATTTATCGCGACAAATGAACCACGATTGTTGAAGGGGCTAATGGTTGGTCATTTTTTTGCTAAATTCTCTTTAGCCACTCAAATTGGAAGAAGAAAAATCGACTTATGTAGATGACGAAGTGCCTCTTGAGGAATCCATCAATGAAGAAGAATAGTAGACCTATATATGCAGATGAAAGAGTGACTCTTGATGAATCTACTATCGAATTATTTAATGGATTCACATATAGATTAACTAAGAAATTTATGGTTGAACTAGAAAAAGTTTTAATTCAATTAGTAGATTAGTTGACGAGTGGGATAACAGAAATAATCGGCAGATGTGGATGACTCGATCACTAAGGAGATTGTTACTTTCAGGATGATTATTTAAGCTTTAAGCATATAATCAGCCTTCTACCTTCTCCACAACGACCAAATTGCATAGACTGAAGGTTGATAGTGACAATAATAACAATGCGATTAGTTAATGTTAATTGAGATCAACCAATTGCAAATTTATTATTAAAAATTAGGTGAAAGTCGGCACCCTAGAGCGAATGATTGCAAAGAAAAAAAGGTGTTATTCATTTTTTATTTTTTCTAAAATTTCATCATAAGTATAAAATTTTTATCCAACGTATAAGTCTTCACTATTAGTTGTTGTTGAAGACAGAAGACGTGATACAAAGGTAGATCATCGTGATAGGTGTTGCGCAATACACCAACAAAGCTAGTGAACCGAGATCCAATCTCCGGTCTCACCCACGAACGATAAACAAGAAGAAATATAATCTAGAAGTAGAATCAAAGCATACCAACAAACCATAAGATATAATTTATGTGGAAAAACCCCAACATGGGTAAAAAACCACGGGTGCAAACTTCCACTATGAAGAAAACGAAGTTACAAGCAATATATTAACCTTCTCAATGCTCCCATGCACAGAAATAGCCCTTTTCTCTTTGGATGTATATAAAAAACCCTTTGCATACACCATAGAATTACACTAGAACAGCCCTAGGAACCCCTATTTATAGTTTAGGCAACTTCCTTTTGCACCTCTATGAAAACCGCCTCAAATTTACGCAGTCCGCACCAAATCCGCTCAAAATCTGCGTAGCCTCGTCCGGTCGAGCATGGGCCTTAACTGGTCAAGCATCACAGACTAGGAAAAACATCACACGCTAGACTTTGAGTTGATCGAACCCTCGACTGGTCGAGCAGCCCACTTGACTGGTCGAGCAGCATGGTCCAGATGAGGCTCCACACCTCGACAATCTCCCACTTGAAGACACATCGCCATAATCCTTCATCTTCTACATCCGGAGTATACCACCTCCTCATCTTCAAGCCTGAAGACCAATCAAAGCTTAACAGAGTTTCAGATTCTCCCGTGTGACCACCTTGGTCAGCATATCCGCAGGGTTCTCACTCGTATGAATCTTCTCCAGAGTAATCGATCCATCTGCCAGTAATGAACGTATGAAGTGATATTGTAACACCCCAGGTTTTTCGAGGCCATGTAAGAACTCGGCTCCCGAATTCCCAGGTGCCATGGGTGCCCTAATGGGCTTCATAATTTAATTACATTTGGATGATCTCATAAACAATTGAGGATTTAGCAAGGCATGAAGCATAAGTACGTCATAAAGTAGTATTAATTGCTACTAAATATAAAATATTCAAACCATGAATCCAAAATCATCTAAATAGGGAACTAGTCCCACCCATACATGACCCAAAGCGACTAGGGCCCTGGTCCATACCCCGCAGTAGTCCGAACTCAGACTAGAAGGATCTGCCGATAGTCTGGGAGTAGGGAAGCTCCTCTTCCATATCCATGCTCACCTTGCTCGGCTCGTTGAGCACCGCCTCACCTGCATCTAGTAAAGGGTCTGGTTGGTATTTTAAAACACCATCCCAGAGTGGGAGTGAATAGCTAACTCAGTGGTTACTATTAGCCTTAAGTTACAACAAGCATCAATTATATATTGAGTTTACTGAAAGACATACATTCACAAATTCCTAACTAGTCTTGTTAATTCATTTGCATGTATTATGATATGATGTATGCCCTCACAACAACACTCCCTCGAGTGACTTCGTTTAACGGTCCCGCATGACCAACACTCCCTCATTGCGACCTTAACTGTCGAGTCGTCAAATCCTAGCTAATGTGATCCGTGAATAATGTTAGTCGAGTATTTACTTAATTCCGTTCATCCAGCAGATTGGGAAAACTGGTACACCCCACGTATCATTGCCCTCAATTGGTTACGAGGCCAAGGCCCCTTAACGTGCGAGGCCAAGAACTTACGATCCTTGATCCCATCGGGTTCCCCATCCCTAACTTTAAGCACATGGGGGTGCTGAGCAGAGGGATCACTCGCGGTCATTAAGGGGAGGCTCATCACCCCAGCGTAGGCCGACAGCTCGGACACAGTGTCCCATTCCACCATGTCCGGCTCTCGAGTCAATGGATCAGTTTCAAATGGTTATCAATGAGCTTCAATGGTTGAAGGGTGTTCCAGGTTCCATACAGGCGTGAGCAGATAGGGTTAACACACATGGTTGGTCAGTAAGTGGACCAGACTGTGCGAGTTTAGGCGAGTACGTGATTGACGGCGTCCGGTACAAGTGACCCATGTAATCCAACTATTGTCACTCGTTCACATCCACCCAAATCCGTTGGTTCAGCCTCAGGATAGTCCTACTAACAGGACCACCTTCTCTCACCTCAGTTTCCTAACCAATCTAGGGATTTAATGGTATTCAATAGCACTTCAACAAGTTAGGAAATATCATCTTATACAAGTGATGTCGTGTAATCACGCATTAAACATATAAATTCAGAATTCACTATAAATGTAAACTACTAACAATATTATGAAATAAATGTGCATGTGTATTGTGCTGGTTAGTGAGAAAGCCGAGAATTCATATATCTCATAGTATAAAAATGCACAAGGGTTAATGCCTCATACATGTTATAAGGAAACAATGTATAAGAATCAAACAAGACATGAACATGCAATCATCAAATTCATACCCAATCATGTGAGAGACAACAAACATTCCATAACCATTTCATGTTCATTGAGATGATCAAAGGTGTGGTCTTTCCTAGGTTTTCTCTAAATTATCCAAATACATCACCCACACATTCATAATCATTAGATTCATACTAAAATTGGTGCTAGGCCACCTAAGGGTAATAGTTTGCACCTTTAAGAAGGAATCTCCGATTTTGAGCTCTTAGGGTTAGGTTTTTAGAGAAAATTGTTGAAAGACCTAGACAAAATACAAGCTTATGAGATTTGGGATAAACAACTATTGAAATCCTAAATTATATTTGAGATTCAACACTTACCTCCAACCATTATCGGGAAAGCTCTAACGACAACTCCGGCTACTGCGAGGTGGCTAAAGAGGGGATGAGAGGGTGGAGGTGCACCAACACCTACACCCCAAGGTCTCTCTCTTCTCCTTTCTCCTCTTTTTCTTCTCCCTTTCGCCCTTTTTTTCTCTTGCTCTAGAGCAAATTCGTATGGGGAGAGGGGGTGCCCAAATGAGGCTCTTTTATAATGCCAGATTTGGTGTAAATGGCCCCAAGGGTTGGGTTTTTACTATACTAGCCCTATAGGAGGATTTTTCTATTCTCTAGGGCCCACTATGGGGTGTACATATTAATATACACCGTAGGATAGTTATCCCTAATGATGATCAACGTATAGATAAGTTCAGCCCGCCATTTGGATGCGCCGATCGACAGATATGATTAGAAATCTGTTCAACGGTCACTAATGGTCAATCGGAGCCGCGGCTATACGGATATGAGCAGAGAAATATCCTTACTCCATATGTGAAGTTTGGTCATAAACCGATGATCCAAAATCCTCAACTTTGCATAAGAGCGGACGACCCAATTCACTGAAGTTTCAGCTTCTTCCTTTAGGGTATTTGCACTTCTCATACACTTATCCTTTGGCTCAAGTTGAGCGGTTCTGGATAGTACCCAGCTCCAACTCCCGCGATGGATGTCAAGCCCAGTAAGATGGACATTATTTTATAGTTTTAGAACTAATGGCCTACCAACGAGTGGTCTAAAGCTTGTTCGGACAATCGGGGCACTTCTGGAATGAATTAGGTATTGAGATTTCTCGTGGGCAATGATTAGGGTTTGGATTAAATAAGTTCATAATGTAACCTATTTATAACTAGTGAAATTAGAGATTTGGTCATAATTACTCTAAACCGTCAGTTTTAGACTAAAAGAGTAATGGGGTTGATTTGGTCTATTAGTCAAGATCCGGACCTTATCTGACTCGGCCCCGATTAGATCTTTAATTTAGTTATGATTGTCTTGATTAGTTACCGATGGGTCGGTTAGATTTTGGGCCCTACATGAGTAAATCATCGTACTAAACTTGGTGTTCAAGTGATCGGGAGGATTCAGTAGCTTCCTACGGTTGATTAATCGGACTTGTGCGGTTCTTTACTGGTTCTACCCATGTATAAACTAACATTGATAGCTAACGGTCAGTAAGTGATATTATAAGTTAATTATATAAAAAAAAATTTAAGGATTTTTAGAAATTCAAAACAGTGAAAATCTAGGACGTTACAAATATCTGATGTCAATATGCTTGGTCCTTGAATGAAAGGCTGAATTATTAGCTAAGTGTATTGTACTCTGACTGTCACTGTACAGCTTGAAATTTGCTTACTTCTTTCCCAACTCTTCCATGAAACCATGCATTCACACCATCTCCTTGCATGCTTCTATTGCTGCAACATATTCTGCTTTTGTTGTGCTGATGGATACTATCTTCTGTAACTGAGAGACCTAACTGACTGCAGCACTACCCAGAGTAAAGACATACCCTGTAGTGCTTCTTCTGCTCTCGATATCTCCTAATAAATCTGAATCTACGTAGCCTTGTAGCTTGATTCCGATCCTCCATAACATAGCCCTACATCCAAAGTACCTACTAGGTATTTAAGGATCCACTTCACAGCTTCCCAATGCTCCTTCCTGGGGTTGTTCATGAACTTGCTAACAACTCCCACTGCTTAAGCAATATTTGGCCTCGTGCTCACCATAGCATACATGAGACTCCCAATAGCTGACTCGTATGAGACTTTAGCCATGTAGTCCCGTTCTTCCAGCGCCTTCGCACCTTGCTCCTTAGAAAGATTGAAGTGGTTGGCTAATGGAGTGCTAACTGGCTTAGCACCTCCCATACTGAATTGATTAAGTACCTTAGCTATGTACTCTACCTGTGACAAAACTAGTTTCTTGTTTTCCCTGTCACGCTTTATCCTCATGCCTAGGATTTGTTTTGCAACTCCTAAATCCTTCTTGGAAAATTTTCTAGACAGTTATCTTTTGAGATCTAAGTGTCCTTCTTGCTTGATCCGGCCACAAGCATATCATCAACGCACAGAAGAAGGATGATGTACAACGTATCAAACTTCTTCAAATAGCAACAGTGGTCTGTATGACATCTCCTAAAAATGTTTCTCGACATGAAACTGTCGAACTTCTTGTACCACTGCCTTAGGGCTTGCTTCAGGCCATATAGACTTTTCTTCAATCTACGCGCCTTGTTCTCCTTTCCTGGTGCCATATATCCTGTCAACTAATGCACGTATATCTCTTCTTCAAGGTCCCCAGGAAGAAAGGTTGTCTTAACATCTAGCTATTCTAGATGTACGTCCTCTAAAGCCATTATACTTAAGACCATGCAAATCGTAGATATTTTCACCACTGGTGAAAATATTTCAGTGAAGTCGATACTTGCCTTTTGTTGGAACCCTTTCACAACCAATCTAGCCTTGTACCGTTTCGAACCATCGTGGTAGCTCCTCCTTCAGTCTGTAAACCCACTTGTTATGAATAGCTTTCTTACCCTTAGGTAGAGTGACAAGCTCCCACGTGCGATTGGACTCAAGAGAATCCATCTCATCATTCATGGCCTACTCCCACTTAACCCGTGTATCTAACAGTAATGCCTCTTCAAAACACTCTGGTTCACCATTATCTGTTAGCAGTAGATAATGTAAGGAGGGTGAGTATCGGACCTTGGGTCTCCTCTCCTGAGTAGACCTCCTCGCAACCGATGTCTACGGCTTCACCTCATTATGCTCCTGTGTATGCTCATCCTGTGCACTGTAACACCCGTGTCAGGTAACTCTTCCAACTCTACGAATTCTTTCTCATCGGCCTTATTTTGCTACACACCATCCTTATGCATCACTTTTTCATTAAAGACTACATCTTTGCTTTTGATGATTTTCTAGTTCTCTGTATCCCAAAAATGGTAGCCAAAATCATGCTGCTCGTAGCCTGTAAACGTGCACTTCCTAGACTTCGCATCCAGCTTGTTTCTGTGCTCTGCATTAATGTGAACATATGAAGTGCAACCGAACACTTTGAGATGTACAAGATTCACTTCTTTCCCAGTCAACGTTTCTTCTGGTAGCCCACCATCCAATGGTGCCTAGGGACTTTTATTGATGAGATATGCGGCAGTATTCTCAACATCTGCCCAAAACGTCTTAGGCAATCCTGCATGTAACCTCATGCTCCTGGCGCACTCAAGGATAGTCCTGGTAATGAGCTCCGCCACACCGTTCTGCTGCGATGTCCCCGGAATCATTTTCTGATGTTTGATTCCATTTGCTGCACAATACTCCTCAAACCTCTTATCACAGTATTCTCCCCCATTATCTGATCTGAGACATTTTACTATTTTACCTGTCTCATTTTCTACCATTACTTTCCACTTCTTAAATACATCAAATACATCAGATTTGTGCTTTAAGAAATAAACTCACAGTTTTCTACTAGCATCATCAATTAAAAAATAAAATAACGTGAACCACCAAGAGATGATACCTGTGTCGGTCACCATACATCAGTATGTACAAGCTCCAACAGATGCGTCTTTGGAGTGTTCCTATTTTTTTGAAGCTCACCCTCTTTTGCTTGTCATACACACAGTCCTTGTAGAATTCCAAATCAATAAATTTTAGCCCTAGTAGCTTCCCTTTTGACAATAGCACTTTCATCCCTTTCTCACTATACGTCTCAACCTCTGATGCCATAACTGCCCACTCACTCCAGTTGATGCAACCGCGAGTGAACTATACGATCATGAAGTCACGTACAAAGTACTTTCCTTCTTACCTCGAGATATTACCAAGGCACCTTTTGTGATCTTCCAGGAATCACTAGTGAATGTCATCACATATCCGATATCGGCCAACTGCTCTACTGAGATCAAGTTTCGTTTCAAACTCGATACAGACATCCTTCAATTTTAAAATTGTTCTGTCTTTCTGACTTATATGAACGTCTCTATTTCTAACAATACTACACGACTCATCATCACCTAGGTAGACTCTCCCGAAGTCACCTGACATATAATCATGCAGAACTTCCTTACACGAAGTGGCATGAAACGAAGCACCCTAGTCTATGACCCAAGACTCATTGCTCGTATCGAGAGACAAGATCAACGCCTCTGTGTCACTCTTCTCAGATAGACTCACTGAATCCTTCCCGCCTTGAGAGCTTCCTTCTTGTTTCTTAAGCGCCCTACAATCGCGTTTTATGTGCCCCTTTTTCCCGCAATGCCAATACCCGTCTTTGTCTTTAAGTCCATTGGACTTCTTCCTCAACTTAGAACGTCTGTGTTTATTGACTCATTTGTTCAGCGATCTTCCTCTTCCTTCAACGTTTAGAGTATTCCCCGAATCCCCTGAAACTCCTGATGTCTTTCTTCTAGATTCTTCACTAAGAATTAGATCGTCCACATCATCGAATTTCAATTTTGTCGACCCTGAAGAATTGCTCAAAGCAATCACCAAACCATCCCAACTGTCGGGCAAACTAGACAGATCAATAACGCCCTGACCTCGTCCTCAAAAGTGATGACAACGGATTCCAATTGGCTCGTGACTGTATTGAACTCGTTTAGATGTTCAGCCACGCTCCCACCATTTGATTTCTTCATGTTGAATAGTCGTTTCATAAGATGAACCTTGTTGGACGCTGAGGGTTTCTCATACATCGTAGCTAGAGCCTGCATTAATTCTTTCGTGGTCTTCACTTTGGATATATTGAATGTGACGCTCTTAGACAAAGAGAGTCGGATCGTTCCTAAAGCCTTCCGATCCAATAAAGACCATTCATCATTTGTCATCTTTTCTAGTTTATTCTTTTTTCCTCCTAGAGGAATATAGAGGTCCTTCTGATATAAATAATCCTCCATCTGCATCTTTCAGAAGGCAAAGTTTGAACCATCAAACTTCTCAATTCTAGTCTTCCCTTCTTCTGTCATCGCTCCCACTTGAACTAAACCAATAGCTTTGATACCAGTTGTTGTGCAGCACGCCGACAACGCTAGTGAACCGAGATCCAATCTCCGGTCTCACCCACAAGCGATAAACAAGAAGAAATATAATCTAGAAGTAGAATCAAAGCATACCAACAAACCATAAGATAGAATTTACGTGGAAAAACCCCAACAAGGGCAAAAAAACTATGAGTGCAAACTTCCACTATGAAGAAATGAAGTTACAAGCAATATACTCACCTTCTCAATGCTCCCATGCACAGAGATAGCCCTTTTCTCTTTGGATGTATATAAAAAACCTTTGCGTATGAAAAGACCGAGCTATATGTCCTAGAGGGGGGGGGGGGGGGGGGGGGGGGGGGGGCAAATAGGACTATGCCAAATTAAAATTTCAACAGCGTAATTTAAATCAACTAAATACATATAGCAAAAGACAATCCCACGATGCTGAATTTAAAGACAACCTCAAATGAACGAGTATTGAGAGGTTGATAAAAATGTTGTTATGAGGACACCTTTACACCATAAAAACCAATGGTTTATGGCAGGACAACCTTAATAGAACAGTTTGTGTATCAAAAACTCAAACTGTTATAGAGGAATAAAGAAATAAATAGCAAGAAAGGAAATCTAAGCTATTACAACATTTCCATACATCCACATAAGGATTACAACATTCTCTACAAATGTAAAAAGAGAAATTATAATCATCCACACAAATAAATAAACAATCAAACCACAAGACACAAAGAATTATAGTGGTTCGCTTGTGTGTACATCAACTGTCAAACAACAGCCACACAACTACTACACTCCTAATATCCTCACACAGTGGATATTAGTGTTCACTATGAAAATAGGTTTTTCCAGGTTCACCTAAAACCATCACAATTATGTCTTTCAAGTGGGCTTACACAATTTAAAAACCCCACGCTCTGAGTTTTCTGGATCACCTCAGACAAACCAAAACAGAGATTTTTCTGGCATGATCTCAAAAACCAAAACAGAAATTTACAATAATGTAAAATACCTGAATATTCTCCTTTTGATGCAACCTGGAAGAACCAATTCGGAGTAGAATTTCAACGTAGAAGTTCAATGTCCAAACTCACTTATGAAATGGTTCTAGGTTCTAAATCGATTTTAAATTAAATCAAGTTGGGCTAGCTCTATTTGATTTTGATTCCAAGAAAAGAGCAATCTGAATCCCTTCTTCAAATATGATTGGAATAAAGAATACAAAATCAAATATAGAAAAGCTAAATTAAGAGAAATTAAATGAGCACAATATAGCTTAAAATAACGACTAACTTATCTCTCAGAGTGACGAATTGAATTAGCTTGAATTGAATGAAATACTCTGAAATTCGTCATCTATTTATAGGTAAAGAAATCACGTTCACGACTAGTCCTATGGACACTACGACTGGTCATAGGACTAACATATTTTTGAAATTTTGAGCACAATCAAATAAAGTCGTTCCACGACTGGTCGTAAGCCCTTCACGACCGGTCGAGGAACCTCCATGACTGGTCGTGACCTATTCACGACTGGTCATGTGGAACCTGATTTAGTCACTGGAGTTTGAGTCGTGGCTGGAGGACTGGTCGAGAACGAGTCGAGCACTGTTCACACACGCCAGAGACTGGTCATGACTTAACAAAAAATTTTAAAATTTTGCAACAAACTTAGGACTGGTCATGGAATTTCTTGGACTGGTCGAGTCAGTGTTAGGACTAATCGAACAGAGTCCAGGACTAGTCGAGAAATAGTCTATTCATTTATAAAATGATCTAATTGAATTATGTATTCAAAATGACCTATCCTGAGGTCAATCTTGGGTCATTTACACCTTGTTAGTGATGTATGAACATTGAGTCTTCTTTTCTTTCAGTTGATAGTCGTTCTTAGAAGTTCACGAAGCTTGTGATCATTACATGATGAAGCTTGAACTTGAAACCATTTTAAGCTTCAATTTGAATCTTGAATTTGTAACTTTAAGAAGCTTGAACTTGAAACCTCTTCAGTCTTGAGCTTGAGGTTCAAAGTAAAAAACTTTATCTTGACTTAGAGCTTGATCTATAAATATTGAAACATTGAACTCACACTTGTTGTACTTGAACATGACTATGTAAACTTGCATTTCTTGTAGTAAAGATCTTTGTACAGTCTTCATTATGTAGAAATGCTACACAAGACACAGATTCCAAGAGAGGTTTTAGCACTACAAAATTTGACAATATAGGAGCTAGAAACCATAGTACTTACAATCTCCCCCTTTGTCAAATTTGTGACAAAACACACTCCATACAAACATAAGCATTATACGCACAAAGAATCATGCACCAGTTATCAATATAAACTGGTCAACCTGGTTAAAGAATCATGCACTTGTTATAAAGAAAGCATTTTGCTATTGCTACTACTCCCCCTTACTCCTATCCCTCCATTTACAATCCACATGCCTTAAATCACACACACCATATATCAAGCATGTCAAAATTCTCCCCCTTTTTGTCACAATATGAGATAGGAAGAACCTAATACAAGAAACAGGATGTAGATAAAGAAGGAAGAATAAGACGAGCAATGAGGAATAAATGAGAAAGCTAAGAAAATTCATAAGCAAGTAAAGTTCAAGTATCATCAAACATCATCCAAGTTCAACCAAAGTCAATCCCACAAACCGAAAGGAAGCAAAGTATCATAAGCATTATTATAATCCAAAATTAGAAAATACTAATCAGATCCTGAAGAGGGAGTAGGAATATATGGATCAATCTGATGTAAAGCCTTATTAATGCATCTCATATATTTACGCATATAAGTAAATTGAGAATCTTGGGTTACACGAATCTGAGCCACCTGTTCCTCAAGAGAATGCAACCTCTTAGCGAAATCAGAAGGCTGATAATCAAGGTCAACCTCCGAATCTGATTCGATCTCATCAAAGATATCATCCATGTTAATCTCATCTGCAGGTAAATCGCCTTCTTCTTCATTTACAGCTTCAGCTTCACCACCACACCCACATTGACTTAACCATCAGCCAACCTCAAATTCATTTTGTTTATATTTGAGTTGTTGAAAATAAGGTGTTGAATGAGAGCCTCTCCAACAGGCATAACCACTAACATATGGGTGGCCAACACAGTCATAAGATATGCAAAAGGGATATCACTGTGTCCAGGATGGAGACGGAATTGTATAATGAAATGACAGATCAAAGAAGGAAGATAAATAGATGTACCAGAGATGATGGAATGCAGAATCCAAACCATGAAAGAAGTGAGCTCGGTTTTATTACCAGAACGTGGATAAAGATTTAAAATAAATATCCTGTGAAGGACTCTGTATCTGGGTAACAAATACTCTGAAGAAAGTGCATTCCCATTTTAACTCCATTGCACATCTATATTGCATAATGCTCTAGTAAGTACACCGTTTTTCTGATTTAGATGGTTTAGCTACTAGAGAGCTAATTGGAATACCTTCATCATTGACAGATATGTCCATTAGACCAAAAATCAAATGTCGGTCTACTTCAAATGGACCTTCTCTAGTTGCTATTAGAAAAGTCAAATTTTTAGTTGAAAAATCAGAAATACATGCAAACATAGCTTGTACAATAGACCGGTATGCCGGCCCACCCCAATGTATAATGTTATCCCAACCTATAGATTGGAGAAGAGGAAGGAGTTCAAACGGAGCAATATGTTCAACATGAACAGGTCGTTCAACTATAACATTACGCAACCTTAAATCCCGCACATAGAAGGGATTATCTTCGGGTGACTGAAGGTGACGCCATGTGATAGGTGCCGATCTAGATGTTGAAGCACCACGCGAAGTTTTCTTTTTACCTCTACCTTCCATTTACAACTAGAAATACAAGGAATCAAGTGATTACAAAAGAAGTAGAGTGGGTTTTCTCAAAATCAGATTTTGGAGAAGAAAACCCCAAAAACCTCAAGGAAACAAGAAATAAATCACTCCAAAGATGAAAAGGAAGTGATATGAACTTGAATTTACAAGAAAATGGAATTAACGCACTAACCTTAAAGATCTAGGAAGGTGGGTATGACCGGTCGAGCTTAGACTCGTTGGAGAAGAAGCACAAATGAGGAAGAAAAAGGTTTTTTCCCCAAATTAAAGTACCAGACGCGCTACACGACTGGTCGAGGACATGCTCGACCGGTCGTGCACAGCCAAAAATGTGCATATTTCTTGAAATTTGAAATTATAAACAAATAAAATAACAAATATATACAATATGATACAAAAATGCATGAATAATCAATTCAAATTGCACATACCAAGCTCAAATTTCAATTTAGAAAACCTGCTTATCGAGCGGTTTCTTGAAAATGTCAGCAAATTGTGTCTCGGACAGAATGTATTCCAAAAAAATTGTCTTTTCTTCCATTAATTCACGAATGTTGTGATATCTAATGTCGATGTGCTTGGTTCGTGAATGCTGGATTGGATTTTTAGATATATTAATTACACTGAAATTATCACAATATAAAATCATAGAATCTTGTGCAATTCTGTAACCGCTCAACATTCTTTTCATCCATATAAGCTGAGTACATGCATTTCCTGGTGCAATGTATTTAGCCTCAGCAGTTGAGAGCGATACAGAACTTTGTTTCTTACTTTACTAAGAAACTAGACAGTTCCCAACATAGAAACAACCACCACTAGTTGATTTCCTATCATCAACGTTACCAGCCCAATTAGCATCAGTTTAACCAGCTAATTGAACATTAGTATCATGTGGATACCAAAGACCCAAATTAGCTGAACTTGCCACATATCGCACAATCCGCTTAACAACAGTTAAATGTGACTCTTTAGGGTCAGATTGATATCTAGCACAAATCCCTACGATAAATGCAATATTAGTGCAGCTTGCAGTTAAATACAGCAAACTACCTATCATACTGCGATAAATTTAAGATCAACTCCCTTACCTGTAAAGTCCTTTGAGAGTTTTAGAGTCGTACTCATAGGAGTATCGAAATTCTTCTCATTCCCAAATCCGAACTTTTTAACTAAGTTCAGAGCATATTTGGTTTGGGAAATAAAGAAACCATCAGGTTGCTGTTTAACTTGCAACCCTAGGAAATAGTTTATATTCCCCAACCATGCTCATTTCGAACTTAGATTTCATAAGATCTGCAAACTCAATAGTCATGTTAGCACAAGTAGATCCATAAATAATATCATCAACATAATTTTACACTATTAAAATGTGATCATTATGTTTCTTTACAAATAATGTCTTATCAACACTTCCCATTATAAAGTTATGACTTAGTAAAAACTTAGTCAATTTTTCATACCATGCCCTGGGAGCTTCTTTCAAACCATAGAGAGCCTTCTTTAAGCGATAGATATGATCAGTATTCTTAGGGTCTTCAAACCCGTTGGTTGTTCAACATATACTTCATGCAAATCGCCATTTAAAAAAGCACTCTTTACATCCATTTGATATATTTTAACTTTCTAAAGCATGCGATGGATATAAATAGTCTGATTGATTCAAGACGATCTACTGGGGCAAAGGTCTCATCATAATCGATACCTTCAATTTGAGTGTACTCTTGTACAACCAGTCTAGCCTTGTTTCTAATAATATTACCAAGTTCATTAGACTTATTTTTGAAAATCCATTTAGTTCCGATAATGTCTTTATCTTTAGGTCTAGGAACTAAGTACCAAACATCATTTCTAATAAATTGATTAAGCTTTTCTTGCATCGCAACTATCTAGTTTTCATCAGTAAGAGCTTCTTTTACATTAGCCAGTTCTATCTGGGATGTAAAGCATACGTAATTACACATATCTTCAAGTTGTCCACGAGTACGTACACCAGTGATAGGGTTTCCAAGAATTTGATTAGTTGGATGGTCTTTAACAGTCCTTAGTTCAGAATTATTTTGACTTGATAAAGAATCTGGTTTATTAATTAGAAGTACTTCATCATTATCTGAACTTGAGATAGGTGTATTTAAGTGATCGTCAATAACCACATTAATGGATTCTTGAATTACACCAATCCTCTTATTAAGGACCCGATATGCTCAACTATTCAAAGCATACACTAAAAATATCCCTTCATCACTTTTGGTGTCAAATTTTCTCAAATTTTCACGATCACGTAAAATGTAGCACTTACTGTCAAAAACTCGAAAGCATTTGACAGTAGGGTTCTTATTAAATCACATTTCATAAGCCGTTTTATTATTTGATTTTCTAGCATAAACACAGTTAATTATATAACATGCAGTATTTATGCCTTCGGCCCAAAGATTTTTAGAGAGCTTCATATAGTTTAACATTACATTTGTCATTTCTTAAAGCACTCTATTTTTCCTTTCTACTATACCATTTTTTTGTGATGTTTTGAGTGCAGATAATTCATGTGATATTCCCTGGTCACTGCAAAACTTCTCCAAACCGCTATTCTCAAATTCTGATCAATGATCGCTACGGATCTTACAGACTTGAGTTTCTTTTTCAGTTTGGATACGTCTAAGTACCCTTTTAACTTCATGGAGAGTTTCTGATTTGTCTCTTAAGAAGACTACCCAAGTATATCTGGTAAAATCATCAACGATTACTAGAATATACTTTTTGCCACCTCGAGTCTCCGTTCTAGTTGGTCCAATAAGATCCATATGGAGGAGTTCGAACGGTTTAGTTATGGTATTGGAGTCCACCTTTTTGAGAGAGCTCCTAGTTTGCTTGTCAATCTGGCATTCGCCACATATTTTGTCTATTTTTTGTATTTTGGATAGGCCTCTTACTAATTCTCTTTTGCTCAATCTATACAAGTTACGGTAGTGTACATGTCCAAGGCATTTATGCCATAACTCGGTCTCATTGGTATGGACCATGTAGCACGATAGATTCAATGAGCTAGAATCACTTACGACGTAGCAGTTTTCAGAAGTTCAGCGACTAGTTAATATTACAGAATTGTTTTTATTTAAAATTTCACACCATAGGTTAGAAAATTTTATGCTATGATTTTTATCACATATTTGAGAAATGCTTAATAAGTTGTGTTTTTAAAACCTTCTACATATAAAACATTCTCAAATAAAAGGAGGTTAGAAAGTTGAACCGTACCTTGGCCAATAATCCTGCAGTTGCTACCATCACCGAATGTGACTGAACCATCAGTCATGTCTTTAAGATTGGTGAACGGACCTTCGTCACCGGTCATGTGTCTGAAGCATCCACTGTCTAGGTACCGCTTTGAATGACTTGAAGATTTGAAAGCCGTATAAGCAACCAAGCAAGTAACCTTAGGAACCCATTTCATTACAGTTTTGGGTTTATGAGTATAGTTGGTCTTCTTGTGTTTGTAGTTGATATAAGACTGACCCATTAAGTTAGATTTTAAGAGCTCCTTAAGTAAATCAACAATTTTCTCAGCTAAAGGATTACGATTCTGATTTTTATAGTTGATATGGTTGCTTTTAGGTTTTAAGGATTGAAAAGTTTTAACATTTTTAGAATATTTTTTATTTGAACTTTTCCCTTTTGATTTTGAAGACTCTTCTTTCACGAACTTAGGAAGAGTTTTCTTATGTTTAGGAGGAGTACTTTTGTTGTAGCCCAAACCGGATCGGTCGCCACATTTTTTGGAACAGATAATAGTTTTTCTAACTTAGGATCACGTTGGGCATACCTCCATGTATCCTTTAAACTCAAAAGTGAAGAGACTTCAAGTTTTAGTTTTTTATTTTCAGATTTAAGATTTTCAATAAGGGAGGTTTTGAAATCTAAATTGCATTTAGTTTTTTCAAAACAATCTGAAAAGTGGGATTTTTCTAAAACAAGAGTATCAAAATTTTCTTTAAGTTTCAAAAACTTTTCTTCCTGAAGTCTTAGTTTTACTGCAATCTTACAACTTTCCTTGTATAGGGCATTGTAAGCATCTTGAAGATCTTCTTCATTTTCATGATCGCTATTCAGATTTTCTTCACTAGTTGAATCATCATGATCTAAAAAAGTGAACCTGGCTCAGATCGATTGGCTCAGAAAATTAATCCAAAAGAAATAATAATTAAAATGAGCTATTAGGCTCTGATACCACTTGAAAAGGTCGAGCTATATGTCCTAGAGGGGGGGGGGGGGGGGTGAATAGGACTATGCCAAATTAAAATTTCAACAGTGAAATTTAAATAAATTAAATACAGATACCAAAAGACAATCCCACGATGCTGAATTTAAAGACAACCTTAAATGAACGAGTATTGAGAGGTTGATACAAATGTTGTTCTAAGGCAATATTACACCATAAAAACCAAGGGTTTATGGCAGGACAACCTTACTAGAACGGTTTGTGTATCAAAAACTCAAACTCTTATAGAGGAATAAAGAAATAAATAACAAGAAGGAAAATCTAACCTATTACAACATTCTCATACATCTACATAAGGATTACAACATTCTTCACAAATGTAAAAAGGGAAATTACAATCATCCACACAAATAAATAAACAATCAAACCACAAGACACAAAGAATTATAGTGGTTTGCTTGTGTGTACACCAACTGTTAAACAACAGCCACACAACTACTCCACTCCTAATATCCTCACACAGTGGATATTAGCGTTCACTATGAAAATAACTTTTTCCAGGTTTACCTAAAACTCTCACAATTGTGTCTTTCAAGTGGGCTTACACAATTTAAAAACCTCACGCTCTGAGTTTTCTAGATCACCTCAGACAAACCCAAATTGAGATTTTTCTTGCATAATCTCAAAAATCAAAACGGAAATTTACAATAATGTAAAATACCTGGATATTCTCCTTTTGATGCAGCCCGAAAGATCCAATTTGGAGTAGAATTTTAACGTAGAAGTTCAATGTCCATATTCACTTATGAAATGGTTCTAGGTTCAAAATTGATTTTAAATTAAATCAAGTTGGGCTAGCTCTATTTGATTTTGATTCTAAGAAAAGGGCAATCTGAATCCCTTCTTCAAATATGATTGGAATAAAGAACACAAAATCAAATATAGAAAAGCTAAATTACGAGAATATTAAATGAGCACAATATAGCTTAAAATAACGACTAACTTATCTCTCAGAGTGACGAATTGAATTAGCTTGAATTGAATGAAATACTCTGAAATTCGTCGTCTATTTATAGGTGAAGAAATTGCGTTCACGACTGGTCTTGTGGACACTACGACTGGTCGTAGGACCAACAGATTTTTGAAATTTTGCGCACGATTGGATAAAGTCGTTCCACGACTGGTCGTAAGCCCTTCACGACCGGTCGAGGAACCTCCATGACTGGTCGTGACCTGTTCACGACTGGTCTTGTGGAACCTGATTTAGTCACTGGAGTTTGAGTCGTGGCTGGAGGACTGGTCAAGAACGAGTCGAGCACTGTTCACACGACCGGTCGAGCAGTCTCCAGGACTGGTTGTGGCTTAACAAAAAATTTTGAAATTTTGCAACAAACTTAGGATTGGTCGTGCAATTTTTTGGACTGGTCGAGCCAGTGCTAGGACTAGTCAAACAGAGTCCAGGATTAGTCGAGAAATAGTCTATTCATTTATAAAATAATCTAATTGAATTATTATTCAAAATGACCTACCCTAAGGTCAATCTAGAGTCATTTATACCTTGTTAGTGATGTGTGAACATTGAGTCTTCTTTTCCTTCAGTTGATAGTCGTTCTTAGAAGTTCATGAAGCTTTACATGATGAAGCTTGAACTTGAAACCATTTGAAGCTTCAATTTGAATCTTGAATTCGTAACTTTAAGAAGCTTGAACTTGAAACCTCGTGAGTCTTGATCTTGAGGTTCAAAGTAAAAAACTTTGTCTTGACTTGGAGCTTGATCTATAAATCTTGAAACATTGAACTCATACTTGTTGTTGTACTTGAACATGACCATGTAAACTTGCATTTCTTGTAGTAAAGATCTTTGCATAGTCTTCATTATGTAGAAGTGCTACACAAGACACAGATTCCAAGAGAGGCTTTAGCACTACAAAATTTGACAATATAGGAGATAGAAACCATAGTACTTACAGTGCACACCTTGGAATTACACTAGAATAGCCCTAGGAACCCCTATTTATAGTTTAGGCAACTTCCTTTTTCACCTCTGCAAAAACTACCCCAAATTTACCCAGTCCGCACCAAATCCATGCAAAATCTGCGTAGCCTCTACTAGTCGAGAGAGGTTCTCGACCAGTTGAGTGGGCCACTCAACCGGTCGAGCATAGGCCTTAACTAGTCGAGCACCACAGACCAAGAAAAACATCACATGCTGGACTTTGAGTCGAGCAAACCCTCGACTGGTCGAGCAGCCCACTCGACTGATCGAGCAGCATGGTCCAGATGAGGCTCCACACCTTAACAATAGGCTACTATTGTTCTAAACTCAAGGCAAGTTTAATTTTTCAAATGGAGGGGTCTAATGTAATTAGACGAAGTCAAGGACGATCATATGGACAACCATGATAGAAAGAAATCTGGCTAAAAAGTTCGATACAAGGGTTTAACCGACATTACAAAATCTGACGGTCACAACTTTATAGCTGCTTATATGTTTCCTACATATAACATATCGTTGGAAAGCTATCGATGAGTTATACTTGTTAGCCAATGATAAAGGTCACTGGCCGTTGAAATGTATTTAAAACATGATCATTTTAAGGATTATTTTTAAGTTTTTAGTAAAAAAATTTACTATTTTTAATAAATTATAATTTTTTAAAACTATTTTAAAGGTATTTTAGAGTTTAAAATGTACTCGAATAGCTTTAAGTTCTTATTTGAGGCATGAAATAGATATTGAGTCAGTTTAAAAGTTGTTTACTACTTTTAATAAATTTACTATTTTAAGAAAAATACTATTTCGAAAAAGTTATAAATTTAGGATTTGTGCCTTATATAGGTCATATAAAAATGCTTTGTAAATAATTTTTTATCAATATATAATATCACTTTTATTTCTTGCATTTTAGATATTTCTCTCTTCTTATGGATTCAAGAGCTATTTTTGAGAAGAAGACAACGATCTCCTATTTATCTACTCACCCATTACACCATATGTATACAATATATGTACACACACATACATTTATGTATATGTGTCGACACACACATGAACGTATATATTTATGCATGAATACAAACGTTTATATGTGCACCTAGTATATGATAAATCCTCACATTTATGTAGTTGGAAAATAAGTTACTGTCGATCAACTCCAAACTGTCATGTGTATGTGATATATAAACTGTCAAATAGTTTGGGCCTACCATGTAGATCACTAATTAGTGTTAAGAACAACTTGATTCACTCATTAAGTTGGTAAAATAATAAAAATGCAGGTGTGGCCAATTGATGAGGGGATCAAACTATTTTTTACACAAGGTGATCATCATGGTGGGGAAACCTTTCGGATGGGTTGGATGTTGCACACATGTGATAGAATGGACATAATCCACTTCTTAGACGATAGTTTTGCAATTCAATTGGTTATATATGAGCATCTCTTAGTGTACGCACACCTTAAGATCTTCTTCAATTATTGTATTTTCTAGTAATTAAAAAACAAAATTTGTTGCCATAAATCATACTTCATTGTAAAATTCATTTATTGAATGAAGGGAAGTCTTTTAGGAGTAAAACCTAAAATTTTATCATTGTTTTGGTACTCATGATCATCATCATTATCATTTAAGCCTTAACCCCCAACTAATTGGGTTTGCCTGCATGGATCCTTTTGCATACTACTTTATTAAGGGCCATAATTTCAGTTAGATCATATGTCATAAAGTATTTTCTACTAACTTGCCTACGTCATTTTGGGCCTTCCTCTTACCCTTTTAGAGCAATTAAAATGCACTAACTTACTCCTAATTGGCGTAGTTTTAGGTCTCCATTGCATATGACCAAACTATCTCAGCCTATATTCTCATATCGTATTACTTGTTGGTGTTACTCTTAACTTGCCTCAAATACATTCATTGTATAATTTTATTCTTTCTTGCCTTTGCACTCATTCATCCCTCATTTCATTTACACTCATCCTATGAACATGTTATTCCTAATTAATTGCCTAACATTTTGTCCCATAAAGCATGGGTAATCTTATAACTATCCTATAAACTTTCCTACAAGTTTGATTGGTACACAACAACCGCAAAAACTATAGAGGCACATCTCCTTTCTTCCACCTAGCTTGATTACTATGGCTAACACCTTCTTAATCTCTCCACTCTCATGAACCATCAATCCAGGGTATCATAAGTGCTCATTTTGAGAGATTTCTAATCCAACAATTTTAATTAATGCCTCGTTTACTCTTATCGTTATTACAATTGCATTCGATATACTTTTTTTAATCTAATTAATTTTAAATCCTTCATTTTAAATGTATTATAGTAGAACATATGCTGCAAATGAGTAATCACACAAAGAAAAAGCAATCCCAACAATATTTTATTGATCTTATTTGTTTTAAAGGTAACACCATAGTACTAGGTAGTCACACCGTACAACTAAAAAACTAATAAAATGTGTAATTTTTTTCTCACACATAAACTGTCCTTTTTTAACATTAAAAATATAAAGTTAAGGAAAAAAGTCTAATGATTAGATTTTGTAGAATAATATGTTTATACAATAATATAGTTTTACGTCAAGGAATTATCACAAACGGTATAATTAATTTTACATTTTCTTCTTTCCAATCATTCAATAAAACACCAAATAATACCAATTATTCAACTTCTGGGATTGAAAATGGTAGAGAAACATACTTTTTCTAGTGAGTTCGGATATGTACGGCCATAAAAAGAATCAACTGCAACTAAATGGGCCCTGTTCCTTTAGGTGAAAATGTAGATGAAAGTCTTCTCGTCGGTTCCCCATTTAGCCTCTCCATCTTTATATAGCTTCTTGGCATCCTCTTCTACCTTTGGTTGATTGGTCACCATTCCCTCGTCACGTTCCTCATTTAAACATGCAAGTAACAACTTCATGGTAAAATGAATTTCATTGTATTAGAATTTGAAAAGTCATGAAATATCTTCTTTTGTTAAATGATTAAAAATATTGGTTTTTATAAAACGCGGGCCTCATGAAAGCATCATCAGGTAGTTTACGCTACAAACATGCCATGTACTAAAAAATCAAACAAGACCACTCATCAGGAAAGTCATTTGGACGTCATTAAGACTTTTTTTCTTAATGACCAATTCTTCCCATACAAGTTTTTCACCACATCACATTTGAACCCCTACTTGAATAACTGTTCACCACCCCAAGTATTGGGTTGCGATGTAGTAATAATCTCGGTAACACCGAGGTCGAATCCACAGGGACTGAACCTTGTACGTAATCTGAAAGTAATCAGAACTAGAACTAGAAGAAGAAATAATCTAAACCAGGAAAATTTAAGAGAATAATGGTGAATAACTTTAACTAAAACTTGTGAAATTCAAAGGTCAGAAACTAGGGATTCCAAGGATCCACTTGTAGAGATCAGGGAGATCTATGCTTGATTCATAAACACAACTGGAATCAGAGTCCTATCTTCATCCAATTGGAAGATATTCTATTAAAAATCAAATTTGAACTTCCTTTGATCCAGTTCTCAAGAGATGAGAGGTATGAGAATTAAAATTGATTCCATCACAAAACCATGCCCATGAGACAAGGCAAATAATAGAATTTAACTAATCCACATCCAATCTGAGAGAGTTATGAAAGTTAGGAAGGATTCCATCATCCCACCATGTCCATGAGACGATGGTGAACAACAGGGTTCCCAAGTTCACAATCCCTATAATGAAAAGGACATGCTCAGAGCTATCACAAATCCATTGTAATTTAAGTCACAATAAACCATTAAAAACTAAAAACATTCCTAATAATCAAACTATAATCAAAGATAGTTCATTAAACATGAATCAAAGGCATAGAAACAATCTCATCACACTACAAGCTTCACCTCTTATCCCTAGTTAAGAGGTTTAGCCGATCATAGTCATGATCAAACTAAAAATCTCTTAAAAAGAAAGCATCAAAGGAAAAAACGAAAAGGAAGGAAGAAGGAGGAGAAGTCGATGAAGTCGTCCACACTCACTCTCTTTCTCTTGTGCTCCACGTGCAAAGATGTTCTCATATTCCTCTCCACGTTCTCCTTTTATAGCCACAAGGGGAGGTGGAAGTCGGTGCTAGAACGTGCGCAAGAGGCCGGAGTCGGTGGAGGCTTTCGTAGCAACGTGTGCAGCGAAGACACAACTCTTCTTGCGTTTGGGTGGAGTTTTCGGCCAGAAGACTGTCCCACGATCTGATTTTCCTTCATGGTTGGGGTAAAAACCCCCTTTCCAAACTTCTGGATGGTTTATATCAAAGATCCGACCGTGATCACGATCGCAAAATGCCCCGCAAAGTCCAGTTTTCTCGGACATGTGTAACATGCGAAAATTCTTACGTTGAGATGTTCGATGGGGCCCATAGTGATGTTTTCGGAGAAATCCACCCCATTCATTAGATTCCTGGAGAGATTTCGGTCGGAAAGCGGTGGTTTTGATCGAGTTTTGGTGCAACCCACTATATCAAATTACCCTGCAGTTCATCCTACGTTTGACAATGATCTGCGTGTGTACACATGCATGGGACCAAAAGGTCACCATGGGTAGGGTCGTGGCCACCCCTGGATCAAATGGATGGTCCTGGTCGTCCATCAGGACAATGGTGGTGGCCCACTACACGTCACAACGTCTGGACGCGCGGACGTTGTGCGTCGAGCGTAAAATCGGTCGGATGAAGGACCCTTTGACCGGGACGTTAGTCCGGTGCGGCGCCGATGTGCGTCGTTTGTGTACACGCATCACATGTGTAGGTCCCACGGTGATGTTTTTGATAAATCTACTCCGTTCATCCAATTTAAGGGGTTGAGACCAAAATTGAAGCATATCCAGATATCAGGTGGGCCCCAAATCAGTGATTTGGTGGTTGATCTGTCCGTTGGGCCACTTCCACAGAGATCCAATGGATGAAATTTTACGTGTACGGTTACTTTATGATCCTTAAGCCAGATATAAAGTTTCAACCCAAACAGATGGTGGGAACCCTATGATCTTTCATTCAGGACGATTTTCAGGCCTCTTCATCTTCAATCACTTGATTTTCTCGAATCTTTGGTGTGTGAATTCTTCAATCTTGGTGCTCTAAGATTCGTCCCTTGCTTTGGTGATTCTTGGGCGTTAAATCCATGCTTTTAATACCATTTTCAGTCCAAGCACTTAAATTTACCTTGCAATAAAAACATGATTAAAACAGGACGTTATGCATTATCATGTACGTAAAATCAAGTAATAACTGGGGTCTAATATGCAATATTTGACCCTTAACAATAAGATACTACTAAAGAACGAAAAAATCTTTGATTCTCCAATGGTGTGATGGAGTATACATTCGGTGATAAGAAATTGCATACATGGCATATAAATAAGTCAAACTTTCCAAATTATGAGTCCCAGTTTCAATGTATCATGAATAAAAAAAAGCACTCTCATTTGATTATCTAAGTAGTATTGGACGGTTAAAAATAAAAATATCCAAATGTCATATTTTAACAAAGAAGTGTTCATTGATCATAGGTTAGAATTGTTCAACAAATTTGATTTTGACACTGAATTAGAGAAAGTAGGGTTTTACAATTTAGTCCCTTTAATTTGATTTAATGTATGCCACTGTACAATTTTTGAGTGTCTGCTGATCAAGTGTCGTACTATACCAAATTATCAAATAGCTACCTTAAATAAGATGTTGCAATTAGGGTTGTCAATGGGTTAGGCTATCGGGCCTAGACCACCTCAGGCCGAGCTTGGGCTGGATATCGAGCCTGAGGTCGTGCTCATGCTTAAAATTCAGGATTGCTTATCAATCGAGCGGGGTTCTGTGTAACAACCCATCAGCCCACCACGAGTCCAACTCGCTAGGGTTCGCAAGGGAAATTTTGTAATGTACACAATATGCAAAAATTTACATTTATTCATGTTGAGGAATTCTCACCTGTGCACTCGCTCTCAAGAGTTATCATGAGAACTCATCTCCTATGATATGAGCATAAAATCTGAACCGTCCATGTGATGCAGCACCCCACGAAACCCCCAAGGCCCAACTTTTACCTTGTTCCAAAACTTTGGTGGGCAATGGAAAAACGAAACAATTTTGTCATGGCCCATCAAAGTTTTAGACTAGGGTAAAAGTTGAGCCTAGGGGTTTCATGGGATGTTGCATCACGTGGACCATTCAGATTCTGGGCGTGATCATTCCTGTACTCATGTTATTACTCCAACTCATGCCCTCCATCACATACAATCTTTTCTTTTCTTTTTTCTTTTCTTTTTCATTTTTTTTTCTTGAAAACCTTGTATTTCATTGATGAGGCAAAATTTACAAAGAGGAAATTCAGGCGAAGGCCAGTGACAAAAGGCTGGCCCGCCTATCATATCCTGTACATAACAGATTTTTTTAGCTTCCTAATTGAGCCCAGCCCTGTTTTGTCCAGAAATTAAGAACCTCTAGTTAGAGCTGGGAGATCAGTGGGGACCGAGTAACGCTGGGTGTCTTGGGATGCACTACTTTGGTTAGCCAACCAGTCAGCCGGACCGTTGGCCTCTCTAGGGATGAGGGCAAGGGAAAACGATTCCCTAAGAAGGAGCTTCATGATTCTATCCGTCCAATATTTTCATTTCCAAGCAACAAAGGACTTCCCTAGAATACAATTAACAACCCATCTAGAGTCTGATTCGATGAGGACATTCGAGAGACCGTGAAGGACGTACAACTCCACCGCATCGTGAAGAGCCCGGACTTCTGCCCTGTTGTTAGAGGCGACGTCGTAACCATTGGAAAAGGTGAACATCATGAGGCCATTGTGATCTCTACAAATTCTGCCACCCCCGGCTGGCCCTGAATTCTCGATGACAGAACCGTCGACGTTGAGCTTGTACCAGTTGATAAGGTGCCACGCCCTAAACCCGAAATCGGATTCACAGGAATCCCGATCGCCGAATCCGATATCGACAGCCTCCGTACTACCCCATTCTCGGCTCCTAACATCCATACGCTAGATTCCAATCCTGGGATCCTACAAGGGGGATTTTTTTGTGTACATTTAATTCGTAATAAGCATAACCACAAGTATACCATATGCCGTGGATGTAACGCAATATGCGGTGTGAATGGAATGGCCATGCTAGAGTGTGAAGTCGGGATGATAGTACGTAGTATCACAGGCTATAGGGCCCATCACAAGAGACTTCTATCCAAATCAGTCACATACCTAAATTTGGATAGTTAGACTCAATGTGGTAAACTCCTGATCTCAGGTTAATCACGCGCCCAACCAAAATCCTGACCATGCGAAGGTACACGTAACAAATAGTTGCGCACCACCAGCCCGAGTGGATAGTGAATGAATGAATGAGTATGCAACTCTTGCTCAATAACTCCACATATCAGTACGGTTCATCTCTGGGATCATCGCCGGGGTCTCTTACACTCTACGTCAGCTTGCCGCCCCTATCCAAGCGCACAACTGGATAAGTGGAAGAGACCTCACTATCCACCTGCCAATATCGGGCCCGGCTCGTCGATAGCGAACCCATTCCTCAAGCTGGCCAAACTCAACCTAGATATTGCCCCCTCACTCAGGCGGGTAAGGTCACACACCTTCCCAACCGACCACGACACAGTGGGAGACGCGGCCTACTGGTATACGGCCCTCATGCGCTCATATATATCCACTCGGTCTCAACGTTAGGGTGTCTCCTAGCCACGGAGGTTTAGGGATTTTCACCCAGGGACATCTATGACGCCTGTATGCTAGAACCAAACATTTTCGGTGTCCCATCTGGCCATCCACGATATGCCTGTGGAGGCTACGACCCTGATGTCATTAGGGCGTATAGTAATCACAACACACAATGCAAGATGCATAAGTCATACAATCCAGTCATGCATCAATCCTGCGCATACCGTGCACTCATGTGAGATAACCTCCGCCTATCAGGGAGTCTCATAACAACACGCTTAATGACATATGGAATGATCAACCACGTCTCATAACAACCATGCAGATGATGCGTATGGGCATGTATCATGATGTTATGCTATCACATACTCGTAATCGGTATCAATAACCAGCATGAACAATCGACCTCGACAATGTGGACATTTAACTAACATTGCCTCCAAGGAATGGCCCTCATGGATCCTAACATATAGTGAACTCATGACCTCACACAAGGGCCAATTATACAACACCATGGGCCTCTCACATGGGCCTAATATACATTATGTAGGTCTCAACAATCGACCTCGACAATTCGAAAATTTGCCTCGACAAATCGGAATCGGTAATCGACCTCGATAAATCAGAATCAATAATCGGCCTCGATCGATAATCGGCAATTGGCCAAGACAATCGGGATCGATTGATAATCAGAATCGGTTATCGGTCACGTCAATCGGAATCGGCCTCGGTGATCGGTCGATCAAGGCTTAAGGGGAGGTCACAATGTGGACATTAAACCAACATTGCCTGCAAGGGACGGCCCACATAAAGCCAAACATATAATGGGACCACGACCCCACACAAAGGCCTAATATACAACACAATGGGCCTTACTCAAGGGCCACATATACACAACAGGTGTGCCCCTGCTTATGTGCCTCAAATACATGACATGTGGGCCCTACACATGGGCCTCAAATACATAATAGGTGGGCCCCGTTACATGGACCTCAAATATATCACATGGGCCTCGAACATGGGCTACATGAACATCACAATGAGCCTTATACAAGGGCCTTATATACGTCAAATGGGCCGCAACGACGAGCCTCATATACATCAAGGTGTGTCGGAATTATATTACATTAAGGTGGGCCCTGTACATTCCAAACGGGCCCCATCCGATGGGCGGTTTGGATAAAATAAATGCATCAAGGTGGGTCCCGCCCATCTAGAACGGACGGACGGTATGGATAAACCCATATCTCGTGGGTATCACACTGTCCTCATGAACGGTGTGAATAAAACACATACACTAAGGTGGGTCCAGACACGTGGCCCACCACTGATCTGGATCTGCCTCATTTTTAGTCTCAAGCCTTAAGTCGAGCTCACCTTTGGATAGACGGGTTGGATGTAATACATGCATCAATATGACCCGAAAGATGGACAGCGTGGAGATAAAATATATACATCAATGGTGGGTCCCACCATCTAGCTACCTGGACGGCGTGGATAAGACCCATACACCAGCAGTGGGACCCACGGATCTTACTGATGTCAACACGTCAGTTAAATAGCTGATGTGATGTACCCTAACCAATATGCCCATATCTGTTGTATTATTATATATATTACCGAAAGGGAAAAATATATAAGATATATCTGTCCATATATATACAGAAAGTGCAAACATTAATATTAGATTATTATTGTTATTATTTCATATGTTGTAGGGTGGGTGGACTGTGATACACAACACATATTGCATGGGTCCCACCATCCATGAACGGTGGAGGTCTCACACGCATCGTGGTGTGGCCCACCTAATGGATGGACGGCGTGGATGGGGTGCCATGGACCCCACCGCCACTCCACACACATGCCAGTACACACTCCAAGTCAGCCACCTTCACAGCAATCGATACCAAGACCTCTTGCATTGAAATGAGGCATCTTTCACTTGGTCTACCACTTGGGCTATGGACCAGGGTCCCACCATCTGGACGGTTTTGATCTCGCGTGGGACCCATGGAACTACTGACGTCAGATGGTAGTGGTCCCACCATCAAAATAGATGAATGACATGTGTAAAACACATACATCATGGCTGGGATCCACCGTCCACGGGCTAGACAGTGGACGCAACGCATCCTCAAGGTGGCCCCACTGTCAGGATGGATGGACGGCTTGGATGGGTCCCACTGACCCTGGCTGACGTCAAATGGCAGGTGAGCTATATAGCTGCTGCTTGTACCCTGCAACATTTAAAAGCAACATGGGTGGGTCCCACGTAAAGGGTTACCCACCCTAATATATATATTATATATTATTATTTAATACTTATATGTGTTTTTTTTTCTTCTTCTTCTTCTTCTTTTTTTTTTTTTTTTTTGCAACTGGCGAGTACACCCCACTGTCAATTAACACTTCACTGTTAGCCACCTCTAATACTTGCTACGTCCAGCATTCTTGACGGACGGTGTGGATGAATACCTCATCAAGGTGGGTCCCACATGGGCATGGCCCACCTGATCAGTTTGGCATTTGTGTTTTCTCATCATCCAGGCCCATTGGATGGCCTAGAATAAACAGATGGACAGCGTTGAAAAAATACATAATTCATGGTGTGTCTCACATGGATGGGGTCCACCAGTAGATGGCTTGGATGTAAACATCATGGTGGGCCGCACATCTCATCATCATCACTATTTAAAAAGGAAAAGAGAGACAGAGAGATCGGATGTAAGATGGATCCCACTACTATGGGCCCCTCATATAATCACAACACATACTTGAAATGGGTCCCATTTGTCCCAAACATCAAAGGTCAAGATCTACTCTTGAACACCCACCTTTGATCTCCTCTTCCTTCTTCCGCCTATAGCCTCCCAATGCTCCAAAAGTGCTCTTTCAACGGTGGAGATGACAATCCAAGGGTGGAGATGTGAGATAGGGTGGTAGAGAGTGGGCCACACATGGCTCTTCTCATGGAGTTGGGGACGTTGGATCTCTCTTGGAAATTGCTTGGAATGAGAGTGAAATGTGAGAGAGATGAATGATGTAGGGAGAGAGTAATGGGTGTGTAAGAAAAAGGGATGGGTTGGGTTGAATTTTGTGTAAATGAGGTATGGGTGAGGAGAGAGAGAGTTGACTTGTGAGGGGGGTGAGGTGGCATGGGGTATGGGTGCATACTTGACTTGTGAAATGATGTGTACTTGATTGATGTGACGGGTCGTAGAGATTCTTTAGGGATTCGCAACGCTCAGCGTTTCTTCGGAAAGAACGTGGGCCCACATCTCCTGGCCCGGATATCGAATCGATGCGCGAGTCGAGGTGTTGGAACCGCGGTGACAGCGCGGTCGTTAGGGTATAAGTTTCGGGTTGAGCCGGCTTCGGTATACAAGACTCGGCTTAGGATCGCGCGCAAACGTCGGATATAGGTCGAGAGTTGCCGGAATTCTACCGGGAGGACCGCGAAGCTTACGGAGCGGTACGGTCTAGGATACGGGTCTTACATAGGGGGATTAGTCCACCTCACGACCTCGAAGCTAGTGGCCGGGGGAGGGGGGAGGCATGGAGCATCACATACAATCTCTCTATATGCTCTAACCAAGCAAACCGCCATGTTTGGTCTAAACTATTTTGACTCGTCACGGGTTAAGGCCAATCTCGAGCTGGACTATTTTGGCTTGTCATTAGTCCAGGCCAAGCTCAAGACTATGTTAAATAACGTGGGACAAGCTTGGACATAGCTTGGCCCGGCCCTAACCCAGCCCCTTAACACCCCAAGTTGTAGTACGTAATATGACACTCATAAGAGTAATCATGTAATTGCATCCTATATTTGCCCGTTAACTTTTGAAGGTTACCATTTTATTATCATTATCATTATTTTCCTTGTAAAATTAGTGGTTAAGTTATTCTTGATTATTTCGGGGACATGATTCATCTAAAGTCGGCCAAAGATTTGGATATGACTTGGATATTCACATATATATTTGAAGCATATATGTTGGATAAATCACCACCATTTAGAAAATGGGTGTAAACTATCATCGTAGTTGTTGCCATAGGTTTTTTTTTTCTTTTCATTTAATGGATCACCCATATTAACGTGGGCCCATATAATGGATGGTCCACATCAAAGGTGGGCCCTAATTAGAGCCGGGCAGAATCCGACCCGATCTAACGAAACTGACCCGATCCGAAGGCCATGATCGAGTTGGATCGAATAGGCCCACTCAGATCTGACCGTATATCGAATCGAGTTCGGATCAATGGCCAATCCGGACCGATCCGATCCAATCCGATCGGGTCCGATCCTCACAATGTTCATTCAACACTATTTCCTGTAATGTTGTCTACTCGAGATTGGGATATACCTCATTTCTTGTTTAATACCATAAAATGATCTAGAAAAATAGATGGACGGCATGGATGAAATAAATACATCATGGTGGGGTCCACAGAGTACCGACCACTAGCCAGTGGCTGGTGGCAGGGGAAGTAGCCAATCTGTCTCCTCAGTCCTCTCAGCTAGTGCCTCAAGAACCAGTTCTGACTCCTAACAATCTGACAATGTATTGATGTGAGGAAGCGGATGGGTAGGTGTACCATGCACCAGCTGGTGCATTGATGTCAGCAAGTTCAGTGGGTCCCATCATGAGGTATGTGTTATATCCAAACCGTCCATCCATTTAGCGGGCTCGTTTTAAGGCTTGAGCTGAAAAATAAGACAGATCAAGTGGACCACACTGCAAAAAGCAGTGGGGGGTTGAACATCTACCATTGAAACTCTTTTAGGGGTCACAGAAGTTTCGGATCAATATGAAATTTGTTTTTCCTCTTCATCCATGTAGTTGTGACCTTATTAACAGATTGGATGAAAAATAAAAGTTATGGTGGGCCCTATGAATTTTTTAATGGTGAAAATCATATATTTTTTATTTTTTAAATTTTTTTAAAAATAAAAAATAAAACAGAAGACTCGATCCGAACCATACCCAACCCGATCCGACTCGGTTTCCCTAACCAAGTTGGACTTGGTTTGGGTCAGGCTAGCAGTGCAACAGATCGGATCGAGTTAGATGACCCAGGCTCGGTCCTAGATTTGTTCGAGTTTGGGTCAATTCATTAAAAATTTCGGACCAAGTCGAATTGGACCCAATCTGGTCCGACTCGACTCGATGCCCACCTCTAGCACTAATGATAAATATCCCACACCCAAAATGGGTGGGTATGATGGACGACCCACTTCAATGGTGGGGCCAGGCCCACACGACGGACCATTTGCAATATCAAAGGTGAACCCCCCCCCCCCCCCCCCCCCCCCCCCCCCTCCCCTCCCCCCCCCCCCCCCACACACACACACACCACACACCAAGGTGTCCCCACGTGATGGATGGTCTAAATCAAAGGTTGGCCCCTAGTGATGAATGGTCCACATCCAGTGTAAACCCTGCATGATGGGCAACCCACATTGAAGGTGGGATCCATATAATGGACAATTCACATTAAAGGTGGGCTCCACATGAAGGACAATTACTAATGGCGAGCCCCACATGATGGATGATCCACATCAAGGTGGGAACCGCATGATGGACATTCCACATCAAAGGTGGGCCCTAATGATGAGTGATTCATATCCAAGGTGGGCCTCGCATGATGGATGCCCAAATCAGAGATATGGTCCTCATAAAAGGTGGGCTCTATATGATGGGCGGTGGTATTGAAGGTGGGCCCCGCATAATGGACACTAACATTGTCAGTAGCCCCACATGATGGATGACCAACATCAAAGGTGGGGCCCACATAATAAATGGTCCATGTTAAATGTTGAAACCAAACAGACCGAGGGATAAAATACTTATGATGTTGAAACCAAACATGCTTTTATACTTTTTGATTGATCAGTATGTCGTTTACCAAAGCATACTTATTTTTTGAATAAATGGAAACTAAGATAAGGTACTTGTGGCATAAGTAGCTTATCTAAAGTAAATTATATTCCAAATGCCCTGTTAATTAGCGCGTTTATACCCCCAACCCCTCAACATGCGATAATTTTCTTCCATTCCAACTGAGTTTATCTATGAAGGAAAAGATCAAATGGAAAGGATTCTCCTTCTCTTCATCTGCTTGGCTCTTAATATCTGCTATACAATGAGCGATCTGAGTCATCTATTAGGTGGGCCCGACCATATAAGGTGGTCCACTCTTAAAGTGTAGTATATGAGTGTAAAAGAGATGAATGGTGGTACACTAGCAATACACATATACTGTACATTTGTACAACATTGTATTTTTGTTGTGCATGGTAACTGCTGGGTCACATTAAAGACAGACATATCTAAATCACCTAAATACTTTTTTATTTTTTAAAATACTTTCTAATATTTGTTTAACCTTAAATTTACAAATTTTCAAAGGTTAATTGCGTGGGCAATAAACCCCATATATATATATTATATATATATATATATATATATATATATATATATATATATATATATATATATTATATATATATATATGTATGTATATGTACATATATATGTATATATATATAGATGTATAGTATATACATATATATATATATATGTATATATATGTATATATATATATTATATATATATATATATATATATTATATATATATATATCTATGTATATATATATGTGCTCACCTGGAAGGAAATGAACTGGCAGATAGGTTGGCCAAGATGGGCAGCGGCTTGCAATCCTCCGCGCTGATCGATGCTATCAACAACCTTCCGAAAGAAGTGAAGGGGTTGATTTTTCATGACAGGATGGGGTTGGGCGCCCTTAGGAGATAGTCTATCCCCCCCCCCCCTCGATGGGCAGCGGCTCGTAATCCTCCGCGTTGATCAATGCTATCAACAACCTTCCGAAAGAAGTGAAGGGGTTGATTTTTCTTGTTTTTTCCTCGGAAGTATGCACTGGATGTTTTATCAAAAAAGCTGAATGATGGGACGTTCACACCTAAAGTATAGGGTTGTGATGTAGTAATAATCTCGATAACACCAAGGTCGAATCCACATAGACTGAACCTTGTACGTAATCTGAAAATAACCAGAACTAGAACTAGGATAAGATAAAATCTAAATCAAGTGAAATATGAGGGAATAATGGTGAAATATTAATCTAAAACTTGTAAATTCAAAGGTAGGAAACTAGGGATTCAAAGATCCACTTGTAGAGATCAGGGAGATCTATGCTTAATTCATGAACTCAACTGGACTTCGAGTCTCATCTTCATCCGGTTGGAAGATATATCACTAAGGCTCAATCTGAACTTCTTTTGATATAGTTTTCAAAGAGATGAAAGGCATGAGAATTAGAATTGATTCCATCACAAAACCATGCCCATGAGACAAAGTAAACAACAGAATTAAACTAATCCACAACCAATCAGGAAGATATATGAATGTTAGGAGGGATTCCATCATCCAACCATGTCCAAGGGGTAATGGTGAACAACAGAGCATCCTAACTTCACAATCAAAATAACGAAAAGGAAATACTTAAAGTCATCGCAGATCTATTGTAATTTCAGTCACAACAAACCATTAAAAACTGAAAGCATTCCTATTAATCAAACTAAAACCAAGGTAGTTTATAACATGAATCAAAATCATAAAAGCCTTCCCATCACACCACGAGCTTCACCTTGTAGCCCTAGCTAAGAGGTTTAGCAAATCATGACCATGATTAACTATCCTCTAGAAAAACATAAATCAATATATTAAGAAAATAATAAAGGAAGAAAACTCTGTTAGAAACTGCTCCACGACCTGGCTTTGCACGTCCACACTCCTCTGTTCCTCCCCTCTCTCTCGTCACCTTTTATAGACAGCCAAGAGGTCGGCTGTTTGTAGATCCTGTTGAAGTCGAAGAACCGACTCTCCTTACGCAAAGCAAATTGCAAACAAACGGACCGCGCACCTCAGTTCTGCGTAGCAGAGAAAAAATGCAAAACTCGTTGCATTTGGACCGAGTTTGGGCGTGGATTGGCCAACTGATTTGGCCATCCGACTTCTTGGTGGGGTTTAATACCCCCTCTTACAACTTGTGGATGGTCCGGATCATGTATCTGACCATGATCTTCATCACAGAATGGCCCACCGTGGACGTTTTTCACAGACACGTTCCTGCGTAAATAGAGTACGCTGACGTGTTCGGTGGGCCCACAATGATATTATTTTGAAGCATCCACCCCGTCCATTGGATTCCTAGCGAAAACCCAGTTGGGGAGGGGTGGTTTTGGTAGGTTCTAGCATGGCCCACTGTACCAACTCAAGCTACCTTTCATCCAGCATTTGACGGTGAAAATCGTGTGATAGCATTTATGAGGCCAAAAGGGACACCTAGGCGATAGTAACTCCCCCTCTATGGAGTGAATGAACGGTTCAAATCATCAAAACACTAGATGTGTGGGACCCACAAGCCAAAAATGGCCAACAGATGTACGTCCGCTGGCCTGCGTGCGAGAGAGGTCGGGTTAAAGACCCTTGATCGTCTTTGGCTGGTCCGGTGCACCGAGCGCACGTGTACATGGTGTACAAGCACCTCAAGTGTGGGTCCCCTAAGATGTTCGTCAAACATCTACTCTGTCCATCTGGTTCTCTGCATAATTTAAGGTGTTGAGACCAAAATAGAGGCATATCCAGATATCAGGCGGGCCCCAAATCAGGATTTTAGGGGCAGATCTGTCTTTTGGGCCACTTTCACAAGGATCCAATGGTTGAAATTTGACATGTATGGTTAATTTATGGTCCTTAGGCCATATAAAATTTCGAGCCTAATGGATGGCGGGAACCCTGTGATCTTGCATTCTGGCTGACTTTCAGGCACGTTTAACGTGAGTGGCATAATTTTCTCGGATCTTTGCATGTAAATCCTTCGATCTTAGTCCCCTGGGGTCTGTCCCTTGCCTTGGTGACTTTAAAGCGTTAAATTCATCCTTTTAATACCTTTTTCAGTCAAAGCTCTTTAAATTCACCTCGCATCACAAACACGATTAAAATAGGGTGTTAAACGGTATCATGTTCGTAAAATCAGGTAATAATTGGGGTCTAATATACAATATTTGACCCTCAACACAATCCCCAACCAGCATTTTACTAGTCCCAAGCAAAGTATGCGAAAAATAAGTTGAGAACTACAGGATAATTTCTATAAACTCGAGTGATTTTTGAACAATAATCCAGTCAATAAATTTCTAACATTCATGAATGTTGGGCATACTTTCTCCTGGACTCAAGCGCACGATAAACTTCATAGTCAAGTTCAAGGTATTAATCCATCCATTAGAAAAAGTCTAAACATTGAGTTTCATGGTTGTATAGTGAAACCTAAGTCACAATCAAAGGGTCAGTTCATTATTTTCATGATAACATTGATAATCATAAGAGCATTCAGGATAACCATAACCTAAACCAAAACTTGCCTTACAGTTCAACTTTTCATTCTTCCAGCTATTGATTTTTCCATCGATGGCTTTCACATTATGTCAATCTTTTAAAGGTGAAGCCAATGAGGAGAAACGAACCCTCACCTATAGGGAGCAAACCCATGGTGAAGACCATTCGCCCAGCCCTTTCTGAAGACAATTATTTTTTAGTTGGGTATTCATTCTTGTTTTTTTTCAATTCTTCTTATTGAACATGATGGACAAATTCCCCAGGTCGGTTCCTTCCATGCTTACTAATCGCTAAGTTAACAATTAAATATCGAACTGAAGCCTTAATGTGTAAGCTACGTGTGATATGTGAAATCATGACTCAATCAATGTTTAAAATTTCTAATCATGGATTAACAATTCAACTTAACTGTGAAATCTAAAGATAGCTGAATCTAAGAGGCATAAACTACCAATATTAAGTATCTTATACATCTAAATTAAAGATGGTCGTCAAAATCACTTCGAATTCACAATAATTTCCAAAATTAAAAAAAAAATTCACAATTTTTTCTCAAGACCAAGAAAATACTGATTAGGTAACCTAATCTCCCATCACCAGCCTAAAATCCACATTGTCCTCAATGTAAAAGATATAAACATGCAATGCACAAGAGATAATGAAAGTAAAGGAGATGTGATGGAAAGATAGTACCTAATGAATGAGTTAAGAGGCTTCTTCCAAAGAGATCTCAGCGTGAAGGCGGCTCGGCACGAGAGTTAATCCAACAAAAGCAAATTATCATAAAACAACTGGAAAGCAAACTAACCTAACAACATAAACCCGACTATCCTAGAACTGCATCAAGCAAACTATCCTAGTCCTATGAAAGCAGGGGAAAAGACACTCGGTCATGCGACAAGGTTCCTCCTCTGGCCAGTATCGTGATAAATTTCGCAGTAAGTTTCTCAATAGGATCATCCAAAAGCCCTTTTTGCAATAGGCTTGGATGCCCTGTGGCATGACTTTCTAGAGAAACTTACGTATGTCACACCCCAAACTCGGAGACTGGGCTCACAAAATTTTCGATCGCCGAATCCGGCGCCGACAACCTCCATAGTACCCCATTCTCAGCTCCCGGCACCCATACACCAAGTTTCAATCCTGGAATCCTACAAGAAGAATTTCTAATCATCAATTTAATTTTTAATAAGCATAACCATAAGCATAACCCGCGAATAATAACCACAAGAACACCATCATGAAATCCACTATGATTAAAAACTTTGAGTACAAGGCATATGAAAGGGAAATGTAATATAATAAAAGTAACAAAAACTCCAGAAGCTCAGCTGCACGCTCCAACTGCGGTGAGGCTACGGCTGCGTCATGGCGTCACCTGCACGCATCAATCGTGCATAAGCTTATGGAAAGATTAGAGGGTGGTATAAGTGTGTGCGCGGTATAAGCGTGCTCAGAATGCAAGGTTAGAGTAATGTGAAATCGTGCTGATGAGTACATGAATACAATCAGTTGTACCAAGGCTATGCGGTGCAGGATATGAATGCTATCGACCATAACACAGCCATGTGATGCGAGATGCAACTCAAGCATGTCAATCCTCATCATATATCAGTACAGCTCCTCACTAGAGCATCAAATCAGTACGGTTCTCAGTCTGGATAATCACTGGAGTCTAGTACACTCTACGCCAGCTTGTCGCCCCTATCCGAAAGCACAACTGGGAAAGTAGAATAGACCTCACTATCCGCCTGTTAATACCAGGCCCGGCTCGTCGATAGCGGATCGATTCCTCAAGCTGGTCAAACTCAACCTAAAAATTGCCCCCTCACTCAGGCGGGTAAGGTCACACCTCTTTCCAACCGACCACGACACAGCGGGAGACGCGGCCTACTGGTATACGTCCCTTGCGCGCTCGTGTATCCACTCAGTCTCGACGTTGGAGTCATCATCTGGTACCATCGGGTTCAGGGATTTTCACCCATGGACATCTATGGCGCCCCGATGTTAGAAACAGTATTTTCGGTATCCAATCCGGCCACCCACGATGTGTCTGTGGAGGCTATGGCCCTGATGTCGCTAGGACATACAATAATTACAATCACACAAATGCAAGTGTATGAATCACACTACCAGTCATGCAACAGCCATGCTCGTACCACGCGCTCATGTAGGCAACTTCGCCTATCAGGGAGCTCATAAACAATCTGCCCGAGGGCATATGCTATGATCAGTCACTCCTCATATCAAGCATATATATGATGCATATGATCATGAATCATGGATCTATACTAAACATGTTATATAGTGATGGACTCCATTCATAACGAAGATGGGCCTAGACATCCTACACGCTACAAGCATGAGCCTATCAATGGGCCCTAGGGAGAGTTATAATGCGGACATTTAACCAACATTATTCTCTACAATGTGGACGTCAAACCATCATTACTCTCAAGGCACGGCCTGCCATGAATATCATTACATAAACCATGGAGGAATCACATATTACGATGGGCCTTATGTACAGCTCGTTGGGCCTCCACCCAAGGGCCTCGGATACATCAAATGGGCCTCATACCATGGGTCTCATATATATCAAAGTGGACCTCAGTGGGCGGGCCACAATTACATCAAGATGGGCCTAATCACATGGGCCTTATATGAATCAAAGTGGGCCGCGTCACGTGGTCTCAAAATACATCATATCAGGCCTTAAGTGGGCCCAAATATATCAAATCGGCCTCATCAAATGGGCCCCTAATAAATGGGTCATACCAATTGGCCGTACCAACTACATACCTCAGCCATTTAGAGATTATCTTAGAGCATTATATATATATAAAAAAAAAAAAATCATATCCAGAGATCATCTGGACCATACCACAAATGGCAGTGGTGATATTGATTTTCACTGTTGAATCCCAGTGGGCCCCACCGTAGTACTTACTTTCCATCCAGTCTATCCATAAGGTCATAAAGACCTGGATTTAAAGGAGAACAAATATCATATCGGTTCCAAAACTTTTGCAATTCCCAAAAGGGGGTTTCAATGGTGGGTGTTCAATCCACTACTTTCTATGGGGGTGGTCCACCTGATAACTAGATCTGCCATATTTTTAGTCTCAAGCCTTAAAATGATCTTTTAAAAATGGTTGGACGGCTTAGATGCAACCCATGCATCATGGTGGATCCCATAGGGATGGAAAGGATGGACATCATAGATGAGGTGCCTACCCCATGGTGGGGCCCACATTAATGGAAGGTGTGAATTGCAATACATACATCAGTGGGTCCCACTGGGGGCCCACCATAATGTTTATTTTCCACCCAGTATGTTGACAAGATCACCCAGACATGGGGGCCCACCGTAATGTTTATTTTTCCCCCAACCTGGGGCCCACCGCAATGTTTATTTTTCATCCAAACTGTTCACAAGGTCATGTGGACCTGGGGTCCACAGTAATGTTTGTTTTCCATCCAACCGGTTGTTAAGGTCACACGGACCTGGATTGAGGAGGAAAAATAAATTTCATATTGATCCAAAACTTCTGACCCCCAAAAAAAAAGGGCCTCAATGGCAGACGTTCAATCCTCACTGTCCCCTGTGATGTGGGCCACCTGAGCACCACATATGGTTGATTTTTGGGCGGCCCACAGCCCTGAGGGGGGCCTATCAAATGGATGGAGTGGATGCTCATCACACATCATGGTGGGGCCCACGGATGGGACCCACGTCCCTGGTCGTCCGCCCACGCGGCAGAGCAGAACGCTGTCGGCGTCCTCTGTCAGCAGCAGCAGTAACGCTGCTGTTGTTTTTTTTTTTTTTTTTTGAAAAACATGTATTTTATAGGTTTTTCATACGTGGGGGCCGCATCAGGGAAATCCGCCCCGCCTATTGGTCTCTATGGCTCGATACAAACCCATCAAATCCAATATTCGATGGGTTTTAGTGTACCCAACATCAGGGTGTATTTCAACAGTGAATATACTATTCTCTACACTATGGCCTGACAGAAAGTCGGATTGGGCTCATAATTTGGCCCAACGCCTAAAATGATCTGGGGAGCTGGATGGACGACATGGATTGAATTCATACATCAAGGTGGGGCCTACATGAGTAGCCCACCCAAAACTTTTAAAAAGGCTATTTTTTTTGTTAATTGTTAGTACACGCCCATGTCAGTACACGCACTCCACGTTAGCCACCCCTACGTCCAGCGTCCAGGGACGCTGGACGGCATGGATGATCACAAGCATCATGGTGGGTCCCACATGAACGTGGCCCACCTGTTTGGATCACCTGATGTTTGTGTTTTTCCTTCCGACCGGGCCCACCAATGGGCTAGATGGTGTATATCAACACATCCATCAAATGGGTCCCACGAGGGTGGATGGTGCGGATAGTTCACATACTTCATGATGGGGGTCTACCTAGGTGGACCACATGGCCACATCATTAAAGAAAATAAAGAAAGAGAGAGAAAGAACGACAAGAAGGACGGTGATGGAGGGGCCCCGCCACTATGGGCCCCACATGATACAACTCATACATCAAAATGGGTCCCGCCAACAAGTGGGCCCTAAAATAAGAATTTACGACGGATCATCGACCTCTAGGCCTTCTCCTTGATCCCTTAGCCTCCTTAGCTCCTTGCCTACACTTTTGATGGTGGTTGATGGGGTTTTGATAATGGGGATGAGAGATGAGAGGGTGGGCCACACTTGTTGTTTGGGAGAGAGGGAGCTTGGACGTGGGATGTTGCTTGGGAGATTTTTTTGAGAAATGAGGGAGAGAGAGAAGTGATGGGATGATAAGGATGGGTGATGGGTTGTAAGAAAGGGATGGGTGGAGAGAGAGAGAGCGAGAGAGAGAGAGAGTTGACTTTGGGAATGGGAGAGATGGGTTGCTTGTACTTGGGTATGGCTTGTACTTGACTTGTACTTGACATGAGTGATTGATTGATTGATGAGACATGTTGTAGAGATTCTCTTGAAATTCGCAACGCGTGGCGTTTTCTTCGAATTGAACACAGGCCTACATTTTTTGACCTGGGTATCGGATCAGTGCGCGAGTCGCAGTGTTAGAACCGCGGCGATGACGCAGTCGCCTAAGTACAGGTTTCGATTCGAGCCAGCTTCGGTATGTAGAACTTGGCTTAAGATCGTGCGCAAACGTCGGATACGGGTCGAGGATTGCAGGAATTCGATCGGAAGGACCGCAGAAGTCTATGGAACGGTCGAGGATTCGGTGAATAGTGCCTTGTCGCCTGTCATATGTCTGGAGCATCCACTATCTAGGTACCATTTCGAATGGCTTGTAGCTTTGAAAGCAGTGTGAGCAACCAAACAGGCAACCTTAGGAACCCATTTTAGAACTGTTTTGGGTTTAGGAGAATAGTTGGTCTTCTTTTGTTTACAGTTGTAAGAGTGACCTATAGAGTTAGATTTTAATAGTTCCTTAAGTAAATCAACAATTTTTTCAGCTAGTGGGTTTTGAATCTGATTTTTGAAGTTTATATAGCTGCTTTTGGGTTTTTGAAAAGTTTTGTATTTTTAGAAAAAACTTGACTAGTACCTTTTCCTTTTGAGTTAGAAGTCTCTCCTTTCACAAAATTGGAAGGAGTATTCTTCTGTTTAGGAGATGTGTTTTTATCATAGCCCAACCCGGATCGATCGCCACATTTTCTTGATCCGGATAATAATTTTTCTAATTTTGGATCACCTTGGGCATATCTCCATGTGTCCTTCAAACTCAGAAGAGAAGATACTTCATTTTTAAGTTTCTCATTTTCAGATTTTAAATTTTCAATCAGGGAGGTTTTGAATTCCAGATCACACTTTGATTTTCAAAACAATCTCAAATTTGGGATTTTTCTAAAACAAGGGTTTCAAAACATTCTTTAAGTTTAAAAAACTTTTCTTTTTGAAGTTTAAGTTTGACAACAATTTTACAACTTTCCTTATATAAGGCATTGTAAGCATCTTGAAGATCTTCATCATTTTCATGATCACTATCCAAATTTTCTTCACTTGTTGAATCATCGTGATCTGAAAAAGTAAACTTGGCTAGAGTCATAAGGGCCTTAAGTTCATTGCCCGACTCGGTTTCTGAATTTTCTGATTCAGAAGAGGCTTCAGAATCAGACGATTCATCCCAAGTAGCCAACATACCCTTCCTTTTGGATCTGTCCTTTTTAGGACATTTGTTTGTTAAATGCCCATATTCTTGACAGTTGTAACATTGACTATCTTTCAATGACTTCCAAGTTTTAGACTTAGGTTTAGAACGTTTCTTTTCATTTGCCTTTTGAAAGTCGACTCTTTTCTTACTTTTGAAAATCTTATAAAACTTTTTCGCCAAAAGGGCCATATCATCTTCAGACTTTTCTGAATCTGAATTTTCTTGAGAAATACTTTAGATGACTTCAAAGCAATAGATTTACCTTTAGGAGCTTTAAAACTTAATTCATAGGTTTGTAAAGAACCAACTAATTCTTCTACCCTCATATTATCCGTATCACGAAGTTCCTGGATTGCGGTTACCTTAGAATTGAACCATTCAGGAAGAGAGCGTAGTATTTTTGCACACACTTTACTTTCTGGGATCTTATCACCAAGACCCCACATTGAGTTTACAATGTCATTCAATCTAGTGTAAAAGTCCATAAACATTTCATTTCCCTCCATATGAATTTCTTCAAATTTAGTTGTGAGGAGTTGGACTTTAGATTTCTTGACAATTGATGTACCTTCGTGTGTCATTTCTAAAATATCCCAGGCTTGCTTTGCAGTATCACATGATATGATTCTTTTGAACTCATCCGGTGATAGTGCGCAAGTGATTGCATTTAGTGCTTTAGCATTAGCACTACTCTCATTTTTCTGAAGTGTGGTCCATTGGAAATACGGTGTAATTTTCATAGATTTTGAACCATCAACTCCAGTTACTTCCATGATAAGAGGATTCCATTCAGTTACTGTGGCTTGCCACACACTTTCATCCATTGATTTGAGGAAGATCCTCATTCTGGCTTTCAATAGGCATAGTTGGAGCCATCAAAGGGTGGAGGCCTAGTAACTGAAAGGCTATCAAAATTTGACATCTTTTTATATAGCTTAGATAGTTAGCTCAGGAAATAAATCCAAATAAAAAGCAACAAAAATGAGCTATTAGGCTTTGATACCACTTGAAAAGGCCAAGCTATATGTCCTAGAGGGGGGGGGGGGGGGGGGGGGGTGAATAGGACTATGCCAAATTTAAAATAAAATCAGCGGAAATAAAGTAAACCAATAGCCTTACAATTATGAATCAATTCACAATGCTAAATTTAAATCACCTTGATAAATAAGTATTGAGAGATTGATACAAATTCAGTTCTAAGGACAACCTTACACCATAATAAACAAGGGCTTATGGTAGGACAACCTTATTTCTAGAACATCTTTTGGATCAAGGACTCAATTTTAATAGAAGTAAATGAAATAGCAAGGAATTGAAATTAAATGCAGAAGTATAGATCTAAATATTACAACAATCCCCACACTTGCTTGAAATGTAAATAGTTACAACATTCACATCCACTTGTACATTCCACACAATTGAATGATAAAAGATATGAAAATTAAGCAAGCATTCAATCCACAAGACAAAGAGTTATAGTGGTTCGCCTGTGTGTACACCAACTGTTTTTCAACAGCCACACAGAAAGCTACTCCACTCCTAATATCCTCACACAGGGAATATTAGCGTTCACTATCAAATAGGTTTTCACAGGTTCACCAAAAACCTTTACAATTGTGTCTTTTTCACTTGGGCTTACACAATTCAAAAAACCCCTCTTTTCTGAGTTTTCTGGTTCTCCTCAGATAACCAATACAATGAGATTTTTTCTGGTTCAACCTCAAACAAAACCAATACAATGAGATTTTTCTGGCTTAACCTCAAACAAAACCAAAAGTAAATAAATTTTACAGAATTGTAAAATACCTGGATTTCTCCTTTTCGTAGCAGCCCGGTAGAACCAATCGGAGTAGATGATTGAATGTCAAAGTTCAATTTCCAATACTCACATTCATATGGTTCTAAATTCTAATTGATTTTAGATTTTAACTAGTTGGGCGTAGCTATATTTGATTTTGATTCCAAGAAGAAGGAATAAGATAATTCCTCTTTTAAAAAAAAGATTGGAATACAGAAACAAAATCAAATTAAATAAGCTAGCAAAAAGGAATATTAAATAAGCACAATGTAGCTTAAAATAAACACAGACTTATCTCAGAGTGATCACTTGAAATTTCTTGAATTGAATCGAGTTGAAGTGTGTGAAAACTCTGAATTTCGTTTTCAATTTATAGAAGCAAAAATCGCTCCTACGACTGGTCTTAGAAACCTTCGACTGGTCGTAGCTCTAACGGATATTTGAAATATTGAGCGCGATCTTTGAAAGTCGTTCCACGACTGGTCGTGAGAAGCCTACGACTGGTCGTGGGTCGCCTACGACTGGTCGTAGATCTCTACGACTGGTCGTAGGACCATAGATTAGGTTGCTGGACTTTGAGTCGTAGCTCTACGACTGGTCGAGAACGAGTCGAAGACACTCCTACGACCGGTCGAAGGACTCCAGGACTGGTCGTGGGTGTACCAAAAATTCTGAAAAATCTTCAACAACTTAGGACTGGTCGTGGAATTTCTTGGACTAGTCGAACCAATGCTAGGACTGGTCGAACAAGAGCTAGGACTGGTCGTAGAATAGACCAAACTTATGTAAAATAAACATTTGATTTATGTATCCAAAGTGACCTACTTAAAGGGTCAACCTAAGGTCATTCAAACCTGAACCATGTCGTATGGACATTGAACTTCAACCATTCAACAAATGTAGATTTTTTGAACCATATCAGGCTTGAGATCTTGAACTTGTTGTAGCTTTAAACTTGAGATCTTCATCAGCATAAAAACTACTTCATGCGTTGCTTATTAGTCTTGAAGTTATTTCTTGAGTTGTTTCTTAAGACTTGAACTTCAACATTGTAGCTTCTTGAACTTCAATAATGTAGCTTCTTGAGACTTCAACTTGTAGCTTCTTGAACTTCAATAATGTCATGATGTGTTTATGCAGTGTCTTGAATACATATAAATCACTATACAAGCACAAGACACAGATAAATGTTTTGACACATCAAAATTTGACAACCAAAGGAGCATGAGACCATAGCACTTACAGTAAGTCCCACAATAATAGCAATATTAGTGGAACTGCAACTGGCAGTAGTAGTAGGTGCATCCCACTGCCAGTGTTAGTAGCAGGAGCATTCGAGAGAAGAAGCAATGGGCAGCAATGAGGTAGTAACAAGGGTTGAATGCGGGATTTGTGGCATGTGGGAGACTGCACCATAGGATACATCGGGTGGGTCAAGGAGCAGTTTGGTGGCATGTGGGTGTACGGCCTGTGCGAAGAGGCGACCAACAACAAGCAGGTCCGTCTCGGAGTGGGCATCAAAGCGGCGCCGCGGCTCCATGCCACGTTCATGGAGGTCGCGAATGTCGACCCCATAGTCCAGATTGTGCGGTCCATGATCGAGCTGCTCAAGAAGTTCATGTCCTCCTATTCTTCTAAGGAGAGAATCATTAATAGCTTATAGTTAGATGAGAGTAAGAAAGCACTTAACCCCATTGGAAAGAAGCTAATTGAGAATGTATTTTACACTTCTAACTTTGTTAATAGATTGCATTGCATGTGTCTGAAATATTGAGAGAGAGAGACGAAGAGTATTTTCATTGGCCATTGAGAAGCTCTGTAGGTTGAGCTTTACCTACAACGAATTCGTGGGGCCCAATGTGATGTGTGCATGGCATGGAATCCGTGCATCATGTGCACCCACTCCTGTTCTTCTGGATACAAATTTTGATGCTGATAAAAAAATTTTTGGTGGGCCACACCGTGTAAAATCATGCCTAAAACTTCTAAAATCATATGATAAACATTGGGGCCCACCCAGTCTGGAAGGATTTTAATGGTGGGTGTCCCAATCCAAGGGGGGGGGGCTTAAGCTTTGGAACGATCTAATCTTCAGAAGACGGGAAATTGCGGAAGCGCACATGATGGGCGGATTAGATGTCCTGAAAACATCATTGTGGGCCCCACACATGGCATTGTAGGTTAAAGTTAACCTCCAAAGTTTTATTGAGTATTTGGCCGGATCCAAGCTTAATTTGTAGGTATGGCTGTGGTCGTCCCAGATAGTTCCTGCAGGACCATTCTAATCGGGTTTGGTCTCCCATTGTCCTGAGTCCTGCGCCCGGTCTTGTTTGTTAGCAAAAAGTCTTTAACCTGTTTTTTACTATAGCTACGACTGGTCGAGGGTCATCTACGACTGGTCGTAGGAATAGTTCGACTGGTCGTGGCCTGCACAACTCAAAGTCCAACGACATGGGATTTTGGTGTTCGAGCTGCTCGATTGGTCGAAGGGATGGCTCGAGTGGTGGAAGGGGTCCTACGACCAGTCGAAGACTCGGATCGACTAGTCGTAGGTTACGCAGTTTGTTCAGCGATTTTGCGCGAAACTGCAGATTTGAGTCCTTTCGCAACTGGGATGCGGAAGGGAAGTTTCCTAAATTATAAATAGGTGTTCCTAGGATTTTTCTAGGTATGGGAGATGAATGGGAAGGCTTTCTAAAGTAGTTTCAAGGGTTCTTAAAAGGGTTTAGGGTTATCAAAGGGTGTAGCAAGGGTGAGATTCGAGGTTGTTCGAATCGGGTAAGTCCTTTCTCTTTGTAATTGATGCTTTCATAGTGGAGATCTGTCGCATTTTGCCGTGATTTTTTCCCGCAAGGGTTTTCCACATTAAATCTGTATGTTCTCTTGTGTGTGCTTGGTGCCATTGGATTACCATCCTAAATCTAGATCTGTGTGATTCCGCAAGCCCTTAAAATCTCAACAAGTGGTATCAAAGCTTGAGTTCGGTTGGGGCACAGATCTGAATCTGAGGGATTATTAATAATGGCGAGCACTAGGTATGAGATTGAGAAGTACTCAGGAAAAAATAATTTTGAGTTATGGAAAATCAAGCAAGGCGAAGATGGTGCTCTTGAGGAGCGAAAGTCTACTATGACTGATGGTGATTGGAATACTCTTGATAAGAAGGCATTATCATCGATCCGTTTATATCTCACGGATGAGGTTCTCTACAACGTCATGAGGGAGAAAATTGCGGCTAAATTATGGGCGAAGTTAGAGGATGTTTATGCGAAGAAATCCTCTGAAAATTGCCTGCACTTGAAGCGGCAGTGATACAGAGGGTGGAGATCTGGAGGCTCACATCAGCAACTTTAATAAATTAGTTTGCAAATTACTGGATATGGAGGAAGTGATGAAAGATGAAGAACAGGACATGTATGTTGCCAAATTCTCTCTCGGCATCTTTTGAGGCATTCAAGGACACTATGTGCAGTATGAATAAAACCCTAAGTGTTGACACTGTTATCTCAGCCCTTCAAGGGAAGGCTATGAGACAGCTAGACAGCAACATGGGGACATCTTCTGATGCACTGTTTATAATGGGTAGGAATTCTGAACAAGGTACAGGTTCTTCAGGTTCCAGATCCAAATCCAAGGGCAAGGGCAAAGGAAAGGTAAAGTGCTAGAATTGTGGGAAGGAAGGACATGTGAAGAGGGATTGTGAAAATCTTAAATCGAAGAGGGAAGATTCCGAGGCTTCATGCAGGGAGGCCAATGTTGCCACGTCAGATGGATCGAGTGGATGTGATGGTGATGTTTTGTCTGTGTCTTCGCTCAGACAATCATGCGATGATCGTAAGGACGAGTGGATGCTAGACACAGGGGCATCTTTTCACATGATTCCTCATCGGAGTTATTTCGCCAGTATAAGGAGTGCGATGGTGGACAGGTGTTTATAGGCAATGACTTTGCCTGTAATGTTGTTGTTGTTGGTTCGGTGCGCATCAAGATGTTTGATGGGGTGGAGTGTACCTTGACTGATGTCAGGCACGTTCCTGATTTGAAGCAGAATCTGATTTCTCTTGGTGTGCTTGAGGCAAAAGGATGCAAGTACACAGGTATTGATGGTGCTCTTAAAGTATCTAAGAGGGCACAGGTAATCATGAAAGTGCAACGACTCGATCATGTTTACAGGTTGATCGGAGCACTTCAAAAGGTGGAGCTGCAGTGGATGCAGCGGATTCCACCTCTGCATGTGTGTGGCATGTTGGATATGGCCACATGAGCGGGCAGGGCAGGAAGGCTGAGACGTGTGGACAGGGATACAGAGCAGGTGGAGCAGCCACTTATGTGAAGAACCATACGGCTTGATCGCAGGATATCGGCGTGGTACATGGACGACTCCAATATCGCAGGAGGATTCATCTTCTATTCTGATGGCTCTAGGTGAGCCTGGTGCTAAGAAGTGGAAGGTGACTATGGGCGATGTGATGGATTCGTTGTACCAGACAGACATATGGGAGCTGGTGGAGCTTCCAATGGGTCGGTGAGCGGTTGGATGCAAGTGGATCTTCAGATGGATACAACATAGATACAACGAGGTTGGTAACGATGGGTTATGCTCAGAGAGAAGGGATCAACTTCTCAGAGATATTCGCGCTGACGGTATAACAGGTATCTATCAGATCCGTGATTGGCGCTAGTTGGGCAATATGATCTTAAGCTATGATGTGAAGCAGAGATAAGAGAAGAGGTCAAGGAGATACACAGTTGAAGATTAAAGACTTGGTGGAGATTGTTAGGAAAAATTCTTTAATCTATTTTTTACTGTAGCTACGATTGGTCGAGGGTCAGCTACGACTGGTCGTAGGAATAGTTCGACTGGTCGTGGCTTGCACGACTCAAAGTCCAACGACATGGGATTTTAGTGTCCGAGATGCTCGACTGGTCGAAGGGATGGCTCGACTGGTCGAAGGGGTCCTACGACCAGTCGAAGACTCGGCTCGAGTAGTCGTAGGTTACGCATTTTGTTCCGCGATTTTTCATGAAACTGCAGATTTGAGTCCTTTCGCAACTGAGATGCGGAAGGGAAGTTTCCTAAACTATAAAAGGTGTTCCTAGGGTTTTTCTAGGTATGGGAGATGAATGGGAAGGCTTTCTAAAGTAGTTCCAAGGATTCCTAAAAGGGTTTAGGGTTATCAAAGGGTGTAGCAAGGGTGAGATTCGAGGTTGTTCGAATCGGGTAAGTCTTTTCTCTTTGTAATTGATGCTTTCATAGTGGAGATTTGTCACTTTGTGCCGTGGTTTTTTCTTGCAAGGGTTTTCCACGTTAAATCTGTGTGTTCTCTTGTGTGTGTGTGCTTGGTGTCATTGGATTACCATCCTAGATCTAGATCTGTGTGATTCCGCAGGCCCTTTAAATCCAAACAAGTGGTATCAAAGCTTGAGTTCGGTTGGGGCACAGATCTAAATCTGAGGGATTAGTAATAATGGCGAGAACCAGGTATGAGATTGAGAAGTACTCAGGAAAAAATAATTTTGAGTTATGGAAGATCAAGATGATGAGTTCCTTAATCAAGCAAGGCAAAGATGGTGCTCTTGAGGAGCGAAAGTCTACTATGACTGAGGGTGATTGGAATACTCTTAATAAGAAGGCATTATCATCGATCCGTTTATGTCTCACGGATGATGTTCTCTACAACGTCATGAGGGAGAAAACTGCGGCTAAATTATGGGCGAAGTTAGAGGATGTTTATGCGAAGAAATCCTCTGAAAATCGCCTGCACTTGAAGCGGCAGTGGTATAACTTCAAGATGGCAAAGGGTGGAGATCGGGAAGCTCACATCAGCAACTTTAATAAATTGGTTTGCAGATTGCTGGATATGGAGGAAGTGATGAAAGATGAAGAACAGACATGTATGTTACTAAATTCTCTCCCAACGTCTTTTGAGGCATTCAAGGACACTATGTGCAGCATGAATAAAACCCTGAGTGTTGACACTGTTATCTCAGCCCTTCAAGGGAAGGCTATGAGACAGCTAGACATCAACATGGGGACTTCTTCTGATGCACTGTTTACAGTGGATAGGAATTCTGAACAAGGTACAGGTTCTTCAGGTTCCAGATCCAAATCCAAGGGCAAGGGTAAAGGAAAGGTAAAGTGCTAGAATTGTAGGAAGGAAGGACATGTGAAGAGGGATTGTAAAAATCCTAAATCGAAGAGGGAAGATTCTGAGGCTTCATGCAGGGAGGCCAATGTTGCCACGTCAGATGGATCGAGTGGATGTGATGGTGATGTTTTGTCTGTGTCTTCGCTCAGACGGTCATGCGATGATCGTAAGGACGAGTGGATGCTAGACACAGGGGCATCTTTTCACATGACTCCTCATCGGAGTTGTTTCGCCAGCTATAAGGAGTGCGATGGTGGACAAGTGTTTATGGGCAATGACTTTGCCTGTAATGTTGTGGCTGTTGGTTCGTTGCGCATCAAGATGTTTGATGGGGTGAAGCGTACCTTGACTGATGTCAGGTACGTTCCTGATTTGAAGCAGAATCTGATTTCTCTTGGTGTGCTTGAGGCAAAAGGATGCAAGTATACAGGTATTGATGGTGCTCTTAAAGTATCTAAGAGGGCACAGGTAATCATGAAAGCGCAACGACTCAATCATGTTTACAGGTTGATCGGATTCCACCTCTACATGTGTATGGCATGTTGGACATGACCATATGAGCGGGCAGGGCAGGAAGGCTGAGACGTGTGGACAGGGATACAGAGCAGGTAGAGCAGCCACCTGTGTGAAGAACCATATGACATGATCGCAGGATATCAGCGTGGTACATGGACGACTCTAATATCGCAGGAGGATTCATCTTCTATTCTGATGGCTCTAGGTGAGCCTGGTGCTAAGAAGTGCAAGGTGACTATGGGCGATGTGATGGATTCGTTGTAACAGACCGACATATGGGAGCGGGTGGAGCTTCCAGTGGGCCGGTGAGCGGTTGAATGCAGATGGATCTTCAGATGGATACAACATAGATATAACGAGGTTGGTAGCGATGGATAATGCTCAGAGAGAACTTCTCAGAGATATTCGCGCTGACGGTATAGCAGGTATCTATTAAATCCGTGATTGACGCTGGTTGGGTAATGTAATCTTGAGCTATGATGTGAAGCAGAGATAAGAGAAGAGGTCAATGAACTACACGGTTGAAGTTGAAGACTTGGTGGAGATTGTTAGGAAAAAGTCTTTAATCTGTTTTTTATTGTAGCTACGACTGGTCGAGGGTCAGCTATGACTGGTCGTAGGAATAGTTTGACTGATCGTATCCTGCACGACTCAAAGTCCAGCGACATGGGATTTTGGTGTCCGAGCTGCTCGACTGGTCGAAGGGATGGCTCGACTGGTCGAAGGGGTCCTACGACCAGTCGAAGACTCGGCTCGACTAGTCGTAGGTTACACAGTTTGTTTCGCAATTTTGCGCGAAACTGCGGATTTGAGTCCTTTCGCAACTGAGATGCAGAAGGGAAGTTTCCTAAACTATAAATAGGTGTTCCTAGGGTTTTTCTAGGTATGGGAGATGAATGAGAAGGCTTTCTAAAGTAGTTCCAAGGATTCCTAAAAGGGTTTAGGGTTATCAAAGGGTGTAGCAAGGGTGAGATTCGAGGTTATTCGAATCGGTTAAGTCCTTTCTCTTTGTAATTGATGCTTTCATAGTGGAGATCTGTTGCTTTATGCCGTGGTTTTTTCCCGCAAGGGTTTTCCACGTTAAATCTGTGTGTTCTCTTGTGTGTGTTCTTGGCGCCATTGGATTACCATCCTAGATCTAGATCTGTGTGATTCCGCAGGCCCTTAAAATCCCAACAGTTTTTACTACCCGAATATGATTTGTATTGTGTACATATGATTTTAAGCCGTTTGTCGATTTCTTTCTGACCATCTAGTTTATTTAGCACGCAGGTCGCATCTAGTGATTTTATTAGGCTAATGTTTGGCCCTCCTAATTACTAGCTTGGATCTTTTATGCCATGTTCCTATGTGTGGGAGGCCAGGAAGTGTACGTGGTAGATCGAGATCATTTATCATTCCTCATTTTTAAAACAACACAACGAGTAAAAGCATGCACTAGCTTTCAATAGTCAAATACACAATCCCATAGTACGCAAAAACAACAATGCCAAACACTAACAAACTACTTTTGGAGCATTCCAAACACTTATGTGTAAACCCCAAATGACACTCATAGTTGAAAACTGAAGAAAAGCATGGAAACAAACACCTTGACGTCAACACACACAAATTACGATTTTTCCTACACAATTCCATTTAATTATGGAGCATCGATTGGGCCGGAAAGGTAAATGAGGAAGGTACGATAGTCGCCTGATGTATCGGATTGTATTGCATCCCGCAACGACTTCCCATGTATCTTTGCGTATTCAACTTTTATATAGTTCATGTCGACGATCTCAGCCCTTGTCACCATTACCCTTATCAGCGTCGTGTCCTTTGTCCCCAAGCCTTTCATGGCCTCGTACAACACCTGAGAAAATTTTAGATGAGATTGAACTATTTAGGGTGGTGGATATACATAGGACAATAGTTGGGCTACCACATCTTGTTTTTGGACCCAGTCATGGACCGGGCTTGGGTCTAATTGCATAGTAAATGCACACATATCTACTAAAACATGTATGGTGTGATACCTCGGCAAAGTACTTGGCAGGATTCTCAGCACATCTTAAGAGTGTAAGAAGTCCAAACTTGAAATTTCCCGAAGTTTCGTTCTCTACGGCCTGCAAAGGAAGGAATTTACTTGAGAATTATCAGAAAATGAAGAAAAAAAAGGCATGTATTTCCATAGAATAGTATGCATGTTGTTTCACAAGTAGTAGAGTACTATAAGTTATAGTGCTCCTAGTTGCCTAGGTTTAGTTAGATGGTCCAATCAATCAATCTGATCTATCCATCAAGTCCTTAATTAACATACTTCAGGTTGCCAAATCTGATAACTGCCGGTGTAATGAAAAAATTGACTGATTTTTAAGCAAGGTGAACCTCATTGTGGGGCCAACCTTTTGGACTTACCCATGTGTTGGATAGTTAGTAGTCCAACTGGTTGGACGTGAGATCTCTTAACACGTGTGAGTGCGTGTGGTCACAGACACATACATATGTAAATATGCATGTGTGTACATACACATGTATGCATGTTAATGTAGGATAAAGTTAAGGACAATCACGTGTATTGCTAGGATTGAAAGAAATCTTACTTGAAAGTTAGATCCAAGGGTCTAGCGTGCATTATAATTTATGATGACCATAACTTTGTGACTGGTTATACGTTCGGTGCATATAATATATCATTTAAAAGATATCAATGAACTTTAAGTGCTAGCCAATGCCAAGCGACATTTGACTATAAAATGTGTTTGTCAAAATAAGACATTTTGATGTAGAGCGAGTCGCTGACAATTACATGGCAAAGATGGATCAGAAAAGGCCCGGTCGGTGACAGAAGTGATCTGGACCATCTGACCTTAAATCAGGCGTATCTCGCAATCCGGGATGAGTTAGCGGACGAAAAATATATGATTTTGGGGTAGAACGAGCTACTTTAGCCAACCAACCCTGCTACGCCAGGTTGCAACGCTCGGAATTGCGAGAAACCCCTGATTTGACGGTCGTTTCCCTATTTCAATTTCGTTTTTACTATAAATAGTAAGTTTTAGTTTGCTTATAACTCTTTATTCGTCGGGCTTTAGGAGTTGCGCCCAACGTGAAAAGAGCTTAGAAAAATTAGGAGAACAGGTTGGCGAAGCCAAATAGGACACTTACTATTTTTGGCCGAAAACCTTGCGCACTAGTAGACATCACGACCGTCTATAAATAGTAAGTTTACTATTTATAGTAAGTCGCGAATTCTAGGAGTCCTAGTTGTAGTTTGATTCTAATTTCTTTCTCATTGCTTAGTACCCTTATTTAAAGGGTTGTGAACTCGTTTTTATGGATTCATTAATCTATTTCAAATTTATTAGAATTTATTTATATTTCCTGCTCTCTTTTCTCGTGGATTCGAGAAAAGTCTGTGAGGAGTCCAGAGAGGTTCCGTGGATTCGGAATATTTATCCTCTTGAGGAAGACGGTGCTTGACCTCACGTCCTCCCCTGCGTCAGTTTGGTATCAAAGCGAGGTTTCTCCTCGGGTCGATGGCTTCTAACGACGGGTCGGGCAACAATCCCATAGGCGGTGCTCCAGGAAATTTTCCTTTAACAGCGGCAACTTTCCAAGCAGCGCAGCAAGAGAATCGGCAAGCCATGCAAGGGCTGCAGGCTTCCATGGACCGCATAGTGAATCTCTTAGCAGAAACTCTAGGGCAACTCCGTGTTCCTAGTGGTAATCCTCCACCACCAATTGCTGAAACCCGTAATCGCCCTGATCGCGGGATAATCCCAGCAGTGCATCCAAGGGTCGTCCCTGAGGCCGGGGGCTCCACTGAAGAGGAGATCGATGACGTGATCTTCCAACACCCCAGGCAAGGCGGCGATCGGGTAGATCGAGACTTCAAGATACGGGTTGATATTCCTAACTTCAATGACCAGCTACACATTGAGGATTTTCTCGATTGGCTTTCTGAAGTTGAGCGATTTTTTGACTATATGGACATCCCTGAAACAAAGAAGGTCAAGCTTGTGGCCTACAAGTTGAAAGGAGGAGCTTCAGCTTGGTGGGAACAACTGCAACTCGCACGAACCAGGCAGATGAAAGCACCAATCCGCACATGACAATGAATGAAGCAGCTACTACGTGCCCGATTTCTTCCTAGCGATTACGATCAGGTATTATTCCAACAATACCAAAATTGTCGACAGGGTAGTCGGTCGGTGAGAGAGTACGCAGAAGAATTTTACCGCCTAGCGGCGCGCAATGATTTGGTCGAGACTGAATCGCAGCAAGTCGCCCGATTCAACGGTGGATTGCGTATGGTGATCCAGGATCGGGTCCAGATGCAGTCCGTCTGGACAATGAATGATGCGATTAAGTTGGCTACTCGGGCAGAAGCACAACTTGAACGTTCTAACACACGGGCCTATCCTACTGCGAGGATCACTGGGGCAGGTCCACCCCAGGGAGCTCCACAGCCTAAGGGGAAGGAGCCCGTAGGAGCACGCATTCAACCTCCTACGTCTGAGAACCGAGATCAGGGAAGTGGGTAAGCTAGACCCCAAAGGGGCGTGTCGACTGCCGCTGGTCCAAGTACAATCCCGAACCCTTATGCTCGGCCAAGACCCAACAACTGCTATCGTTGTGGCCAGCCCGACCACCTGTCAAATACTTGTCCCCAACGAAAAGTGGCAAACCTCGCCATTAATGATGGTAGTGCTGATAACGCTTATGAAGATTCAGATATTGAAGAACAGGAGCATACCGCCGAGGACGAGGTAGATGATTCAGATTGGGTTCAACAAGATCACGGCGAGTCGCTCGTCGTGAGGCGGCTATTATATGCACCAAGAAAAGAAGTGCATCCACAGCGGCATAACATCTTCCGCACTAGGTGTACGGTGAATCGAAAGGTTTGTGATGTGATCATTGACAGTGGAAGCAGCGAGAACATTGTCTCCAGGGGCATGGTGGAAAAATTACAATTAAAAACAGAGCTTCATCCCTTTCCATATACAATCGGTTGGATCAAGAAGGTCAGCGAAACAAAGGTAACTGAACGGTGCACCATATCCTTTTCAATTGGCAAACATTATAAGGATGAAGTAGTATGCGATGTGGTTGACATGGAAGGATGTCACATACTACTCGGTCGACCCTGGCAATCTGACCGTGACGCCACTCATAAAGGGCGAGATAACATATATATCTTCGTCAAGGACGGCCGGAAGACCATATTGGCCCCTATGGATCCAGAAGGACCACCTGAAACTTCTAAAGTGGAGGGTCGTTTTCTCTTAACCATTCGGGACTTCGTGGAAGAATCCAAAGAAACAGGACAGACTTATGCATTAATTGTAAAAGGGGAAGAACTCGAGCCTACCATCATCCCTGAAAGACTAAGGCCCTTGTTACATGAATTCCAAGAAATCTGGTCCGAGGACCTTCCCGATGGGTTACCCCCTATGCGAGATATCCAACACCATATCGACCTTGTCCCTGGGTCCAGTTTACCTAATCGTCCTCATTATCGAATGAGCCCGAATGAGTGCGAGATTCTGCAGGGACAAGTGGAGGAACTGATCCGTAAGGGTCTTATTCGAGAAAGCATGAGCCCATGTGCTGTACCGGCTCTGCTAACTCCAAAGAAAGATGGGAGTTGGCGCATGTGTGTCGACAGCCGGGCCATCAACAAGATCACCATAAAATACAGGTTTCCTATACCACGGTTGGATGATATGTTGGATATGCTAGAGGGCGCAAAAATATTCTCTAAATTGGACTTAAGGAGCGGCTACCATCAGATTTGAATATGGCCGGGTGATGAGTGGAAAACAGCCTTCAAGACCAAGGAAGAATTGTACGAATGGATGGTCATGCCTTTCGGTCTTTCTAATGCGCCTAGCACATTCATGAGGTTGATAAACCAAGTTCTGAAACCTTTCATTGGGCGGTTCGTTGTGGTTTATTTTGATGATATTTTGATATACAGTCAAGACGAAACCACCCATATGGAGCACCTCAAGAAAGTCCTTCAAGTGCTCACTGAAAATAAATTGTACCTCAATTTAAAAAAGTGTAGCTTCATGACTGATAGCCTATTGTTTCTGGGTTTTGTGGTTACATCCACGGGCATTCGAGTGGATGAGGAAAGGTGAAGACAATCAGAGAAATGGCCGGTTCCCAAAAATATTCACGAAGTACGAAGTTTCCATGGACTAGCACATTCTATCGTCGGTTCGTGAAAAATTTCAGTAGCATTGTGTCACCGATCACAGATTGCATGAAGAAAGGGCAGTTTCAGTGGACTGACGAAGCTGACAGGAGCTTTGCCGAAATCAAGCGCAGATTATCCACGACCCCGGTTCTTGTACTTCCCAACTTCGACAAACTGTTTGAAGTCGAATGTGATGCCTCATATGTCGGGATTGGGGGAGTTTTGTCTCAAGAAGGTAGACCGGTAGCCTTCTACAGTGAGAAACTTAGTGATGCACGCAAGAAGTGATCTACATATGAGATCGAGTTGTACGCGGTGGTCCAGGCACTGCGTCACTGGCGACATTATTTGATTCAAAGGGAATTCATACTTTACACGGACCATCAAGCCCTCAAGTTCATTAATAGTCAAGCTAACATAACCGTGTGCATGTTAGATGGATCTCATTTTGCAGGAATTCACATTCATTCTAAAGCATAAGTCAGGGTAACAGAACAAAGTAGCTGATGCGCTGAGTCGCCGTGCAACTTTGTTAGTCACTATGAGCAATGAAGTTGTCGGGTTCGATCGCCTCAAAGACATATATGCCGACGACGACGACTTCAAGGACGCATGGGTTAGATGTCAGGAAGGTCACCCCGGTGACTTACATATACAAGACGGGGTTCCTTTTTAAGGAAAATCGACTATGTATCCCAAAGAGTTCGCTAAGGGAACAGATAATCCAAGAGCTACATGGAGGTGGCCTCAGTGGACACCTTGGGCGAGACAAGACGCGAGCTCTTATGGAAGAACGGTATTACTGGCCGCAATTGGTACGTGATGTGGGAAAGGCAGTCCAACGCTGTTATATTTGTCAGACTTCCAAGGGGCAATCTCATAATACGGGCCTCTACACCCCTTTACCCGTGCCTGACGGCTCTTGGGAGGATTTATCTATGGACTTTGTGCTTGGTCTCCCACGAACACAACGCGGCATGAATTCGGTGTTCGTGGTAGTAGATCATTTTTTCAAGATGGCGCACTTTATTCCATGTAAGAAGACTCTCGATGCAACACACGTGGCGAATCTATTCTTCAGAGAAATTGTACGGCTACACGGGTTTCCCAAGACTATTACTTCCGACCGTGACACGAAGTTCATAAGCCACTTTTGGCGGACTTTGTGGACTCGATTCGATACACGCCTTCAGTTCAGCAGCGCGTACCACCCACAGACTGACGGTCAAACTGAGGTTGTGAATCGCACGTTGGGAAACCTCCTTCGATGTATTTCAGGAGAAAAACCGAAGTAGTGGGATTTGGCCTTGTCTCAAGCGGAGTTTGCATTCAACAACATGGTGAACCGCTCGACAGGAAAATCTCCTTTCCAGGTTATCTACGAACGAGTACCTCGCCATACACTAGACTTGGTCCCTCTGCCCAAGCTCCCAGGCATGAGCATTGCAGCAGATCATATGGCAGACAAAATCATGGGCATTCATGCGGAGGTACAGAACAAGCTACATGCCTCGAACGAAAAGTACAAGGAGCAAGCGGACAAGCATCGGCGACAGAAAGTGTTCGAGGTGGGCGACCAAGTAATGGTCCATCTGCGCAAAGAAAGATTTTCGACCGGAACGTACAACAAGTTGAAGAATAAAAAGATTGGACCGGTACCAATCATCCGAAAGATCAATGACAACGCTTATGTTGTTGATCTTCCAGATGATATGGCGATCTCACGAACTTTCAATGTCGCGGACCTGACTGAGTATCATGAACCAGCGCATAATGATAACTCGAGGACGAGTTCTTTTGAAGTGGAGGAGACTGATGTAGAGCGGGTCGCGGACAATTACATGGCAAAGATGGATCAGAAAAGGCCCGGTCGGGGTGACAGAAGTGATCTGGACCATCTGACCTTAAATCAGGCGTATCTCGCAATCCGGGATGAGTTAGCGGACGAAAAATATATGATTTTGGGGTAGAACGAGCTACTTTAGCCACCAACCTTGCTATGCCAGGGGTTGTGACGCTCGGAATTGCGAGAAACCCCTGATTTGACGGTCGTTTCCCTGTTTCATTTCGTTTTTACTATAAATAGTAAGTTTTAGTTTGCTTATAACTCTTTATCCGTCGGGCTTTAGGAGTTGCGCCCAACGTGAAAAGAGCTTAGAATAATTAGGAGAACAGGTTGGCGAAGCCAAATAGGACACTTACTATTTTTGGCCGAAAACTTGCGCACTAGTAGACATCACGACCGTCTATAAATAGTAAGTTTACTATTATAGTAAGTCGCGAATTCTAGGAGTCCTAGTTGTAGTTTGATTCTAATTTCTTTCCCATTGCTTAGTACCCTTATTTAAAGGGTTGTGAACTCGTTTTTATGGATTCATTAATCTATTTCAAATTTATTAGAATTTATTTATATTTCCTGCTCTCTTTTCTCGTGGATTCGAGAAAGTCTCTGTGAGGAGTCCAGAGAGAGGTTCCGTGGATCGGAATATTATCCTCTTGAGGAAGACGGTGCTCGACCTCACGTCCTCCCCTGCGTCACATTTGAATGGTAAATTTTAAGTTTTTAGTAAAATGTTACTATTTTTAGTCAGTTATAGTTTTTACTATTTTAGGGTTTGAAGAGTTTTGGAATATCTTAAAGTCTTTATTGGAGTTAATTAAAAAAAGTTAATTCAATTTATAAGTTAATTACTATTTTTAATAAATTTACTATTTATGAAAAAATTTACTATTAAGAAAATTATGAATTTAGGGTTTGAGGCTTATATAAGTATTATAAAAGTGCTTTGGAAACATTCTTAATTTCATTAATAATATCACTCTAATTTCTCAAATTTTAGAGATTCTCGCCTCTTTGTGGATTTAAAGCTATTTTTACAAAGAATATGGTGATCTTTTCTCTTTTATCTAAGCGCTCGCAAAGCGAGTTTTTTTTTTTAATTATTAGAGTGATCTTTTTTCCTGGGTAATGACGTCTAATAATTGACCGGGTATCAACAATCCTGCGAGCGGTGTTATGAAGAATTAAGTATTATCTTAGGCAAAGTGCAAAGCCTTTCAATAAGATTTTTTATAATCAATGCAATAGATAAAAGCGATGATTGTCTTATTGACTGAGGCTATGGTTCCAAACATATTTGTGGTAACAAATTATCCACAATCATTGAGGGGGCTCGTGGGCTGTTAGTTTGTGGCCAAATTCCTTTTAGTCAAGGGAAAGGGATTGAGCCAGTTTAGAAGTGATTAATTATTTTAGGGAAAGTATTATTTCAAAAAAGTTATAAATTTAGGATATGTGGCTTATATAAGTCATATGAAATGACTTTATAAATAGACTTTTGTCAATAATATTACTTTTAAAAAAATATATATATATATAGAGAGAGAGATTTCTCCCTTTTTGTGGATTCAAGGGTGATTTTTGAAAAGAAGCATGCACAGTTGAATGTCTTACTTGTTCAATTATTATTATTATTATTATTTTAGAAAAAGCAAGCAAGAAGTAACTCTCTTATCATTTACCCAGAGTAGAGCCCGGAAGAGACAGACAAAAGAGAGCCAAGAACCCTTAGAAGAAAAGAAAAAAGAAAAAGAAAAGAAAATGAGCACACACCCCAGGTTTGAGGGGAAAAAAGAAGAAAAGAAAAAGAAGAAGAAAAGGAAACGGAAAGAAGCTACCCAAAACATAAGGGCAAACACTAAATTATTATAGTTTTTAGTAATTAAGAAATTGCATTTATTTCCACAAATTATACTTTCATGGTAAAATTCATTTATTGAATGAAAAGTCTTTTAAGAGTAAACCGTAAAAATTCATTTATTGAACCAAAAGTCTTTTAAAAGAAAAGCCCTAAAAATTTTAGGAGCTTTTTACTAGTTATCATCGTTATTGTCATCATTTAGGCCTTAGCGCCCAACTAATTTGGGGTTGGCTACATGTATCTTTCAACATTCCACTCTGTCAAGGGTCATAACTTCAGCTAAACCGTAGGTCATCAAGTCTTTATTACTATCTTCATCCATTCCCTTTTGGGCCTTCCTCCCGCCCTTTTAGAAGCTCCAACTTGAACTAACTCACTTGTAATAGGTGCAGCTCTAAGTCTTCATTGCACATGACCAACCATAACAATCCATTTTCTTTGGTGCTACTCTTAAATTCTTTCAAATGCAATCATTTATAATTCTATCATTTCTCGCTTTTGCACTCATCCATCTCAGCATCCACATTTAATTTACGCTCATCTTATGAACACGTTGTTTCTTAATTACCCAACATTCTGCCCCATAAAGTGTAGTTGTTCTTATAGTTATCCTATAAAAGTTTTCCTTTATTTTGATTGGTACATGACAACCGCGTAAAATGCTAGAGGCACATCTCCATTTCTTCCACCCAACTTGAATAATATGGACAACACCCTCTACAATCCCTCCACTCTCATGAACCATCAATTTAGGATATCGAGAGTGTTCAGTTTAAGAAACTTTTTGGTAATAATCTTAATTACTTCCTTATTTCTACTCTTATTGTTATTACAATTGTACTTTATATACTTTGTTTTAATCTAGATAATTTTATATCTTTTAAATTCTAAACATATTATGGTGGGAACATTTGTTGCAAATGAACAATCACGCAAAAGAGATCAATCACGACAATATTTTATTGATATTTTTTGTGTTTTAATGGTAACACTATAATACTAAGTAATACAACCATAATACCAAGAAAGGTAACAAAATGTGTATTTTTTCCTCATACGCAAAGAATCCTTTATCAACATGTCTTTTACTTTTTCTAACACTAAAAACATAAGTTAAGGGAAAGAGGGAAAAATTCTAATGATTAAAATTTGTAAAACAATATATTTCTACAACAATATAGTTTTACATTAAGGAATTATTCAAAAAAAAATATAGTTAATTTTATATTTCCATCATTCCCATTATTTAATAAAACACTAAATAATGCTGATTAATAAGGTTTTAAAGAAAAAAAATGGTAGAGAAAGGTACCTTTGCAAGTGAGTTCCCATACAAATTCTGATAAACAGAAGCGACTGCAGCTAAATGGGCTCTGCTCCTTTGGGTGAAAATTTGGATAAAAGTCTTCTCTTCTGTTCCCCATTTTTTACCTTCTCCATCCTTATATAGCTTCTTAGCATCCTCTTCCACCAATGATTGATTGGCCACCGTTCCCTCATCACGTTCGGCATTTAAACATGCAATTAACAACTTCATAATAAAATAAATTTTATGATATTAGTTTTTTAAAAAGTAATGAAATTATCTCCTACTTCATTAAATGATTAAAAGTATTGGTTTTGATAGAACGTGGAGCCTTGTGATAGCTCCCATGTATCTCTGGTTCCCAGCTGGATGGCACATGTGTCAAAATCAAGTAAGGTTACTCATCAAGGGGAGCCAATTAGGTGTTACTACCCTTACCGTGGGGCCCACCTTGATGGTGTATTGTATATCCATACCGTCCATCCGTTTTTCATCCCATTTTAGGACGTGTCCCAAAAATTAAGCAGATCCAAATCTATGGTGGACAACACCGCAAGAAACAATGGTGATTGAGCACCCACCATTAAAAACTTCCTAGGGCCCATCTTAAGAAAATCCGTAATGTTAATTTACCATCCAACCTGTTGATAAGGTCAACCAGACCTGGATGAAGGAAAATAAAAATATGAGATTGATCCAAAACTTTTGTGGCCTACAAAAAGCTTTTAATGGTCATTTACCACTTTTTTCACTGGTGTGGTCCACCGGAGATTTGAATATTCTTAAGTTTTGGGATAACGTATTAAAATAAGCTGAAAAAACCAGATAGATGGCGTGGATATACAACACATTCATCAAGGTGGGCCCCACATGATAAGGATAACGCTCTTCTAAGGTGCTACTCGGGTAACACCTAATATGCTCCCATTCTGACCAACATAATTGTTGGACGAATGTTAATTTTTTGGTCCATGTATGTTTGTAATGTTATCTTACGTAATGAATAGCATGGATCTATGACACGTACTCTAGCCACTGAGATTTCTAACATGTGTTCCTCCCCTCACATCAGGGCCTCTCGTTAAATCATGGCCCACTAAAGGAGGAGAAAATCTCTAATACTCCAGCAGTATGATGGAGGATATGTTGGTACTAAGAAATTGCATACATGACACATAAATAATGCAAAATCAAACTATCCCAGTTATGGGTCCTACTTTCAATGCATCATGAATAAAAAGTACGCCTCATCCAATTATTTGACTAATATTGTACGGTTATAAATGGAAATATCCAACCATCCTATTTCAACACAGAAGTGTCCACTAATCATAGTTTGGAATTGTTCAACCAATTTTATTTTGATATGATGAATTATAGAATGTGGGTTTCACAATTTAGTCGGTTAATTTATTATGCCATGGTAAAGTTTTTGATTGCGTGCATATCAAGTGCCATATTCTGCCAGATTATCAAATAACTCACTTAAATAAAATGTTGGGGCTAGGGTTCTCGGGGGGCCGGGCTGGCCCGTCGGGCTATCAGGCCTGGCTTGCCTCGGGCTGAGCTTGGGTCGGAGTATCAAACTCAAGGGCTAGGCTCAGGTTCAAAATTAAGGCCTGTTTCTCAATCGGGCTGGATTTAAACATTGTACAAGAACATGTCAGCCCTGGCCGAGTGTGGTTCTTTAGGGTTTGAAAGGGCAATTTTATAACACGCACAAATATAAAAATCCTCGTTTACTCATGTTATTGCTCCAACCCATGCCTTCCATCACTCTCTCTCTAGTTGCTCCAACCGTACCAACCCTCATGATATGGTGCGGGCCCAGCATAAATACTGCAGGCCCAGCTTACCCAGCCTGGACTATTTTTTCTTGTCATGGGTCTTAGCTGAGCTTGCACTTATGTTGAATACTATGGGCCGGGCTTAGATAGAGTTTGGCCCGACCCAAACCCAACCGGCTGACAACCCCAACTACAATATGTAAAGTGACACGTGAAAGACAATCATCTAATTGCATGACTACCAACTTACACAAGCAACAATGGATGGGCATCGACAAGATTGGACCCTCCAAATCCTAGGCTCCAATATAGATGGAAG
>JAJHSJ010000014.1:8893603-8955144 GCA_021015155.1 Magnolia officinalis | reverse complement strand
GTGTGACGCAGGGATGAACGTGATGAGGATAAATACTCCGAATCCACGGAGCTTCTCTGGACTCCTCACAGAGACTTCCTCGAATCCACGAGGAAAGAAAGCAGAAAACAAAATAATTTCTAATAAATTCGAAACTGATTAATTAATTCATAAAAACGAGTTCACAGCCCTTTAAATAGGGGTGCCAAGCAATGGGAAAGAAATCAGAATCAAACTACAACTACAAACTCCTAGAATTCGCGACTTACTATAAATAGTAAACTTACTATTTATAGACGGTCGTGATGTCTACAGTGCGCAAGGTTTTCGGCCAAAAATAGTAAGTGTCCTATTTGGCTTCACCAAACGTTCTCCTAATTATTCTAAGCTCTTTTCACGTTGGGCGCAACTCCTAAAGCCCAACGGATGAAGAGTTATAATCAAACTAAAACTTACTATTTATAGTAAAATTGAAATTAAAACAGGGAAACGACCGTCAATCCAGGGGTTTTTTGCAATTCCGGGCGTCGCAACCCTGCATAGCAGGGTTGGTTGGCTAAAGTAGCTCGTTCTACCCCAATAATATCATACAAAATCTTTTACGTCAGATAACTCATCCGGATTGCGAGATACGCCTGATTTAAGGTCCAATGGTCTGGATCACTTCTGTCGTCGACCGGGCCTTTTCTGATCCCATCTTGGCCATGTAACTATTCGCGACCCGCTCTACATCAGTCTCCTCCACTTCAAAAGAACTCGTCCTCGAGTTCTCGTCATGCTCTGGTTCATGATACTCGGAAGGTCCGCGACATTGAAAGTCCGTGAGATCGCCATGTCATCTGGAAGATCAACAACCAGGCGTTGTCATTGATCTTTCGAATGATTGGTACCGGTCCAATCTTTTTATTCTTCAACTTTTATACGTTCCGGTTGGAAATCTTTCTTTGCGCAGATGGACCATTACTTGGTCGCCCACCTCGAACACTTTTCGTCGCCGATGCTTGTCCGCTTGCTCCTTATACTTCTCGTTCGAGGCATGTAACTTGGTTTGTACCTCCGCATGAATGCTCATGATCTTGTCTGCCATATGTTCTGCTGCAATGCTCATGCCTGGGAGCTTGGGCAGAGGGACCAAGTCTAGTGTGTGGCGAGGTACTCGTCCGTAAATAACTTGGAACGGGAATTTTCCCTGTCGAGCGGTTCACCATGTTGTTGAATGCAAACTCCGCTTGAGACAAAGCCAAATCCCACTGCTTCAGTTTTTCTCCTGAAATACATCGAAGAAGGTTTCCCAACGTGCGATTCACAACCTCAGTTTGACCGTCAGTTTGTGGGTGGTAGGCACTGCTGAACTGAAGTCGTGTATCGAATCGAGTCCACAAAGTCCGCCAAAAGTGGCTTATGAACTTCGTGTCACGTTAGAAGTAATAGTCTTGGGAACCCCGTGTAGCCGCACAATTTCTCTGAAGAATAGATTTGCCACGTGTGTTGCATCGAGAGTCTTTTTGCATGGAATAAAGTGCGTCATCTTGGAGAAACGATCTACTACCACGAACACCGAATCCATGCCGCGTTGTGTTCGTGGCAGACCAAGCACGAAGTCCATTGATAAATCCTCCCAAGGACCGTCAGGACAGGTAACGGGGTGTAGAGGCCCGTATTCTGAGATTGCCCCTTGGAGGTCTGACAAACATGACAACGTTGTACGGCTTTTCCCACATCACGTACTAATTGCGGCCAGTAATACCCTCTTCCACAAGAGCTCGCGTCTTGTCTCGCCCAAGTGTCCACCGAGGCCACCTCCATGTAGCTCCTGAATAATCTGTTCCCTCAGGGAACTTTGGGGGATGCACAATCGATTCCCTTTGAAGAGAAAATCGTCCTGTATATGAAGGTCGCTGGGTGACCTTCTTGGCACTTCATCCAAGAATCTTTGAAGTCTTCATCCTCGGCATACAGCTCCTTGAGACAGTCGAAGCCGACCACCTCGTTGCTCATTGTAACAAGTAATGATGCACGACGGCTAAGTGCATCAGCCACCTTGTTCTGCTTCCCTAACTTGTGCTTCAGAACGAACGTGAATTCCTATAAAAACACACCCACCTAGCATGCACACGATTCACGTTAGTCTGACTATTAATAAACTTTAATGCTTGATGGTCAGTGTACAGAACAAACTCTCTTTGAATCAGATAATGTCGCCAATGTCGCAGCGCTTGAACAACTGCGTACAACTCAAGCTCATAAGTCGACCACTTCTTTCGGGCTTTGTTGAGCTTCTCGCTGTAGAAGGCTACCGGCCTGCCTTCCTGTGATAATACTCCTCCAATTCCGATGTATGAAGCGTCACACTCAACCTCAAACAATTTGTCGAAATTAGGAAGCACTAAGACCGGTGTTGTAGATAAACGATGCTTGATCTCATGAAAGCTCTTGTCAGCTTTATCGGTCCACTGGAACGATCCCTTTTCATGCAATCTGTTATGGGCGCGACTATGGTGCTAAAATCTCGCACAAATCGACGATAGAAAGTCGCCACCCGTGAAAACTCCTAACCTCATGAATGTTTGTCGGGATCGGCCATTCCATAATAGCTCGCACCTTTTCATCGTCCACACGAATGCCTGTGGACGTTACAATAAATCCTAGAAATAATAGGCTGTCAGTTAAAAAACTACACTTCTTCAAGTTGAGGTACAACTTGTTAATTTGTAGGACCTACAGCACTTACCTGAGATGTTTCCTGTGCTCCGCCTCATCCTGGCTATATATCAATATGTCATCAAAATATACTACCACAAATCGACCAGTGAATGGTTTTAGAACTTGATTTATCAAACGCATAAAAGTACTTGGTGCGTTCGATAGGCCGAAGGGCATGACCAGCCACTCATACAACTCTTCCTTGGTCTTGAATGTCGTTTTCCACTCATCACCGTCGGGTCGGATACAAATCTGATGGTACCCACTCCTTAGATCAAGTTTAGAGAACACCTTGGACCCTTCTAACATATCAAGCATGTAGTCTAACCGTGGTATTGGGAACCGATATTTGATGGTGATTTTGTTGATTGCCCGGCTGTCGACACACATGCGCCAGCTTCCATCTTCTTTTTTTTGCGTTAATGCTGGTACGGCACATGGGCTCATGCTCTCTCTCAGAGACCCTTACGGATCAATTCCTCCACTTGCCCCTGAAGTATCTCACACTCCTTCGGACTCATCCGATAATGAGGGCGGTTGGGCAGGCTAGCCCCAGGGACGAGGTCTTGTGATGTTGGATGTCCCTCATGGGGGCAATCCATCAGGTAAATCCTTAGGCCAGACTTCTTTGAATTCGTTTAGCAACAGCCTTAAGCTTGGAGGGATGTTTGAGGGTTCCTCTTCCTCGCCCTTCACCACCACGGCGTATACCTCGCCGGTTTCCTTGGATTCCTCCATGAAATCCCGAATGGTCAAGAGGGAACTCCCCTCCACTTTAGAAGCTTTAGGGTGGTTCTCTGGTGCCATAGGGGCAAGGATTATTTTTCGATTATCCTTGACGAATATGTGGACATTATCTCGTCCCCGATGGGTCGCATCACGGTCCGACTGCCAGGGTCGACCGAGTAGCATATGACAAGCTTCCATGTCGACCACGTCACAAAGTATTTGATCCTTATAATTTTTGCTAATTGAAAACGAGATAGTGCATTGTTCAGTTCCCTTGGTCTCATTCACCTTTTTTATCCAGCCAATTGAGTACGGGGAAGGATGTTTCATCGTTGGTAGCCGCAGCTTGTTCAACATCATTCTTGAGACGATGTTCTCGCTACTACTGCTGTCTATGATCACATCACAGACCTTTCCGTTGACAGTGCACCGAGTACGAAATATATCGTGTCACTGTGGATGTAATTCCTTTCGTGGGGCATACAGTAATCGCCTCACAACTAGAAATTCGCCACGATCCTCGTCCGTCACTTCATCTCCACCTGCTGTTTCTTCAGTGGTTTGTTCATGTTCGTCAAAGCCATGGTCTTCTTCTGCGGCCTCATCTTCAGTGCCCCCTTCGTTTATAGTCAAGTGTGCTGCAGGACATTGAGGGCAAGTATTTGATAAGTGGCCTGGCTGGCCACATCGCTAACAATTGTTCGACCTTGGCCGAGCATAAGGATTTGGAACCCTACTCGGGCCCGCTGTTGTGGGTGTTGTACGTTGAGGTCTAGATGAGCCGCTCCCCGTATCACGGTTTGCGGTTGTAAGAAGTTGAGGACGTTCTCCTACTGGATCTTTTCCTCGTGCCAGCATTGGATCCTGCGTGGGACCCGTCACGAAGGGTCGAGTTGAAGGATATGGACGAGCAGGAGCTCTTGCAAGTTGTGTTTCTGCCCTACCCACCAATTGAACTGCTTCATCCACGATCCCGACTGGGTACATTTGAACTCGGTCCTGAATTGTCGGACGCAACCCACCTATAAATCGTGCCACTTTCTGTGACTCAGATTCTGACAGATCGTTTCGTGTAGCCAACCGCTGGAATTCTTCTGTGTAATCTGTGACGGTTCGATTTCCTTGTCGGCAATTTTGATATTGCTGGAATAGTATATGCTCATAATCACTGGAGAGAAATCGTGATCGAAGAAGACGTCTCATTCGTGGCCATGATGAGATAGACGCCTTGTTCTGACAGGCTCGTGAGAGTTGTAATTGTTCCCACCATGCAAAAGCACCAGATTTTAATTTAAACACTACCAATTTTACCCTTTTATGATCTGGCACGTCCATATAATCAAAATATCTCTCTACTTCGGCTAACCAATCGAGGAAATCTTATATACGTAATAAACCATTAAAACTAGGAAGTTCAACCTTACCTCGGTAGACTCTTTCAGCACGATCTAGATGATCGCCTCCATGAATTGGTCGTCGGGTAAAACCCTCATTAAGGTCTTCGTCGCTAGAACTTGAATCATCTGGTGTAGCCCTACGGTTTACCACTGGTAGTGCTCTACGGAAATCGGGGTTGCGTCGTACAGCAATCATGGGTGGTGTAGCCACCATAAGTGGTGGAGCACTGCCTAGGGCTCGGGGCAGAAGTAGCGCATCTGCAAGACGGTCGAGCGTTACCTGCAGCCCTTGCATGGTCAACTGACTCTCCTGGTGGAAAGCTTTCATTCTTTCTGAAAGATAACGAATCCCTGGATCACCGTCCACAGGATTTTGATTCATACCTTCGTTGTTTGCCATCGGCCCGAGGGAAATCCTTACTTTGATACCAATTGATGCAGGGATGAACGTGATGAGGATAAATACTCCGAATCCACGGAGCTTCTCTGGACTCCTCACAGAGACTTCTCGAATTCACGAGGAAAGAAAGCAGAAAACAGAAATAATTTCTAATAAATTTGAAACTGATTAATTAATTCATAAAAACGAGTTCACAGCCCTTTAAATAGGGGTGCCAAGCAATGGGAAAAAAATCAGAATCAAATTACAACTACAACTCCTAGAATTCGCGACTTACTATAAATAGTAAACATACTATTTATAGACGGTCGTGATGTCTACTAGTGCGCAAGGTTTTCGGCCAAAAATAGTAAGTGTCCTATTTGGCTTCACCAAACCGTTCTCCTAATTATTCTAAGCTCTTTCACATTGGGCGCAACTCCTAAAGCCCAACGGATGAAGAGTTATAATAAACTAAAACTTACTATTTATAGTAAAATTGAAATTAAAACAGGGAAACGACCGTCAATCCAGGGGTTTTTCGCAATTCCGGGCATCGCAACCCGGCATAGCGGGTTTGGTTAGCTAAAGTAGCTCTTCTTTCTACCCCAAATCATATATTTTACGTCAGATAACTCATTCCGGATTGCGAGATAAGCCTGATTTAAGGTCCAATGGTCTAGATCACTTTTGTCGTCGACCGGGCCTTTTCTGATCCATCTTGGCCATGTAACTATTCGCGACCTACTCTACATCAGAGTGGGTGTGTGAGTAAAAATAAAATGTAGAGCTTGATGATAACTTTCCAATAATGTTTTTTGTACATACAAAATGGACAACAAATCATAAATTATAATTGTCAGAAATTCAATTGTGTACTAACCCTTGGGTTGAATTCTCTAACCTGATTTCCTTTGATCCTAACTGTCTATATGATTTCCTCTACCTCATCTTACATCATATTTAAATTGAGTCTAACTAAGATGAAGAGAAAAGCTACATATAATATTGATCCAAAAGCTTATGTGGGGCTGAGAAGGTTTTTCAGCGATGCCTCATTCTTATATATATATATATATATATATATATAGCTTGGCATGCATGGTTGAATTTTTGATCGGCCAACTTTTTTTTTTTTTTTGCTCACATTCAAACTCAGGATTGGCTGTAAGATGAATGAAAATATCATTAGAATTTCAAAATCTCACGCCATATTTGCCGCAGCGGCTGGAGAACCCTTGCAAAGGGTTGCTTCTACCTTTTTAGAAGGAAGAGCACTAAGTCATGAACATGTTAGCTCCTTAACTCCAATGCCCATGCGGGAACTAGTGCAATGGTCCAACACTATTAGAGTCATCCCTCCTACCATTAACACTAATAGGAACTTACTGAAAATGCAAAAGATTGTTGAGATACCACAAGAGAGTGTGAAGAGGAATTTACAATCACTTAAAGTGCTTGAGTATTTTACAAATGAGGTCTCCTCATATAGACCTAAGAGAAATCTAAAAATTCTAATCTAAGGCCAAATTTGTACCAAATGGTACTCATTCAACTACTAGAAAAGGTCTAGAAAAGTTTTAAAATTTTTATATAAATCTAGCTCAAGACATTTATAGAGATTTTCAGAACTTTCTAAGAATCTCTACAAAAGTTTATTACATTCTAGAATACTTTAAAACTCATATACAAGTATATTAGTGTAAGAGGTGGCTAAAAATTTACTTAGTCATGACAAAACCTCTAAACCTATGACAACTAGCTAGGAAAATGGCTATTTTATACTTCTAAAGAAATGAATCAGCTGTGGACAACTTAAACAAGTGGACTTTTCTAATTAATTTTGCTCCAAGTCATCTTCATGATATGGCCCACCATTTTCAGGACTGAGATATTCCACCAAAGTGACACATTATTAGAATATAAAAGCAGTGTATCTAACATTTCCCCACCTAAAAGAAAGAGCATTAACTAATTAAAGTGGTTGCGTCGTGTCTGCTTCCTAAATAGATTCTTTTGGCAGCTTGCTTTGTTGTGATACACGAGGATGTGAGCAATATAATTATAAAACCTGAAAAGTCAACTCAAAACTTGGCCGAGTCAACTCGAGTAGATGAGAAATCGAGCCAAGTCACTGTTTAACTTGCTGAGGAGCCTACTCGGTCAACTTAGCATAACTTGAACTGAGTCATTCGGGTTGAATCAAACGACAATAATTTTATTTTATTTTTTCTGAAGTGCTAACCGTGTTGCCAATAGTGATGAGTACGGCCAACCTAGGAAGTTTTTAATGGTGCGATGTAGGGATGAACGCGATGAGGTTGATCACCATCTTCATCAAGGATAACTACAAATTCACCTAGCTTCTTTACTCCTCAAAGAGACTTCAAGAATCCATGAGGAAAAAGTAAGAAAAATATAAATAAATTCTATAAAATTCGTAATTTGATAGATGAATGAAATAAACGAGTTCACAACCCTTTAAATAGGGATACTAAGAAATGGGAGAGGTTTCACAATCAAACTACAACTAAAACTCCTAAAATTCGTAACTTACTATTTATAGATGGTCGTGATGCCTACTAGTGCGCAAGGTTTCCAGCCAAAAATAGTAAGTGTTGATGACAAAATCTGGATCACCCTCCACTCCTTGCGATGCTTCTCGGGTGGACCCTGGTCCTGCACAAAGGGTGAACAAAGGAGACCCTAGCTAAGCCGGGGGACCCTCTAATGCCTAAGTCAGGTCAAGGGAATCGGGGTCTAAGTTGAAAGGTAGAGGGAGAGTATAAGATATTGCGTACATGTAGCAATGGGGTCTTATTGTATGTATACATGACTGTCAGACGGTTTAGGTCCGTTAATCTCGGCACGATTCACTCAATCAGTGGGATTTTCGAATCGTGAGGATATCGTACGCAATTCAAGGATCGTGTAGAAAATTATGCACATCATGCATATCGGCGAGCGAAGTAACCGGCCACGTCCACTTATGGTAGTTTCTAAGCTTAACTCATGGAGCGCTCACCTCAGGATCCAGCCTTGGCTCAGTCCTTCTGGCAGATAAGGTCTCAATCAGACTGGTTACAAGCCTTCATCGAACAGTGGCCACATTTACAGTCCGAGCCGACTTTTTCATGAGGTCCGAGGTGAAGCGTCGAGCCTATTCTATCGAGTTGGGTTTCCTCCTATTTTGGTCTCAGATCGTCTTAAGCTAAATCGGTCATTAGTCTCAGAGCCGAAACAACTTTGCGACTTATCGATGAATCTTTCAATTGTGGGCATCGCATAGGGTAGTCGTCTGATTGGGTCAGCATGACGTCGGCCCTCGGAATTATAAGGGGCTCTGTAACGCCCTGAAAATCGGGGGTCGAGTAGCAACTCAACTCCTGAGTTCCAAAACATCACTTATGCAACATATATGCTTATGATTAAATGTTGTCTGTGTTAGTGCATTAATTATGAGTAGGATTATACCAAAATAGTAATTCATACTCCAGATCAGTTGTAAAAACGCAAGCGGAAGACTGAAAGATATAAATAAACATATATAAGTCAAAAGATCATGATCGGTCTCCAGAGTATGAATATAGCACTGAGTCACTGTGTACATGTAATATTACAAAGGTCAAAAGTATCCAAAATGGTTCAACTGTAATAAAACCCTGTAATCCCGCTGACCAGGAGAACCTAAGCGAAGTCATCGGAGAACTGCATATAAGAGTACTCGTCCTGATCGTCGTAGTGATCAGGCTCTGCCTTAGGGGTCACGCTGTCATCTGAAATCAAGACAGAGTCTGGTTGGTGTTTAAAACACCGTCCCGTAACGTGGGAGTGAGTGATCAACTCAGTGGAACAATAAAGCAAAGGTTAACATGTTATCAATTCAATCAAGCAGTAATGATAAAGAAGTAAATCACACATCCCTAAGTACTCTTATTAATACAAAAATGGTATGAATGTATAATGCATGCCCTCACTTATGCTCCCTCAGCGACTTCATCTCACATTTACGCATGAACAACACTGTCTCAGTGCTTGACCTGCTACGCCTGAATGCACGCGTAATGCGGTCCATGCATATGATTACCAAGTTTTTATTAGTCCTTTTCATACAGCAGGGTTGGGAAACTAAGGTACCTCTCTTATATCAATACTCAAACAATGATCCATTCTAGGGTCGTCAGTCCTAGTAAATCTCATACGATGTTGCGGTTCTAGGTCGCTGCAAAGGGCTCGTCGCCAAATCAATACGGGCCTAGTGTATACTCTGATTACTACGGAAAAGCTCGTCACCTCTACACAGGTTCAGAGTATGCTCGAGGTCACTACAAAGGGCTTGCCTAGGGCTGCCAGGGCTGTTACACGGAATCATTACACCACTCTCCCATCACCCATCACGGTTTTGTTACCAAAACAGTGTAGGCCGACAACTCAAATACAGTGTTCCATACCACCATATTCGGCTCACAAGTCTGGGTTGCTCACTGGTCACTACAGGGAGGTTCGTCGCCCCAGCGTAGGCCGACAGCTCGACCACGGTGTCCCATACCACTATGTCCAGCTCATGAGTCTTAGCGGATCGAGGTACCAAGGTTAACGGGATTCCACTAGTGAGTTTGGTACCTTAGGTTCAAGCAGTAGCGTCTATACATAGTGAACATACATCGGCACATCCGGTTACTTGACGGGATCGACTAGCACGAGCGCACCTAAAGTTGATCGACATGAAGTGCATAAGCTCTCCGCGTAGCCTAACCACTGCCGACAACTTTAGTACGACTCGGATTCGTCAAACACGTCCTACGGGGCGAATGAATCTCAGCCACAACTTCAAGCCTGTTACCGATTGCCTGGACTATAACATAGCCCCAATCACATTCAATCCTTAACCAGAAAAACAAGTGGAATAGTCAAAGCAGAATTAACAAAGTAATTCAACATGTTAACAAGCATGTTATAAAGCACAATATAAGCAGGAAATACAAACACATACATTTCATGAGTAAGTGATTAAATTAAACAACTTGTATGGAGGAAATCATACACATCTCTAAGGTAGTTGAGAATCCTATCTCAACCCCTACCCTAAGCACTATCATCTAAGTACTTATTCATACAAGCATTTTCACAAACACTTAGAATACACGTTATAACATACGTAACGTATATTGGCCAAAACATGTATTAAGGCGAATTCTTTCGCCGAGTAAGTATTACACACATACCTAGCATATACATACAGTAATTAATCATGGCAAACACACTTTCATATTTTGTACGTATACAGTATTTTCTACAAATATACAAAATACACTAGACGCCATAATTTGCATACATAACTGAATCGCAAAACGAACATCGCATTTGACATGTGAAATAACACCCAGATCATGAATCTATCATTATCCGACATTGAAAGCGTTAAAAACCATAACCTAAGCGTCTATAGTCCGCACCTTATGCCGTAGAAGCGAGTAACGGACTCAGTTTAAACACCAAGTCATTAACAACAGTAGAACAACAACCTATGACATGAAATAAGTTAACTATTTCATCACTTACACTAGTTGGATCTCTAGAACTGATTAGGGTTAGGATTTCTTACCCGAAAATGGAATCAGAATCGCCGGAAAAGCGATACGGTAGTGATGGATAGACACGTAGAATAGCAGGATAGAACAATAGGAATCTCCTCCCACTTCTCTCACACTTTCTCTCTCTTTACTCTCTTCTCTCTCCTAGGGTTTTCTCAAATTCGTATGGAGTGAATGAGAGAGGGTTTAAGGTCCTTATATAAGCCCAGAATTGCCGAAAATAGGCCCAGGGCCAAGGCATACTTAGGTTATGTCCAAAGGGAGGCTGTTCTGTCTCAACGGAGCACTTCAGGAGCCCCCCTTGAGCCAAAGGTCGAACTTAACCTCCCTGACTATGGATCTAGGTCGGGTTAAGTTTTCATTCCAGTCAGGTTCCCAGATCACACGTGGCGGACCAGTTTCAATTCAACGGTCACCGGAACTCGATCAGGATTACAAGCACACTGCCATGTGTATGAAATTTCTCCTGATCCGAGGGTGTATTTGAGTCAGATTCTGACGGTCTGATTGCTCATATCAGGCCCGCAAGCGACAAGTCTCAGATTACTTAAATTATATGTAATTTCTAAAGAAAACCACGTTTTCTCACACACTTCACTCCGAGCTCAAGCGAATAGGCCCGGGACACTATCTGGATTTGATTTCCGAGATGGTTGTCAAGCCTAGCAAGGCGGTCCTAAGAGCTTAGTCTGGTGGTCATCGGACTTTCGACGTGCGGTCCAGATCCGATACGGAGTTTCAATGTGTTCCTGAGAGCAACTGGGTAATGAGATTGATCCTAGATTTTAGGATAACCTAGCATCAATGATTCTACAAGTTTTGGGCCTTGCAGATCGTATTTAAAGTGAATCAAGCAGATTTCATAGCTAAACTAGTTTAACACTTAGTTACTTTTGTCTAATTCCTAAAGGATTTGATCCTGAGTGATTTCTGCCTGAGGTGGTACTCGGGTCTTTGTATAGAATTTTCTGAGACATTACAGGCTCGGATCTTCCCATAACAAAGCCCCCTGCTCTTTAAGATAGGTTACGGACTCGGAGAGTAAGCATATGGAAGATCAACTGCCTCATCTGTTGAACCTTTCATGCATGTCGTTATTATCATGATTTTGAAATTTTGAAACGTTGTGCCCTCAGGGTTTATCGCCCACGGGCCAACATTCAGCGACTGTGTGGCGTCGGTTACTATTTCGAATCGTCGTCCGCCTATGGCCTATTGCCACGTATACCCTGATTAGCGTTTCGGACAGAGCTTTCCTTACTCGGGCGTCGTTTCATTTATCTGAAACACGCCGCTCGATGTCAGAGACATACTACTCGACAGAGCCCTAGCCAATAGTGTGCGGCCACGTAAGCTCCGAAGTCGGCTCGCGACAATTCGGTTGCGGCCATCATTTCTTGTCATTAATGCAGAGATTTGGCAAGGTCTATATAAGCCTACTTCGGAGACCTCAGTTTACTTCTGCGCTTTGTGTTTGAGTTGTTACCGGAGGAGGCGATTTTTGGCAAGGGCGATTCCGACCGATCAAGGTTTTCCGATAAGCGATTCCGACCGATTAGGCCTTTCCGGCAAAAACGATTCCCGGTGATCGTCCGGTGAGTCTTCTTCCTTGTGTCTCTCTACATTCCTTCCTTTTAAGATGTCGTCTGACCTGGAGACCGTTCGGGATTATGATGATGATTCCGAGTCGAGGAGTTCTGATGGCGGGAGAGGGGCCTCTGAAGGTCCCTTTGAAGTTGTACCCCTATTCCTCTGCCCCGAAAACTGAAGGAGACGGGGGCTCGGACTCGTCGGGGTGGCAAAAAGAAAACTGCTCAAGCCCCCAGAACCACAACTACCGAGGCCGCTGAGATGTCAGCGAGTGGGCGGGCCTTAGAGGTAGTCTCAGGAGGCTCCGTACTATCGGAGTCTCAAATGGAGTGGATCCGCTTGAAATTTCAAATCCCAGACTCTGTTCATATAAGGGTCCTAGAGCCTCTTGATACGGCTGGCGCACCTGCTAATGGAGAGTTGTCATTTTTCTCTGTGCGCTGCAATGTGGGCTCCGACTTCCTTTGCATCCCTTCGTCCGAGCCATAACATCCTACCTCGGACTGGCTCCCGGGCAATTTACCCCCAACGCTTGGAGGGTATTAATTTCTTCCTATATCATCTGGAGTCAAGTCAAGAATGTAGAGCTGACCCCAAAGGAGTTAATGAGTTTGTTCTTAGTCAAGCACAATAGCCAAGAACCATGGTACTACTTTGCGACCCAAGGCAGCAAAGGGTCAAGGTTAGTGATGAATCTTCCGTCTTCCAACAAGGACTGGAAGAATAAGTGGTTTTGAGCTGCGGGCGAAAGGGAGGCGCCAGCAGCGGAGCTCGGGACTCTGATAACTCGGGTCCCCACCCGATTTTCAAAACCAAGTCAGACTTTAAGCATTTTCTTCCTTTATACCCTTATTTCTTTACTCCAGTCAGACTGAAGCTCTTTTTATCCTTGTAGATTTCTCAAGGGGTTTACCTCTCCTCACCTCAAACCAAAAATTCAAGTTGTCAAAACTAAGGCACGTTCGGGGGAGCTTCGCTCCTGGTCGGACCTGATCACTGCCGCCAACCTTCATTGGTCCGAGTTGTGCAAGTCTCAACCTCTCTCGACGTCTTTCAATAAGTTCTTCTACTGTTTCTTTAGGAGGGGTTAAACTTACTCGCTTGGTTGCTGATTTATTGTTTCTTGTGTAGGCATGGCCGAGGCATCTGGTTCTCGGAGGAGGAAAATCGCCCCAATGGCAGAGGAAATGCTGAGGGCCGAGTCCCGGACAAAGACCACCGTTCAGACGAGGTAGCCCACTCCTTGCGGGGAGGGCCCCTCTGGTCCAGTTTCAGTTTTTATGGCTCCACCTGCAGCCCCGATTCCTACCGCAACTCCAATTGTAGTGTCCGCTGAGACCCGAGTCCCAACAATCATTGTTCCAACTCCAGCTACCATAACTCCTTCAGCAACCATAACTCCTTCCCCAGCAACTATAACTCCTTCTCTTCCGCCAACAGTCGTTCCCCTCATCGAGGAGGTGTTGAGGGTCGAATATTGCATATTAGACCCCAGCTACGGCCTGGATTTACGAGCATGGTACCGTTTAACAGCCTGTTTTTAATCGTATTTGTGATACAGGACGTAATTGCAAGCTTGGACCGAAAAGGACGCTAAAAATATGGATTTAATGCTCTGATGATGCCAAGGCAAAGGACGGACTCCAGGGGTCCGAGATCGACGGATTCACATGCCAGGGATCCGAGGAAATCAAGCCGTTCACGTTAAAAATGGCCCGAAACTGGTCTGGAATGCAAGATCAAAGGGTTACCGCCATCCGATTGACACGGGACTTCATACATGGGATGTGAGCCATAAATCAACCGTACATATTAAATTTCAGCCATTGAAGATCTCAGAAAGGGGGCCAACGGACAGATCAGCCCATTAATCTTCAATTTGGGGCCCACCTGATATGTGGATATGCTTCAATTTTGGTTTCAACCCCTCTTATTAGATGAAAAAGAGGATGGACGGATCGGATTTCTTATATACATCACAGTGGACCCCATATGTACATCGAATGTACACGGTGCTTAAGTGCACTCGCCGTGCACTGGATATCCCAAAATCGGTCAGCTAACGCTGACCGATTTCATCTTCTCCTATTCAGAAAGAACGGACAGCGTCCTACGCTGTCCGTCCGTTTCTCAGCTGTGGGGTCCCACTCGCCACCTGCAGTGATGATCTGAACCGTCCATTGTATCAAGATGGTGGGCGTGAACATCGCCTAGGTGGCGAAATCTCGGAAGATAATGGAGAGTGGATTTCAACTGTTAAAACGGATGATTAACGGTGGAATAAAAGATCAAGTGGGCCACATTGAAATCAAACCAAAATCACCCTTCCTGGACGGTTTTTCGTCCTGAAGCTAGTGGACGGCGTGGATTTTTTAGAAAAGGAGCGGAATGGGACCCACCGATTTCACAGCGTAAGAGCGAAAGTTCTGTTTCGCGGTCCGGGAAATCCGGAGATTGCGGGCAGCTGTGGGCCACCGTCCGTGATCTGAAGATTGATCTGGACCGTCCATCATGCAGAGGGCTGCGAGCTAGTCAAAACCACGTTGACCATGTGCATTCATACTCACATACGCACTGGGTTCAGCGGTCACAATTGGATAGCCTGCACCGATTTCAGCAGGAGTTTCGCACCTGGGTCGCGCCAACAGGCGATTAAAAACACCCTTTTGTGGTCGAATTTCTGAGGGCCAGACAATGGATGGAGTGGATTTCATAAAAGGCAACTAAAGTGGGCGCACCAACACTTCAGCACAAGAAAAGTTGTAGTTGCTGCGTAAACATTAAACTCTCCTCCGTTCGCATCTGTTCATGACTCCAGCATGGACTCTCCCTTCCATGGTCCCTTGCTATTGTTATAAAAGGGGGAGAGATCAGTTGAGGCAAGGGTTGAGCATCACTTGGGACGGCTGGAGTTTTTGGCTTGGCTTTAAGCTGGGACGTGGAGCTGGGACTTGTGGAGCAGCAGGCTGGAGAAGTACTTAAGGTTTTTTTTTCTAGTTTTATTTTTTATGGAGAGATTTGGCCCATCCATGTCAGGCTAAACCTCTTAGCTAGGGCTAAGAGGTGAAGCTTGTAGTGGGATGGGAGATTTAATGTTATGTTTTTAACTTGTTTTTAATCATGAATTTGAATTTGATATTTGTTTTATTAAGGGAATATTTTAGTCTTTAATGGTCTGTTGTGACTGAAATTACAATGGGTCTGCAATGGCTTTGAGTATTTCCCTTGCCTTTTAATGTTTATGACGTCAGGAAGCCCTGTTGTTCACCATCGTCTCCTGGGCATGGTTGGATGACGGTACCCTTCCTAATCTTTATAAACATGTTGACTGGTTGGTAATTAGTTTAATTCTGTTGTTTGCTTTGTCTCCTGGGCATGGTTTGGTGATGGAATCCATTCTAATTCATATACCTCTCATCTCTTGAAAACTATATCAACATCAGTTCATTTAATTTCCATGATTTGTGATACAGGCATAAATCTCCTTGATCTCTACAAGTGGATCCTCTGAATCCCTAGTCTCCCTTCCTCTGAATTTTCTTAAGTTTTAGAATTATTTCACAATTATTTCTCAATTGTTATTTGATTTAGAATTCATCTTAGTCTAGTTCTAGTTCTAGTTAGTTTCAGACTACGTACAGGTTTCAGTCCCTGTGGATTCGACCTCGGTCTTACCGAGTTTATTACTACATCACAACCCTACACTTGGGGAGTGAACAAGTTTTTGGCGCCGTTGCCGGGGACTGACGGCTACGATTTTTTGTAATTAATTAGTCTTAGGATTAGTTTAAGATTAGGATTTCTTTTCTAACTTTAGTTTTTAGTTTTTTTTTTGATTTCTAGAAACTAACCTGTTTTCCTGTTTTGTAGGATCCTGACATACACTTTTAATTCGGTAATTTCTTTCTAAATTCTTTCTCTTTTTTCTGGATCTCATATTGCTGTAGGATTATTTTATTCTTAGGATTAGATTCAGAATTAGGGTTTTACTATGCAAGAGTTGGAACGTATATGTGCTGAGATAGCTAAGGAATCTTGGGAAAATTTTTTGATGTATGAAGATAATGATGGAAAACAGCCTATGCCTCAAATATTTTCTGAAAATTACTTCAACCAATTGAAACATGATGCTCCACCGATTAAGAAGTCCTTACGTGATCATATGCAAGAGAACAATTACACCCCACGGATTAACAAGACAGTACGTGAATGTTGGGGTTATCATAACTATGAGAGTGAGAATTATTATCACTCATCTGAGAAAAAGAAAACAATGCGTGATTATATTATGAGTGATAATATATATTACCAACCATCAGATTCTCCCACACATGATCCGTATGACTCTAATCAGTGGAACCATCAATGTCGGGAAGATAAACCAACAACATGTTATAGTGATAATTCTCTTGGATACCCTACCATTGAGAACCAACCAGAAACGATCCAAGAGGATTCATGTTTTAATCTAGAACAATTCAACCAGCATGTTGTGAAAATGATGAAATCATTAGAAGTACTCAATTCGCGCCTTGAAAGGATAGAGGAAGCTCGCTCATCCCAACTACAATCCAATCCAGAAATACAATGCAAGGAAAGTGATCCTCACTCGCTTTTGACGAAATCTGGAATTTGGAATGAGGAGTTGGATTCCATTAATGAGCATACGGTTCAACTCCCCGATGAGTCGATCTCACTGACAGTTCAAAACAATGATGGAGATACATGGGTGTCTTTCAAATACAGTGATGATGACACACTTTCCTTACATGATACACATGATCTCAATGATGAGGTTGAGGTTAGTTTATTCAAACCTCAACCGAATTTAGAATGTAAGGAAAGCGATCCCATCTCAAGTGTGTACTGCACTAAATTGGAAGCTGAGAAGTATTGGGATGAGATTCATGAGAGTACAACCCAAATTCCCCTGAAATCAATCTCAAGTATGGTCCAGGTCAATGCTCAAGAAGCACACGAAGTGATCGGTCATACTGAGCTACTCCACTCACCTAACATGTCTGATTTAAAAGTGGAAGTGAGCTCATTAGAACCGACCCTTCCAACTTCTGTGAGACATGTTTGGACCATTCTCTTGAACTGAATGATAATGTGATTCGGGAGAAGGACGAGCTGCTCGCTACGACTCTGGAATTTGAAACCACTCAATTGAGACCACCATCTGAGTTGTACACATCTGACAGTCCAACGCCTCGATTGAGTAGTTTCAATGAACAAAGTGATCCCATCGATGCTTCCCCTATTGATCTTCAATATGTCTGTGCAGGGCTGAAGCAAGAGAGCGTATCTTCATATACTTCTAAGGGCGAGGGAGTCCTTGAGCATCTCATTACAGACTTCAATAAGGAAAATAAGTCACTCTCAGCTGAAATTTCTGACTCTTTTAATAATTGTTGGGCACACTTTGCAAAGTCAAACGATCCCATGTCAAAAGACAAAGTGGATGCCTTGCAAGACAACATCTCGGTAGTTATCACTGACCGAGAGAACCCTTATTTTGAAGCCCCTTCTTCCCCTGATCCTAAACGTCTACCATTAAAGGAGGAGGAGCTGAAAATTGAACCGAAGTTTGACACTTCGAAATGTGTTGAGGCTACATCACTTTTTGCGAAGTTTTCTAAACTTTATCTACTTGTAGTCTCTGATTCACTATGGGATACTAACATTGAAACTTCTTCTGTCACAGGTGAATCGTACATACTCTGGTTACCTCAAGCAATGCAATGGAAAATTTCTTATGAGGTACATAAGTCTCTCTGGAAAGTCATGCTCCAGGGCACCCAAGCCTTTTGCAAAAAGGGCTTTTGGATGATCTTGTTGAGGAACTTACTGAGGAACTTATCAAGATACTGGCCAGAAGATGAACCTTGCAGCATGAGTAGTTAGTTCAATGTTTGTGGGTAACATTGTTGTAAACCCTCACGAGACTACAACTCGTCCACTAGGGGCAACCTAGGGGTTTAAAGGCTTGTTGCATACGCTAAATGCAATCGAGAGCACCTGCGAAAGTGGTATAGGTAGGATTTTATTTTTATTATTTTTGTTTTGTTTTCTCTCTTGCGCTGACTTACTCTCTCGCTGATATTTTTGGAAAAGTCTCTTGATTCGTTATCCAGGTACCATCTTCCCATCACTTCTCTTTTACTTTTGTTGTCCCATGTGCATGGCATGCTTATATCTTTTACATTGAGGACAATGTAGATTTTAGGTTGGGGGTGGGAGATTCGGTAACCTAATCAGTGTTTTCTTCGTCTTGAGTAAAAATCGTGAAAATTTTAAATTTTTTCTGGACTTTCTGGTGAATTCGAAGTGATTTGACGACCATCTTTGATTTAGAATTACAGGATATGGAATGTTAGTGATTTACTACTCTTGGATTCAGTTGTCCGTTAGATTTCATAGTTAAGTTTGAATTATTAATCCATGATTAGAAGTTGTAAACATTGATTGAGTCATGATTTCACATGTCACATCTCGCTTACACATTGAGGTTTCAGTTTAATATTGAAGGATTAACTTGGTAATCACTAAACATGGAAGGAACTAGCCTGAAAAATTGCCCGTCATGATCAATTGAAGAAAAAGAAAATACCCAGTTACAAGATAGCTGCCTGCGGAAAGGGTTGGGTAAACAAACTTCACCATAGGTTTGCTCCCTATAAGTGAAATTTGATTCCTCATGGTTGATAATTGAAAAAGTTAGGCGACCGGTTTTCACCATGGGTTTGCTCCCTATAGGTGATGATTTGATTCACCTTCTTGGCGTTTCTTTCAATGAAAATAATCAAAAGATGTTAGAATGAAAAGTTGATCTTTGAGGCAAGCTTTGGTTATCATGAATTCTCTTGTTGGGTACCAACGATATCCTGAAATTAAGAATTGAATATTAATGTTGAAAGTTGGGATTACACTTTACACCTGTGGAACTCAATGTTTAGGATTATTCTAATTAAGGGACTAATACTTTGAACTTGGTTATGAAGTTTACCGTGTGTTTGAGTCTAGGAGAGAGCAAGACCCAACATTCATGAATTGTTGAATTCTAAATATCTGGATTGTTTTCCAAAATCACTCGAGTTCATAGAAATTCTCCTGTAATTCTCAATTTATTTTTCGCATACTTTGCTCGGGACTAGCAAAATGCTGGTTGGGGGTTGTGTTGAGGGTCGAATATTGCATATTAGACCCCAGCTACGGCCTGGATTTACGAGCATGGTACCGTTTAACAGCCTGTTTTTAATCGTATTTGTGATACAGGACGTAATTGCAAGCTTGGACCGAAAAGGACGCTAAAAATATGGATTTAATGCTCTGATGATGCCAAGGCAAAGGACGGACTCCAGGGGTCCGAGATCGACGGATTCACATGCCAGGGATCCGAGGAAATCAAGCCGTTCACGTTAAAAATGGCCCGAAACTGGTCTGGAATGCAAGATCAAAGGGTTACCGCCATCCGATTGACACGGGACTTCATACATGGGATGTGAGCCATAAATCAACCGTACATATTAAATTTCAGCCATTGAAGATCTCAGAAAGGGGGCCAACGGACAGATCAGCCCATTAATCTTCAATTTGGGGCCCACCTGATATGTGGATATGCTTCAATTTTGGTTTCAACCCCTCTTATTAGATGAAAAAGAGGATGGACGGATCGGATTTCTTATATACATCACAGTGGACCCCATATGTACATCGAATGTACACGGTGCTTAAGTGCACTCGCCGTGCACTGGATATCCCAAAATCGGTCAGCTAACGCTGACCGATTTCATCTTCTCCTATTCAGAAAGAACGGACAGCGTCCTACGCTGTCCGTCCGTTTCTCAGCTGTGGGTCCCACTCGCCACCTGCAGTGATGATCTGAACCGTCCATTGTATCAAGATGGTGGGCGTGAACATCGCCTAGGTGGCGAAATCTCGGAAGATAATGGAGAGTGGATTTCAACTGTTAAAACGGATGATTAACGGTGGAATAAAAGATCAAGTGGGCCACATTGAAATCAAACCAAAATCACCCTTCCTGGACGGTTTTTTCGTCCTGAAGCTAGTGGACGGCGTGGATTTTTTAGAAAAGGAGCGGAATGGGACCCACCGATTTCACAGCGTAAGAGCGAAAGTTCTGTTTCGCGGTCCGGGAAATCCGGAGATTGCGGGCAGCTGTGGGCCACCGTCCGTGATCTGAAGATTGATCTGGACCGTCCATCATGCAGAGGGCTGCGAGCTAGTCAAAACCACGTTGACCATGTGCATTCATACTCACATACGCACTGGGTTCAGCGGTCACAATTGGATAGCCTGCACCGATTTCAGCAGGAGTTTCGCACCTGGGTCGCGCCAACAGGCGATTAAAAACACCCTTTTGTGGTCGAATTTCTGAGGGCCAGACAATGGATGGAGTGGATTTCATAAAAGGCAACTAAAGTGGGCGCACCAACACTTCAGCACAAGAAAAGTTGTAGTTGCTGCGTAAACATTAAACTCTCCTCCGTTCGCATCTGTTCATGACTCCAGCATGGACTCTCCCTTCCATGGTCCCTTGCTATTGTTATAAAAGGGGGAGAGATCAGTTGAGGCAAGGGTTGAGCATCACTTGGGACGGCTGGAGTTTTTGGCTTGGCTTTAAGCTGGGACGTGGAGCTGGGACTTGTGGAGCAGCAGGCTGGAGAAGTACTTAAGGTTTTTTTTCTAGTTTTATTTTTTATGGAGAGATTTGGCCCATCCATGTCAGGCTAAACCTCTTAGCTAGGGCTAAGAGGTGAAGCTTGTAGTGGGATGGGAGATTTAATGTTATGTTTTTAACTTGTTTTTAATCATGAATTTGAATTTGATATTTGTTTTATTAAGGGAATATTTTAGTCTTTAATGGTCTGTTGTGACTGAAATTACAATGGGTCTGCAATGGCTTTGAGTATTTCCCTTGCCTTTTAATGTTTATGACGTCAGGAAGCCCTGTTGTTCACCATCGTCTCCTGGGCATGGTTGGATGACGGTACCCTTCCTAATCTTTATAAACATGTTGACTGGTTGGTAATTAGTTTAATTCTGTTGTTTGCTTTGTCTCCTGGGCATGGTTTGGTGATGGAATCCATTCTAATTCATATACCTCTCATCTCTTGAAAACTATATCAACATCAGTTCATTTAATTTCCATGATTTGTGATACAGGCATAAATCTCCTTGATCTCTACAAGTGGATCCTCTGAATCCCTAGTCTCCCTTCCTCTGAATTTTCTTAAGTTTTAGAATTATTTCACAATTATTTCTCAATTGTTATTTGATTTAGAATTCATCTTAGTCTAGTTCTAGTTCTAGTTAGTTTCAGACTACGTACAGGTTTCAGTCCCTGTGGATTCGACCTCGGTCTTACCGAGTTTATTACTACATCACAACCCTACACTTGGGGAGTGAACAGGAGGCTCGTCTTGCAGCCCCCTGCATAGCTATCCCTTCATCATTCGACCGGGAGGAGGCCGTTCGGATGGCTGACGCCATGATCACCCCTCCCGAGGCTGGAGATGATCTCGAGGCCGAGGCTCAGGCCTCAGTTGGAAGTAGGACTGGGTTCGCGGAGGTAACAGGCTTGGCCCAGGTGAGGACGAGTGGTGGGAGGTTCGTACCGGGCTACCACCTGTCTTACCTGACGCCTTGGGCTGCCAAACATGCCCCAGAGGAGGATATATCCCGCCTTCTCAGTAAATCGGATAGCTCCTTCTTCAACGACATGACTTCTATATTTTACACGGTATTTCTGTCAACTTTCCTTACATTTCGCACTTACTGCTTCCGAATGCTTATTTTCTTATTTTTGTTCAGTCTGTCCCAAAGCTTATTTCGGCTCGGGAGAGGGCACGGGAGTCGAAAAAGAGAGAGGCCGAGGTGGAGGCCCTAAAGACCGAAGTGGGGTCTTGCCGGATGAAGCCACCTTTCTTCGACTTGAGCAGGGCAAGCTGCATCGACAGCTTAAAGACGGGAAGTCTAGGGAGCTCCGGCTGCAGGGGGTCGTGACTAACCTTAAAGCTAAAGGGCTACAGCTGTAGGGGATCGCGGATGACTTCAAAGCTCGGTGCGATGCTGCAACTGCCGAGCTGACCCGGGTCGAGGCTCACGCAGACTCGCTGGCTAAGGAGAACACTCGATTGAGTGAAGTCCTAGATCGGACTAAGGCCGAGGCAGTAGAAGAGCAGAGCCGAGTCGTCTCCTAAGCAAGGGAGACTCAACGAGTTGAAGATGAAGCCTCCATGGCTGTAGCGGTGGCTGCAGCAGTGGACTCCTTCAAGGCATCAAAGGAGAGGGACGCCGAAGCCACCAAGTTTTATAACTGTAGCTTCGATACTTGTAATGAGGCGGTTCAAGACTTGTATCCAGACCTCAACTTGGAGCCTTTGTTGCTTGAAGATGCAGGGGAGAAGCCTGCCGAAAGCATCCGCCTGTATGAAGGCCCCAGCTCTCAAGCTCCTCCTCCCCCGACTGCATAGATCGGATCATTTGCCTCCCCCATTTTTTTAGAACTTGTTGAAACTTTTCTTTTTAATTACTTTTTTACCTTCTAAAGAAGGTACATGAATGATGATTTTTGACTCTCTAGAGAAGGCGCATGAATGACGACTCTTCTTTTATATGTTAATCTGTAGTTAATTTTCGGATGTTGACTGTCGATTGTTGATTGTTGGATTGATTCGTTGATAGGTCGATTTACTTTAAGGCGTGATCGAGCCAACCCTTTGACAGGTCAACCCCTTCCAATGCCGTTTCGTAGAATTTTTTAAGCCTTTATGGCCTTATCATTATTGAGTCCGAACCCACTAGGGTCGGTTCGTCCCACGGATGGCGAGAAAACTCCGCTTCATTCGTTAGTCGAGCAATGAGCCAACTCTTATATCGGGTCATCTTTTGGCATTTCCCCTGAATGAGAGGGGATGCCCTGTCGAGTTTTTATGGGATAACGTTCTAACCCCTTCTTCAAGGGATCAGTTCGTTTAGTTTACCTCTGCATATGAGAGATAACTTTTCCTTAGTAGATAACTCATTCATATAGATAAGAAGAGGCAAATTTCATTAAGAGTCTTAAAGGCTTGTCGCTCGCAGGAGTACATTTGTTGAGAGCCTTAAAAGCTATTTCGTCATGGATAGTAAAGGCTTATCGCTCGGAGACATACATTTGTTGAGAGCCTTAAAGGCTATTTCGCATGGATAGTAAACTTTCAGGTGCTCAGCATTCTAAGGGTGGGGGAGCTAACGGCCCTTGAGGTCTTTTAAGTGGTAGGAGCCCGGTTTGGTCAACCGAACCACCCGATAGGGCCATTCCCAGTTAGGTTTGAGTGTCCCAGTCCCCGACTCTATGGTGTTCTGGAATACTCAGCGAAGGACCAAGTCCCCGAGATGGAACCGCTTGGTCTTGACTTTCGAATTGTAGAATCGTGCAACTTGTTGATGTCGAGCTACGACTTGTAGCCTTGAGATATCTCTGACTTCTTCGAGCAAATCCAGGTTAGCCGCAATATGCTGGAGTTCTAGTTTTCTTTGTAACTCTTAACCCGAGGCGTAGGGATGTCAATTTCAACTGACACCATCACCTCCGAGTCATAAGAGAGCGAGAACAGAGTTTCTCCAGTTAAGGACTAAGCTATGGTCCTGTAGGCCCAGAGAACGAATGGGACTTCCTCAGCCCAGCTACCTTTCTTTTTCTCTAACTTTATTTTAAGATGGTGCTTGATAACTTTATTGACTGCCTCCACCTGTTCATTGGACTGGGGGTGTCGAGGAGAAGAGTACGCATTTGTGATGCCGAGTCCTTGACACATGCTTCAGAACTTGTCGTTGTCGAACTGTCGGCCATTGTCTGACACAATGGTGCGCGAAATCCCGAACCGACAAATGATGTTTTTCCAAACAAAGTCAATCACCTTCTATTCTGTGATTTTACCAACAGGCTCAGCCTCGGCCCACTTGGTGAAGTAGTTGACTACAACGATAGAGAACTTGACTTGCCCTTTTCCTGTAGGCAGAGGGCCGATGATGTCAATTCCTCACTGGGCGAACGGCCAGGGACTGCTCATAGGAGTCATTTCTTCTGCGGGTTGCTCGACACGGCTACAAAGCATTGTCATTTATCATATTTATGAACTAGTTTTTAGAATCCTCCTTGATAGTCGGCCAGAAATATCCTTATCGGAGTATCTTCAGGGCTAAGGCTCGACTGCCGGAATGGTTTTCGCAAATTCCTTCGTGAATCTCCCGAATGACATATTCTGCCTCATCGGGTCGGATACACCTGAGGTAGGGTTGAGAATGCCTTTTTTTTATAGGATACCGTCCAGGATGACGTATCGTGCTGCTTGAACTCTCAGTCGCCTGGCTTCTAACTTATTTGAAGGGATCTCGCCGGACGTGAGGTAGTTAAAGATCGGGTTCATCTAGCTCAGATTAGCATGCACTGGATTGACTTCCTTCTTCTCCGCCTTGTCGATGCTCGGATGCTCTATGAATTTAATGGGGATGACTCGTGGGATCTACCCTTATGCGGCCGAGGGGAGCCTTGCTAGGGCGTCGGCCCATGAATTTTCCGCTCTCGGGATCTGATGGATAGTGCAACTCCAAAATCTTTCGATCAATTTCCTCGCCTCATCGAAATAAGCGATCATCCTTGTCTCCTTGGTTTCGTACTCAATAAAAATATGGTTTACTACCAGTTGAGAGTCACATCGGACCTGAAGAGACTGAACACCCAGACTTGCCGTCAATCTGAGTCTAACTAATAGAGCCTTGTACTCCGCCTCATTGTTCGAGACCCTAAACCTAAGTTTGATTGCGTATTGGATAGTCATGGAATCAGGTGCGATCAGGACGATTCCGGCCCCGACCCCGACCCTGACCCCTTTGATATTGGACAACCTGTCCACATAAAGAACCCATCCCAGGTCCGATATTGCTTTTTGGTCACCTGGGGGGACAGGTTGAGTCATTTCGACTTCAATACTGATCTCTTCTACGCTCGGAGTGGTGAATTCGGCAATGAAATCGGCCACAGCTTGGCCCTTGATTGTTGTCCTCGGACGAAACTAGATATCGAACTCACCAAGTTCGATGGCCCACTTGGTCATCCGACCTGAAACCTCGGGCCTCTGAAGAACTTGTCTGAAAGGGGAGTCGATCAACACAACTACAGAATGAGCTTGGAAGTATGGACGTAACCTCCGAGCTGAAACGACGAGGCTGAGCGCTAGCTTCTCTAGGGGCGGATATCTCATTTTTGCAGGTACCATAGCCTTGCTCACGTAATATACAGGGTGTTGCTTGCCTCCGACCTCTCTGATCAGGGCTGAGCTGACAGCCGAGGCCGAGACCGTAAGGTAGAGAAATAGGGGCTCACCTTCTTCAGGTTTGGATAGCAGGGGGTGAGCCCAGATATTGTTTCAGTTGCTAAAAGGCTTGTTCGCACTTTAATGTCCACTTTGCCTTCTTATGACCCTTCAACTGTTGGAAGAAGGGGAGGCATTTATCTGTTGCTCTGGATATGAAACGTCAGAGCGCCACGACTCACCCTTTGAGGCATTGTATTTCCTTGACAATTCGAGGCGAACTCATGTCGAGGAGTGCTTTGATCTTGTCGGGGTTCGCCTCGATACCTCTCTGACTAACTTGAAACCCAAGAAATTTTTCTAATCCGACTCCAAAAGTACACTTCGTGGGATTCAGCTTCATCTGCTATTCTCGGAGGATGGTGAACGTTTCTCCGAGATCCATCAGGTGATCGGTTGTCTTAATACTTTTTATCAATATGTCATCGACGTACACTTCCATTGTGCGTCCGATTTGTTTGGAAAACATTTGATTTATCAGTCTTTAATACATGGCCCCAACATTTTTCAGGCTAAATGGCATGACCCGGTAACAGTAGAGTCCATTGTCCGTGACACAAGTAATCTTCTGCTTGTCTGGGGGATGCATCTGGTTATACCCGGATTATGTGTCCAAGAAAGAGAGTAATTGGTGTCCCGCCGTGCTGTCCACCAGATGATCAATCCGAGGCAACGGGAAACTATCTTTCGAACAAGCTTTGTTTAGATCTGAGTAATCTACGCAGACCCGTCACTTCCCATTTGCTTTCTTCACAATAACCACATTCGCGATCCAATCGGAGTAATGCATTCTTCTATGAATCCGACGTCGAGCAGAATGGAGATCACCTCGTCGGCTATTACTTCGTATCGCTCGGCATCGAACGACCTTCTCTTCTGCTTGACAGGTTTGTGATCTGGATCCACATTCAGCCTGTGGATCATGACATCCAGAAAAATTTCGAGCATATCTTAGTGGGACCATGTGAAGACGTCCCTATGTTGTCGTAGGAAGGTTAGTATTCCGAGCCGTTACTCAGGATTCAATGATGTCCCGAGTTAAACGGTTCTGCTCAGATCGCCTCATCGAGCGGCACCTTCTCCAAGTCTTCCACGAACGAGCCTTCCGTAAGTCCTCTGGGGGTCCAGTATGTTAATAGTAAGTGCTTGCTTAACTGACACTTTCTTGACTGCTATAACATAGCATCTCCGTGCTTCTCGTTGATTGCCTTGGAGGTATCCTATCCCACCCTCTGCGGGGAATTTCATGATCAGGTGATAAATGAAGCAACTGCTCTCATTGCATTAAGGAAAGGTCTGCCCAAAATGACGTTGTAGACCAAAGGTACATTGACAACGAGAAAGTCCACCATGAGGGTGACTTGATGTTGTCCCTCTCCTGCAGTCACTGAGAGGGAGATAGCTCCTTCGGAGATTACTCTTTCTCCTGCAAAACCGTGCAGGGGGGTCTTCACAAGTCTGAGGTGAGACATCAGAATTCTCATCCTTTCAAAGGCTTCAGAATAGATTACGTCTACCGAGCTCTCGGTGTCGACCAAGATGCGGTATACTTTACGGTTTGTTATGGTCATAACAACTACCAGGGCATCATCGTGCGAGTGATGGATTCCATGCGCATCCTCTTCCGTGAAGGTCAGAGTGCATGGGCTGACTCGGAGTTCCTTGTCGGGCAGCTCGATTAAATGGACGTAATGCTCCAGTTCAGACTTCTGAGAGTGGACTTTCCGTGCCCTATTCAAGTCTTCGCCACCAGATGAGCCCCCGAAGATGGTACGGATTTCAGCGGGCTTTTTTGCGGCAGTGTTCGGCTGCTCTCGTTCTCTCTTCTTTCCGAGCGTCTTTTCCTTCTTTGGTGTATCGGCGCAGGTGTCCCTGACGAATAAGGGTCTCGATCTCATCTTTGAGATCCACACAGTCCGTTGTATTATGACCGTGATCTCGGTGAAAGCGGCAGTAGTGACGCTTGTCTCGATGATCCGGGTCGGCCCTCATACAGACGGGTTAATTCAGCAGCTTTTCTCCTCGGATGTCCAATAGAATCTACTCGGTGGATGTGTTATGGGGGGTGTAAGAGCGAAACTTTCCCTCCGGCCTTCTACTCGGGCGACGATCGCGGTCGTCGGTCCCTTTATTGGACGGTTGGGATTCCTCATTCCTAGGCCTCTTCGCTTTACCATTCGGCTCGGCCACTTGGACACTTTTACGGGCATTAGAGAATTCTTCTATGTTAGTGTATTTCTGAGCTCTGGCAACGAGTTCGGCCAACGTCTTTGGTGGATTCTTTCCGATGGAGAAGGTAAATTTTCCTTCTTTTAGGCCGCTGAACACATTAGTGAGCGTTATTTTGTTGCCGTAATCTTCTATCAGCAGTGTTTCTTCATTGAAGCGAGCGATGTAGTCTTTCAACGACTCCTTCGGCTCTTGCTTGATAACAAACAGGTGAGTGTTGGACTTTCGACTTCTCATACCACTTATGAATTGGGTAAGGAATAGTCGACTCAACTCTGCAAAGGAACTGATGGAATTTAGTTTGAGTTGCTGGTACCAGCTCCGAGCGGAACCCGTGAGTGTGATCAAGAACCCTTGGTACATCATAGCATCCGTCGCCATCTGGATCTGCATCCACGAGCGATAAGCTTCCACATGCTCGGATGGGTCTCCAGACCCAGAGTATTGGATGATGGGAGGTATCCAGAACCTTTGGGGCATCACCTCGTTCATGATCTCCGAGGTGAATGAGGCTCGGTCTTTTTCATCATTGCCTGGACGGCGACGGAAACTGACGTCTACTGTTGTTTCTTTTCCAGAGCTAGGAATTTGTCGTTGAGCTCCGCGAACCGTTTCTCCCAAGAGTCCTTGTTTTTCGCTACGATTTCTTGGGTGTTTTCTATCTCTAGAGTCCTCATTCCCCTCCTCCATTCTACCCAATGACGGAGATTCGTCGATACCAGGGCTGAAGTGACCGAAGTATTGGTTGGAGCTCGAGTGGCTGTGTTCCGAGCCGAGGCTCGAATTTGAGTCGGAAGAGAATTCTGACCCGAAATCGGCATCTGAGGGTGTTGAGGCGCCTTGGGCCTCATACTCCTCGGCGCGGAGTGAGCTTCCATGACCAAACCGACCGGTTCAGGAACAGGATTTTCCTGAGCTGGGCATGGTTATGGCTCTTGTTGTTGCTTCATCCTGTTTACTTTGTCACGTATGGCCTATATCTCGCTTTGCATAGGGCAATACTTACTCACCCGATTGCAAAAATGTTGAGAAGGCCCCGGGGCTGATTCGGCATGAAGTAGTGAGGAGGAGCGAGTTTGCTAATTTGGCTCCAGTTCCGCAGCTACTACTTTCTTCTTTCCTCTCGCCATTATGCTTCAGGATAGGAACCCAATCTTTTGTATCAGGTTCTCACAGACAGCGCCAAAAATGTTAATGACAAAATCTGGATCACCCTCCACTCCTTGCGATGCTTCTCGGGTGGACCCTGGTCCTGCACAAAAGGTGAACAAAGGAGACCCTGGCTAAGCCGGGGGACCTCCGATGCCTAAGTCAGGTTAAGGGAATCGGGGTCTAAGTTGAAAGGTAGAGGGAGAGTGCAAGATATTGTGTACCTATTGCAATGAGGTCTTATTGAATTTATACGTGACTGTCGGATGGTCTAGGTCCGTTAATCTCAGCATGATTCACTCAATCAGTGGGATTTTTGGATCGTGGGGATATCGTACGCAATTCAAGGATCGTGTAGGATGTTATGCACATCATGCATATCGGCGAGCGAAGTAACCGGCCACGTCCACTTATGGTAGTTTCTAAGCTTAGCTCATGGAGCGCCCACTTCAGTATCCGGCTTCGGCTCTCAGTCCTTCTAGCAGATAGGGTCTCGATCAGAGCAGTTACAAGCCTTTGTTGAACAATGGCCGCATTTACAGTCCGAGCCGACTTTTTCATGAGGTCCGAGGTGAAGCGTCGGGCCTATTCTATTGAGTTGGGTTTCCTCCTATTTTGGTCTCAGATCGTCTCGAGCTGAATCGATCATTAGTCTTAGAGCCGAAGCAACTTTGCGACTTATCGGTGAATCCTTCAGTTGTGGGCATCACATAGGGTATTCATCTGTCCGATCGGGTCAGCATGACGTCGGCCCTCGGAATTTTAAGGGGCTCGGATCTTCTCATAATAGTAAGTGTCGTATTTGGCTTCACCACGCTGTTCTCTTAATTATTGTGAGCATTTTTCTCGTTGGGCACAACTCCTAAAGCCCAACAAATGAAGAGTTATAATTAAGTTAAAACTTATTGTTTATAATAAAAACGGGATTAAAATAAGAAAACGACCATCGATTTGATGGTATTTCGCAAATCCGGCTTGTACAACTTGGCATAGCTGGCTAAAGTAGCTCGTTCTAACCTAAAATCATATATTTTACGTCCAATAGCTCATTCCGGATTGCGAGATATGCCCGATGTAAGGTCTAACGGTCCAGATCACTTCTGTAGTTGACCGGGCCTTTTCTGATCCATCTTAGCCATGAAACTATCCGCGACCCACTCTACATCATGGTGGGTGTTCAATCACCACAATTTTCATGTGGAGTGGTCGACCTAAAATTTGGATTTACCTCATTTTTTGGTCCATGTCTTAAGATGATTTGGAAAAATGGATGGACAACGTGTATAAAACACATACATCATGGTAGGGCTGGCAGCCTCAATAGGCAATCCGTGTCCAAAATTGGGTGATTTTAGAAATAAAATAATTGAGTAGATTTATGAAAGGAAATTCTACAAAAATTACCTAATTAATATGAAATTTATATTTTGATATCTTTTTCAAAAAGCTACCTCATAATTGATATAATTATTGTTCCACTACCTTCTATCATAGTTGTTGTACCGACAAATGTATAAGTGGCTTGGGTGAGCCGTTTTTATAAAAATCCACTTGAATTATGCGAATGCATCATCCCATGTTAGGCCAAGGGCCTAAAAAATCAGCTTCATCAATGAATTAGGTGGACCACGTGATTGGAAACAATGTAAAGGGTGACGCTCATCCTCCAAACTGTTTCTATTAAGGTAGCGCACATAAATCACAAATAAGTATGATTTTTGGTCCATGGGCCTAAATATTTTTGTGGAAAGTAATGATTGGAGTGGATTTTATATAATGATTATGGTGGGCCTTGTAAAAATCTAAGATTGGACGACTCTTTCCTAGTGGTTTGTAATGGATCTCAATAAACATCATGGTGGCCCATCAAAATTAATAGCCGTGCCTGTACAATTGTTTTTTTATATATAAATATTCTCTCTACAACTATAGAGGGAAGCCGGGACTTTTACTTTTTCTAGGGACCATGATGTGTATGAGAAATCCACTCCGAGCATTAGATGCATAATTCCAATTTAGACCGATAACCAAATAATCAAAGTAACCCGTGATCCAAGTGGCTCATACCAAAGAAAATAGCATGGAGAGAGACAACCACCCTTAATTTTTACATAGCCCACCATGATGATTATATGAAATCCACTCCAATCATTAGGCGTCACACCAAAATTTAAGCATTTGACTGAAAATCAGATCCATTCATGATTCAAGTGGGACATACCAAGGAAAATAGTTTGGAGGGCAAATATTGCCCTACACTATTTCCAATAATGTGGTCCACTTGAATGATGAATAGGGGTAATTGTTGAGCTCTTGGCATAATATGAGGTGATACACTTAGTGGTCAAGATGGATTTTATATAAACATCATGGTGGACCCACCCAAGCAGCTAATCCATTTGCTTGCACGCCCACCCAACCAGCCATTAAAGAAATGTAGCAAAACCATAATTATAAGATTAATGAGCCTTTGGCATAACATGAGGTGATATACCTAGTGGTCAAGATGGATTTTATATAAACATCATGGTGGGGCCTACCCAAGCAACCAATACTTTTGCTTGCATGCCCACCCAACTGGCCATTAAAGAAATGTAACGTAAGCTAGCAAAGTGATAATTATAGGATTAATAAGCCCTTGGCATAACATGAGGTGATACACCTAGTGGTCAAGATGAATTTTATATAAACATCATGGTGGGGCTCACCCAAGCAGCCAATCCATTTGCTTGCATATGCCCACCCAACAGGCCATTAAAGAAATGTAAAGTAAGGTAGCAAAACAATAATTATAGACAATTTTTTTTCTTAAATTCTCTTTATAAATGGAAGTAAAGAGAGTAGTTGTCTCCATAGCCCAGCGAAAAAGTGCCATGTGAATGTGTGTTAGAAGTGGCCCCACATGGAAAAGGGCAAAAACCTCATTTCACCCAGAAAAATTTTTGCCGCACCAAGGAACCCACCTTACCTAAGATGATCGATTAGATGAACAATCCTGGCCTATGATTTGTGGACGTTTTTTTAAATAAGATGGAAGGATGTTTTCATTCTTAATGGTCTAAATAAGTGTACCTACCAACCTAATAGTTAGATAATTAAATCAGACTATTTTTTGGTGAATGTTACATCTAAACTAATACACAAAATTTAAATGGTTGGAGTCTTTTTCTATTGTTCCCTTTGGTGTAATTCACTTTGGTCATTGTTGGATTGGATTTTTGTTCAAATGGCCTAAAACACGTCTCACCCTATGGATGGAGCGGATGTCACACATGCAGCATAGTAGCCCTTGGATCACTCGTATTAGAGTACTATTTTTTAGTAGTTCAACTGAGGATGCAAATTGGCTGCAACCCTTGAACAAGGGTCGACTCTAATACTAACGTTGCCCAGTTAAAAGCGTCACACATGCAGCATAGTAGCCCTTGGATCACACGTATTAGAGTACTATTTTTTAGTAGTTCAACTGAGGATGCAAATTGGCTGCAACCCTTGAACAAGGGTCGACTCTAATACTAACGTTGCCCAGTTAAAAGCGTCACATGTTCTGTTCTAAATGTGAGACAAATAAAAGAAAATCCTATGCGAAATGACATATAGCAAGTACTTTCTCATTAGGCCATGCACTTTTTCAACTGGCCCCCACGGAGGTTAAGGGGGCTTTTGGCAATCCATGTCTTATAATTAGGTTGCAAATTGCGAACAACAATGGCAAGGATTGGATACTACAATGATTGTCATTAGCTAGGAATGGATAGGTGTTGAGGGTTAAATATTGTATATTAGACCCCAGTTGTTGCTTGATTTTATGAACATGATAATGTTTAACGTCCTATTTTAATCATGTTTTTGTCGCAAGGTGAATTTAGGAGCTTGGATTGAAAAAGGGTACTAAAGGCATGGATTTGATGCTCACAGTTCACCAAGGTAAGGGACAGATTCTAAGAGACTAAGATCGAAGAATTTACACGCTAAAGATCCGAGAAAATCAAGTGATTGAAGTTAAAGGGCCTAAAAGTCGTCCTAAATGTAAGATCATAAGGTTCCCACCATCCGTTTGGCTCGAAACTTTATATCTGACCTGACGACCCTAAATTAACCGTACACGTCGAAATTCAGCCCTTGGATCCCTGTGAAAGTGGCCCAACGGACCGATCAGCCCATAAATCATTAATTTGGGGCCCACCTGATCTCTGGATATGCCTCAATTTCGGTATCAACCCCTTATAAATTAGATGAAAAGGAGGATGTGCAGACTAAATTTCTCATAAACATCACAGTGGACCCCACATACAGCATTGTGTGTACACAGGTGGTGCACTCTCACACCACACACAAGGTTGACCCGACTCATCTCTTTCACGCGGCTAGTGAGCGGACATGCGTCCGCTATAGCACGTTGTGGCCCACCATTGGGGCCCATATGGCTGGTCCAAACCATCCAACGTATTCAGGGGGTGGGGCTGACCGTACCCATGGTGTCCTCTTGGTCTCACACACGTGTACACATGCAGATCGCCGTTAAACGCAAGATGAATGGCAGAGTGATTTGATACAGTGGGCCGCACCTAAACTCAACCAAAATTACGCCTTTTTGACTGAAATCTCACCAGGAATCCAATGAACGGGGTGGATTTTTCCGAAAACATCACTATGGGGCCCACCGAGCATCTCAGCGTAATAAAATTCACATGTAACGCACGTCCGGGAAAACCAGACGTTGCAAGACGTTGTACGTGCACGATCAAGGTCAGATGCGAGATCCAGACTGTCCAAAATCTTCAGAAGGGGGTCATAACCCTAACGATGGAGCCAAATTAGTTCATTGGATGATCAGCCATCCAAAACAATCACCCAAATGCAACTGTTTCCGCGTATCACTACGCACACGGCTGCGCAAGGAGCTTTTTCTTTTCTGCTGCGTAAGCTTTGTACACACCGACCTTCTGCCGACTCCACCAACGTTCAATGCATATAAGAGAGAGAGAGAGGACGTGAAAGCCATCTTTTTGGGACGTGGGAAGCCAAGGAGAGAGAGAGAGAGAGTCGGCGGCACTCTTCTTCCGTTCCTTCTTCTTCGGTTTTTCTTTCCCTTTGATGTTATTTTTCTAAGTTTTAGCATCATCATGTGGCTAAACCTCTTAGTTAGGGCTAAAAGGTGAAGCTTGTAGCGTGATGGGGTGTTTTCTACAACTTTAATTCATGTTTATTGAACTCTCTTTGATTATGGTTTGATTTTAAGGAATATTCATAGTTTTTAATTGTTTGTTGTGACTAAAATTACAATAGATTTGCGATAGCTTTGAGTATTTTCTGTTCATTATAGGGATTGTGAATTTGGGAACCCTGTTGTTCACCATCGTCTCATGGACATGGTTGGATGATGGAATCCTTCCTAACATTCAAAACTTTCCTAGATTGGATGTGGATTGGTTAAATTCTATTGTTTGCTTTGTCTCATGGGCATGGTTTTGTGATAGAATCAATTCTAATTCTCATACCTCTCATCTCTTGAAAACTAAATCAAAGGAAATTCAAATTTGATTTTGATGAAATATCTTCCAACTGGATTAAGATGGGACTCTGAATCCAGTTGTGTTTGTGAATCAAACATAGATCCCCCTAATCTCTACAAGTGGATCCTTGGAAACCTTAGTTTCCCACCTTTGAAATTACAAACTTTTAGTTTAATCATTCACAATTATTCTCTTAATTTTCCTGATTTAGATTACATCTTCTTCTAGTTCTAGTTCTAATTACTTTCAAATTATATACAAGGTTCAGGCCCTGTGGATTCGACCTCGGTCTTACCGAGATTATTACTACATCGCAACCCTATAAAAATAATCTCGGTAATAATATCTACAAGGGTTGCAATCTTGTGATCTTGCATAAACAATTAGATTATCAATTGCATCACTATTATTACTTAATATAATGATCTGCGTCGTCCAAACATTGTCCATGTAAATTAATAGTTAAAAATCATTGGTTACTCACTCAGATGTGACCTTGTGCTCGTGACCCATCCGAGACTTGGAATTTCATCATTTTTAAGCAAAGTAAATATTTCAACGGGCTTATTACAACCATTGTGTCAAACATTACATGTGTACAATAATTAGATATATTAAAGTTGACTTAGTAATTAAATTCAAACCCCGGTAAATATATTATGCATAGCTACTTTTGGATTAGAGAGGATTCTGAATCCAGGATGCCAAACACGACCGGAGGATTTCAAACCCAGGGGGTTATGAATCTAGGGGTTTTTCATTTCACACTCCCAAACAGGACCTAAGCATTTACTGTGTTGAAATTTGTTTGGGGGCCACAAAAGTTTTGGATCAAGATGAAATTTATGTTTTACCTTGTTCCATGTCTATGTGACCAACAATCACAATGGACCCTAGGAGGGTTTCAACGGTGGGAGTCATTTTCATCGCTGGTTAGTGTTAAGGTCTTAAGTCTTAGATTAGCTTCATTTTTGGGCTTATAGCCTAAAATGATATGGAAAAATGGATGTATAGTGTGGATAAAATCCATACATCACAGTGGCCCATCAAATCTCAACGTTTGTTCTTAGCTAGGGACTGGCTAGGGTAGTACCGAATCAGCATCCTGATAACAAAGGATACAAGAATGACATGGCCCAACCAAGAGCACCACCTTCCATTGTCAGAGGTGGGCTCACTTTCAAGATGCAGACAATACTTTTTTAGTCTGGAATCCTCTGTTGTGAGAAACATAGAAACATTGAAATCCTGTTTGCCTGGATTGTGTTTGAGCTGCATCATCACTGCCTGCATTTAATGCAGTAGCCAGTGATAACGTGGCTCAATCACAATGCAAGCAAACAGGATTTCACTGTTTGTCACAAATTCAGGATCCATATTCTACTTTTTTAACATTCCATGTCAGGAATTGAAAGATATTTCTAAAACAAGGCAATTCATGTTACCTCTTAAAAAAACTCCACTCCTTTTTTCTTATCTCTACAGGCATTTTTCTTAGATTTTTTTAAAGAAGATCCAAGGTCGATTGGCCCCCCAAAATAAAACCCCTTGGTAAATACTTACTTTTTAGACTTCTAACACCTTTTTGAAATATTATGGGACAAAAATGCCTCTTGCATTTCTTCTTTATATCTTTTTTTTTTTTTTTTTTAATTACTATTCTTTGGCTAACTCTTCTTTTATCAATACACTAATAAGCTTTCATACTTTCCGACTACTCTTCAATGATCTTTTGTGCTTTCCAAGTACTCTCCGACGATCTTTCTTATTTTTTGACTATAGTCTCGGGCAGAAACTCGCTTCTTCTTTTTACCTGTTATATTGAAATAAGCTTGTTTGGGATGAAAATGAAAGGAAATGAGATGAAAAATAATACAAAATTTTTACTTTCGGAATGTAGGTTCTTCTTCTTTCTTTATAAGGTTTTGCATAAATGGATATTTTGTCAATAAATAGATAGAAGGAAAGAAAATAGAGAGTAAAAACTCCACTTTTAGAACATGGGTTCTTCTTCTTCTTTATATATAAAAAAATCGCTTAGATGGGTTTGATTGGAAAGAAACTAATAAAAGAAGATAGGATATATTTTTTTTTAAAAAAAATAAAATTTAAAATTTAAATAAATAAATAATTTAAATAAATTTTAAAAAAAAAAAAAAAAAAAAAAAAAAACCTCTACTTTTAAAAGATGGATTCTTCTTATTTTTTCAAAAGATTACGCTTGGATGAGTCTTTTACCAAAAGTTGAATTCTAGGTCAACTTTTAAATGATCAAATGATGCCTAAATGAGATTTTTCTAGACCTATTTAAAAGGTTTTAGAATTATCTTTCCAACAAGCCCAGGATCGCCCTAATTCGTCTAGTAACAATGGAGTTATGACTATTTTTTGTAACAACAGCGATCCCTATTTTATTACAATACCAATCACTATATAACAAAGGAATGATCATTGTCGTTACACAGGATCAATCAATGTTGTAACAAATGAGCGATTAACGTCGTAAAAAAGGAGTGATTATTGTCTTTATATAGGAGTGATCGTTGTTGTAACAAAGGACCGATCGTTTGTTATATAGGAGTGATCGTTGTTGTTACATATGAGTGATCACTATTGTAACAAAGGAGCAACTGTTATTGTTACACGAGTGTTGTTGTAATGGATGAGAGATTGGTATTGTTCTAGCAGCGTGCAATCTCATGAAAATGCTCATTACTCCCTCATTACAAGTTGGATCGGGGCAATTTTGGGCTTCTTGAAAATATAATTCGACAACTTTTCAAATAGGATAGGAATCAGCTCATTTGGACATTGTGTGACCTTTTAAAAGTAAGCCCAAAGTCCATCTTCTATTCCCTTTCATTTGTAAAAGTGGAGAGTTTAATATCTTTTTCTTTCTTTCTATCTATTTCTTGGGAAAAAAATCCATCTAAGTATCATCTTTTAAAGAAAGAAGAAAAATCCATCTTTTAAAAGGAAAATTTTATAATATTTTTTCATCTCCTTTTCTCTCATCTGCTTCTCAAACAAGCTTATAATTCATTTCTAAAGTGGGAATTTCTACTGGAAAAAAAATAGTCAAAAAACATGAAACGTTGCCGGAGAGTACTCAGAAAGCACGGAAGATTAATAAAGTACAGTGGTAAAAAAGAAGAGGTAGCTTTAGAGCAGCAATAAACGAAGAAGATATGGAGAAGAAGGTCAATGTGCAATTTCATCCCAGAAAATAAAAAAAGCACTTTTAGGTTTCAAAAATGTAAGTTTTTAAATGGAGTGATATTTTGTGTCTCACAACAAACCACAGGTTTCTTTAGGAAAAAGCCCTTTTTCTTCTAAATGCACCGGGTTTTTCTCTGGGTTGCTATTCTGTCACTCCTAAGCCAACAATAAGCATGTGATTCGCCCCAAATGGATTCCTCATGGAAATCTTTGCCATATTCTTCCTTCTCAATCATTGAGTTATCTATACATCAATAATTAGAGGTTAGAATTATAATCCACAGGACCACCTTAATTTGTTATCCATGAGACTCATGACCATACACGTAGCTTCCCTTCGCAAGGGATGCAATTGGGGCTGGTCAGGTTACGTTGAGTCAACCCAAAGCCAACCCCAACCTGCCATCCAGATGGGTCAACTAATCTCTCCAACCTAAGTTACCATATCCTCAAACCTAACCCATCTCTAGTTGGGCTGGGTTAGTCAAGCTGAGTCGGGTTCGTCAAAAGGCCAATTGGGTTCAGGTCGAGCCTGACCCAAGTTGCACCATACCTTAGCACCAAGTTTTAAAAATTGATTCCAGCTTACCATATCTGCCACCACCTATACACCCTGTGAAGTCTCTACCGAAATCAATGATACACACAATCTAACTTCTGTTTCATCCAAATCAAATGGTCAGGATTGCTTGATCATTGTGATCTTAGAGGCATGTTTCATCCACAATCTGTCCCACACTTGGATGTGTTGAATAGATGCCTTAAATCTGTAAATTCAACAGTCTGTCGATGACAGGTTCGATACAGTCGAGCAGGGTTCGATGTCATCATTGAAGGTTAAGTTCGATGACATCGAAGTCCTATCAAAGGTGTCATCAAACGTATGCGCGGATTTGTGAATTTGCGGGATTTGTTTCTTATTTCGATTGTGATTCTTCCAAAGGCTATATATTTGGGCGTAATCGAGATTGAGAGGTATCTATGGCATTCAAATTCGTTCTAAGGGTTTCAAGGGTGTAGTTTGGGGATTAATTCAAGGTTGTTTGGATCGGGTAATCTCTTTTCTCTTAGGGGTCGTTTGGCACCGTGGATTGGAGAGGATTAGAGGGGATTGGAGGGGGTTTCAAATCCCCTTGGTTGGTTGGCAGCATAAAGTAATTGGGGATTGCCAATCCAGGGGGTTTCCAATCCCCTCTTTGAGAGGGTTTGTAATCCACGGTGAGAGCTTGGATTACACCTAAAATCATTTCAATAGTTGCAAGTGTAACATGTATTTCACTGTACACTATCATTCTATTGGACACATGAACCACTAATGATGATCAACACCATCCAAACATTGTCCATGTAAATCAGCACCGTCCAAACATTGTCCAGCACCGTCCAAACATTGTCCATATTAATCAACGATTAAAAATCATTGGTTAGTCACTCAGACATGATCTTGTGCTTGCGGTCCATCCAAGACTTCGAATTTCATCATTTTCAGGCAAAGCATATATTTCAGCGGGTTTATCACAACCATAGTGTCAAAAATTATATATCTCACTAATTAGAGATATAAAGTTGATTTAGTAATTAAATTCAAACCACCCTTAATATACCATGCATTGGTATTTTTGAATTAAAGTTGATTCACACTCCAGGGTGCCAAATACACCGGGAGGATTGCCAATCCAGGGGGTTTCCAATCCTGGGGGTTCCGAATCCAGGGGGTTTCAAATTCACGCTCCCAAACAGGCCCTTATACTTTTCTACTTTCATAGTGCTTACTGTTGCTTTATGTCATGGTTTTTTTTCCCACAAGGGTTTTTTCATGTTAAAATAGTTGTGTTTGCATTGTGGTTGCTTGGTACAATCGGATTACTCTACTTGATTCATCTCTGTGTGCTTCTGCGGTCCCCCAACAAGATGGTTCAAATGGCACAATGTACAAAACTTTGAATCCACAAGAAAAAAATTAAAAAATTAAAATTTTTATTAATGAATAACAATGCTCAGGCTTCTGCTTACATCACTTATTAAAAATATATAAAAACAAAATCCTAATTAGGAGTCCTAATTTGACTAAGCTAAAATTTATCCGAAATAATAGAATTTAATGATGCCAGATGATTTCTAGCATGATTAGAAGCAAATCATACGAAGATTGCATATATTAAAACTTTTAGATGAATGATATGCGTTCATCCTAAAACTTACTAAAAATAGAAAGCTTTTTCTAAAACTGTGATTTTAAATTAAATAGTATGGCCCTAGATAGCCTGCTCCAATCAAAATTCATAGGTTGTGAGTCCCATAACAATTCCTAGATCAAAAGTTTTTTTCATACCCACACACACACATGCCATCGTAGGATTTCACCACCTATGGGTACTTGAACCCTTGACCTAGTGTTGAAATAACTCTTGTAAGTCTACCAACGGGGCAAGAGTAAGGACCCACCCCGAATCAAAAGTTATGGATGATTTATAGTTCGCACTTTGAAAGACAATTTCTCCCAATTCGAAATAATTTTCTTCAATTCATATGCTTGGGTCCAATTACATCATGTCCTATGTAGGATTGGAGCCCGGATCTGACAGACCAAGTCGGCTTCCGTTAGTGCTTCTTTCGGTTTGTCTATGCCAAGAATAGGTCTGCGGCCGGCTCTACATCAAAATGCCACATGTGAGAAGTGTCACTCATCACCATAGTTCAAGCAAGTATGAACAAATCAGAGGTCAAGATTATCCTCTGATCTGGGAAATCCAGGTTGGTCCACTCATTGGATGGCCAGATGCTTATGTTAAATATTAGCCATTGGTGATTTTCCTTCTGTCCATTCCCTCATACAAGTGTTCCGGACTTGATGAGTTGATAATGGACCATGGCATGCCCATGATAAGCCCCAGCAAATGATTGGCCTGGATCTCACCCGTATGCCATGGCCCACATCTTTTTCAAACCACTGCTGATGTATCTCACTGCAGAATTTGCAGATTGGACAACTCGGAAATATTTCAAACTGGATGATTCCAACACTTCTATTTGTGGCCAATTATCTAAGGTCGGTATCATCGGATGTCAGAGATTTCTGAGACATCCTCACTGTGGGGGCCATCATATGAACGGTTTGGGCCACTATACCATAAGGCCCTACAATTCCTCCCATATTTACGTACAAGATTGCGTCGTAGTTTGCCAAGCCAGAGAAAGAGAATCCAAAATGTGGACATGAAAAGCTCTTTTAGAATTCTCAGAAAATGGAACACTTGAATCCAACAGTCATTCCTCTTTCGTCTGGTTTTGATGTGGACCGTACATCATTTGGGGCCCACCATTATTACTTGCCCATCATGTGGAGCCCACCTTTGATGTGGACTTTCCATCACATGGGCCTCACCTTCAATGTGGGTCATCCATCATGTGGGGCTCACCTTGGATATGGGCCATTCATCACTACGGGCCGACCTTTGATGTGGATCATCCATCATGTGGGGCCACCTTTATGTGGGCCATCATAATGTGGGGTCCAGCTTCAATGTTCATTGCCCATCATGTGGAGCTCACCTTTGATGTGAACCGGCCATCGTGTGGGCTCCACCTTTGAAGCAAGTCGTCCACCGTACATGCCCATTTTGAATGTTGGCTATTTATCATCAGGGGTTGACCTTTGATGTGGACCATCCATTATATGAGGCCACATTAATATAGGTGATCCATCATGTGGGGGCACCTTTGATGTGGACCATCCATTATATGGGCCCACATTAATATAGGTGATCGATCATGTGGGGGCCACCTTTGATTTTGTCCATTCATTATAAGAGCCCACATTAATATGGGTGATCCATCATGTGGGCCCACCTTTGATGTGGACCATCCATCGTGTGGCAACTCCTTTAATATGGACCGTGAGAAAGAAAAGTGAAAATTTTAAAAGCTTTTTTTTTTTAAATATGAGAATAAGTAGCTTTAAGCAAACAAGTTACATTTACACTCATGTTTACCAAACAGCCCAAACTAGCAACAAAACATAGTTTAGACTACACTATGGGCTTGAGTCTAATTAGGTCCACCTCGTTGCAACCCTTTGTACAAGTGGCTCATGTGGTTCAATGATCTATACCATCAGCTAATGGGGCCTCTGCCCAAACCTATTCAAGGAGTCCATCCATACAACAGGAGAAAAACTGAATACATACACACCTCAATCAAGACCATCCAAATCAAGGTCCACACCATTGCAATGAAAGGATGACCTGGGTCCTTACTCTTGCTCGGGTGGTAGACTCTCCGGAGTTTCAACACCGGGTTAAGCGTTGGAGTACCCATAGGTGGTGAAATTCCACTAACGTGTGAGTGTGTGGGGGTGTGTGCGTGCGTTAAAAAAAATAATAATAAATAAAAAAAAAAGATGACCTGGTTAGGATGAGTCATGCGACTCGTCCGAGTTGACTCAGAGATCACTGTATCAGAACCGACGCATCAACAGTACGAGCTGATAAGTACATGAGCGGCCCATCCACAAAAGGATAGGATAGATGAACAGCTTGGATTACTTATCTATCCCTTCCAATGAGTTATACCATTTAGCATTAGTACAAGAACTTACAAAAATAATAACTTAAGGGTACCATTGAGCTGTTAGTGGACCAGCTTGATGTTCGCATGGCATACAAACCGTGCATCAGGTCTGTCCCACCAAGATTGAACCACTCAAAATCAGGCTGATAAAAAAACTATCACCATAGGAAACAATGTAAAAAAACGTGCCCAAACCTCCAATTTCAAGTGGTGTGTCCCACCTATGTTTTGGATAGGTTTGATATATTTTGGGGAGTCCCTTCATTTTGGATAGGTTTGATATATTTTGATAAAATAAATAAATAAATAAATAAAAACCATCACCATGGGAAACAATGTAAAAAAAGAGAGTATGCACTGCAAGTCACGACGGAAAGAACGAGAAAATACACAATACACTTACTAGCAATATCATGAATTTTTTTTTTTCTCTCTCTCTTTTTAATTCTTCTCCACCTATGGAAAGCATTAAGAGAAGAATAGACCACAACAAACTATACATCCAAGATTACAAGATTGGTGAAGATTCATATCTTCATATCTTCATATCTGTCAATGTTTTCAATAGCGTCTGTAGCAATATCTATCAATATTTTAAATAGCGTCGGTAGCGCAGCAGTAGGATAGTTATGACACCACATAGCATTAGCAAATAGCATAAATCCCTTTAACTTACACTCCTGGGTCGTAGCATATGTAATGTACACATAGGGTATGGATTGTATGCTATGATTTTTTTATAAATGATAATTGTATTTTATATTTTATACTTAATAGTTTCAACCTTTGGAATTTTAATTTCTTTTCATATTTATGACTAATAGTTTCAATTAGATATTATTAATTAAAGTTGTTTTCTTAAAAAGTTATTGACGCGATAATGATTTGATTTAATTTATGTATGTAGATTGATTCTTGATAAATAATAATTAATAACCTATGTCAACATGCTTATACCTGAAAAAATAAATCATCTTTTAGGCATTTTAATGTTTTCTTACTATTTATCATATTTTTTGTATTTTTAAGTTAAAAAATAAAAAATATATATATAATATAGCTTAAGTTACTTACGATACACTATTGAGGATCGAATGCTATGCAACATACTATTGGTATTTAAAACTACGAACTATCTGCCTATTGGTTATAACCCACAAGGTCAAGGAGAAAGGCCTTGTAACATGAAAAAATAAATAATCTTTTAGGTACTTTTTTATTTTTTATTACTTTTCTTATCATTTATCATATTTTTTATATTTTAAAATTAAAAAATAGAAATATAGTGTAACTTACACTACTTATGGCACGCGCTATAGAAAGTAAGTTGAACGCTACGCAACACACTAACGCTATTTAAAATACTAGACTATCTGCTTATTGATTGTGACCCACAAGGGCAAGGAGAAAGGCCCTGTATTGGCCCGATGTCTCCGAATGTATCGCATCTCCCAACGACTTTCCAAATTTCTTATGATATTCGGTCTTTATATACTGCATATCGATTTCGGTCCTTGATACCACTATCCTTATAAGCATTGTATCATTGGTTCCCATACCTTTCATCGCCTTGCGCAACCCCTACAAAATTTCAAAGAGAGGTTAAGTTACAAACAGAATACGACAGATTTTACCCAAATACGACGGATTTCTATGATCATGTGGAAAAACTGGTAAAAAAAATCATGTCATGGATCTTAGTGTTTGAATTTCATGGGTAGCTAACAAATGATTCGAACAACTACAGGCCTGTTGATGGGCCACACATGTATGGTAATAATGGATGGTTTAAAAGAATTACCAATGATCCACATTCAACATACAAGTGTGGCCCACCTAGTGTGTAGGCCAGACCGATTCTTGGTCCAGGTCACCTACAAAGTGGGGCCCAACTAATACACAAGTCAGATGTCCCATTAGGGCTGTCAATGGGTACCTAGACCTGTGGTGATTTTTATAGGTTTGGGTCTGAATTTTCCTAACCATTTCAAAATTGGGTTGGGTTCAGGTCTACTATTTGGACCAGGTTTATACTAACCCTTATCAATGTAGCAACTCATCTCGTTTCGACCAAAACCGATACGACTCAGGTGATACGGAAATCCGAGTTGACAAATTTTCAAACCATGGCATATAAAGATTCAAGAAAAAAAGGTCTATATTTCTCAACTAGTTATCCTGACAAAAATTCAAGGTATTCAAAAACGATTATGTAACAGTTGTTGAAAATGATAACACCAGCACCTGTTACACAATACAGGGCTGTAATGGACCCTTAATCGCTGTTATGGGCTTGGGATGAGTAATACAAATCTGTGACAAATCGATACGAGCCTATAACAGACCAATATATAGCTGACACTTTTTTTCCTTTGTAACGCCATAATGGCCATATGACTAGAATCATAACAGTCACACGGCTAACCATTACGCCAACTGTTCTTGTCATTAAATACTTTGGGCCTGTTTGGATTACCGATTATAATAGTAATGTATTGTAATGTGTGGTAAATGAGTAATGATTATTATTATTACAGTAGTTACAAGTAAAATAGATATGGTCAAATGTATTTATTGTAATGTGTGGCAAATGAGTAATGATTATTATTATTACAGTAGTTGCAAGTAAAATTTATATGGTCGAATGCAATATACCTCTTACAATTCCAGCTCTGACATGTAAAGTAATTTCCCTGATTAGATATATTTGGATGTAATTTCATCAATATGTGTTATATCCACACCGTCCATCCATTTTTAATATCATTTCAGGGCATGTTCCAAAAAATGAGGAGGATTTAAAGCTCAAGTGAACCACACCACAAAAAAAACACTAGGTACAATGATGCTCACTATTGAAACCTTCCTAAGGCCTAGTAGGATGTTTATTTGTCATTCAACTTGTTCATAAGGTCAAACAAAGATGGACGAAGGGAAAACACAAATATCAGCTTGATCCAACACTTCTATAGATCCTGAGAAGTTTTCAATGGTAGGCGTTCAATCCTGCTGGTAGCTATCATGTGATCCATTACCGCTCTAGATCTGCCTAATTTTTTATCTCATTCCATAAAATAATCACGCAACATGGATGGATAGTGTCAATATAACACATGCATCATGGTGAGGCCCACAAAACTATGCCACATCAACACATTTCCACAAATCCATGTTGTGCGGTATTCCTAAAGATTACCAAGATTTAACAATTTACAATATCCAATCGAAAAAAAAAAGTAATGACGTGAGTTTTACACCACATTTTTGTGATAGTCCATAATCCAAAAAAAGCCCTTAGAGTTAATTAATGAACTTTCAAAGTTGATATTAAGCATCGACCGCATTAAAGGGTGAAAATAGATTTCCCTTATAGAGGAAAAAAAAAATTCCCACTGAAAACAAGACGATAGTACCTTAGCGAAGTACTTGGCGGGATTCTCAGCGCATCGTAGGATAGTCAGGAGTGCCTCCTCAAAAAGCCCAGATGTCTCGCTCTTTACTGCCTGTGAAAGAACAGATTTTTTTAAGATTGCCCACATGAAAATTAAACATAAGAAGCCTCTTGCCCAAGTAGAGGAAATGAAAGACTTCCAATACAGAGAAAACGAAAAATAGGATATAGACATTACCTTTTTGAGTGAGTGGCCATACATCTGATTGTAAGCAACAGAAACAGCAGCCATATGCGGCCTGCTCCGTTCGCTGAAAATGCGAATGAAGGTCTTCTCATCTGTTCCCCATTTCTTTTCCCCAGCTTTATAGAGATCCTTGGCATCTTTTTCTACCATTGCTGGATCGACCTCCGGGCCTTCGTAGCGTGTTATGCTCACATAAGTAAGCAGCAACTACATGAAGAAGGAAAAGAAAAAATAAATAGGAGAAAGTTGTCATTATTTGATGTAGAGCGGGTCGCGGACAATTACATGGCAAAGATGGATCAGAAAAGGCCCGGTCGGCGACAGAAGTGATCTGGACCATCAGACCTTAAATCAGGCGTATTTTGCAATCCGGGATGAGTTAGCCGACGAAAAATATATGATTTTGGGGTAGAACGAGCTAATTTAGCCAACCAACCCTGCTACGCCGGGTTGCGACGCTCGGAATTGCGAGAAACCCCTGATTTGATGGTCGTTTCCCTGTTTCAATTTCGTTTTTACTATAAATAGTAAGTTTTAGTTTGCTTATAACTCTTCATCCGTCAGGCTTTAGGAGTTGCGCCCAACGTGAAAAGAGCTTAGAATAATTAGGAGAATGGGTTGGTGAAGCCAAATAGGACACTTACTATTTTTGGCCGAAAACCTTGTGCACTAGTAGACATCACGACCGTCTATAAATAGTAAGTTTACTATTTATAGTAAGTCGCGAATTCTAGGAGTCCTAGTTGTAGTTTGATTCTGATTTCTTTTCCATTGCTTAGTACCCTTATTTAAAGGGTTGTGAACTCGTTTTTATGAATTAATTAAGCCATTTTGAATTTATTTAGAATTTATTTCTATTTTCTACTCTCTTTTCTCGTGGATTCGAGAAGTCTCTGTGAGGAGTCCAGAGAAGTTCCGTGGATTCGGAATAGTTATCCTCTTGAGGAAGACGGTGCTCGACCTCACGTCCTCCCCTGCGTCAGTTGGTATCAGAGCCAGGTTTCTCCTCGGGTCGATGGCTTCTAACGACGGGTCGGGCAACAATCCCATAGGCGGTGCTCCAGGAAATTTTCCTTTAACGGCGGCAACTTTTCAAGCAGCGCAGCAAGAGAATCGACAAGCCATGCAAGGGCTGCAGGCTTCCATGGACCGCATAGCGAATCTCTTGGCAGAAACCCTAGGGCAACTCCGTATTCCTGGTGGTAATCTTCCACCACCAATTCCTGAAACCCGTAATCGCCCTGATCGCAGGATAATACCAGCAATGCATCAAAGGGCCGTCCCTGAGGACGGGGGTTCCAGTGAAGAGGAGATCGATGACATGATCTTCCAACACCCCAGGCAAGGCGGCGATCGGGTAGATCGAGACTTCAAGGTACGGGTTGATATTTCTAACTTCAATGGCCAGCTACACATTGAGGATTTTCTCGATTGGCTTTCTGAAGTTGAGCGATTTTTTGACTATATGGACATCCCTGAAACAAAGAAGGTCAAGCTTGTGGCCTATAAGTTGAAAAGAGGAGCTTCAGCTTGGTGGGAACAACTGCAACTCGCACGAACCAGGCAGATGAAAGCACCAATCCGCACATGGCAGCGAATGAAGCAGCTACTACGTGCCCGATTCCTCCCTAGCGATTACGATCAGGTATTATTCCAACAATACCAAAATTGTCGACAGGGTAGTCGGTCGGTGAGAGAGTACGCAGAAGAATTTTACCGCCTAGCGGCGCGCAACGATTTGGTCGAGACTGAATCGCAGCAAGTCGCCCGATTCAACGGTGGATTGCGTATGGCGATCCAGGATCGGGTCCAGATGCAGTCCGTCTGGACGATGAATGATGCGATCAAGTTGGCTACTCGGGCAGAAGCGCAACTTGAACGTTCTAACACACGGGCCTATCCTACTGCGAGGATCACTGCTGGCAGGTCCACCCCAGGGAGCTCCACAGCCTAAGGGGAAGGAGCCCGTAGGAGCACGCACTCAACCTCCTATGTCTGAGAACCGAGATCAGGGAAGCGGGCAAGCTAGACCCCAAAGAGGCGTATCGACTGCTGCTGGCACAAGTACAATCCCGAACCCTTATGCTCGGCCAAGGCCCAACAACTGCTATCGTTGTGGCCAGCCCGGTCACCTATCAAATACTTGTCCCCAGCGAAAAGTGGCAAACCTCGCCATTAATGATGGTAGTGCTGATAACGCTTATGAAGATCCAGATATTGAAGAACAGGAGCATATCGCCGAGGACGAGGTAGATGATTCAGATTGGGTTCAGCAAGATCATGGCGAGTCGCTCGTCGTGAGGCGGCTATTATATGCGCCAAGAAAAGAAGTGCATCCACAGCGCCATAACATCTTCCGCACTAGGTGTACGGTGAATCGAAAGGTTTGTGATGTGATCATTGACAGTGGAAGCAGCGAGAACATTGTCTCCAGGGGCATGGTGGAAAAATTGCAATTGAAAACAGAGCGTCATCCCTCTCCATATACAATCGGTTGGATCAAGAAGGTCAGCGAAACAAAGGTAACTGAACGGTGCACCATATCCTTTTCAATTGGCAAACATTATAAGGATGAAGTAGTATGCGATGTGGTTGACATGGAAGCATGTCACATACTACTCGGTCGACCCTGGCAATCTGACCGTGACGCCACTCATAAAGGGCGAGATAATATATATATCTTCGTCAAGGACGGCCGGAAGACCATATTGGCCCCTATGGATCCAGAAGGACCACCTGAAACTTCTAAAGTGGAGGGTGGTTTTCTCTTAACCATTCTGGACTTCGTGGAAGAATCCAAAGAAACAGGACAGACTTATGCATTAATTGTAAAAGGGGAAGAACTCGAGCCTACCATCATCCCTGAAAGACTAAGGCCCTTGTTACATGAATTCCAAGAAATCTGGCCCGAGGACCTTCCCGATGGGTTACCCCCTATGTGAGATATCCAACACCATATCGACCTTGTCCCTGGGTCCAGTTTACCTAATCGTCCTCATTATCGAATGAGCCCGAATGAGTGCGAGATTCTGCAGGGACAAGTGGAGGAACTGATCCGTAAGGGTCTTATTCGAGAAAGCATGAGCCCATGTGCTGTACCAGCTCTGCTAACTCCAAAGAAAGATGGGAGTTGGCGCATGTGTGTCGACAGCCGGGCCATCAACAAGATCACCATAAAATACAGGTTTCCTATACCACGGTTGGATGATATGTTGGATATGCTAGAGGGCGCAAAAATATTCTCTAAATTGGACTTAAGGAGCGGCTACCATCAGATTCGAATACGGCAGGGTGATGAGTGGAAAACAGCCTTCAAAACTAAGGAAGGATTGTACGAATGGATGGTCATGCCTTTCGGTCTTTCTAATGCGCCTAGCACATTCATGAGGTTGATGAACCAAGTTCTGAAACCTTTCATTGGGCGGTTCGTTGTGGTTTATTTTGATGATATTTTGATATACAGTCAAGATGAAACCACCCATATGGAGCACCTCAAGAAAGTCCTTCAAGTGCTCACTGAAAATAAACTGTACCTCAATTTAAAAAAGTGTAGCTTCATGACTGATAGCCTATTGTTTCTGGGTTTTGTGGTTACATCCACGGGCATTCGAGTGGATGAGAAAAGGTGAAGACAATCAGAGAATGGCCGGTTCCCAAAAATATTCACGAAGTACGAAGTTTCCATGGACTAGCGACATTCTATCGTCGGTTCGTGAAAAATTTCAGTAGCATTGTGTCACCGATCACAGATTGCATGAAGAAAGGCAGTTTCAGTGGACTGACGAAGCCGACAGAGCTTTGCCGAAATCAAGCGCAGATTATCCACGACCCCGGTTCTTGTACTTCCCAACTTCGACAAACTGTTTGAAGTCGAATGTGATGCCTCATATGTCGGGATTGGGGGAGTTTTGTCTCAAGAAGGTAGGCCGATAGCCTTCTACAGTGAGAAACTTAGTGATGCACGCAAGAAGTGGTCTACATATGAGATCGAGTTGTACGCGGTGGTCCAGGCACTGCGACACTGGCGACATTATTTGATTCAAAGGGAATTCATACTTTACACGGACCATCAAGCCCTCAAGTTTATTAATAGTCAAGCTAACATTAACCGTGTGCATGCTAGATGGATCTCATTTTTGCAGGAATTCACATTCGTGCTAAAGCATAAGTCAGGGCAACAGAACAAAGTAGTCGATGCGCTGAGTCGCCGTGCAACTTTGTTAGTCACGATGAGCAATGAAGTTGTCGGGTTCGATCGCCTCAAAGACATATATGCCGACGACGATGACTTCAAGGACGCATGGGTTAGATGTCAGGAAGGTCACCCCGGTGATTTACATATACAAGACGGGTTCCTTTTTAAGGGAAATCGACTATGTATCCCAAAGAGTTCGCTAAGGGAACAGATAATCCAAGAGCTACATGGAGGTGGCCTCAGTGGACACCTTGGGCGAGACAAGACGCGAGCTCTTGTGGAAGGACGGTATTACTGGCCGCAATTGGTACGTGATGTGGGAAAGGCAGTCCAACGCTGTTATATTTGTCAGACTTTCAAAGGGCAATCTCATAATACGGGCCTCTACACCCCGTTACCCGTGCCTGACGGCCCTTGGGAGGATTTATCTATGGACTTTGTGCTTGGTCTCCCACGAACACAACGCGGCATGGATTCGGTGTTCGTGGTAGTAGATCGTTTTTCCAAGATGGCGCACTTTATTCCATGCAAGAAGACTCTCGATGCAACACACGTGGCGAATCTATTCTTCAGAGAAATTGTGCGGCTACACGGGGTTCCCAAGACTATTACTTCTGACCGTGACACGAAGTTTATAAGCCACTTTTGGCGGACTTTGTGGACTCGATTCGATACACGCCTTCAGTTCAGCAGCGCGTACCACCCACAGACGACGGTCAAACTGAGGTTGTGAATCGCACGTTGGGAAACCTCCTTCGATGTATTTCAGGAGAAAAACCGAAGCAGTGGGATTTGGCCTTGTCTCAAGCGGAGTTTGCATTCAACAACATGGTGAATCGCTCGACGGGAAAATCGTCGTTCCAGGTTATTTACGGACGAGTACCTCGCCATACACTAGACTTGGTCCCTCTGCCCAAGCTCCCAGGCATGAGCATTGCAGCAGAACATATGGCAGACAAAATCATGGGCATTCATGCGGAGGTACAGAACAAGCTACATGCCTCGAACGAAAAGTACAAGGAGCAAGCGGACAAGCATCGGCGACAGAAAGTGTTCGAGGTGGGCGACCAAGTAATGGTCCATCTGCGCAAAGAAAGATTTCCAACCGGAACGTACAACAAGTTGAAGAATAAAAAGATTGGACCGGTACCAATCATCCGAAAGATCAATGACAACGCTTATGTTGTTGATCTTCCAGATGATATGGCGATCTCACGAACTTTCAATGTTGCGGACCTGACTGAGTATCATGAACCAGCGCATAATGATAACTCGAGGACGAGTTCTTTTGAAGTGGAGGAGACTGATGTAGAGTGGGTCGCGGACAATTACATGGCAAAGATGGATCAGAAAAGGCCCGGTCGGCGACAGAAGTGATCTGGACCATCAGACCTTAAATCAGGCGTATCTTGCAATCCGGGATGAGTTAGCCGACGAAAAATATATGATTTTGGGGTAGAACGAGCTACTTTAGCCAACCAACCCTCTACGCCGGGTTGCGACGCTCGGAATTGCGAGAAACCCCTGATTGATGGTCGTTTCCCTGTTTCAATTTCGTTTTTACTATAAATAGTAAGTTTTAGTTTGCTTATAACTCTTCATCCGTCGGGCTTTAGGAGTTGCGCCCAACGTGAAAAGAGCTTAGAATAATTAGGAGAATGGGTGGTGAAGCCAAATAGGACACTTACTATTTTTGGCCGAAAACCTTGCGCACTAGTAGACATCACGACCGTCTATAAATAGTAAGTTTACTATTTATAGTAAGTCGCGAATTCTAGGAGTCCTAGTTGTAGTTTGATTCTGATTTCTTTTCCATTGCTTAGTACCCTTATTTAAAGGGTTGTGAACTCGTTTTTATGAATTAATTAAGCTATTTCGAATTTATTTAGAATTTATTTCTATTTTCTACTCTCTTTTCTCGTGGATTCGAGAAGTCTCTGTGAGGAGTCCAGAGAAGTTCCGTGGATTCGGAATAGTTATCCTCTTGAGGAAGACGGTGCTCGACCTCACGTCCTCCCCTGCGTCATTATTGGGGAAAAATAGAACATGATACATAAAAACATGGTAGCCAGTCTTTGCAGGTAAATGGTTTATAGTCTGCATTTGGATGCTGAATGATTTACAGGTTGTAAAGCCCCATTTGATTTACAGGAAAAAAGTTGGGATTTCATTTACAGGCAGTCAGTAAATGAAAAGATTGGCTCTTCATTTGCAGGACTGATGTAAGACGTGTCACAAATGCACGACTAGGTCAAAAAAAGTCCAAACAAAAATCAAAGTAGTCAGTTAGAACTGAACCCAATCCTAGGTAGGGCATGATATAACTGGGTCCCAAACATGTTCAATTCAAATAAATTCATTCGAGATATTGAGAAATTGATGTTTGAAGTGATAACCATAAAACAAACCATAACTTTTGATCCGGGCATCGTCACAAAACTTATGACCGATTTATCTTTATGTAATGTGGTCTTGGGGTCAATTGACCTGCCTAGCAGGTCATAGATGTCCATTTCATGAGAAACCCTCATCTTGAGGATCAAAATCAGATTTTAAGAAATTTTTACTATTTTTAATCATTTCCATTTTCACCATATCTTTTATTCCCGTAGTTTTAGGATTTAAATTTTTTAGAAATTGCTTGTAATAATATTGAGAATGCCCCAATAAAGTTTATTTGGACATTTCTAATTTTGGAAAATTAGGCATTGGAGAGAGATTTTTACTATTTTGGGTCATTTTTAATTAGCGTTTGGGTTTTCTTTAATTATTGGTAGTATAATCGAGAAAGCATACACACATTATTCAACTAAATTTACCCGAATTTTCTCCCTTTTTCTTGTGGACTTAAGAATTACTCTCGTAGATTCACGCTCTTTCCTACGCCAAGGGCTAAAGCAATTTACAAGCTATCCAAACACAAACAATTATTTACCTGTAAATCATTTACAGCTTACAACCAAACATAACAGGCGATAAATGATTTGCACCTGTAAATCATTTACCACTTACAACCCCTTAGGTATGTACTGTTAATTGAGCACCAAAAGGGCTGAATTTTCGTATTGTTGTACAGCTACGCACTAGAAAGTGGACTTGTTTTTTCTTTTTCTTTTTCTTCTTCTTCTTCTTTTAATTTTTAAAATTTTTGTTTTTGAAAAATGTACCTAACTGTAATCTTGCTTAGGTATGTATCACTAACTGAGCACCGCATGGTTGAACTTTTATGACATTCACCCCATCCATCAGGTAAACTACCTCTCTTCACCCTTGAACCCAAAAACCATAAAGATACAAAACTACTCACGTAGGCCATGCCATAGCAAAAGGTTGGGATGGGACTTTCACCTTCAGTTTGTGTAGGACCCACCGTGGTGTTTATATGCCCTCCAAGCCATTCATCTGATGTGCTTCATGATGATGAAAGTATAACCCAAAAATCTCAGTATTCCAAAACTCAGGTAGCTAGGCCATACCATAAGAATTTGTGTAATTTAAAGTGGGGCGCGCGTGAGTGTTTAACCAGCATAATTTTTGGGGCCAGGATCAAACAAGGGGTGGTGTACCTAGAGTTGTACACGAGTCAACCCAAGTCGATCTTGGCACAACTTGGCTTGGCTCAGCTCGGCTAGTAGCTAACCCCAGCTCAAACTCGGCTCGGCTCGGTCCTCGAGCCTATCTAGCCCGCTCGGCTCAGTTCGGTCAGTAGCTCAGGCTAGTTCAAGCATGTGCGATATTTTCTCAAACACATAGAATCCATCTTCAATTTCTCATATAATGCAAAATAGTAATAACACTTTATAGGTATTTCACCAAACACTCGGCAAGCAACATCAAAATCAAGATATGAGGGCAGTTGATCCCACGGAGAATGTACGCACCCTAAACAATAACTTCGTTGAGTCAATTTAGCAAACACTCAGCAAGCAACATCAATATCAAAATAACCAAGTCACCAAGCTGATTCGATCCGAGTCGATTCGAGTTGAGGTTTGATCTGAGTCGAGTCAAGCTCGGGCAAGCTCAAACTCGGCTCGAAACTTTTTCGAGCTTCAAAAACTAGATCGACTTGGTCCGAATCCAATTTTGAGCCAAGGCGAGTCAAGCTTTTCTAAGTCGAGTCGAGCAAGCTGACTGAGCTAACTCGACTTGTGTACAACTCTAGGTGTACCTAATAGACAGGGTGGATTTCATGCACATAAAATCATTTCCACACATTAGACAAAGTTACAACCACCAACATGACCCTAAATTGCCTTGTATTGGGCTATTTCGGGCCGATACAGACTGATAAAGCCGTATCGTTCATGAACGATGTTGGTACCCATTGGCGATGTGTACCAGTTTGTGACAATATTCTAAACCTTGGACCTCATGGTGTCATTTCTTTATAAGCATATGAAGTTGACCTTGTGAGCTAGTTGGTGTCATTTCTTTATAAGCATATGAAGTTGACCTTGTGAGCTAGTTCTTTATATGAATGGACATGATTACATGCAAACGTCATGGTGGCCCGGTGCAATCAAGGCGGGCATCCCCTCCCAATTGTTTCCCAGTAGTGTGGCCACCTCAATCATGGATTGGGCTATTTTTAGCTCCATGACCAAACATTGAAGGGCATGTTTGATAGAAAGTGATTTTTGTTATAACAGATGTCTTATATTATGTAAAATGATGCAAAGAAAGTTATAGATATAACCCTATGGGTTTGTCTCTCCGTGTGGGTCTGGAGTGCCTTTGCACCCATGGGGGTTTGGTGGTAGCACCCCCGACCCGAATGGTATAAGATTGTAACGTCTTGGATTTTCACTGTTTTGGATTTCCAAAATTTTTGAAATTTTTTTTATTAATTAATTTATAATATCACTTAATGACCATTAGCACTCAATATTAGTTTATACAGGGGTGGAACCAATAAAGAACCATACAAGTCCGATTAATCAATCAGAAGCCAACAAATCCGCCTGATCACTTGAACATCAAGTTTAGCTCCATGATTTACTCATGTAGGGCCCAAATCTAACCGACTCATCGCTAACTAATCAAGACAATCACGACTAAATTAAAGATCTAACTGAAGCCGAGTCAGATAAGACCCGGATCTTGACTAATGACCAAATCAACCCCATTACTCTTTTAGCCTAAAACCAATGGTTTAGAGTAATCATGATCAAATCTTCACTTTCACTAGTTATAAATAGGCCACACTATGAACATTATTAATCCAAACCCTGATCATTGCCCACGAGAAATCTCACTACTAAATTCATTCCAGAAATGCCCCGATCTTCCGAACAAGCTCTATACCGCTCGTTGGTGGGCCACTAGTCCCAAAATTAAAGAGTAATGTCCGTATTACTGGGCTCGACGTCCATCGCGGGAGTCGGACCTAGGTACTGTCCAGAACCGCTCAACTTGAGCCAAAGGACGAGTGCATGAGAAGTGCAAATACCCTAAAGGAATAAGTTGAAACTTAAGTGAATTGGGTCGTCCACTCTTATACAAAGTTGAGGATTTCAGACCGTCGGTTTATGACCAAACTTCACACATAGAGTAAGGATATTTTCCTACTCATATCCGTATAGTCGCGGCCCCGATTGACCATTGGCGACCGACTGAACAGACTTCTCATCATATCTGTCGATCGGTGCATCCAAATGGCAGGCCGAACATGTCCATATGTAGATCATCATTAGGGCTAACTATCCTATGGTGTATATCAATATGTACACCCCATAGTGGGCCCTAGAGGGTGGAAAAACCCTTCCATAGGGCTAGTATAATAAAAACTCAACACTTGGGGCCATTTGCACCAAATCTGGCATTATAAAAGGGGCTTCTTTGGGCACCCCCTCTCCCTATACGAATTTGCCCTAGGTGGAACAAAGGGAGAGGAGAGAAAAATGAGAAGAAAAAGAGGAAGAAGAGAGTGAAGGAGGGTGTTGTTGGTGGAGGAACCAAGGAAACTTGGAACCTTAACAAATCTCCTTCCTTTTTCCCACATCCACAACTCCAAGCTTCATTTCCAACCGATTGGGGAGGTAAGCACTCATCTTTTTGTAAATCTTTTGTGCTGAGCTAAGATTTGCATGTAACCTTAACATGTAAGTTCATTTAACACAGGATCTCTACGAATCTACCCGCGAGCTTGGCAACCCTAGATCGTTTCCTAGAGCTCTCAATGACTCATAAGTACGGACTATTGTTCTTAGGTGGCCTAGCACCAATTTTATTTAGAATCAAATGATTTTGCTTGTTAGGTGATGTATTTGTGTAATCTAAAGAAACCTAGACAAAACCTTATACTTTAGATCCTTCCCAAATCAATATGTAATGATTATGGAATGTTTGATGTTTTAAACATGATTGGGTGTGAATTGATGATTGGTTATATATTCCTTGCTCGATTCATACATGATGTTTTCTCATAATATGTTTGATGTGCTAACCCTTATGTATATTTTTTGTATTAAGAAATATATGAAATGCTTGCCTTCCTTACTAACCCACATAACACTTGCACCTTTATTCATGATACTGTTAGCATTTGCTTTGTAGAAAAATCAGGATTCTATATTGGGAATGAATGCATGCTATTACTTATGCTAGTTGATAACCATGACTGTTAGCATGTTATGATCTACCATCAAGTCTTTGGGTTGGTCAAAAATCTGAGGAGAGAGACAGTAGTCCCGTTGGTAGGACTATCCTGAGACTAAACCCGTAGATTTGGGCGGGTGTGTATGGGCGACAGTAGTTCGACTACATGGGTCACTCGTACCCGATGTCGTCTGTCACGTGCTTGCCTGAACTCGTGCGGTCTAGCCTACTTACTGACCAACCTTGTCTGTTAACCTTATTTGCTCACATATGTATGGAACCTGGAACATCCTTCAACTATTGTAGCCCATTGCTAACTATTTGGAGTCGACCCATCGACTCATGAGCCGGGCATGGTGGAATGGGACATTGTGTCCGAGTTATCGGCCTACGCTGGGGTGACGAGCCTTCCCGTAGTGACCGCGAGCGATCCCCATTCTCAGCACTCCCCATGTACTTGAAGTCGGAGATGGGAAACTTAACGGGATCAAGGATCGTGGAGCCTTGGCCTAGCATGTTGAGGGGCCTTGGCCCCGCAACCAGTTGAGGGCATTGATACGTGGGGTGTATCAGATTTTTCAACCTACTGGATAAATGAAATTAATTAAGAAACTTGGCTAACACTATCACATTGCATCGCACTAGTTAGGTTGGCGACTCGGCAGTAGAGGTCGCAATGAGGGAGTGTTGTCGTATGCGAACGTGAGATGGTGTCGCTTGAGGGAGTGTTGTGGCGATGGCACGCATCATATCATCTATCATGCATATGTATTAATAAGATTAGTTAGGTGTTTGTGAATGATTGTCTTTCATTAAATTCATAATATAATTGATGCTTGTTACAACTTAAGACTAATAGCACCCATTGAGTTGATCACTCAGTCCCACTCTGGGACGGTGTTTTAAAATACCAACCAGACTCTCTCGTAGATGCAGGTGATGCAGAGTATGAGGAGTCTGGCGGCGCGAGCCTTGAGGAGGAGGACGATCTATCCTACTTTCAACTGATGGACGATTCCCCGTCGGCCTAGTAGACGGGATTTGGATCGCTGAGTTGTGGACTCAGCCCTATTCTTTTGGACATGATATTCTTTTTGTGATTTTGTTGAGCAACGCCTGGTGCTACCCATTTACATTCTTTTGGACTTGTATATATATATATATATGTATATGACTTCTTTCATTTCAGTAGATCAATTGTGATTATGTTTCATGTTTCAAGAAATTCCATGCTGCGCATTTAAACCTGATTAAACGTAAATTAGTAAAAATTAGCATAAGTGACACCTGGGAACTTGGGAGTCGAGTTTATGCAAGACCCCCAATTTTCAGGGCGTTACAAAGATTTTATCTGAAGACTCGACTCAGCCAAAATAGAGTATTTTAGGCATTTCCATGTATGGGGTATAAATATTATTTATGGGGTCAAATTAAGGTTACGCAAAAATAAATAAATAAATAAATAAATAAATAAATAAACTCTTTTCTGATTTTTTATGACTAGAATATTGTTAGAGTTGTAATTCTTTTAAGATTTAGTATTTTCAACTGGGGTTCATCCATGGAGTAGGCACAATCCCGAACCACATAAATCTTTTATATTTTTTGTGTTTGGATATGTTTGTTGGTTCAGTTCGTTTTCTTACAATTTCATCCACACATCATAGTGGGGTCCATAGAAGTCGACACTACGGTGACTTACAATAGTGTTATCATTACCAAACGACACAGGCGAGCACGCCTACACACACATATATAGACATGCACGTGCGCACACACACACTAACCTTTAAGTGATCACCGGTAGCGTGAAAGTTGAGATCATTCTCAAGATATGCACCGAATATTGCAAGGTAAGCTTGTTTAAATACTTGTATCTGAGTTGAGGTGCGAGAACATATTACTTCAGTTGCAGCTTTTAGATCAAGGGTATCCTCACTTAATGCTTGCCTGACTATGGTTGCATCGCGTCCAGCCGGATCATACATCCAAAGAAGAACTGCTCTCTAAGACACACACAAACACACAAGCTACATTAGAGCAATTGAACTTGCAAGAAAAACAAAAGCATTGCGTTAGGTTATGCAATAGCTGGCAAGACAATGCATATTTGCAAGATGTGAATTGCTCCTGAGCTAATGAAAAGCGTCATATGTGCCTCTTAGATGTGGAGCCCGTAATAAAAAGGACAAAATGTTCAGACATAGTTTAGCTTATGACCCCAACATCAGTCAAGTAGTTGGTGTCAAAGCTTATGGTCCCCACCATGATGTATGTGTTTTATCCAGTCATCTGTCCATTTTTCCATCTTATTTTAGGGCATGAGCCGAAAAATGGGGCAAATCTAAATCGCAAGTGGACCACACAATAGGAAAACAGTATTGAATATTGATTGAATGTCCACCATTAAAAACTTCCTAAGCCGATCGTAATGCCCCAAATATCAGCTTAATCCAAAACTTCTGTGGCCCCGAAAAGTTTTCAACGATAAGCGTTCAGTCCCTATTGTTTCTTATGTTGTGGTCCACCTTAGATTTGGATCAGTCTCTTTTTTTTATTTTTTATTTTGAATCATGCCCTAAAATGCACTGAAAAAATGGATGGATGGCATGGATAAAACACATACATCATTGTGGGGACCACAGAGCTTTGACACCAGCAAGTGGCTAGTGTTGGGGTCACTAGCCAAACCATGTCCAAAATATTCATTCCACACATGGAAATCTCATCTTTTCACTGAGCACTACACATATGACAAACGTACATGACGCTTTTTCATTGGACTATATCACGGATTACAGTTACATGTATTTTACATTTGCATTAGCACCGATCAACAATATTACTGATTCATAGTTTTCATAAACGATTGAACAACGCGATCACACAACACAGAGAATTTCTCTTTCCTAGAATCATCAAGAATAATGAAGGGTTGAAATGGACCAGGCTGACCTCTTTAGAATACTAACCGATCCCGTCACTAGCCAGGAAAGACCCCGATTTTTCTCTAATGAAGCCTAGCAAAGCTTAGGTCTTGCCTTATTCATGCTGCATTTGGCTCAGGCAACAAGGAAAATAATTCGCAATACTTTGGATTTCAACTCTTAGTAAAATTTCCAAAACTCGTGAAACAGAACTGGCTCTGATACAAACTACTCTTTCCTTCCAATGAAAACACAGAAGAGCTCCATTTCTCAGAAATCTTACTAAGAGCAGAAATTCTGTGAACACATAACTTTTGTTTACTCCTGAAATGGAAATGAGCAGAACACAACATTGTGTGTGAAGGACTGAGCCAGGGTTTAAATTTCAGGACAAACTGGGACATGGTCCAACCGTGACTCGTCCAAATCGGTGACATTGCAACCTGAGTCTTTAAGGAAGATTATTAATACCTTAAGGTCACCACTAAGCTCCGAAGAGAGACGCTTGGTGAGTTCAGTGGAATACATGGTTCTGTATTCCTGCTGAATGAGAGCGCGCTGAGTTCCATCACGATGGGCAATGATATCGACAACCTTTGCAGTGTCGCAGCCGAATCCTGCACAGAAAACATTGAACTAGTGATTAGTTAAAGTAGGTATGCAACTTGAGCAGGTTGGGTCAGTTTGAGGGCTAAACTGAGCCCAACTTGACCTCAAGAGGATCCAAACCTCAACCTGACTCGACCTAAATTCCTCTATACTCAACCTAAACTGACCCAAACCGAACCGAACGTGACCCAAATACATGTGATTGTGTCCAGCCTGACCTAACACAGCCCGAATTTGCTCCACTGGAACCTAACCCAGTTTGCCGATTTCAAATCAAGTTGGAGTTTTCCAACCCTAAACCAATTTCAAATCAAGTACACAAGCTGCCGTATATGCTAATGTGGTTTATAGGCCAAGTATCCAAGCCATCCACCGAGTGGACCATTGATTGTAGATGGGATTGCGTTATAATTTCATGGCCAAGATGGACCGGAAAAGGCCCGATCGGAGGCAGAAGGGATCCGGACCATCAGAACTTAAAACGGACGTATCTCGCAAACTGGAATGAGTTATCCGACATGCTATATAAGATTTTGGGGTAGGACGAGCTACTTTAGCCACCCAACCCTTACGACAAGTTGTGCACGCCGAATTTTGAGATTCCATCTTCTATTTTATTTTCATTTTTTATAGTAAGTTTTACTTTTATTATAACTCTTCATTCATTGGGCTTCAGGAGTTGCGTCAAAAGTGCTTAGAAAACCATGAGGTCTAGTGGACGCTCACTATTTTTGACCGAAAACCATGAGGTCTAATCAAAATCACAACTGTCTATAAACAGTAAGTTTACTATTTATGGTAAGTCATGATTTCTAGGAGTTTTAGTTTTAGTTTAATTCAGAAACTTCTTCCAAGGTTTAGTATCCCCATTTGAAGGGTTGTAAGCTCCTTTATTTCAATCATCAATCAATTTATGAATTTTTTAGAATTGTTCTATTTTCTTATTTTTCCTTGTGGATACAAGGCATCTCTGTGAGGAGTCTAGAGAAGTTTCATGAATTCGGAATAGTTATCCCCCTGAGGAAGACGGTTCGAACTCAACAACGTCCTTCCCTACATCAACCTTTGACCTTGTTCGACGTTGTACAACCCATTAACATGTGCACATATTCATTGAATAATTGAGATTTAATTTTT
>JAJHSJ010000014.1:8753329-8893503 GCA_021015155.1 Magnolia officinalis | reverse complement strand
TATAAACAGTTTGATTCCTTCATTATAAGCTTATAAGTTGAGATATGTAAAGAAGAACATTGTGCACTAGTAATGGTGGCTTCATTATTTTATTATTATATGTGGATGACTATTCTTGGTTACATGTATTAGTAGAGATACCATTGAAGCATTAAAAGCTTATTTGGCTAGGGATTCAATACGAAGGATTTATGTGTCGTTGATTAGATTCTTGAGATGATCGTACTTAGAGATGGGTAGAGCATGAAAATCTGAATAACTCAAAAGGGTTATGTTGGAAGAATTTTGCACCGCTTCAACATGCAAAATTCTAAACCTAGTCAGTACTTTATTTGTTGCAAGTTGTATTCAGATTAGTGTCCTAACACAGAAGTTGAGAAGATAGATGTCTCAAGTACCATATTCATCGTGGCAGTAAGCCTTATATTTTCAATGGTGTACATAAGACCGTACAATGTGCAAGTAGTGACAACAATCAGTTAATACATGGCGAACAAGTTAGATATCATTAGATAGATGTAAAGTGAATCACTCATTACCTAATGAGGCTATTTGTTGTAAGTGTTAAAATTAGACTTGGATGAGTTCATGGATGTAGATTACATAGGAGATCATGATAAAAGAAATTTTTATCACATGTTATGTTTTCTCTTTATCCAATGGTGTAGTTAGTTGAATGTCAAGATTGCAGAAGGAAGAATCTTCATCAAACCTGATGATCACGGCTAATTGTGATCTTTCGTATGACCTGATCATACAGTCTGTATCCCTTCATACTATCACCATAGCCAACAAAGATACAATTCTTAGCCCTTTGGTCTAGCTTATCTTTCTCAATAGACGGTACATGAGAATAAGCATCACAACCAAATACTCACAACCCTAAGTAATCAGCTTTGTGTTCACTCCATACTTCTTTTGGAATTTTAGAATTGATCAGCATAGACGAATACTGATTCACTAAATAACAAGTCATACTAATGGCCTCAGTCCATAACTCCCTGCCTAACCCAGCGTTACTTAACATGCTTCAACCCAGCGTTGCTTAACATGCTTCAAGCTCTCTCCAAGAGAGTACAATCAATCTATTTTGCTACACAATTTTACTCTGATGTATGTCTGACTGTGTTATGTCATATAATCCCATCAGCTTTACAAAACTGGTTAAATTCCTTCGATGTGAATTCTCCTCCATTATCTGTCCTAAAAAATGTCTGACTTTACTTCATAAAGTACACTCAAACCTTAACTGTTTACCATATATAAAATACTCACATATATCAAAATCAATACTTTTAAATACACGAATCAAGGAACGATCAGAAAGTACCTTCATGCCACGCTTGCTCATGTGGCCTAGACATGAATGCCATAAACGTTTTTTTTCTCTTTAAGAGAACTTCATTAATATGTCAAACTATACAATCCTATGCTATTTAGGAAGGAAATAGGGACCAAAGGCCTGTCCCACCTATCATATCCTACACACAGGATGACCTACTACATTCCCTAATGAAGCTTAAACCTACTTTATCCAACAGGTAACAGCCCTTAACTAGTTGGGAAAGGGGGGAAATGTCGCTTAAGAACCTGTTGGTTCGGCCCTTGCTACCCTCTTTAGCCAACCCTTCTGCCAGCCCATTAGCTTCTCTTGGGATAAGGGAGACTCGAAAGGAGCCCCTAGAATTAAGCTTCTTAATCCTAGCTAGCCAATAATTCAATTTCCAGGCACAGGAGGACTTCCCCAGGATGCAATCCACCATCCATTTTGAATCAGATTCAATGAGCACTTTCTCAATTCCACGAGCCACGCAGAAATTCATCCCATCATAAACAGCCCGCAGTTTAGCCTAATTATTGGATGTATTCCTGTATCCGCTGACGAATGCAAACATCATATTTCTGAGGTGGTCCCTGCAAATGCCCCCACCCCCAGCTGGCCCTAGATTTGAAAGAGCGAAGGCGTCTACATTTAACTTAAGCTAGTCCTCTCTCGGCCTAATCCATTTAACAATATAGAAATCATGGGAGGGGCGGTCCTAATGGAGCTAATGATAGACAGCAGGAAATGAAGAGACCTCCACCTGAGGGTGGATCCTCTGAATTTGAGGGAAGCACGATTCCATCCACCATTTAATTTTGTTGAACACTCTGAAACGGAAAAACCGCGATCGTCGAACCTGGCACCATTCCTGGCCCTCCAAACTACCCACAACAAGAAGGTTGGGGCTAATCGGGGAGCAATTGGGATGTTTATGAAAGAAAGAGACCGCTACCACCACCAAAATAGCCGGCCCTGGACTGAAAAGTGACTGACATGGACACCCCGAGAAAACTAGCAAGCATATTCCAAAGCTTGTCAGCCATGAACCCAGACAAAAATAGGTGAGACGGGGATTCCATGGCTGAGTTGGATGCCAGATCAGCACCACAGCACTCACATTTAGATGCAATGTTTATCCCCTTCTTCTGGATGCATATATCGATTGGCAAGGCTTCTTGCAGTAACCTCCACAAAAACATATAAATTTTAGGGAGAATTTTGGGGTGCCACATCTTCTTCATCCAAGGCATCTTCTGACCACTCTCTCTCCTCACATCCCAAGCCGATTTGATGGAGAATCTGCATGCGGGGTCGAAAGGCCATATGCGGGAGTCTTCAGCATCCGAGGTGCAGATACCTCTGAGTAGAATTTGTTCCTTGATCCAACTAGGAAGAGCACATGAGACTTCCAAGTTAAGACCGTCCTCTCCAATGAAATCTGATACGCACAACTCCGACATATCCAGCAGGATATCCAGAGAAGGCAGAGAGATCAAGGGTTCCAACCCGGACTAGTTACAGTTCCACATGTTACAATCACCACGACCCACTTCCCATTGAACGTTACTGTCCAGAATGGGGAAAAGGCCCACCAAAACTTTCCAAATCAGTGAGGCATTAGAGGAAAGACTGCTCGAACTAGCATTAACTCCATTTTACATGTATTTAGAGCACATAAATTTCGCCCAAAGGATGTCTTCCTTCCCGAACCTGGCTCCCCACGCTATTTTCATATGGAGCACCCTCATGAGCTCCTTCAATTTCATGATGCCCAGGCCTCCCTCCTCCTTTGGCAAGGAAATGGCACTCCATTTCTTCCAATGAATCTTCCTAACGCCATCCCGCCAACCCCAAAAGAAGTTAGCAAAGAGGCTTTCCAAAGCTTTCAGGACCTTCTTGGGAACCACTGTAGCAACCAACGTGTGGACCGAGATCCCACTAAGGACAAAGGATCAGCGCTAATCTACCAGGTTGAGAGAGGAATCTGGTGTTCCACCCTTGGATTTTGGCAACCATCTTATCCATCAATGGATTAAATAGACTACATTTGATCCTACCTTTCACTATCGGGACCCCCAGGTATGAGAAATCCCCTGTAGATTTACCAAAGCCGAGAGATTGTTATATGCTCCTGGTCCTGGCTACGGTCAGCTTGGGAGAATAGAAGAAGGAACTCTTCCTCTGGTTAGCCTTTTGATTCGAAGCGGACTGGTAGCTGGAGATGAACGTTCTTATCGCTTCAATGGATTTTCGAGACCCATTAAGGAACAGCATTGTATCGTCATCATAGAGTAGATGGGAGATCTGAATGCACCCATGTTTTAGCTTGAACGGCTGACATAAACCACTTGAAACCATCTTAGAAAGCCCCCTGCTAAATACTTTTGTCGCAAGAATGAAAAGACTAGGAGAGAGGGGATCGCCCTATCTCAAACCTCTGTTGGACTTGAAGAAACCACAACTTTCACAGTTAATGAGAACTGAAAACCAATTGTTATTCCAACAAGATTCCACCATTTTCACCCAGTTAGAGCCAAAACCAAATATAAGTAGGACCTGTTTCAAAAATTGCCAATCAACACTATCGTAAGCCTTCTCCATTTCAAGCTTCACAACCAGATTCCCTCCGCGAACCTTCCTGCCAATATCTCTGAATAACTCTTGACCAAGGGCTATGTTTTCAACAATGGAATGGCCCCTAACAAAAGCCCCTTGTTCCCAGAAATCAATTTCAGGAGCAAAGTTCCCAGCCTGTCCGCAATGATCTTCGCAAATTTCTTGTAAACAACATTGCAGAGACTGATAGGCCTAAATTCGGCGAAGGATTTTGGGCACCAAACATACTAGAGTGATTGTGAAGGCTCTGGGAAGGCAGCCCCCTTGGAAGAATACCACTATAGCTTTGTGGATATCATTACCTACAATGCCCCAGCGACCTGCATAAAAAGCTCCTGACATCCCATCGGGCCTAGGGGCGCCATCCTTTGGGAGAGCGAGGACCCATTTTTTAACCTCCTCTATGGAGGGAATACTCATTAGATGAATATTGTCTTCATCCGAAATGAGGGGAGGAATGACATTTAGCAGGCCATCAGCAGCTGAGACTGAACACGTTGGAAATTCAGTGGACAACAGATCTTTCAAGAACGAGACTGCTTCCAATTTGATACGATCTTGATTGATGTAGACTCTCCCGACCCCAGCAGGATCTCTTAGATTCCCGGTCTTCTAAATTTCTCAGTCGTAGAGAGATGGAAGAAGTTGGTGTTCTTATCTCCTTTCACAAGCCAGTTGTTGCGAGCTTTTTGTTTCCAGAAGATCTCTTCGGCGAGCTTCATCTTAGCTACATTCAACTTGACTTCTGATAGCTCCTTCGAACTGATTGCCTAGGAGGAAGATTGGGCGCGGGACTCCAATAGGACCAAAACCTGCTCTGCCTTCTTGAGGTTTTGAAAGACATTCCCGAAAACGTCCCTATTCCAAACTTTCAACCGCTCTTTGACCTTCTTAATCTTCAGCATCAGATTAATCATGGGCTGGTTGGACATGTCTTAATTCCAAGCATCTACAATAACTTGAGAGAATGACTATCTTACAACCACATTCTCTGAAATAGGAATGGCCTAGGCACAGAGGGGGCTAGGCTAGGGTAGGCCACGAGGAGAGGAGCGTGATCAGAATTAATCCTTGGGAGATGTTTAACTTGAAATCTTGGGAACTTATTAATCCAATCTGCATTGCGTAGGACCCCATCTAACCTAGCCCAAACTCTAGATCTGCTTGAATGGTTGTTACACCATGTGAATCCCAAACTCTAGATCTGCCTGAATGGTTTTTACACCAAGTGAATTGGTTACCTCCAAACCCTCCTACATCCAAAAGGCCAGCTTTATTAATTGCTTCTCTAAATTCAGCAGCACTCTGTACATCTTGGCTTCTGTAACCTATCCTTTCAGTAGATTCCACCACTGCGTTGAAATCTCCACCCACTGCCCAAGGACCATTCATGGAAGAAGCCAGAGATTCCATGGACTCCCAGAGGAATCTTCTAGAGAATCCGGAGCATTTAGCATAAACAACTATCAGTCTGCACTTAGCCAGCTGATCCTGTGAACAAACATCTAATGAAATTGTTTGGTTAGACATATCTATAACCGAAAAAGACACAGCGTTCTTGTAAAAAATCCAGATTTTTCCACCTTCTCCGTCATTGGAGATGGAAGAGTGAAAGCCGAGCTTTAGGCCTATCCCCACTCTTCTACTATCCCTGGCCAGAGGCTCAAGGATGACTACAATCGAAGGGTTATGGGCCCTGATAAGCCTGAGAGTAGAACGAATCGTGGCTGCATTGGCCAAACCCCGAGCATTCCAAATGAGGATGCTATCTATCGGACACATTTTCATTGGATACAGCCCTCCTTTTCAATCTATCAAGCCTACTCTTCCAATCTTCTACCTCTAATCGAAATAACACTCTATCTGCCTTGAAAACATCCTTCGTGTCCATCCCAGGACTTTGAGTATTCCTTGCGCTATCAGGACTTTGAGAGTGGGACGAATCAGCTACACCTTTAGGGAGTTCCCTACTACCTAGAAGGAGATTATCCTCCACAGTGGCTGGCTGATCAGATCCCTGCACTTTCTGTCTCCCTAAAGTAGAGGAAGGCTCTCCACTGTCCTCTAGCCCCCTGTTAAACCTATGACCCACATCACTAAGGGCCATCTGATAAGGAGAGAGATCCATAGTGAGGTCCAACTAACGATAAACTGAGATGCAGACCGTCTGTGAGACCTTTGAGAGGCAGAGTGCTCCCACCAATATCCTGTTGGGGCCAGGGGGATGTGATCAGGGGAGTTCCCTGATCCAAACTCCCTCTCAGACTCTCTGTCTCTCAAGGGACTCACTGGAGAGTTAGTTGCTGATTTGGAGATGCTCCACATGTGTTTCTCGCCCTCTTCAAGATTAGTCCTAAGAAGGGAGCCACACATAACGAAATCCCTAGGTAGGTTGATGAGAACACACTCAATTGGGGAGGTGTGATCTAAAGCCTACTCCCTGGAAAGAATGTGCACCTATTCGTGAGGCAGATTCCAGCGTTAGTGGGGAGATAGTCTGGAGGGGACTGTGGAATCTGGGGTTCTCTAGAGGAGGTGGAGCGGCTTCGGTCCTTCCCTGAGGTGATATATCGATCTGCTGAGATGGACTCCTTTTGCATAAGTGTTCTTGGGAAAACTATCGTCGGGATGCATCCGGACCCCTGCTTCTCGACCATCTGTTGTAGCTTCCTAATGGAACTAACGCCCTCTCCTGACTCCCCATTCAAAACCAGTGTAGGAGAGTTCCTGTGAGACTCAATAAAACCTACTAAAGAGACTGGATTCATTGAGGCCTTACCACAAATAGGTTGGATGGATGTGTCCTGCTTCCAGGTGAGGTTGGCATTTTCACAAACATTAACATGGCGGCTGAGCAAGTCATTTTCACAAACATCTACATGGCAATCCTCAAAAGAGGAATTTTCATCGTCGATGTTGTTGCTACCCAGTCCTTAGATGAATCTCTTGCATCTACCGGTAACGTGCCTTTGACCCTGTAATGCCTGGATTGACCTTCCCCTAGCTATCTTGCCTTCAATTTGCGCACAAATCCTGTAGATTTTCCCAATTACTTCCACCATTTGGGGGGAGTTGAGAAATGACCATGTTAACTTCCTAACCTTAATCCTTGCAAACATCTAAAATATCCCAAATTTGGAAAAAGTGTCTATCCAAATCACTTCCCCAAAGGAACTACCCAGATCTCGAATTATAGATTCTAGCCACGCATGCGCCAGGATCCCATACAGATGGATCCAAGTTTCTTCATCTTCTTGATCTACCTCAGGAGGCCAGGGGGTGACCTCTATCAGACCCAGATTCTGCCAAAAGGGGGAGTCAGCGACGAAATCTGAGAGCTTCGACCTAGTCTTAAATGTAATTAGGAAGCTGTAGTGCGATAGCCTTGTGACATCTATTGCTGAAGCCTTGAATCTAGAAGCTTTGAAGCCATCGATCAGCTGAAGAATAGATACCATCTTCTCGCCTATGTAACACCAGACCCAGATCCAGCTCTAGAAGTTTTTTGGAGATAGCAACAGGGTCCACTATCTTGCAACAACCTACAAGGTGCTCTAAAATAGGATGCGTCGTAGGCTTCTCCCATCCTCTCCGGGGAAGAAGAGCATTCCCAGATGTTGTAAGATCTCGTTTACCTCAACAGCCACTTTTTCTGTTTCTCAGAAGGAGCCAAGTGGAGGCCCCACAAACGTACCGATGTGGACTCCGCTACAGACGTTGCAGCTCCACCCGATCAACCTGTAAAGGTTACCATTCTGTTATGCATTCATCACTACAAGTGCCCCCTTTGAAACCTTCAGGACACGATCAAAATTGATGAATTAACACCAAATCACTTCAAGAGCTCCTAAAAAGATCAAATTCTTTTGTAGATCAGGAACGTGTCCCATCAGACATCCTACTGCGCACCGATTTGATTCCAACAACCTTATAGGCAATATCATTGCCCATAAACATTTGGCCACTATCGCGCTCGCTATATGTGGTGAACCAATCCCAATGCCAGGACACATGGTATGACGCCCCCGTATCCAAAATCCATTCATCGCTGAAATAACTAAATTTAGATACAGTCAAAATATCACTAGTGTCCACATCCTCACTCAATTCCTCTGCATTGGCCTCTTTATCCGCTTCATCTGCTTTATCTCTCTTTCAGGCTTTGGGATTCGGCCAATCCTTTTTCACATGCCCGTCTTCCATAGTTCGAACACTTTATCTTTCCCTTGCCCTTAGACTTGGACCGTGAATATGATAAATTTCCATTCTCCCGCTCTGATCAATTCTTTTCCGTAGCCTACCAATGCATCCATAGAGGAACCCGTGTTGCTGTCATTTTTTTTAATACCCTCGACTAAAGGGTTGATAACAATCTCAACATCAATGGTCTCTCTAGGGTGGCACATCGTGTCTACGAAGCTATCATATAACTTTGGAAGAGAGTTCAACAGAATTAGCACTTGATCTTCGTCGCCCATCTTCACTTTCACGCTTGTCAATTTATAAAAGATCTAATTGAACGTGCTAATATATTCATTAAGATCCGACCCTTTCACCATCTTCAAATTATAGAATTGCTTCTTCAAATACAAACGATTCGACATCGATTTAATCATGTATAAGCTATGTAACTTCTTCCTAAGTCCTTTGGTAGTCTTTTGATCCAATACATTGTAAAAGGACATCATCCACAAAACATAGTTGGACCGAGGTTTTCGCTCTCTCATTCAACTTTTCTCACTCTTTATCACTCATAGACGTTGCGTCCTTCCTTTTACACCGAGGAGTGCATTTTGTAGCATTCACTGAACTACGAGGCCTCTCATCTTCACATTACATAGTTCGAAGTTATTTTTACCAGTGAACTTCTCCATTTTATACTTCGTTTGATCCCTTAATCTCCATGACTCAATCCAAACTTGAATTACAACGTTTGCTCTAACACCATTTGTTGAGGAATCCGCAGAAGCAAACTTCAAATTCGGATCACAAGAGATTAAGAAAATGTAAACAAAACAATCATAAGCATACCGAATTTTACGTGGAAAAACATTTGTAGGAAAAAAAATCACGGCACAAAGTGGCAACGAACCACTATGAATGCAAAAGTACAATAGATGAAATCACTTACCTTACTCGAAAAATCCTCGTTTTTACCTCCCCAAACCATAAAAACAATTAACCATTAATTATCATACCCTAATCCCGTAATTGCACCCATATATATAGTGTTGCATCCGGAATAGGAAACAAACCGTGCAATTCCACAAAATTGTGCATGTCATCGATGTAAGCATCGATCGATCAAGCACGCCCTCGATTGATCGAACTCCCATGTTTGAGCGATCGAATATGCTCAAAACTATCCATAGGATTTATAAGTAATTTCTAAATTTTGTTGATCGATTGAGCCAAGACTTCCATCGATCGATACTGTCCAAAATTATCCAGAGACTAACTTATATAATTCCAGGCTCATTCAATTGATCAACTAGGGTGGTGAATCGATTGATCATCTAATACATACAGAAATTTAAGATATCTTTTAACAAGATGAACTGCTTGGTGCCCAAAATCCAACATTGAAGACCGCTGGATGAATCTGATTCTTGGCCTATATATGATCCATTTTCAATAAGCCTGAGGATTGGGACCATTTGGACAGATGTAGGCGAGCTCCAGTGGTCCCACAAACTAGCCACGAATTCTAGTTTGTGGGAGAGCCATTGTGAGGAGTTGAATATCAACAGCTGGATCGGAGCATTTCTACAGTAGATCTAATCAATAACAAGCTAAGAGGATGTCTAATGGCCATATCTTGATTATGGATGGTAAGTTCATGTATCTATGCTTATATCTTTCCATCCAGTGAGCTGGCAAGATGATGGCCCTTATCTTGAATATGGATGGTCAGATTGGGCATCTTGGTATATCCAAATATGGACGATCAGATCAGGCTTATGATCTTTCCATCAAGAGATTGGAAGGTTGTCCGACGGCCTTATTTTGAATATGAATAGTCAGAATCTTATATAAATGACTACAGGCGGATCTTGAACATAACCAAGCAGGTCATGAAAATATTTCTTAGTATTTTATTAAAAGATATAATTTCTAAAATTAAAAATAATAATAATAAATAAAATAAAATAAATGCAATCACTGGTATTTAGTTGGCAAGTTTATAAATATTTACCAATTCTTAATAAGGCCAAATTCCAAACAAGTTACAATCAATAGCCCCACTACCAATGGAGGAATGCATACACTCACCTCACATGCATCAAAATGAGGCACACATTGTGAGATATGACCCATTTATAATCATATAATCATGGTTTCTGATATGATAAATGCTAAGATAGAGTTGATAGAGCTGGAATACAGTAGAGCTCCGAAAAATGATAACAACTGGCATCTAAAAATACATACATACAATATATATATATATATATATATATATATATATATATATATATAAAGTTCTTTTAAATTACCAAATGTCATTCTCCATCTCGCTGTCTCTACTTTATTCCGGATCTACCAACTCGCTGTCTCATCTCTCCTTCAAGATATAGCACACGGAGAGCAGGGACCATCTCACATGTTTCTCCATCTCATGCAAATGTGCGCTTTATCTGTGTCGGGAAAGTGCACTTCCATTACCGTTTTCCTTTTACGGTTCAACGGGGCCCACAAGAGAAAGGAGAAAGGTTCGGTAATCGCCTGATGTCTCTGAGCGTATTGCATCCTGCAGCGACTTCTTGTATTTCTTTGAGTATTCTTCTTTTATGTGCTTCATATCAATCTCAGCTCTTGTGACCACTACCCTTATAAGTGTGGAGTCAGTTGTCCCAAATCCTTCCATGGCCTTGTACAACACCTGAAATTTTAAGATGGGTGGCTAAGTTAGGCAAGGTGGTGCATAGTACATGGAATGAGAATGCTTAAAAACAAGCAGGAAGCTTGTTTGTAATTTAGTCAAGAGCAGGGAATATGTGTTCCCATTGCTATGTACAAGATATTGTACCAGGATCTTTCACCATCCATTGGTGGTGCACAGAAAAAATATTTTGCACATTTAAACCTCAAACCTGCCCAAGCCAACTTGGTTGGGTCCAACAATGGGAGATCCCAATCCTTATGTCTGATGGGGTCCCAGTCCAACTACAAATGGGACCCCTGAAAATCTCCCATCATCGTTATTATATTTTATAATAAAGTATTAAAAAGAATTTCTTAACCCACTTAATTGACCCACCAAGTCCCATGTCTATTAGCCTGAATATTGTAGAATAGGATCGATTTATGTAATAATGATGAGATTACAAAACAAAACTTTAATCTCAAAGGCATGCCTGAATGGAAAGCCATGCTACTTCGATGTTGATGTGTGAGACTAGTTTTTTTTGTACACGTAGGTAAGGAGATCAAGACCTCTATTTATAGAAAATGATCTACTCCTCCCTCAGAAGTCTCCACACTAGCCAGAGTCCATATCCATCTTAATATTGTATGTGGGTAGCACAGTCCAAGCGTACCACTCCAAACCTATGTGTATGGATCACAACTTCCAATGGAGCCCATCGGTATGCTCAATCCAAGTAATCCAATCTTAGATCAAAATTAATGATCAAGTGAGACCTACCTAATAGAAGTCTTACTTTCTCCCACTTGGACTACACTGATCAATCAAAGAAAATAAAATGTTTTTTTTTTTCTGTGAAAATATTTAATAAAATATCCTTATTTGAAACTTCCTAATGAATACCCACTAGATTTCAAAAACACTACCATTGGATAATATGAGCAAAGCTTCTTATATCTAGTCCATTAGGATCACTAATATTAGATCATGGTAGTTATAACTAGTGTTTTAAGTATCGACGATATTGGCCGCTATATCCCACGATATATCTTGTATCTCACCACCTGTGCAATACAAAAACCACAAGTAGTGGAATATATCTCACATGTTTAATTCAGTGAGCATTTTCGATTTTCAATCCTTTTTTCTGTAAATCATGTTAAATCAGTGTCAAATTATTACAAATGCATGATTTTTCATGTTTTACATGAAAAAACCATGGATTGGGAGCTTCAATTTTAAGATGTGGAGGAGATGGGCCAAGTTACAAAAAATTGAACAAAATCAAGATTTTTTAATTTCTCGCAAATCGGTTGCAATCTTTATGTCCAAACATGTATGTAACCTGATCTAGTGATTCTTCTTTTGAATGTATTGCTTGTGTTTCCACACGTCTTCTTACATTTATAAATTATATGAATAGACTTTGAATATACTTGCATTAATTCAGTAAGACACACACATAGATTAGGAACCCGTATAAAGAAAACCTATTATGTGCACTTGATTTTTGTAATGTTTTGATTTATAAGCGTGTATTGATGTATTTTTAACAATCACTGAAGTTTCAGTGAAAAAATCGACCAATTTTCCAATGTTTTCCCATGTTTCCAACAACAGTGATACAACCAATATATCCCATGTGATAACTGATATGTATCTATATCCCAAGAGTTCAATACGTAACGAGATATCGATATTTCGAACATTGGTTATCATGAAATTTAATCTTTTCAAAGTGAGGCAAATCATCGGAACGAATACTAGCAACCTCAACGACAAAGAACAAAGACATGGATGTGTGGTTTGAAGAATACAAATCTAATGCAATCATATGTGCTTATCTTCAAGTGACCTAACTATTTTTGTTAAGAGATTTAATGTCTCCAACGTGACAAACTAAATTATGCTTATTCAAAAATAAATGTGTATACGGAAAGAGAAACAAGAAATAAACCGTATAACATAATCATCAATAAAATTAATGGCGTCTCCAAATATTTGTACATGAGTAGAATCAAACTAAAACTCCCACTAATCCAGTACTTCTTTGGAACTGACAACTCACATAGAAGACATATGCCTTATAAGTAGCATGACAGAATGGCCTTTAAAGAGTAGATCTGCCATCATTTGTTTCACATAAATAGATTCTATAGACACTTGACAATTCTATATTCGGGAAAATTGAAGCCATAGTGCCTAATGTGTGGCATTAAGATGAGCTATATATTTTTCTTCCACAGTAAACAAATCCATACTATTTCAAGCTCTTCATGATACAATTCCATTAGGAAACGTAGCCAAAGATGGACTTCTTACTATTAAGGCAATTAACCAAGTCTATATTTGTATATCCAATCAATTCCAAATGACCAGATCTCCAACATGAGTGATTGGAGTCCTTTGTCCGTTTGTTAAAAGCAAAACACTTTGTTTATAATGAAAAGAAGGTTTCTTAAAATCAATAACTTTGCTTTACTTGACAACTATTTTGGCTTTATACCCTTCGATATCACCTATAAAATCCCATTTGGTTTTCAACACCCATCTACTACCAATCAGTTTAATCCTTTTCGATTATTCAACAATATTCCAAATTTTGTTGTCCTTAACAAGTTTTAATTCATCCTTTATGGCATCAATCTGGAGAGTTAACACTCCCACTATTTTTAGCATCGTTAATAAACTTAGGGTTCCCAATATACACAATCCTAACAAAGTTTGAAGGTCAATAGAATGTGAAACCTTTTAACGCTTATGGGTATCCAACAACTAATTGTCATGAGATCAAGTTTTCTTTTTTATGAGTTAAAAGCTCAGCTTCTAAAAGACAACCCCATACATGGAGATGTTGCAATCTAGAGTTTTCAACATAGCCTTGTTTGGGACTCCATTTGTTGAGAAGTAGAGCCACGTGTGCAGATTTCGTGTCGCGAGTCCTTTCGCAACTGGGATGCGGAAAGGGAAGTTGCCAAAACTATAAATTGGGGTCCCTAGGGCTATTCTAGGGTTAAGGTGAATATTGGGAAATATTTCTAAGGTGTGGGCAAGGGATTTTCTCTGTACTTCCAAAGGAAAGGTTAGTATATTGCCTTGTAATCTTCGTTCTTCATAGTGGAAGTTTGCATCCATAGTTTTTTACCCTAGATTGGGATTTTTCCACGTATATCTTGTCTTGTGGTTTGTTTTGGATTGCTTTGATCTATTTCTAGTTTATATTTCTTCTTGTTTATCATTTGTGGGTGAAGCCTGAGATTGGATCTAGGCTCACTGCGTTGTTGGCGTGCTGCGCAACAACTAGTATCAAAGCTATTAGTTTAGTTCTATTGGGAGCGATGGTAGAAGATGGGAAAACTAGAATTGATAAGTTTGATGATTCAAACTTTGCCTTCTGGAAGATGCAGATGGAAGATTATCTGTATCAGAAGGACCTTTATATTCCTTTATGAGGAAAAGAGAAGAAACCAGAAAAGATGACAGATGATGAATGGTTTTTACTGGATAGGAAGGCTTTAGGAACGATCCGACTCTCTCTTGTCTAAGAGTGTCACCTTCAATATATCCAAGGTAAAACGCTTTGTCTAAGAGTGTCACCTTCAATATATCCAAGGTAAAAACGGCATTAGAATTAATGGAAGCCCTAGCCACCATGTAAAAAACCCTCAGCATCCAACAAGGTTCATCTTATGAAACAGCTATTCAACATGAAGATGTCAGATGGTGGGAGCGTGGTTGAACATCTAAACGAGTTCAATACAGTCACGAGCCAGTTGGAATCCGTTGGCATTGTTTTTAAGAATGAGATCAGAGCGTTATTGATCTTATCCAGTTTGCCAGACAGATAGGATCGTTTGGTGATTGTTGTGAGCAATTCTTCAGGGTCGACAAAGCTGAAATTTGATGATGTGGTCGGTCTAATTCTCAGCGAAGAATCTAAAAGAAAGGCATCAGGAGTTTCAGGGGATTCAGGGAATGCTCTTAAAGTTGAAGGAAGAGGAAGATCGCTGAACAAAGGAGACAATAAACACGGGCGTTCTAAGTCGAGGAAGAAGTCCAAGGGACCGAAAGACAAAGATGGGTGTTGGCATGCGGCAAGAAGGGGCACATGAAACGTGATTGCGGGGCGCTTAAGAAACAAGAAGTAAGCTCTCAAGGCAGGAAAGATTCAGTGAATCTATCTGAGGAGAGTGACACAGAGGCGTTGATCTTGTCTCTTGATGCGAGGAATGAGTCTTGGGTTATAGACTCGGGTGCTGCATTTCATGCTACTTCATGTAAGAAAGTTCTGCATAACTATGTATCAGGTGACTTCGGGAGAGTCTACCTGGGTGATGATGAACCGTGCAGTATTGTTAGAAAGGGAGACGTTCATATAATTCAGAAAGACAGAACAATGTTGAAATTGAAGGATGTCAGACATGTACCGAGTTTGAGAATGAATCTGATCTCAGTAGGGCAGTTGGCCGATACCGGTTATGTGACGACATTCACCAGTGATTCCTGGAAGATCACAAAAGGTGCCTTGGTATATCTCGAGGCAAGAAGAAGGTACTTTGTACGTGACTTCAGGATCGTATAGTTCAGTCGCAGTCGCATCAACTGGAGTGAATGAGCAGTTATGGCATCAGAGGTGGGACAGTGAGGTTGGGACATATGAGTGAGAAAGGGATGAAAGTGAAACTATTGTACCAGGGAAACTACCAGGCTGAAGTCTATTAACTTAGAATTCTGCGAGGACTGCGTGTATGGCAAGCAGAAGAGGGTAAGTTTCAAGAAGACGGGACGCGCTCCAAAGACGCATCTGTTGGAGCTTGTACACACTGATGTGTGGGGACCGGCACAAGTATCATCTCTTGGTGACTCACGTTATTTTGTTTCCTTTATTGATGATGCTAGTAGAAAACTGTAGATTTATTTCTTAAAGCACAAATCTGATATATTTGATGTATTTAAGAAGTGGAAAGTTATGATAGAAAATGAGACAGGTAAAACAGTAAAATGTCTCAGATATGATAATGGGGGAGAGTATTGTGACAAGTGGTTTGAGGAGTATTGTGCAGCAAGTGGAATCAAACATCAAAAAACGATTTCAGGTACACCCCAACAGAATGGTGTGGCTGAGCGCATTAACAGGATCATCCTTGAGCGTGCCAGGAGCATGAGGTTACATGCAGGGTTGCCCAAGACATTTTGGGTAAATGCTGTGAATACCGCCGCATATCTCATCAATAGAAGTCCCTCAACACCATTGGATGGTGGGCTACCAGAAGAAGTGTGGACTAGGAAAGAAGTGAACCTTGCACATCTCAGAGTGTTCGGTTGCACTTCATATGTTCACATTGATGCAGAACACAAAAACAAGTTGGATGCGAAGTCCAGGAGGTGCACATTTATAGGCTACGGGCAGCATGATTTTGGCTACAGGTTTTGGGATGCAGAAAGCAGGAAAATCATCAGAAGCAAGGACGTAGTCTTCAATGAAAAAGTGATGCATAAGGACAGTGTGCAGGAAAATAAGGCCGAAGAAAAGAAATTCGTAGAGTTGAAAGAGTTACCGGACACGGGTGTTACAACGTCACAGGATGATCATGCACAAAAGCATTATGAGGCAGATCCACATACACCGGTTGTGAGGTCTACTCGCGAGAGGAGACCCACAGTCCGATATTCACCCTCCTTATATTATCTGCTGCTGACAGATAATGGTGAGCCAGAGTGTTTTGAAGAGGCATTACAGTCAGATACACGGGTTAAGTGGGAGCAGGTCATGGATGAGGAGATGGACTCTCTTGAGTCTAATCGTACATGGGAGCTAGTCACTCTACCTAAGGGTAAGAAAACTCTTCATAACAAGTGGGTTTACAGATTGAAGGAGGAGCACGATGGTTTGAAACGATACAAGGCTAGACTAGTTGTGAAAGGGTTTCAACAAAAGGTAGGTATCGATTTCACTGAAATATTTTCACCTGTGGTGAAAATGTCTACGATTCGCATGGTCTTGAGTATAGTGGCTACAGAGGACTTACATCTAGAGCAATTAGATGTTAAGACGGCCTTTCTTCATGGGGACCTTAAAGAAGAGATATATATGCATCAGCCGACAAGATACGTGGCACCAGGAATGGAGAACAAGGTGTGCAGACTGAAAAAGAGTTTATATGGCCTGAAGCAGGCCCCGAGGCAGTGGTATAAGAAGTTCGACAGTTTCATTTCGGGAAACGGCTTTAGGAGATGTCATGCAGACCACTGTTGTTACTTGAAGAAGTGTGATACGTCATACAACATTCTTCTTTTGTACGTGGATGATATGCTTGTGGTTGGTTCAAGCATGAAGGACATCTCAGATCTCAAAAGACAACTGTCTAGAGAATTTGTCATGAAAGATTTAGGAGCTGCAAAACAAATCCTAGGCATGAGGATAAAGCGTGACAAGGAAAACAAGAAACTAGTTTTATCACAGGCAGAGTACATAGCCAAGGTACTTGACCGATTCAATATAGGAGGTGCTAAGCCGGTTAGCACTCCATTAGTCAACCACTTCAAGCTATCTAAGGAGCAAAGTGCAAAGACACAGGAGGAACGGGACTACATGGCTAAAGTCTCATACGCGTCAGCTATTGGGAGTCTCATGTATGCTATGGTGAGCACGAGGCCAGACATTGCTCAAGCAGTGGGAGTTGTTAGCAGGTTCATGAACAACCCCGGGAAGGAACATTGGGAAGCTGTAAAGTGGATCCTTAGATATTTGGTAGGTACTAAAATTGTAGGGTTGTGCTATGGTGGATCGAAAATCAAGATATAAGGCTACGTTGATTCTGATTTGGCAGGAGATATTGACAGCAAGAAAAGCACTACAGGTTATGTCTTTACTCTGGGTAGTGCTGCAGTCAGTTGGGTCTCTCAGTTACAGAAGATAGTATCTATCAGTACGACAGAAGCAGAATATGTTGCGGCTACAGAAGCATGCAAGGAGATGGTGTGGATGCAAGGTTTCATGGAAGAGTTTGGTAAGAAGCAAGCAGATTGCAAACTGTACAGTAACAATCAAAGTGCAATACACTTGGCCAAGAATTCAGCCTTTCATTCAAGGACCAAGCATATTGTCATCAGATATCACTTCATACGTTCGTTACTGGAAGATGGTCGATTGCTCTGGAGAAGATTCATACAAGTTAGAATCCTGCGGATATGTTGACCAAGGTGGTCACACGAGAGAAGCTGAAGCTCTGTTCAGCTTTGATTGGTCTTCAGGCTTGAAGACGGGGAGGTGATGCACTCCGGATGAAGAAGACAAATGTTTATTGCGATGTGGCTCCAAGTGGGAGATTGTTGAGAAGTGGAGCCACATGCGCGAATTTCGTGTCGCAAGTCCTTTCGCAACTGGGATGCGGAAAGGGAAGTTGCCAAAACTATAAATTGGGGTCCCTAGGGCTATTCTAGGGTTAAGGTGAATATTGAGAAATATTTCTACGGTGTGGGCAAGGGATTTTCTCTGTACTTCCAAGGGAGAGGTTAGTATATTGCCTTGTAATCTTCGTTCTTCATAGCGGAAGTTTGCATCCGTGGTTTTTTACCCTAGATTGGGGTTTTTCCACGTATATCTTGTCTTGTGGTTTGTTTTGGATTTCTTTGATCTGTTTCTAGTTTATATTTCTTCCTGTTTATCGTTTGTGGGTGAGGCCTGAGATTGGATCTAGGCTCACTGCGTTGTTGGCGTGCTGCGCAACACAATTATGGATATGCATTGTGTATTAAGAGACATTGTCACAATCCTATGGGTATTCTGTAGAACTTAAATATGTCTAAGATAACCTATTCATTCTGTATAAAGTATGCATACCCACAACGAGAATAATCGTCTATGAAGATGATAAAGTATCTCTAGCCATTCCAAGATACATTACGGAACAACCTGCAAATGTTTGTATGTATCATCTAAGACACTTACACTACTAGTGACATCCTTCCAGTGTCCTAGTCTGCTAGTTCTTAATGCAGTCAGTTCAAACCCTAGCCCGTGAAGACCAAAAAAAAACAAAAGATTCCTTCTCACACAAGCCTTTTAAGTTTTAATCCTCTCATGAGAGATATAGCCTAATCGTGTATGCTACGGTATGGATGAATTTTCATTCTTTAATTTTGCTTAGTATCACTCCCATTTCTATGAAAAAAACCAACATTGAAGAAGTATGAGGCATTCCAAGTCCAGTTGACAAAAGTTATTAACTAAAATGCTTGTGTTAAGAACAAATAAATCATAATAAATATCAAGCTTTCCATTTTCAAATTTAAACGCATAACCATATTGTCTAAACAAGAAATATAAACTAAATTACGCCTTATGGAAGGCACATAAACCATACCCACTAGATCTAAAATTTGACCTAACCTTAACCTAAGCCTTCGGACTCCAATTACATCAATGTTTGTCCTCATGCCACTATCTATATAAGCTAATTTCTCAGCTTCAATTGGCTCTAGAGTATATCCTACATGGAATTACACATGTGAATAGAAGCACAGCAATCCATCCACCAGGTGTCTATTAACAAATTAGCTAGATTAGATTCGAGAGACAGACTAAAAAAAGATTCTTAGCCTTCTTTACAAACCATTCTTAAACTTAATGCATTCCTTCTTTTGATGGCCTGGCTTCTTAAAAACAAAGTGGGCATCCTTCTTACCAGCTTTTTCTGTTGAAGAAACGCGTCCAAATACACGTCTGAATCCGTTTCCGAATCCAGCCAGCTCCTCTGCAAAATAAGATGGCCATATTCCAACCCATATATCTCTCCTCTGTAATCTCTGTAGATCTTCTTCTTCATTGTTTTTTCTTTATTTAGTTTTCCTCCATTCTTATATAAATACTAGTTGTATGCGGCTATAAGAAATAAGTCTCTTCTTTCACAAATCATGTATTTGAACATGGTATCAAAACCATGACTGATGCTCTCTCTCTCTTCGGCTAGGGCCTCCCTGAGAACATGGTTGCCACCGTCTCCTCTCTCCCATCTGATCACCACAGCAAACCCCCCACTTTCATCTAATGGGTTTTTTTTTTTTGACCCGTCGATGCGCAAGTCCTTTCGCAACTGGGATGCGCAAGTCCTTTCGCAACTAGGATGCACAAGTCCTTTCGCAACTGGGATGCGCAAAGTCCTTTCGCAACTAGGATGTGGAAAGGAGTTTCCTAAAACTATAAAAAGGGGTCCCTAGGATTTTTCTAGGATATATGTTGTGTGAAGAAAACAGCAAGAGGGTTTCCTAAAGCTTTGCAAGGGATTTGCTAAAGGGTTTAGGGCTATCAAAGGTGAGAGAGAGGGAGAAAGAGAGAGAGGAAGCTTATAGAAGGGAGGTTCTGCTCGTGGAGGTTCTCTACTGTGCAATCTACATCTCAGCGCTTCTATGTCCTCGTAATCGGTTAAATCTCTCCGTTTTTCTCTATTTCTCTTATTGTTTATCCACTCCTGCGTGAGTGAAGAAGGTTGTAACGTTCTACTTCATAGTGGATTGTTGATCTGGACGAGGTCCCGTGGTTTTTACCTCTTTGAGGGTTTTCCACGTAAAATTCTCTTGTGTGGTGTGTGATTGATGCATTGATTATTTTCATTGCTTTATTATCCATAATTCTGGTTTGTTCTGGAGGGCTAGATCCTAAGGTTTTGTGTAAGGCCCCCAACAAAGTGGTATCAAAGCTAAGTTCATTGAACGGGTAGGATCGGTTTTGAATTATGGAAGGTGGCTCAAGGATGATCAGCCTCAATGGTTCTAACTGGACCATATGGAAGGCTAAGATGGAGGACTTGCTTTATTGCAAGGACCTATATTCTCCAATCTCAGGCATATCAGCAAAATCCAAGGATATGACTGATGATGATTGGAAGAAGATGGACCGAAAGGCGGTGGGGTTATTAGACAATGGTTGGATGATTCTGTGTTCCACCATGTGTCTACGGAAACCTCAGCCGCTAGCCTATGGCTAAAATTACAAGGGCTGTATGAGAGGAAGACAGCCGGTAATAAGATATTTCTGATAAGGCGACTTGTGAATCTCAAGTTCAAGGATGGTGGTTCTGTGGCCGAGCATATGAATGAGGTCAGTAATATAGTGAACCAACTCACCTCTATGAAGATGGTCCTGGATGATGAATTGCAGGCTTTACTATTGCTTAGTTCATTGCCTGACAGTTGGGAGACATTGGTGGTGTCTCTAAGTAACTCCGCGCCAGACGGAAAGATATCCATGGAACAGGTAACCAGTTGTCTCTTCAATGAGGAGACAAGGAGGAAGTCTCAGGGGTCTACTCAGCAAGAGGCTCTTGTGACGCAGGAACGGGGGAGAGGAAAGAACAGGAAGGGCGGGAAGGCCCGAGATAAATCAAGAGGCAAGTCGAGCAACAGAAAAGATGTTGAATGCTGGAATTGTGGCAAGAAGGGCCACTATAAGCATGAATGTCGTAAGAACGACAAGAAAGGAAAAGGGAAGGAAGATGAATCAGATTCCACTGCGGTCGCTTCAGATGGCGACGTTGTTATTATTCTTTCAGCAGATCATGATGTGTGTCTCACAGATACGAGTCAGGACACCGATTGGGTGATTGACTCGGGAGCTTCTTTTCATGCGACTCCGCACAGGGACTTCTTCACAAGCTACAAGTCAGGCGACTTAGGGACCGTGAGGATGGGAAATTCTGGCGTATCAAAGATCGTGGGAGTTGGTGATATTTGTGTGAAAACTGATGTGGGCTGCACATTGGTTCTCAGGGATGTGAGGCATATCCCAGACCTTCGCCTCAACTTGATGTCGACGGGAAGGTTGGATGATGATGGCTATGAAAGCCGGTTCGCTGGTGGGCGCTGGAAGCTCATCAAGGGTTCGTTGATCGCAGCCAGAGGAAAGAAGTGTTGCACCCTGTACAAGGCAAGTGTCAGTGTATGCAAGGGTGGGTTGAACGCAGCGGAAGATTCAGCTATTGACATGTGGCACAGGCGTCTAGGCCACATGAGTGAAAAAGGGCTTCAGGTACTAGCAAAGAAGCAGCTCCTTCCAGACGTGACAGGTATGCCTCTTAAAACCTGTCTTGATTGTTTATCAGGGAAACAGCATAGAGTTTCATTCGTTAAAACTGCTTCTCATGTTAATAAAGTGCATGCATTAGATTTGGTTTATTCTGATGTTTGTGGTCCTATGAGGACAAAAACCTTGGGTGGGGCATTGTATTTTGTTACTTTTATAGATGATGCATCTAGGAGGGTTTGGGTTTATGCTTTGAAATCCAAGGACGAGGTTTTGGTGTGTTTAAATTGTTTCATGCTATGGTCGAGAGAGAGACAGGTAGACCATTGAAGTGCATCCGCACTGACAATGGTGGTGAATACATTGGCGACTTTCACGAGTACTGCAAGTCCCAGGGTATACGGCATGAACAGACGGTTCCCAAGACCCCCCAGCATAATGGTGTAGCTGAGCGAATGAATCGCACCATTGTTGAGAGAATCAGATGCATGTTATCCCATGCGAAGTTGCCCAAGACGTTCTGGGGAGAAGCAATGCGCACGGCGGTGTATTTGATAAACAGGTCTCCATCAGCCCCGTTGAATGGAGAAGTGCCTGAGAAGGTGTGGACTGGACATGATCCATCGTACAGTCATCTCAGGGTGTTTGGATGCAGGGCATCCGTTCACGTACCAAAGGACGAGAGGTCCAAGCTCGATATGAAGATCAGGCAGTGTGTGTTCTTAGGGTACGGTGATGAAAAATTCGGTTACAGGTTATGGGATCTGACCGAGAAGAAGCTCGTCAGGAGCAGAGATGTGGTTTTCTTTGAAGATCAGTGTATCGAAGACATTGGTAAGCCAGAGAAGAACCAGCCTAGTTCAGGTGAGCTAGAGGACATGGATCCGATTACTCCTCCCGTGGTGCCTGATGACGGGGGAGTACAGCAAGGTGCAGAGGACGAGGGAGTTCCTTCAGAAGATGGACCAGGGGAGCAGCCCCCACTTGATCCACCTGTTGAGCCACAGGTGAGGAGGTCATCTAGGGACAGACAGCCGTCCAAGAGGTACTCGCCGCATGAGTACATTATGCTAACCGATGGGGGAGAGCCAGAAGATTATTCTGAGGCCCTAGCCGACGAGCATAAGGAGGAGTGGTTGAAAGCTATGCAAGAGGAGATGGAATCCTTGCATAAGAACCACACCTATGACATGGTGAAATTGCCTAAGGGCAAGAAAGCTCTGAGCAACAAGTGGGTGTTCAGAAGAAGATTGAGCAGAAGAATTCACAGACGAGGTTCAAGGCCAGACTTGTGGTGAAAGGGTTTGGTCAGAGGAAAGGCATAGACTTCGAGGAGATATTCTCACCAGTGGTGAAGATGACATCCATACGGGTGTTGCTTGGGTTGGCGGCTAGCATGGATCTGGAGATAGAGCAGTTAGATGTTAAAACTGCCTTTCTCCATGGTGACCTGGAAGAAGAGATCTACATGCACCAACCAGAGGGGTTTCGAAGTCAAGGGCAAGGAGCATATGGTGTGTAGGCTGAGGAAGAGCTTGTATGGGCTGAAACAAGCTCCACGGCAATGGTACAAGAAGTTCGATTCGTTCATGTTACAGCATGGGTATGACAGAACGGAGTCGGACCACTGTGTGTTCACGCGTAAGTTCTCAGACGGTGATTTCTTAGTTCTGCTGTTATATGTTGATGACATGCTCATCATGGGAAAAGACATCAAAAAGATTGACAGGCTGAAACAGGAGTTGGGCAAGTCTTTTGCGATGAAAGACTTGGGCCCGGCTAGACAGATCCTAGGAATGGAGATAACCCGTGACAGAAGTAGCAGGAAGCTTTGGCTGTCACAAGAGCGGTATATTGAGAAAGTCCTAGAGCGGTTCAATATGAATGCAGCGAAGCCGGTCAGTACTCCACTGGATGGTCACTTCAGATTGAGCGACAGACAGTGTCCCAAGACGAAGAAAGAGGTGGAAGAGATGCAGAAGATACCCTACGCGTCAGCTGTAGGAAGTTTGATGTATGCTATGGTGTGTACACGCCCAGACATAGCATATGCGGTTGGTGTTGTCAGCCGGTATCTTGCCAATCCTGGCAAAGAGCATTGGGCAGCGGTGAAATGGATACTGCGGTATCTAAGAGGCTCATCCAGGTTGAGCCTATGCTATGGTGACGGTAAACCTGTATTAGAGGGCTACACAGATGCAGATATGGCAGGTGACATAGACTCAAGGAAGTCTACATCGGGGTTCATGTTCACGTTTGCAGGGGGAGCGGTTCTCCTGGCAGAGCAAGCTACAGAAGGTCGTAGCATTGTCGACGACAGAGGCCGAGTACATTGCAGTCACAGAGGCATGTAAAGAGATGCTTTGGATGAAGAGGTTCCTACAGGAACTTAGCCTAAAGCAGGAGGAGCACGTGGTCTATTGCGATAGTCAGAGTGCTATACACTTGAGCAAGAATCCAGTCAGCATTCCAAGTCGAAGCACATAGAGGTTCGGTATCACTGGATCAGGGATACTTTGGAACAGAAGATGTTACAGCTTGAGAAGGTCCACACGGACGATAATGGGTCAGATATGATGACCAAGGCTTTGCTCAAGGGCAAGTTTGAGGTTTGTAGAAACCTGGCTGGCTTAAAGAAGGTGAATCCCTCCTGGGTCAAAAAGGGGGAGATTTGATGGGTTTTTTTTGACCCGTCGATGCGCAAGTCCTTCGCAACTGGGATGCGCAAGTCCTTTCGCAACTAGGATGCACAAGTCCTTTCGCAACTGGGATGCGCAAAGTCCTTTCGCAACTAGGATGTGGAAAGGAGTTTCCTAAAACTATAAAAAGGGGTCCCTAGGATTTTTTAGGATATATGTTTGTGAAGAAAACAGCAAGAGGGTTTCCTAAAGCTTTGCAAGGGATTTGCTAAAGGGTTTAGGGCTATCAAAGGTGAGAGAGAGGGAGAAAGAGAGAGAGGAAGCTTATAGAAGGGAGGTTCTGCTCGCTTCTCTGGAGGTTCTCTACTGTGAATCTACATCTCAGCGCTCTATGTCCTCGTAAGGTTAGATCTCTCGTTTTCTCTATTCTCTTATTGTTTATCCACTCCTGCGTGAGTGAAGAAGGTTGTAAACGTTCTACTTCATAGTGGATTGTTGATCTGGACGAGGTCCCGTGGTTTTTACCTCTTTGAGGGTTTTCCACGTAAAATTCTCTTGTGTGGTGTGTGATTGATGCATTGATTATTTTCATTGCTTTATTATCCATAATTTTGGTTTGTTCTGGAGGGCTAGATCCTAAGGTTTTGTGTAAGGCCCCCAACATCATCTTCTCTTTCTAACCGTCCTTCATTCTCAAATTCCTCCACAAATACCTGCCGCAAATATCAAAGCGGAAAACCCACCTTCAATTACCTTTCTGACACCGACCTCTCCCTCCACTGCGGAAGAGGATCGGAACATCTTCCATGTGAAGTACCCGGCTAAGGTCGTAGAGAGGAACACCATTTTCTTACCTTTAAGAAGATAAGAAGAAAAGACTTTTTTTATTTTTTTAAAGGATGGAGAGTCCAACACGTCTCTCTCTCTCTCTCTCTCTCTCTCTCTCTCTCTCTCTCTCTCTCTCTCTCTCTCTCTCTCTCTCTCTCTCTCTCTATCCTACCGTTGTGGTTGACCGGCACATCATTGCTCTGCCACTGAGGCTAGGTGGTGGGCCCAAATCGTGATCAGCATGGACATCCGATTAATGATCATGCATACCATGATTTCTTACTTCTGATGATGCAGATGGACGGTGGATATCTTCTGGTTGGAATCACAATTACAGTTAGAGGAACCTGTGAAATTAGATGGCACTTTGCGACTTCTTTTTTCTGTAGATTTGTTTGGTCCATTTTCAAATTTTTGTGTCCCGTCCATTGCATACATTTAGGTGATCAGATTCTTCTTTTCTATTTGTATTGAAAATTGTTCTGATCAGCACATCCTACCAGTCTGATCTCCACTGATGAATTTGGATTGTTGATCATTTTCATACCCAAAAAAAAAAAAAAAAATCTAGTTTGATTCCCCTCAGCCTTGATATTTTTCATGGCATTGTCTAAGGTCTTTGTTGATATTTCATCCTCTCATGATGAGGATTTCAAACAATTTAAAATCCAGGATTGAAGATCACATCATCTCCTCTCACAGGGTCCAATTTTCTCCAGTGGCAACAGGCTATCCGCATCTTTATTGGCGGCAAACGGAAACTAGGCCACATCACTGGGACCCTTTCTTGTCCTGCCGATGGAGACTCCAAGAAAGCAGAATAGGAATCTGATGACATGATTGTCATGTCATGGTTATGGAACTCCATGGCCGACAATGTCTGAAGTGGCCTTCTTTTCTTAAAAACAGCGAAAGAAATATGGGACACGGTCCACGAACTCTATAGTGATGCGCATAACATGTCACGCATCTTTCAATTAGAGAAGGAGATCGCCTCTCTGCAGCAGAACGACAAAAGCCTCACAGAGTACTATGCTAAACTCCGGAGTTTATGGGAGGAGCTCGCCTATCATGATGAAGAAGATACCTATTGTTCTCAAGAAGTGATTCTTATCAAGAAACGTCAAGAGTGACGACGGATCTTCAAATTTTTAAATGGCCTTAATAATGAGTAAGAGATACTCTGACAACAAATCATCTACAACACTGAGACGATGACCTTGAATCAAGTTTATGCTCAGCTTGCAAGAGAAGAAAAGTGAAAGCAGGTTATGATTCCACATGCCTTGTTCACACAGACTGCCTTACAGGCTGATGTTTCTTTTTCTGATCATAAGGGTCGTGGTAGTGGAACTCGAGGCCGTGGTCGTGGTTCTCTTTTTTTGCACTCATTGCAAACATACCAACCATATGGTTGACTATTGCTGGATCAAACATGGTAGACCTCCCATGCGGGGAGGCTTCGCTCGTGGACATGGTCGTTCGTCAGGTGGTCATTGGGCCTATTTGTCTGCTACTGAATCCGAGGAGACACCGTCTGCTTCCTCCACTACTATGGTCTAGATTTCCCAAGAAGAATATGATAACCTGATCGCCTAGAAGGCTGGCCTCTCAGTCTCAACATCCATGGCTACTTCCAGTTCCCCGATGTCCAGTACATCTACTCCTGCATCCTCTTCCCAACCCTGGATCATAGACACTGGGGCCACAGATCATATGACTGGTATGTCTCATCTTTTTTCATCTTTTCATCCCAATTCTACTTTAGGATCAGTAAAGTTAGCCAATGGAAACCTTACTCCCATTACGGGGTCCGGAACTGTTTCTCTAACCTCTACTGTCTCCCTCGACAAGACCCTTCTTGTCCCTAGTCTTAACTCCAACCTGTTTTCCGTTAGTGCACTCACCAAGCAATTTAACTATGCTGCCATTTTTCTTCCATCTCATAGTATGTTTCAGGACCTCAGGACGCAGAAGATGATGATTGGTGGTGGGCGTGAATGTGCTGATCTTTACCAATTCGATCCTGATGTTCAACCTAGAACAGCAGCCCATCTTCTTTCAGTCACTCAGGAGGATTTTTTTCGATGGCACTATCGATATGATCATCTCTCTTTTTCCATTTTAGGCAATTTATTTCCTGCTTTAGCTTCCCACAATGATGTTAAAACCTTTCAGTTTGGTACTTGTGCTTTCTTCAAGTAGAAATGTGTTTCATTTCCTTTAGTCTTGAATAAAGACTCTGGTCCTATGTTTTCTATTATTCAATCTGATGTTTGGGGAACTGCTCCTATTCCCTCCTCCATAGGATTCCAGTATTTTGTGTCTTTTACAGATTGTACTACCAAGATGACATGGATCTACCTCCTTAAAAATAAAAGTGATGTGTTTGAAACTTTTCGATCTTTTCATGTTTGGTTGATTAATCAGTTTACGGCAAAGGTCAAAATCCTTCACTCTAAAAATGGTGGCGAATACCTTTCCACTATTTTTCTTTTCTACCTTCGTCAGCACAACATCGAATCAAACACCACTTGTGCTTCCACTCCTCAGCAGAATGGGATGGCAGAAAGAAAAAACGAACAATTATTGAATATCACTCGTTGCCTCCTCACTGAGATGCATGTTCCCAAACGTTATTGGGGAGATGCAATTCTTACCGCTTGCTACTTGGCCAATCGACGATTCTTCTTTGTTTAAGAAAGTTCACCATGTCACTGATATTCCTCTTCGAGTTTTCGACTGCACTGCTTATGTGCATGACTTCTCTCCATCTCGAACAAAGTTATCAGATAGATCCATATCTTGCATGTTTGTTGGGTATTCGCCTACCCAAAAAGGTTATAAATTTGTGGATCTGCATACTAGTCGTCACTATGTCACTCTAGATGCAACATTTTTTGAGTCTCTCAGTTTCTTTTCTCCAAAGACTTCATCTCCTATCTTATCCCCACATGTTACTCATATCCCTTTTCTAAACTCACCGTCCCCTACCTCCCCTTCTCCGCCATCACTTTCCACGACTCCACCACCACCAACACGCCGCTCCACTCGTCCCAACACTCGTCCTCTCCATTTACAGGATTATGTCTACCCTCAAGCCTCATCTTTCTTACAGCACAAAAAAGGACGAGCCACCACTTCACTACCTCTACCATCATCCGATGCTCCAAGATCTGCTCCTGACTCGGTTCTTTCTTCTTCTCCGGGGAAAGGTATTCATCCTTGCACGTTTCATCTTATTCAACATTTCGTTTCTTATCAGTCATTATCTCCATCCTACAGAACTTTTATTGCCAATGTTGATTATGTATCTATTCATACACGAGTAGATGTGGCATTGGCACACCCTCACTGGAAGCATGCTATGCTTGAGGAGATGAATGCCTTAGGAAAAAAAAAAAATCAAACTTGGGAGCTTGTTGATTTACCAGTCGATAAACATGTTGTGGGCTGTAAGTGGGTTTACACTGTCAAGCATAAATCTGATGGTACCATTGATCGATACAAAGCACGTCTTGTTGCAAAAGGCTTCACACAAACTTATGGCATCGACTACACAGAAACGTTTGCTCCAGTTGCAAAAATGAATTCTATTCGGGTTCTCTTGTCTATGGTTGCAAATTTGGATTGGCCCTTGCATCAACTTGATGTCAAGAATGTTGGGGATTTTGACCTGCGGAATCACACAGATCTAGATCTAGGATAGCAATCCAATGACACCAAGCACACACAAGAGAACACAGATTTAACGTGGAAAACCCTTGTGGGAAAAAACCACGGCACAAAGCGACAGATCTCCACTATGAAAATAGAAATTACAAAGAAAGAGGACTTACCCGATTCGAACAACCTCGAATCTCACCCTTGCTACACCCTTTAGAAACCCTAAAATCCTTTTAGGAACCCTTGGAACTCTTTTAGAAAGCCTTAGCATACCCTCTTTTCTCCCCAATCCCGGATACACCCCTTTATATAAGAATAGAAAGAGGTAGAATCCAAATAGGAAACAAAATCCGCAAAATCTGCGTTTCCGCAATCGCATCTGCGGAACTTATCGATGTCATCGAAGGTCTCTCGATGACAGCTTCGATATCATCGACAGTCCTTCGATGATATCGAAACAGGAGCAAAACTGTCCAGCGACCAGGGGTGAAAAATACTGTGAATTATCGATGTCATCGAAGGTCTCTCGATGACAGCCTCGATATCATCGACAGTCCTATCGATATCATCGACAGTCCATCAGACAGATTTAAGACATCTGTATATAACAAAGAATGCCTTTTTACATGGTGACCTTCATGAAGAAGTGTATATGTCCTTACCTCCTGGGCTTCATCGTAAGGGGGAGGAACATAAAGTTTGTCACCTTCGCGAGTCCGTCTATGGCCTTAAGCAGTCACAATGGGTGTGGTTCGACAAATTCACTCATGCTATGCAGGCTGCCCATTTTCATCAGTGTAGCTCCAATCATTCTATTTTTTGGAAGTGCACCACCACTGGGCTCACAGTGGTCTCGGTCTACGTTGATGACATCATTATTACGGGCGATGATTCTACTTCTATATCCGGCATTAAGTCTCATCTTGCTAGTACCTTTGAGGTTAAAGATTTGGGCTCCTTGCATTACTTTCTTGGCATTGAGATTGTTCGTGCTCGCTCTGGTATTTCCTTATGTCAACAGAAATATACATTGGACTTACTACATGAGATGGGTATGCTGGGCTGTAAGCCTGTAGCTACTCCTCTTGAGATCAATCATCAGCTCACCTCTCTTGGTGAGTCTCTTTCCGATCCCGGTCCATATCAGCGACTCATTGGCCGTCTTATTTGCTTAACTATTACAAGACCCGATATCTCTCATGTTGTGAGTGTGCTTAGTCAGTTTATGCACTCACCACGGGCTGCCCATTTGGATGCTGCCTATCGTGTTCTCCGTTATCTCAAAGATTCCCCTGATAAGGGCCTTCTTTATTCCAGACATGGACGCTTGTCTATTACCGCTTTTTCTGATGCAGACTGAGCCAGTGCCAAAGATGACCAGAAATCTACAACCGGTTATTGCGCATTTGTGGGGGGAAACTTGGTTACTTGGAAAAGTAAGATTCAGTCGGTTGTTGCTCGATCCAGTGCTGAGGCCGAATATAGGGCTATGACCCATACGACTTGTGAGTTACTTTGGCTTAAGAAATTTCTGACCGAGTTTGGCTTCTCTCCCTCTAGACCTATGCCGATGATGTGTGATAATCAGGTTGTCATTTACATTTCTAACAATCCGGTTTTTCATGAGCGCACAAAGCATATTTGAGGTGGATTGCCATTTTATTCGAGAGAAAATTAAATCTCATGAAATTATAACTCCACATGTTCGCACTGGGGACCAACTGGCAGATATTTTCACTAAACCTCTTTCCCGTGACCAGCATGACGCAATCATTTCTAAGCTTGGCCTTTCGAATATCTTTAGACCCAGCTTGAGGGGGAGTGTTGAAGAAACGCATCCAAATACGCGTCCGAATCCGTTTCCAAATCCAGCCAGCTCCTCTACAGAATAAGATCGCCGTATTCCAGCCCACATATCTCTCCTCTATAATCTCTGTAGATCTTCTTCTTCATTGTTTTTTCTTTATTTAGTTTTCCTTCATTCTTGTATAAATACCAGTTGTATGCGGGTCTAAGAAATAAGTCTCTTCTTTCACAAATCATGTATTTGAACATTTTCTTTAACCAATTTTTAGGCTGCAGCTAACCGTCGACCTAGGCTCAGGCTTTGGTCCTATTTTGTCTCGCCATAGGCCCAAGCTAGGCTTGGACAAAGCTTGGCCAGCCCTAACACAACCCATTGACACCCCTAGATGGTAGAGAATAAATAAAAATTTACTTTGATTGGACAATCAAATCCAACTAATGATGGAATTTTTCTCACTAGGTATGAGCCTCTAATGATGTTTGTCTTTTAGAATACATAAGGTTAGGAACATCCAAACAATATATTTTTTGGACTAGGTATTGAGATATGGAGTTTGCAAAACTATTTTGATAAAATAAAATTTAAAATGAGAAAATAAAATTAAAAAAACTTATCAGTTTATAGAAGTCGAGGCATGACGTAAGTCACTCGGCTTGAAATTGAATTTGCTCCCCTTGGACAGCGTCCCAAGTGCAACAGGTTTCCAGAGCAATCGACCTTCAGGATACAACGACTATGACCCGGTCCCAGCGGTGCACTCACTATGCACGGGCTCGAACCACTTGTAGTCTTAACCCGAACTAGAAAATACTTAAACAAAATTTTTTAAAGAGAAAACCAATTTTTTAATCCATTCCAAAACTTAAAATCAGAAGTCTATTTATAGACTTTGTGAAGACACCCTTAAGGGTGTAGAGACACCCTTTCACAAAGGGTCGTGACTATTGGGTTAAAACCCAATTGGTGCGACCCTTAGGCTTCAAAAGACACAACTTTAAAAAAAAAAAAAAAAAAAAAAAAAAATACGAAAGGATGTAACCTTTCAGACTTAAGTGAAAAGACAGATCCATAGGACACTTATGACCACAACCATAGCCCATCTCAATGGATATTTTGAAATACTAAATTATTTTTAAATAATTTAAAATACAACAATCCCCACATGTTTCAAAATTTTTGACATTTCGGGTTAAGATGGAAGAGTTGTGTAATGGTGTCAGTGTCACCATAGACTTGAACTAACAATAGAGTAAGCATGACAGGTCTACAAGAATCAGGTGACACCATAATCTTGAACCTGATTCCTTTTGATGTAGATTGCAATTACATGCCACTCACAGAACTTTTCCGCTACAAGTGATTCTGCGGTTCGGTGCGTTTCGGCCATACGCCATTACCTGGATTTCATGAGTGCTCTAGAGAATTCGCCTAGATTCTCATAGGAAGCGGCCTCCACCTCCACACTCATATAAGTGAATTCCATTAAGTGTACGCAGCAATTAGGTACACCACCAAATATATGGCTATGGATTCATTAAGAGTTCAAAAACTCATCCTTCTTCATTATTGCTCGCACTGTACACCATAGAATGGGCTTATTTATATCAATGCAATCGTCTACCTCGTGTCTTCTTGTTTACCCATTGAACCTATCTAATAGGATCTCTACTTGTATAGGTTGGGTTGCCAACACTGGTAGCTCATATATTAGGCTTAGCCCCATTCCCCTTAATATATCATTAATTAATCTTTTAGATAATCATTCGGTCAGAGGATTTATGACCCGTAGGCCTTTTACCTCCATCCATTATTTATCCGTCAGGCTTTCGCCTATTACGGAAAATTAACTATTGTTACCTTTTATAAGAGTTAGGCCATGTTATACTCCCAATGTGGTTGATCATCCTTTCGGACTAGCTATGAATCATCACCTTAATAAGTTATTGCTTCACCAACTACCTACACAAAAACGAGCCTCTGTTTAGGCGAATTTCTCCTTTTGCTCCTTAGTCAAGTCTTCGACAGTCAGCCGCATCCTCTTTGACTATTCATATCTCAAGCCAACGCATACCAAACTCATTTCTAACCTTACAGAGTCAATAATTACGACTCGATCAAGCAACAAATACTGAGCATCACTTTTATTATGATAGTTGTCGTATCACCGGCTCTGAATACAACCAACTTTCTTAGCCTTAAATGTACTTTTACTATTCAACTAACTTCACTAGCCCACCATTCAACCAACTGGTGGTAAAGTCAATCGAACTTATTGTATCTGCAGTACAAAGAGGCTGGAGTAATCTGTCATGCATAACATATGACAACTAAAATAGAGTATAACCTTCATGTAATCATATTGCAAAATTATTATATTATCGCATGTTCCCTAACACATGAAATGTTGGCCAATTTATCAATTAGTAATTAGAATTCAATACAATCAATGTATATTTGGCAACTGAATATAGAGAAGAAATGTCCAAGTTCATTATCAAGTATCTTGATCGACGGATTCAACAATGGGCTCCATAGGTGCATAAGTTTGCCCATTAGATACATTTGTTGATGGTAAAACAATATAGTTCATCAAATGGACTTATATTCTCATATGAATACCAATCTCAAATATCTAAATCTATCCTCCAATGAGAATAGAATATAGCCTAAAAATCTCATTGATCTAATAATCATCGTATGAATTCAGACTGCTAACAATATTCTTTCTAACCATTCATTTAATGGCTACTAATTTGATCATTAAAACATGCAATATGTTTAATTCCAGACACCTTGTCTCAAAGATGTACATGTCAACATAAAACATGTGCATATTAATCCATAACATTCAACATATAATTTCCTTAGTGCAAATATTCAATTTTTTATATGTCAACCCACTTATCAAATATATATTGACTAAACTTGGATTCCATGCGTTAAGTGGTTTATGCATCCGAGTGCACCCCCACAATTTTAGATTTAGCCTTAATAGATATATCTATGGCCCACCTGATAAATCTATTAACCAAGAGTCAAGAAAATCTTTCGTAGGAACTATCATATGAATTGACTGGATCTAACATGTGTCATAGATTGATACATGATTGGATGAAAATAACATTTTGTCTAGAAAATATGGTAAACGATGCCAATGGTGAATGTAACTCGTCTCATAAATTAGGCATGTGCACTCGTCACCCTATCAACAACTTTATGTTTAAGAGCAATAATATGAACCGTTTATAAAAAAGCAGCAATAAGTATGTCAAACAGTTAAGTGATATGTGCCGACGGTCCGTCTGTTATTGGACCCAATATTCTATATTACTTTCTACATAATAAAATGTAAGTCAGAATTAACATTGAATCAAGGCACATTCACTACTAGTCCACTTGAGAAACTCAAGTCACCATTTGCTTCATAGTAAATGAAAATCCAGAGAGACAAGCATTCATATAATGTGAGTTATCAAGTACTTAATATTCATAAAAGTAACACACATATAAGATCTAAACCTTTCATTTATTGGGCCTGCAAAAGGTAATATTTTAAAAGTACACCGGCCCAATCATCCCACATGGGCCAATATAATATTTGTATGGATCTATAACTTTGGAATATTGTAATGCATCTACGTACATAACCCACAATTTAAAATCTTTATAAATGAGATCTTTTCCACATATGTACAATTTCTAAGTGTCTATGTATCAAGAGTCATATATTGTTTAATATTTCATATTATAATGGGAATAATATATTTTGTACATGTAACACATGAATACAAGACTTAACCCACATAAAATGGATCAAAGGCCACAAGATACATGCAATGATACAAAATGAATAATGTGTGTTGTCTATAGAGATATAGTGATAAGTGGACCCATGGTTTGATAGATTTGGTCATTGATTTGATCAAGTTTAATATAGCATACTCGTTTATTCCTTTTGTGCACTCATTATCATAAAGGTTATTCATACCAATGGTTGGTCTACGTTATAACTTAATTTTTAAGTCACTATAAATACAAAGGACACACTAATGAACTATTCATGTTACAAACATTTGTGCAATGATGCTTTAGTATATAACCATGCATTCTATTGCAATTCTAAAGATTAACATCAACATAACTATTCATTTTATGCACATCAATCACACAAAAATCAACTCCTTAACATGCACTTGATCAAAATGATATGTTATATTTGTTCTAGCACCAACAATATAGTAGGCCCCATCTTTTCACGATTCAGACCATGCACTCTTGTGCCCTCTACCATCAGTTGGCAGCAAATATCTTTCCAAAATTTCTCATCTTTAAAGTAGACAGTAAATCATCCACTTGCAGTTCATAAGTTAGACATGTAAGATTGTCTAATGGGAGAATATTTTGGTGACACACATTATACATGGTCTGACACATTAGTTGAATAGTCTTGATCATCAAAATTAGGCCCGGATTAGATTATCCAAAGACATGTATCATATAAAATTATAGATTGCATGTGTATGAACCACGGTGCTCTATTAAAGTATTAAAAGGTTGCCTAGGAGAGCAAACTTACAAGAGAATAAACCCACGAGCAATTAGGATAGATGATTCTAACTGTCCACTTCATTCCCACTGAACAAGTGGTCAGATTATCGGTTTATTATTACTTTTTTTTTTTTTTCATTTACACCAATTTGGATTTGAGTCATCTCTACCTTATTTATTTATTTATTTATTCATTTATTTATTTAATGAGATTGTCCAAGACATCTCGTTATTGGGACATTCAACTCCTTCCATATTTGGCGATTTTGTTCCCATGTGAGTTATATCAGATCAGTGGACTAGATCAAGGGTCATCGGAATGTTGTTTGCTCTCATGCAACATGTCAAGTTCAAATAGAATGGTTATAACCACCAGATACTCCTTGTTAGAATCCTTCTTAAGGGTTGCACCAACTTGAAAATGATGAGAATGCACATAATTAACAACTACATTTTCCAATACCAAGAATTCTATTTTTGGCACGTACGTGACGGATTTAGATCCTTCATCTGGTTGACTGTACAATGAATATTACCCATTCGCATGTGAGCAACTAGCATACTTATGAGATAGTAACCACACCATCGACCTATCAGGCCCATTTTAGAAGATACTTTGGAAGATTGCATTTTAAGTTTCTTTCACATTTTTCTTTCCAAAGTTTTCTTTTTAACCATGCATGGTGGTCTACAAAGAAGAATTCTTAATATGATGGGAATCCCAACACAAAATCTCATTTTGAAATGCATTTTGGGTTGATCTTCATTGTACATGGATGTTGAGATTAGTGTATATCCTACTCAATATGGTTCAACAGTTTGATTTATTTTCATGTGAAGGTTACGTTTGGCTCAAGCTATAAGAAAATAAATTACAAATTTCGAGATCTAAAAAAAATAAATTCTCCTTAATGTCATATCATGATTTTAAGAAAATCTACTAAATGCAGGCTTTCTTACGAGTAAACAGGGCCGACATTATCCAAGAGGTAGGCACTATATATTTCTTGGATTTTACATGTGTGTGATAGAATGACATGTGTTTGGGACATAAAAACGATATGTAGGTTATAGCTCTAGTACCCAAGATAGCCTTAACACGACCCATCTGACAACTTGAGGATCATACTCTGTGCTAACGGCAGTTACAACAAACCTGGCCAATTGTTCAGGAATCCAGGCCTCTTATATGTTTGATCATAGTCTAACCATTCTTATTTATAGATATCAAGATCTAAAGTACTCTAACCATTCTTAGTCGGGGCATACGTTCACTTTTGTACATGTGGTCCAAAGAACTTACATAACAAGTATTTACAAGATCTTGACCATTAGGTAGGATATGACAACTCTAGATTATATGGGTCATGGCTCACAAATCAGGTTAGTGTGGTTTCATTTTGAATTATTCCAACCAGATAGATGCAACCGTAATTCTTAAATAGTTTTTCAAACATATTCGATTTCAAGATTGTTGGGATACGGAGTTTGAAAAACTATTTTGATAAAATAAAATTTAAAATGAGAAAATAAAAAAACTTATCGGTTTATAGAAGTCGAGGCGTGACGTAAGTAACTCGGGTTGAAATCGAATTTGCTCCCCTTGGACAGCGTCCCAAGTGCAACAGGTTTCCAGAGCAATCAACCTCCAGGATACAACAACTATGACCCGGTCCTAGCGGTGCACTCACTGTACACGGGCTCGAACCACTTGTAGTCTTAACCCGAACTAGAAAATACTTAAACAAAAAAATTTTAAGAGAAAACAATTTTCTAGTCCATTCCAAAACTTAAAATCAGAAGTCTATTTATAGACTTTGTGAAGACACCCTTACGGGTGTAGAGACACCCTTTCACAAAGGGTTGTAACTATTGGGTTTAAACCCAATTGGTGCGACCCTTAGGCTTCAAAAGACATAACTTTTCAAAACAAAATATGAAAGGATGTAACCTTTCAGACTTAAGTGAAAAGACACATCCATAGGGCACTTATGGCCACAGCCATAACCCGTCCCAATGGATATTTTGAAACACTAAATTATTTTAAAATAATTTAAAATACAACACTAGGCTGACTCACTACTAAACCTAAATGAAAGGTTTGGATCTCATCTATGCATGCCTAATCTACAATACAACATGGTAGCATGGTAACTCGCATGCCGGCAAAGGCATTAGGTCTGCTCCTAAAAATAATAATAATAATAATAATAATAATAATAATTAGGGCTTGATAATTTCACCACATTGTTTATGGATCTTAGGAGTCATTTGACTACCAAGAAGCTAAAACAGTGGAAATAAAGGCTTTTCAAGAAATAAATTCTTGGTGATGGAGATTTTGGTTTGTCATGTGTGGGCATCGAAAAAGAAAAACTGGAGCCTATGACTGATAAGTTAGCTATCCGGCGGGAATATGTTCCTTGCCTTTCCAGACATCCAAACACCCTTTAAAAAGTGTTACTTTTGGAAGTAGGTTCCTTTCAAGGCTATATTCAGGTAGCCTAACAAACTCTTAGTGTCCACCATTTTTTCCCAATGCTCAAGAGTTTAGAGGATGCGTGATCTAATCATCTTTCCTATTAGAGTACAGTGTACTTACTATAAATAACTATTTAGATGGATTCATGCAGATTCTTGAGATCTCTATAGATCTCTCACCTTTGTTATATATTAGTGTTGTTCTCGGTGAAATAAATAAGTTCAATTTCCACAATGTAGCCTCTTGTGGTTAACACTTCCTAAGTAGCCATTTTAGGAGAAATTGAATCCTTCAACCCAAAAGAAAGGAAACGGAAAGAAAGAGCAATCTAAATATCGTAGATTTTATGGTGATACCTTAGCAAAGTACTCAGCAGGATTCATGGCACATCCTAAGAGAGTTAAAAGTGCATGCTTGAAATGTCCAGATGTTTCCTTCTTTACAGCCTAAGGAAAGAAGAAAATCAAGTTAGAATTATCAAACTGAGAGGAAAAAGAAAAATATATATATAGTGTTGTCGCAGTGTTGAGAACTCTACACAAACCATATATTTTCTTCACTTTTTTTTTTTTTAATTTTTTTTTTTTTTTTTGGGTTAGGTTGTTAGTACACACACTCCATGTTAGCCACCCCCCACTAGGGATCGATACCAAGACCTCAAGTGTTGAAACGAGGTATCTCCACTCAGTCTGCCAGTTGATATATTTTCTTCACTTATTACTATATGCTTACAAAGTACTTTTTAATTTTTTTGTCTTTGATTATTCTATCTTTACAAAACAATCTATAAGCAAATGTATTATTTATTGTGAAGTTCATCTATTAGATGGGTACTATTATTTTGAAAGAGAACTGGTCACTGACAATAGTTTGTATGCTATCTTACCTCCAACAAATTTTTACAAACATTTTCCCCTTAAATATCCAATATTTTCAAAGCCAAAGGTGGACAACATCATTATTCCTAGTGAAAAAGGCTTGGCAATCTCGAGGAATCAAGTTCACTAGATCTTTAGAGAGTGAACAGGTAGCCGATTGGTTAACTAAGAAAGGGGGCCCGGGCCCACAATCAAAGTCACCTTTCATTGAGAGAGCTCCCCCGAGAAGCAAGGAGGAGAGTTTTTGGGGATAGGATTGGTCTTGTAAACTACAGAGTATCATGATGTAGAGTTTTTTGAGGAGAATTATTATTATTATTATTATTATTATTATTATTATTATTATTATTATTTATGATTATTTTTATAGCATCTTAGGGGAAGCGGATAACCTGTGCCCCCTGTTGTCAGAAGCTCTGTGGGTCCCACATAGATGCCTGTGACAAATCCACTGCATCCATCAGTTTTGAAAGACCACGATAGGATAGGATTATAAAAATCAGGAAGATCGAAAACTCAGGTGGGCACACAAAACAAGGCAGTGGGAATGGAAACGTCCCCTGTTGGAACCTTCCTGGAGGTGACCATGACGTTTATATGCCATCCAAACAGTTCATAGGGTTATTACCTCTCAGATAAACTGTAGGCACAAATATCATCCTGATACAAAACATTTGTAGGTCCCACAAAGTTTCCAATGTTGGGCATTCAATCCCTGCTGTTTCGGGTGGTATGGCCCACATGAGTTTTAGATGTGCCTGATTTTTAGACTCCCATCCTATTGTGGTATTGCAAAACTGATTGATGGACAGAGTGGATTTGCCACAGGCATCTCTGTGGGCCCCACACAGCTTCTGACAACAGGGGGCATAGAGATTCCACTTCCCATCTTGGAGGGTTAGCTGTTGGCCCTGCCCTTTAGGCCTAAAAGAGTCTTTCTTACCCATTACAAGTGGTCTGCTCCCACGTTTTTCCAAAATAATAATAATAATAATAAAGAGTCTAGCTTGCTTTGGATGAGGTTTGGTTTGAGCCTAGATGTTTGAGGGCCTAATTTTCAGGCCTGATAACCAAATAAAACTTGGGCTAAAGTTTATAGGGCTGGTAAGTAGTTAGAATTGGGTTAAGCTTCTGTCCAATAAATAACCAGTGGGCCCAAGAATGAAGAACTTTTTTAGTATTGTTAGGCTGAGTACTTTGCTGATGGGGCCAGCCCAGACCTTAAGTTGATTTCTTAGACATGCCATAGTCTGGCCTCGAACTCGTGTCCTCTCATCAAACCTGGATACACTTTGAGTTAGCCTATTTCAGCTGAAATCCTAAGGGCCTGTTTGGCAGATGCCTAAAAATGAGTTAATCTTATTTTAGTTAATTGTTATTATGAACTAATGATCATGATCTCTTACACATAATTATGATCAACTAAAATGAGATTAACCCATTTTCAGGCATCTGACAAACAGGCCCTGATGATTTCTCAACGGGCTTGACAAATACATATTGAAGTACTGTGTATTGAAAATATAGGAGGGAGAGTACCTTTTCAAGTGAGTTTCCAGACGTACGATGGTAAGAAGAAGCAACTGCAGACAAATGGGCCCAGCTTCGTTCACTAAAAATCCGAACGAAAGTCTTCTCCCCATCTTTAAATAACTTTTTGGCATCCTCCTCCACTATCTTTGGATCAACCTCCTTTTCCTCATCACGCGCCACATTTACACATGCAAGTAGCAACTACATGAAATTTTTTTTTTTATAAAAAAAAATTAAAAAAAAAAAAAATTTTTTTTTTAAAAAAGGTAAAAAAAAAAAGGTGAAGTTAATTTCTCTGTAATGGATTGTAATGAAATTATTACAATATTTAATATAATTTTCTCTTATATGCTGAAAATGGGACATGATATTAAGAAAAGCACCGCAAATTTAAGTTCCATGGCAAAGGTACTTGGATACACAATTTTGATACATATTCATGTACAATCATGGTATTCCAAATCGGTTACATAACAATAATAGTCGTAACCATTACGCATTATAGGCCTGTAATGGCCATTACAGAAAGAAGAAAAAAAAAAAAAAAAAAAAAAAAAAAAAAAAAAAAAAGCCATAATTGTCCCGTAACATACTGTAACAGCCCTGTAATAGACCCATAACGGTCCTGTGACAGTCCAGAAACAGTTTTTCCAAAAAAAAAAAAAAAAGATAACAACAGCCTGTATCGTAACAGTAACACCGGTGGCCGTTATGGCCATTATAGAACACCTTGATGTACATGTAGCTTATCCATGATTTTGCTCACTTGCAATTTCATTAAATGCATGGTCCGTTCTTGTACACAAGGAAAATTTCAAAGAAAGATTTATCACATGGATTTGGTAATTCCTTAGGTCACTTGGCCATGCAGCACTCATGAAATACACCAATGCCACTAGAAGAGTTAAAAGTTGCAAAGTCTATGAAAATCAGTCATTGAACCATTCTCCCTTTCAGTTAAATGTAGATTATTGCAGTATTTTCTTTTTTGAACCATCTATTTTCCAGCCAACAAATCGCTTAGACCAACGATACATGGCACCCCTTTTTACTAAAATTGGAGCAAACTATAATTATGGGTTAAGAATTGTATAATAACTCCTTGGAAAATTACAAAAACTTACAAAGGTTACTTTGAGAATTTTCTTAAGATAAATCACACAGACCTAAAACCACCCTAGGTGATATTTTATCGCACCAAAATACATTATCATACCATGCACTCAAAAATTGAACACTTAACACTCTTTGATATTCGGGTCTGTGGAGCGATGCTTTGTATGCATGAATCAAAATTCTCTTCTATGGAAATCTAGTACTTTTATCTGTTGCAATTCTTTTATGGCTGAGATTAGAAGGTGGGAGATGATTCAATGTTCTAGAGAAGTTTTTGAAAATGAAATCAAACCAAATTCTCTAGTTTGAGAAAGGCAAAGATGGAGGGTGGAGTTATATTCTCTTGTTCTTGAAATTGGGTTTGCTTATCATTAGATTCACTCATGGATTGCCCAATTTAAAAGGATTTCCTTGTCCCATACTTGGGTTGCTCACTGGATCAGAATCCTCACCCACAGCCAATAGTGTCATAGAGCTGATGTTACTAAGCCAAAGCTAAACCGTCCAAATCCGGACCACATTTCAAATGGATCAATTAAGCAATCATTACATGAACCAATGTTCTAAATTGCCAATTTGTTGCATACACATTATAGCTGAATTGAATTATGGTCCAGAATCAAAATTCAGCAAGCTAATACCTGAATAGACAGGGTTATCTCCTGTCTACAATGGGCCCCAGGATCTGGACAATTTTAATTCGAGTCACATACATGCCACATATTTGAATTAGATGTATGCTTTGTGTGTTAGAGAGATTACCTTCTTGTGATTGCCTTTGGTTCTAGAGCTGATATCGGAGTCGAGTTGAGTACCATATTTCTTGAAGTATGCCTCTTTAAATAGTCGTACTTGGGATGGGGTCCGCGAACATATGACTTCAGTAGCAGCATCCAAATTAAGGGTCGTCAACGTTAGTGCTTTTCCCACAATGGTTGCATCACGTTCCACTGGATCAAGCATCCAAAGCAAGATTGCACTCTGAAAAGCGAACAGCCGAATTAGATGGCTCACCATGTAAATTAGGCCTACACTCAAGGTGTTCCAAAACGGTAATAATGGGTGTAACGGCCATCACTATTACCGTTATGATACAGCCCCCGTATCGGCCGTTACAGCCTTTTTTATTTTTTGATTCGTTTCGACCCCGTAATGTGTAACGGTTATGACTGTTACATAACCGATTTTGAATACCTTGCCTATACTTGAGGAACAGTTACACTGCCATATTCACAATTGTTGTGACTAATTAATCTACCGTGCATTTGGCATACATATAAGGCAATCTTGATGTCCAAACTGTGGAGCCCATTATAGTTGGGGCGTAGACTGAAAACCACCGAGAATAAACAATTCTAACCACTCAATTCCTGCTGATTAAATGGATGGTTAGAGTAAAATGGTGGAGAGTCTAAAATTCAATCGGAGAAATTGCACCCGTAAGGTGGTCCAATCAGCACGCACAATGTGGAACATGTACCAGATTAGCCATACACATTTAACAGTGACTAGTCTTTCCTGGGGATGGCAAACACAGATTTGGTCGGAATGTATGCAAGTTTCCCATAACACTTGGTGTAGGGAGCCTATACAACAAAAAGCTTTGTGGGGCCGCTGTGATAGCTTTGGAACATTCACTTTGTCCATCAGTTGTGCCAGAACGAGAGCTCCAGATCAAGCAGATCTAAAAATCAAGTGGACCATCCCACAGGAGACGGTGGGATGAGGCCACCCACCATTGAAACTTTTGCAGCCATCATGATATTTATATGCCATCCAACCCATTCAGGAGTTATTACCACCAGGATGAAGGGAAACACAAATACCATCCTCATCCAAAACCACGGTGGTCCCGGGAAGGTTTCCATGGTAGCATCCCCATCCCCATTATTCGTTATGGTGTGGCCCACCTGACCTTTAGATCTGCCTAATTTTTGGGCTCATATCTTAACATGGCTATTACAAATGAATGACAGGATATCCCACAGACATCATGGTGGCATCACAGAGCTTTTTTATTGCACATGCTCCTTAAAACCAGTGTTGTAGGAAATTCACATTGGAAAATCTGGACTGTCATGAATGAGGCCCATTCAAGGCTCATCCAATTTATGGTTGGTTCCAATCCAGTCCACTAAGAGTGATAAAACCCATGATCTATCGCACAAAAAAGCAAAGTATCCTGATTGGCACACGACAGATCCCCACCCATAACTATCATGTCTGCATTTTGGGCAGATATTCAGCATACCTTCACATACCATTTTTTGGGATGTACACAAACACCTTACTGGGAAAAATGTGGCTGGGTCATGCCTCATTCCACACCATTTTCTGGTTCTTGGGTACATGCCAAACAGACCCATCACTTATCATAACCATCCCACCATCGCATTATTAGATCATACCTTAACATTTTTCTTTAAGATTGCATTAATATTCCCACCGAGGTTCCAACTAAGATTCCAATCGAGCTCTTGGGAAAGACGGTCGTTGAGTTCCTCGGAATTCAACAATCTATATTCTTGTTGGATGAGCCTTCGTTGGGTTGCATCACGGTTGGCAAGAATACTGATCACTTCCCCAAGGTTAAGACCTGTTCCTGCAAAGGGACCATTCCAAATTATAATTAGTACTTAAGAGGTGAACAGTTCAGGTGTGTTTGGAAGCACCCCAAAATAAGAATGGAATGGATTTCATATGTACATGTTCACATTCCACATAAGCAAATCATAAAGGAGTTCGTTTTGCCTCTGCCATGACTGCGGGGTCCAATCATATACGTCACCATCCAATGAAATTTGGTGGGAATCTCAGCACATATTTCAAAACAAGTTTTCCCAAATTCCATTCTGAATGCATGCTAGATTTTTTTGCTACATGATGAGATATGATTATGAGGACTAAGGGTGGCAATGGACCGGGTAGTCTGCCTGACCCGAGCCTGACTGACTTTGGGTTGGGCTTGGACCTAGCCTGACCCGACCCTGTTTTATATGTGCATGTATTATATCCTACAAAAATGCCATTCAAACCCTAGGTTTTGCAACCCATCCATCTTGAGTGTAGTTTCATGCTGCTAAAATGTCTGCTTGCACCTCCTGTGCTAGGCCCATATCAGGTTTAGGCCTGGCTTGGTCCAAACACAGCCCATTGCCAACCCTAGATGTTCAGAGTAACAAGCGGGAACCATAATTCAGTGTTCAGAGACCATTAGTCTGTTTGGACCCACCATGGATGAATCATGTAAAAAGATACTGAATGAGAAACCTTAGTGATTGAATCTTGGGCCCTCTCCCGTAGGCTGTGCAGATTTCTCTTTTTGGCTGTCCATTTGCATAGCACATATTGGAAGGTCAGAGGGAACATATACAGGATAGTTTTGGGCCACAGTCCACACGTGAGAGCCACAGCAGATCAATGGTCCAGATCAGTCAACCACGGGGCTCACTTCTGTAAACATTCTATGTGCATCCTCCTCCCCCTAAGGAGAAAGAGAAATGCTAACATGCAGGTCGCTGTGTGATAGATCTGTGATGTTCCTCCATGTGGTACATGTGGCAAACATGTCAAGTGATCAGGACAGTTGATTGATGGTGGCCATATGGACAGGGAGTTGACCTAACTCGTGTTAAATGGAAAACTCTGATAATAAAGTTGTTGTGAGCTTTAAGATTGAATGTGGACCATTGCTTTAACAGTACCCTTTTTTTTTGGCCACAGATCGGATGGATGAGAGAGTCAAATACTGTGGTTTTCTAGGACATAGCCCATCCACATGGTTGGCCATCACAACAGCCATCTGAATACTATATCTGTTTGCCATGATTACAGTTACTAGGGAATTACATAGAATTTCTGTGAAGCTACTTATATGTTCAGCAAAACGGGTTTTCAATTCAGAGAAGCAAGGCCCATGGTAACAGAGACCATTGGTCAATTGAGTTCCTTGGCCGATTGCCCAAGAAAATCTCTCCCATCGGGAGATTCCAGGGACCAATAACACCCTTTTCAGTTGAATGTAGACCAAGCTTTTAAGACTCATTCACTCAGACCAACTCATCCAGTCTAAGTTGAGCCATGACTCAGTCGAGTCAGAGGTGACTAGTCTGAGTCAGGCCAAGTCACCCTCTATTTTGAATTCTGACTCGTCGTGCCAAACCGGATCGGACTTGGCCAAGTCTACAGTTGACAAACAGTCAATCCATATCTGATGTAGAGCGGGTCGTAGACACTTTCATGGCAAAGATGGACTAGAGAAGGCCCGATCAGAGGAGGGAATGATCCGGACTGTTAGAACCTTAAAACAGTCATATCTCACAAACCGGGAAGAGGGTTGAAAAGTCCCATTTATTTTCGTTTTTACTATAAATAGTAAGTTTTAATTAGAGTATAACTTTTGATCATTTGAGTTGTAGTAGTTGTGCCCAACATGAAAAGGGTTTAGAAAAGTTAGGAGAATAACATGGTTGGGCCAAATTGGACACTTACTATTTTTGGCCAAAAACCATGAAGTCTGGTAGGAATAGAGGTCGTCTATAAATAGTAAGTTTACTATTTATAGTAAGTCATGTTTTTAGGGTGCTTGAGTTGGAGTTTGAATCTAAAACTCTGTCCTAGGTTCGAGTTCCTTATTTAAGTAGTTGTAATTTTGTGTTTTATCATCAATCAAATTATTTCGAATTTATTAGGAATTATTCCTGCTTTTATCCCTCGTGGATTCGAGGAAGCTCTGTGAGGAGTCAAGATTGTTCTGTGGATTCGGAGTAGTTATTCCCTGAGGAACACTACGCCTATATCATGGACAGTTATTGTAGTTTTCTTGTCAAATACATCCCGACTTATTGCAATATGATAGGTCAGAGTTGCAGCATTGGAATCTGAATCATCTTCCAAGGATCAAACTGTTTAAACGATGAGTCTCAACTTCTATGGTGGACAGACAACAACAAAAATCTCTAACTTTGGATTATTTCAACCATTTGAAATTTGGCTGTTTGCCTTGAAAATGGACACTCGTCATAACCTTCACATAACGAAGGGTTGGGCATCTCCCATCCAAAGGGAGGCTAACATGTGAACAGCTTGTGTCATTCAAAAAGAAATCCCAATTCCAATGGATAAAGTATTTTTAAAAAAAAAGTAACCATTACAAAACCTTAGTTGATTGTGGGCCGCTAGAGAGGGTCAAAAACCTTGGAAAAGAACTCAATTTCCACGGACTAAAATATTACCATCATAGTTCTACAACTCAGTGAGTTGACTCGAAACTCAATCGAGTTAACTTGACTATGCAGGACTTCAAACTGAGTCTCATGGAAACTTGCTGAGTAGTGTGAATCAGTCAGGTCTTGACCAGACTTTTTGACTTAGACAAGCCGACTCTATACGCCTCGGCATGACTCAATGCAGACTCTGCCCAGTCAACTGGGTTTTGTTTTTAAAACCAAAAATGCAGTCAGTTGGGTTTTGTTTTAAAGGGTGATGGTCTCCTGCACAGGGCCGCACTAGACCATTCCCAGGAGCAAAAGGGCAGGTGGCTTGGGCAGGCCCTACTGTGATGTATATGCGAAATCCACTCTAAACATCAGGTGCATCACCCCATGTTAGGCCTGGGGCCCAAAAATCAGACACATTCATGATTCAGGTGGACCACACAATTAGAAACAATGTAGAAGGCAACGCCCACCCTCCAAACTGTCTCCCTGGTATGGTTCACAGATGGGCCTGCTTTTGGGCTCCAAGCCTAACTTTTTTTGTGTTCGATCTAATGGTTTGAGTACATTTCACATACTCATCATAGTGGGCCATATAAAAAATTGTCTGACCCACCCGAGTCATAGGTCAGCCTGATTTTTTGTCCCTGAGCTTAACATGGAATGACACATCTAATAGTCGACATGGATTTCACATACACATCAGAGCAGGCCCCATAAAGAATCCTCTAACACAAAATAATAATAATAATAATAATAATAATAATAATAATAATAATAATAATACCATTAGAAATAAAAATTACCAAAATAGGACCAAACCTTTGAAAGCCGAGTAGAGATGGATGGCATCTTGCCTAGGATTAGGAGCGCCATTTAGAGTTGATATTTCCTCCTTGCTAGGGCCTTCACTTGTTGGAACAATGCCGGTTACTGATACATCCTTTGTATGAATGCTTTGAGTGTGCATTTTGTCGAGAGCATTGCGTAGAGTGGCCATTACATTCTCCATCTTCTCCAACCTCTCCTCCTTGCTAGGGGCTTCACTTGTTGGAACAATGCAAGTTACTGTTACACCCTTTGTATGAATGCTTCGAGTGTGCATTTCGTCAAGAGCATTGCTTAGAGTGGCCATTACATTCTCCATCTTCTTCAACCTCTCCATTACGTTCTCCATCCTTTTCAACTTCTCTTTCCCTCCCTCCTTTAATCAGTCCCGAAACCTATCAAAGCTGAAATTAAGTCCCACTTTAGATGGATCATAAACCAACGACTGCACTGAATTGTATTGAGAATCATTGCCAAGTCTTAATTTATTTATTGAATTAGGATACTTAGTTATTAAGCAAACTTTCATTGAGTCTTGGTTAGTCATGCCTCGGTCGTAGACTCAGAAGAGTTTCAACATGAGGTCATAGGTTTGAATATCCATTGTGGTGAAATCCCATGTGGTGTGAGTGAGTGGGTTTTAAAAAAAAAGGTTTGGTTGAGTCAAATTAGAAAATCATTAGTTAGAAATTTTCTTTCTTAAAGTAATGGTGTTAGTAAGATTAGTAATGTAGAAGCGGCGACACACTCGGGGTGGGTGGTCCGTGTGAAGCGGAACCCATGTGAAGTGGGGCCCACGAGGAGGTTTGGACGAGGTCCTAACCCATTAGATGTGGGTGCTTGGGCTATGAGATAAAGGGACTGATTCGCCACTCTCTATTAGTTCGAGCTTTTAGAGCAAGTGGCTAATTGTACTACATCAAAGTGATATATATATATATATATATATATATATATATATATATATAAAATGTTCTATGCGGTCGAGCTCATGGGAACTTCCCATGAGGTCGAGCTTTGTGGACCCCATTGTGATGTGTATCGAACATCTACCCCATCAGTCAGATGCACCATTCCATGGTGGGCCTAGGGCTTAAAAATCAAGTCAATTCGTGACTTGTGTGGGCCACACCACAAACAAAAGTTGAGAGGGGTTATCCTCCATTAAAACATTCATAATCATTTGTTGGGCCCACTGAGATGTGGTTCACAAATCCAGCCCATCCATTAAGTGTGTCCCACTTGGATGAGGGGTCAGACCAAGTTTTAGACGCATCCAAATTTCAAGTGGGCCCCACCAAGTGGTTTTATATGTTTTAGGCATGTCTTCACATGATTTAGATGGTATGTCCCACCTGAGTTCCGTATACAGCTGATTTAGGTTGAGCTGTGTGGATCCCACCATGATGCGTGTCGAACATCTACCCCATCAACCAGATGCACAATTCCATGGTGGGCCACGGGATTAAAAATCAAGTCAATCCATGACTTGGGTGGGCCACACCACATACAAAAGTTGAGAGGGGTTACCCTACCATTAAAATATTCATAATCATTTATTGGGCCCACGGAAATTTGGTTCACAAGTCCAACCCATCCATTGTGTGTGTCCCACTTGGATGAGGGGTTAGACCAAGTTTCAGCCACATCCAAAACTCAGGTGGGCCCCACAAATTGCTTTTATATGTTTTAGGCATGTCTTCACATGATTTTAGATGGTATGGCACACTTGAATTCCATATATGGCTGATTTTTGGGATATCCCATAACCTAAAGGGGACCCATCAAATACACGGTGTTGATGTTCGACACACATCACAGTGGGGCCCACACATCTCGACCTCATGGTGCTATATATATATATATATATATATATATATATATATATATATATATATATATATATATATATAGGCATGCTCACCTGCACACGCCAACGCATGTGTGCACTATTGCACACACGTCATGGGTGTTTAATCCGAACGGTCCATGTGATGCGGAATCCCATGAAACCTCAAGGGACAAATTTTCACCCTGATCTAAAATTCTGGTGGGCCATAGAAAAGAGATATGCAAATCAAGGGAGGAAACTGTTTTCATTTTGCGTGGTCCACCAAAGTTTTGGATCAATGTAAAAATTGGGTAGGGGGGGTTTCATGAGGTGCTGCTTCACGTGGACCTTCAGATTTTGGAATCACATCATACATGATGAGTTCTAAAAAAAGTTCGCACGAGTTACGCACGGAATACCTAACTCGTGCGAACTTTTTTGAGAATTCATCAATCATCATACGTGATGTGAGCCCCAAATCTGAACGGTCCACATGATGCAGCACCCCATGAAACCCTCAGGGCCCAACGTCTGCTTTGATCTAAAACTTGGCGGGCCGTGGAAAAAGAAAACAGTTTCCTCCCTTGATTTGCGTCTCTCTTTTCTATGGCCCACCAGAGTTTTAGATCAGGGTGAAAATTGATCCATCAAGGTTTCATGGGATGCCGCATCACATGGACCGTTCAGATTGGACGCCCATGACACGTGTGAAAAGGTGCGGACGTGAGAGAAAAGGTGCGGACGTGACGTGAGAGAAAAGGTGCGGACGTGAGCAGGTGACTCTCTCTCTCTCTCTCTCTCTCTCTCTCTCTCTCTCTCTCTCTCTCTCTCTCTCTCTCTCTCTATATATATATATATATATATATATATATATATAAACTTGCACAACAGATGCCAATCTCCCCCACATTGTGTTTGGATACAAAATTACTGTTATTTCAAAATTTTCTGGCACAAGAAATAAGAAAAACGTTGTCCAATGAATTTAAAGATTCCACTTCCATCCAAACAGGCACTACAATTTTGAGATCCCATTTTCCACAATCACCATAAAAATTATGATTAGGGGATTCAAAACACGATTGGTGAGAAATGAAAAGTGGTGGCATCCAAACGCACCAAAAAAAAATATATATATCTTTTTCTATAAAATGGGTTTTTGAGAAAACAGAACTCCAATCACGAGTCTAGACAAGATTAGAGAGATTCTTGGGAGAGAAGTGAATAGAGATTTGGAGATTACAGACGCTCACCTTTCCTCGCACGTGTGCTTCGAAGCTACTCTGCTCTACTGCGAAGCTCCTCGTCCGTCTTTTTCCTCTTCCAAATCGCCTTTCAGCTTTGGAAGAATCCGAGGAGATTACAATGAAAGTCCATCGATAGTTCTTATGTTGTAGTGTCTTATCCATTGACTTTTGACTTGTAGATTAGTGGACAGGAGCGGATTAGGTGTTACCCGGATAAACCTTAGTGGGTGCTACCCTTAATGTGGGGCCCACATTGATTATATTCTGTATATCCACACCGTCCATCCGTTTTCCAAGTACATTTTAGTAAGTATTACAAAATTTTAAAAAAATCGAAATGTTATATAGAACACACCAAAGGAAACAGTTTTGATTGAACACGCACCATTAAAACCTTTCCAGAGCCCACGGTAAATTTTATTTTCCATCCAAACTGTTTATCATATAAATCATGCTGGATGAAGTTAAAATATAAATATTATCTTAATAAAAACTCTTTTGGTCTTTAAAAAGATTTTAATGCTCATTCACCACTATTTAAAGTGGTGTGGTCCACCTGAGATTTGGATCTTCTTAATGATCACGTCCAAGGATGATATGAAAAAAGGATGTACCGTGTGGATATACAAAAAAAAAAAAAAAAAAAAAAAAAAATTCATCAAGGTAGGCCCACACCGTAAGGATAACACCCATTAAAGGTGTTACCTAAGAAACACGAACTCGAATTCCGTAGTGACCCCTCCAGTACCGGGCTTGGTACTGGTCTATGCTGGAAAAATTCTGTGGGCGCAACATGATGTATGTGTTGTATCCACGCCGTCCATTCATTTTTTAATATCGTTTTAGGCGATGATCCCAAAAGCGAGGATCCATAGCTAAAGCGGACCACACCACACGAAGCAGTGGGGATGATAACGCCCAACGTTCCTGTGGGTGATAACGCCCAACGTTGAAACCTTCCTAGGGCCCACCGCAATGTTTATTTTCCATCCAACCTGTTCATGAAGTCACTTAAATCTGAATGAAGAGAAAATGCAAAAACCAGCTTTATCCAAAACTTCTGTGGCCCACAATGTTTTCAACGGTAAGTTATCAATCTCTAATTTTTCCCGTGGTGTGGTTTGATTGATATTTGGACGTACCTATGTTTTGGGCTCATTCTCTAAATTGATCTGAAAAAACGGACAGACGGCGTGGATAAAACACATACATCATAGTGGGGCCCACAGAGCTTTAACCAGTACCGAGCTCGGTAGTGGACAGGATCACTACTGATTCCCAAGTCATACATCATTGGCGTGTTGTACGGCCTACAGACGATGGAACGTATCCCCAATCCTAACCATACAATTGCTAGCAATCAAAGGGATGGTTGAGATAAAGTGATCGTTTGTCGAAGTTCAGCAATCAACCACAAATGGTTAGGATTACACGATCAGAGTAAAACTTCATCCGTTGGGAGATTCATACATATACATTATTGTACATGTATGCCACGTGTATTGTGGATGAGACAAACACTTTTAAAGCCGAGTACCATCATGGTCCACTCCTTGATGTGATGGGAGGTCCACCGCATCTATTTCTTGATAAAAATCAACGGAAATGGGGCCCACCTTTGCGTTAGGATGAGATTCATGCGCAGCAAACTTTCTTTTTGTTTCTTTTTTTCTTTTTTCGTGTCAAGTGTCCCACCAGCCTTTGGCGATGGTCCGTAAAGATATGAGTGGTCGGATGGGCTTTAAAGGGCCACCCCACTTTATGATGGGCTTGGGCATCACTGACATTACTGAATAGCCCATGTATTCAACGGCTAAGATCTCATATAGTTGAAGCCCATGCAAAATAATGAGTTGGATTGCTTTAAATACGGACAGAATATTGGCCCACTTTCAATCACGTGATAAAGATTGAACCAATGCTAACATCTATATAGTAATGGACGTGGCCCAGCTGTCTAAACACTGCCCTTGCAATAAAAAAGTTACTGAAGGGTGACGTACAATAAAAAAAAGCTTTGTGGGGCCCACCATAATGTTAATGCGAGATCAATTCCACTCATTATGTGTGGTAGCTCGTGTTAGGAGGTGAGTTCAAAATTTGTGTCGAGTCAAAACTTATGTGGCCCGCGACACAAGGAATAGTCGTTATGGGAATGCTAGCCATTGAAATTTTCCTGGGCCCACAGTGAAATTTTATACCATTTTAACCAAATAAGTGTGTACCGAAAGAAAAATCATTATTTTCTCTCAAAAATAACAGTTAAATCCATTTGAAGAGAAAAACTCCTGAAGAGGGAAAGATGATATTATTGATTATTGATGAAAGTTTGAAGAAAGTTCTTTTACTAAGTTCAAAGTAAGAATTATATGAGCCCTAAATACTAAATTTATGGCTTTTATTTGTAATAGTAAAAATTATTAAAAATAATACAAGTAATCTAATTTTATCATAACTCTTGAAGCTTTAAAAAAAAATTAGGATAGTAAGTTTTAATTATTTTTTTAATAGTTTATTTTAACTTAAAATTATAATTTAACTCATAAAATTGTTAAATTTTTTGACAAAATCATTCAAGGCTAATGGACTTTAGCATTAACTAGCATGTAGAGCTGGCTGGGGTCCGGCTCCATGGCTCAGTGGTAGACAAGCCTCTATTCAACACTAAGACCAAGGATCGAGTGCCCATGTGGTGTGAGTGTGACGTAGGGATGAACGTGATGAGTATAAATACTCCGAATCCACGAAGCTTCTTTGGACTCCTCATAGAGACTTCTCGAATCCACGAGGAAAGAAAGCAGAAAACAAAAATAATTTCTAATAAATTCGAAACTGATTAATTAATTCATAAAAACGAGTTCACAGCCCTTTAAATAGGGGTGCCAAGCAATGGGAAAGAAATCAGAATCAAACTACAACTACAACTCCTAGAATTCGCGACTTACTATAAATAGTAAACTTACTATTTATAGACAGTCATGATGTCTACAGTGCGCAAAGTTTTTGGCCAAAAATAGTAAGTGTCCTATTTGGCTTCACCAAACCATTCTCCTAATTATTCTAAGCTCTTTTCACGTTGGGCGCAACTCCTAAAGCCCAACGGATGAAGAGTTATAATCAAACTAAAACTTACTATTTATAGTAAAATTGAAATTAAAATAGGGAAATGACCGTCAATCCAAAGGTTTTTGCAATTCCAGGCGTCGCAACCCTGCATAGCAGGGTTGGTTGGCTAAAGTAGCTCGTTCTACCCCAAAATCATATATTTTACGTCAGATAGCTCATTCCGGATTGCGAGATACGCCTGATTTAAGGTCCAATGGTCTGGATCACTTCTATCGTCGACCGGGCCTTTTCTGATCCATCTTAGCCATGTAACTATTCGCGACCCGCTCTACATCAGTCTCCTCCACTTCAAAAGAACTCGTCCTCGAGTTCTCGTCATGCTCCGGTTCATGATACTCGGTAAGGTCCGCGATATTGAAAGTCCGTGAGATCGCCATGTCATCTGGAAGATTAACAACATAGGCGTTGTCATTGATCTTTCGAATGATTGGTACCGGTACAATGTTTTTATTCTTCAACTTATTATACGTTCCGGTTGGAAATCTTTCTTTGCGCAGATGGACCATTACTTGGTCGCCCACCTCGAACACTTTTCGTCACCGATGCTTGTCCGCTTGCTCCTTATACTTATCGTTCGAGGCATGTAACTTGGTTTGTACCTCCGCATGAATGCTCATGATCTTGTCTGCCATATGTTCTGCTGCAATGCTCATGCCTGGGAGCTTGGGCAGAGGGACCAAGTCTAGTGTGTGGTGAGGTACTCGTCCGTAAATAACTTGGAACGGAAATTTTCCTGTCGAGCGGTTCACCATGTTGTTGAATGCAAACTCCGCTTGAGACAAAGCCAAATCCCACTGCTTCAGTTTTTCTCCTGAAATACATCGAAGAAGGTTTCCCAACGTGCGATTCACAACCTCAGTTTGACCGTCAGTTTGTGAGTGGTAGGCACTGCTGAACTGAAGTCGTGTATCGAATCGAGTCCACAAAGTCCGCCAAAAGTGGCTTATGAACTTCGTGTCACGGTTAGAAGTAATAGTCTTGGGAACCCCATGTAGCGGCACAATTTCTCTGAAGAATAGATTTGCCACGTGTGTTGCATCGAGAGTCTTTTTGCATGGAATAAAGTGCGTCATCCTGGAAAAACGATCTACTACCATGAACACCGAATCCATGCTGCGTTATGTTCGTGGCAGACCAAGCACGAAGTCCATTGATAAATCCTCCCAAGGACCGTCAGGCACAGGTAACGGGGTGTAGAGGCCCGTATTCTCAGATTGCCCCTTGGAGGTCTGACAAACATGATAACGTTGTACGGCTTTTCCCACATCACGTACTAATTGCGGCCAGTAATACCCTCTTCCACAAGAGCTCGCGTCTTGTCTCGCCCAAGGCGTCCACCAACGCCACCTCCATGTAGCTCCTGAATAATTTGTTCCCTCAGGGAACTTTGGGGGATGCACAATCGATTCCCTTTGAAGAGAAAATCGTCATGTATATGAAGGTCGCTGGGGTGACCTTCTTGGCACTTCATCCAAGAATCTTTGAAGTCTTCATCCTCGGCATACAGCTCCTTGAGACAGTCGAAGCCGACCACCTCGTTGCTCATTGTAACAAGTAATGATGCACGACGGCTAAGTGCATCAGCCACCTTGTTCTGCTTCCCTAACTTGTGCTTCAGAACGAACATGAATTCCTATAAAAACACAACCCACCTAACATGCACACGATTCACGTTAGTCTGACTATTAATAAACTTTAATGCTTGATGGTCAGTGTACAGAACAAACTCTCTTTGAATCAGATAATGTCGCCAATGTCGCAGCGCTTGAACAACTACGTACAACTCAAGCTCATAAGTCGACCACTTCTTTCGGGCTTTGTTGAGCTTCTCGCTGTAGAAGGCTACCGGCCTGCCTTCCTGTGATAATACTCCTCCAATTTCGATGTATGAAGCGTCACACTCAACCTCAAACAATTTGTCGAAATTAGGAAGCACTAAGATCGGTGTTGTAGATAAACGATGCTTGATCTCATGAAAGCTCTTGTCAGCTTTATCGGTCCACTGGAACGATCCCTTTTCATGCAATCTGTTATGGGCGCGACTATGGTGCTAAAATCTCGCACAAATCGACGATAGAAAGTCGCCGACCCGTGAAAACTCCTAACCTCATGAATGTTTGTCGGGATTGGCCATTCCATATATAATAGCTCGCACATTTTCATCGTCCACACGAATGCCTGTGGACGTTACAATAAATCCTAGAAATAATAGGCTGTCAGTTAAAAAACTACACTTCTTCAAGTTGAGGTACAACTTGTTAATTTGTAGGACCTACAGCACTTACCTGAGATGTTTCCTGTGCTCCGCCTCATCCTGGTTATATATCAATATGTCATCAAAATATACTACCACAAATCGACCAGTGAATGGTTTTAGAACTTGATTTATCAAACGCATAAAAGTACTTGGTGCGTTCGATAGGCCGAAGGGCATGACCAGCCACTCATACAACTCTTCCTTGGTCTTGAATGTCGTTTTCCACTCATCACCGGGTCGGATACAAATCTGATGGTACCCACTCCTTAGATCAAGTTTAGAGAACACCTTGGACCCTTCTAACATATCAAGCATGTAGTCTAACCGTGGTATTGGGAACCGATATTTGATGGTGATTTTGTTGATTGCCCGGCTGTCGACACACATGCGCCAGCTTCCATCTTCTTCTTTTTGCGTTAATAATGCTGGTACGGCACATGGGCTCATGCTCTCTCTCAAGAGACCCTTACGGATCAATTCCTCCACTTGCCCCTGAAGTATCTCACACTCCTTCGGACTCATCCGATAATGAGGGCGGTTGGGCAGGCTAGCCCCAGGGACGAGGTCTATGTAATGTTGGATGTCCCTCATGGGGGCAATCCATCAGGTAAATCCTTAGGCCAGACTTCTTTGAATTCGTTTAGCAACAGCCTTAAGCTTGGAGGGATGTTTGAGGGTTCCTCTTCCTCGCCCTTCACCACCACGGCGTATACCTCGCCGGTTTCCTTGGATTCCTCCATGAAATCCGAATGGTCAAGAGGGAACTCCCCTCCACTTTAGAAGCTTAGGGGGGTTCTCTGGTGCCATAGGGGCAAGGATTATTTTCGATTATCCTTGACGAATATGTGGACATTATCTCGTCCCGATGGGTCGCATCACGGTCCGACTGCCAGGGTCGACCGAGTAGTAGCATATGAAGCTTCCATGTCGACCACGTCACAAAGTATTTGATCCTTATAATTTTTGCTAATTGAAAACGAGATAGTGCATTGTTCAGTTCCCTTGGTCTCATTCACCTTTTTTATCCAGCCAATTGAGTACGGGGAAGGATGTTTCATCGTTGGTAGCCGCAGCTTGTTCAACATCATTCTTGAGACGATCTGTTCTCGCTACTAGCTGTCTATGATCACATCACAGACCTTTCCGTTGACAGTGCCCACGAGTACGAAATATATCGTGTCACTGTGGTGGATGTAATTCCTTTCGTGGGGCATACAGTAATCGCCTCACAACTAGAAATTCGCCACGATCCTCGTCCGTCACTTCATCTCACCTGCTGTTTCTTCAGTGGTTTGTTCATGTTCGTCAAAGCCATGGTCTTCTTCTGCGGCCTCATCTTCAGTGCCCCCTTCGTTTATAGTCAAGTGTGCTGCAGGACATTGAGGGCAAGTATTTGATAAGTGGCCTGGCTGGCCACATCGCTAACAATTGTTCGACCTTGGCCGAGCATAAGGATTTGGAACCCTACTCGGGCCCGCTGTTGTGGGTGTTGTACGTTGAGGTCTAGATGAGCCGCTCCCCGTATCACGGTTTGCGGGTGTAAGAAGTTGAGGACGTTCTCCTACTGGATCTTTTCCTCGTGCCAGCATTGGATCCTGCGTGGGACCCGTCACGAAGGGTCGAGGAAGGATATGGACGAGCAGGAGCTCTTGCAAGGTGTTTCTGCCCTACCCACCAATTGAACTGCTTCATCCACGATCCCGACTGGGTACATTTGAACTCGGTCCTGAATTGTCGGACGCAAACACCTATAAAATCGTGCCACTTTCTGTGACTCAGATTCTGACAGATCGTTTCGTGTAGCCAACCGCTGGAATTTCTTCTGTGTAATCTGTGACGGTTCGATTTCCTTGTCGGCAATTTTGATATTGCTGGAATAGTATATGCTCATAATCACTGGAGAGAAATCGTGATCGAAGAAGACGTCTCATTCGTGGCCATGATGAGATAGACGCCTTGTTCTGACAGGCTCGTGAGAGTTGTAATTGTTCCCACCATGCAAAAGCACCAGATTTTAATTTAAACACTACCAATTTTACCCTTTTATGATCTGGCACGTCCATATAATCAAATATTCTCTCTACTTCGGCTAACCAATCGAGGAAATTTATATACGTAATAAACCATTAAAACTAGGAAGTTCAACCTTACCTCGGTAGACTCTTTCAGCACGATCTAGATGATCGCCTCCATGAATTGGTCGTCGGGTAAAACCCTCATTAAGGTCTTCGTCGCTAGAACTTGAATCATCTGGTGTAGCCCTACGGTTACCACTGTAGTGCTCTACGGAAATCGGGGTTGCGTCGTACAGCAATCATGGGTGGTGTAGCCACCATAAGTGGTGGAGCACTGCCTAGGGCTCGGGGCAGAAGTAGCGCATCTGCAAGACGGTCGAGCGTTACCTGCAGCCCTTGCATGGTCAACTGACTCTCCTGGTGGAAAGCTTTCATTCTTTTGAAAGATAACGAATCCCTGGATCACCGTCCACAGGATTTTGATTCATACCTTGTTTGTTTGCCATCGGCCCGAGGGAAATCCTTACTTGATACCAATTGATGCAGGGATGAACGTGATGAGGATAAATACTCCGAATCCACGGAGCTTCTCTGGACTCCTCACAGAGACTTCTCGAATTCACGAGGAAAGAAAGCAGAAAACAGAAATAATTCTAATAAAATTTGAAACTGATTAATTAATTCATAAAAACGAGTTCACAGCCCTTTAATAGGGGTGCCAAGCAATGGGGAAAAATCAGAATCAATTACAACTACAACTCCTAGAATTCGCGACTTACTATAAATAGTAAACATACTATTTATAGACGGTCGTGATGTCTACTAGTGCGCAAGGTTTTCGGCCAAAAATAGTAAGTGTCCTATTTGGCTTCACCAAACCGTTCTCCTAATTATTCTAAGCTCTTTTCACTTGGGCGCAACTCCTAAAGCCCAACGGATGAAGAGTTATAATCAAACTAAAACTTACTATTTATAGTAAAATTGAAATTAAAACAGGGAAACGACCGTCAATCCAGGGGTTTTTCGCAATTCCGGGCATCGCAACCCGGCATAGCGGGGTTGGTTAGCTAAAGTAGCTCGTTCTACCCCAAAATCATATATTTTACGTCAGATAACTCATTCCGGATTGCGAGATAAGCCTGATTTAAGGTCCAATGGTCTAGATCACTTTTGTCGTCGACCGGGCCTTTTCTGATCCATCTTGGCCATGTAACTATTCGCGACCTACTCTACATCAGAGTGGGTGTGTGAGTAAAAATAAAATGTAGAGCTTGATGATAACTTTCCAATAATGTTTTTTGTACATACAAAATGGACAACAAATCATAAAATTATAATTGTCAGAAATTCAATTGTGTACTAACCCCTTGGGTTGAATTCTCTAACCTGATTTCCTTTGATCCTAACTGTCTATATGATTTCCTCTACCTCATCTTACATCATATTTAAATTGAGTCTAACTAAGATGAAGAGAAAAGCTACATATAATATTGATCCAAAAGCTTACGTGGGGCTGAGAAGGTTTTTCAGCGATGCCTCATTCTTAATTTTATATATATATATAGCTTGGCATGCATGGTTGAATTTTTGATCGGCCAACTTTTTTTTTTTTTTGCTCACATTCAAACTCAGATTGGCTGTAAGATGAATGAAAATATCATTAGAATTTCAAAATCTCACGCCATATTTGCCGCAGCGGCTGGAGAACCCTTGCAAAGTGTTGCTTCTACCTTTTTAGAAGGAATAGCACTAAGTCATGAACATGTTAGCTCCTTAACTCCAATGCCCATGCGGGAACTAGTGCAATGCTCCAACACTATTAGAGTCATCCCTCCTACCATTAACACTAATAGGAACTTACTGAAAATGCAAAAGATTGTTGAGATACCACAAGAGAGTGTGAAGAGGAATTTACAATCACTTAAAGTGCTTGAGTATTTTACAAATAAGGTCTCCTCATATAGACCTAAGAGAAATCTAAAAATTCTAATCTAAGGCCAAATTTGTACCAAATGGTACTCATTCAACTACTAGAAAAGGTCTAGAAAAGTTTTAAAATTTTTATATAAATCTAGCTCAAGACATTTATAGAGATTTTCAGAACTTTCTAAGAATCTCTACAAAAGTTTATTACATTCTAGAATACTTTAAAACTCATATACAAGTATATTAGTGTAAGAGGTGGCTAAAAATTTACTTAGTCATGACAAAACCTCTAAACCTATGACAACTAGCTAGGAAAATGGCTATTTTATACTTCTAAAGAAATGAATTAGCTGTGGACAACTTAAACAAGTGGACTTTTCTAATTAATTTTGCTCCAAGTCATCTTCATGATATGGCCCACCATTTTCAGGACTGAGATATTCCACCAAAGTGACACATTGTTAGAATATAAAAGCAGTGTACCTAACATTTCCCCACCTTTCTCTCTTCTTTTCTAAAAGAAAGAGGATTAACTAATTATAGTGGTTGCGTCGTGTCTGCTTCCTAAATAGATTCTTTTGGCAGCTTGCTTTGTTGTGATACACGAAGATGTGAGCAATATAATTATAAAACCTGGAAAGTCAACTCAAGACGTGGCCGAGTCAACTCTAGTAGATGAGAAATCGAGCCAAGTCACTGTTTAACTTGCTGAGGAGCCTACTAGGTCAACTTAGCATAACTTGAACTGAGTCATTCGGGTTGAATCAAAGGACTATAATTTTATTTTATTTTTTCTGAAGTGCCAACCGTGTTGCCAATAGTGATGAGTACGGCCAACCTAGGAAGTTTTTAATGGTGCGACGTAGGGATGAACGTGATGAGGTCGATCACCATCTTCATCAAGGATAACTAGAAATTCACCTAGCTTCTTTACTCCTCAAAGAAACTTCAAGAATCCACGAGGAAAAAGTAAGAAAAATATAAATAAATTCTATGAAATTCGTAATTTGATAGATGAATGAAATAAACGAGTTCACAACCCTTTAAATAGGGATACTAAGAAATGGGAGAGGTTTCACAATCAAACTACAACTAAAACTCCTAAAATTCGTAACTTACTATTTATAGATGGTCGTGATGCCTACTAGTGCGCAAGGTTTCCAGCCAAAAATAGTAAGTGTTGATGACAAAATCTGGATCACCCTCCACTCCTTGCGATGCTTCTCGGGTGGACCCTGGTCCTGCACAAAGGGTGAACAAAGGAGACCCTAGCTAAGCCGGGGGACCCTCTGATGCCTAAGTCAAGTCAAGGGAATCGGGGTCTAAATTGAAAGGTAGAGGGAGAATGTAAGATATTGCGTACATGTAGCAATGGGGTCTTATTGTATGTATACATGACTGTCGGACGGTTTAGGTCCGTTAATCTCGGCACGATTCACTCAATCAGTGGGATTTTCGGATCGTGGGGATATCGTACGCAATTCAAGGATCGTGTAGGATATTATGCACATCATGCGTATCGGCGAGCGAAGTAACCGGCCACGTCCACTTATGGTAGTTTCTAAGCTTAGCTCATGGAGCGCCCACCTCAGGATCCGGCCTCGGCTCAGTCCTTCTGGCAGATAAGGTCTCAATCAGAGTGGTTACAAGCCTTCATCGAACAGTGGCCACATTTACAGTCCGAGCCGACTTTTTCATGAGGTCCGAGGTGAAGCGTCGAGCCTATTCTATCGAGTTGGGTTTCCTCCTATTTTGGTCTCAGATCGTCTTGAGCTGAATCGGTCATTAGTCTCAGAGCCGAAACAACTTTGCAACTTATCGATGAATCCTTCAGTTGTGGGCATCGCATAGGGTAGTCGTCTGATTGGGTCAACATGACGTCGGCCCTCGGAATTATAAGGGGCTTTGTAACGCCCTGAAAATCGGGGGTCGATTAGCAACTCAATTCCCGAGTTCCAAAACATCACTTATGCAACATATATGCTTATGATTAAATGTTGTCTGTGTTAGTGAATTAATTATGAGTAGGATTATACCAAAACAGTAATTCATACTCCATATCAATTGTAAAAACGCAAGCGGAAGACTGAAAGATATAAATAAACATATATAAGTCAAAAGATCATGATCGGTCTCTAGAGTATGAATATAGCACTGAGTCACTGTGTACATGTAATATTACAAAGGTCAAAAGTATCCAAAATGGTTCAACTATAATAAAACCCTGTAATCCCGCTGACCAGGAGAACCTAAGCGAAGTCATCGGAGAACTGCATATAAGAGTACTCGTCCTGGTCGTCGTAGTAATCCGGCTCCTCTTCAGGGGTCACGTCATCATCTGAAATCAAGACAGAGTCTGGTTGGTGTTTAAAACACCGTCCCGTAACGTGGGAGTGAGTGATCAACTCAGTGGAACAATAAAACAAAGGTTAACATGTTATCAATTCAATCAAGCAGTAATGATAAAGCAGTAAATCACACATCCCTAAGTACTCTTGTTAATGCAAAAATGGTATGAATGTATGATGCATGCCCTCGCTTACGCTCCCTCAGCGACTTCATCTCACATTTGCACATGAACAGCACTGCCTCAGTGCTTGACCTGCTACGCCTGAACGCACGTGTAATGCGGTCCATGCATATGATTACCAAGTTCTTATTAGTCCTTTTCATACAGCAGGGTTGAGAAACTAAGGTACCTCTCTTATATCAATACTCAAACAATGATCCATTCTGGGGTCATCAGTCCTAGTAAATCTCATACGATGTTGCGGTTCTAGGTCGCTGCAAAGGGCTCGTCGCCAAATCAGGACGGGCCTAGTGTATACTCTGATTACTACAGAAAAGCTCGTCGCCTCTACACAGGTTCAGAGTATGCTCGAGGTCACTACAAAGGGCTCGCCTAGGGCTGTCAGGGCTGTTACACGGAATCATTACACCACTCCCCCATCACCCATCACGGTTTTGTTACCAAAACAGTGTAGGCCGACAACTCAAATACAGTGTTCCATACCACCATATTCTGCTCACAAGTCTGGGTTGCTCACTGGTCACTACAGGGAGGCTCGTCGGCCCAGCGTAGGCCGACAGCTCGACCACGGTGTCCCATACCACCATGTCCGGCTCATGAGTCTTAGCGAATCGAGGTACCAAGGTTAACGGGATTCCATTAGTGAGTTTGGTACCTTAGGTTCAAGCAGTAGCGTCCATACATAGTGAACATACATCGGCACATCGGGTTACTTGACGGGATCGACTAGCAGGAGCGCACCTAAAGTTGATCGACATGAAGTGCATAAGCTCTCCGCGTGGCCTAACCACTGCCGACAACTTTAGTACGACTCGGATTAGTCAAACACGTCCTACGGGGCAAATGAATCTCAGCCACGACTTCAAGCCTATACCGATTGCCTGGACTATAACATAGCCCCAATCACATTCAATCCTTAACCAGAAAAACAAGTGGAATAGTCAAAACAGAATTAACAAAGTAATTCAACATGTGAACAAGCATGTTATAAAGCACAATATAAGCAGGAAATACAAACACATACATTTCATGAGTAAGTGATTAAATTAAACAACTTGTATGGAGGAAATCATACACATCTCTAAGGTAGTTGAGAATCCTATCTCAACCCCTACCCTAAGCACTATCATCTAAGTACTTATTCATACAAGCATTTTCACAAACACTTAGAATACACGTTATAACATACGTAACGTATATTGGCCAAAACATGTATTAAGGCGAATTCTTTCGCCGAGGAAGTATTACACACATACCTAGCATATACATACAGTAATTAATCATGGCAAACACACTTTCATATTTTGTACGTATACAGTATTTTCTACAAATATACAGAATACACTAGACGCCATAATTTGCATACATAACTGAATCGCAAAACGAACATCGCATTTGACATGTGAAATAACACCCAGATCATGAATCTATCATTATCCGACATTGAAAGCGTTAAAAACCATAACCTAAGCGTCTATAGTCCGCACCTTATGCCGTAGAAGTGAGTAACAGACTCAGTTTAAACATCAAGTCATTAACAATGTAGTAGAACGACAACCTATGGCATGAAATAGGTTAGCTATTTCATCACTTACACTAGTTGGATCTCTAGAGCTGATTAGGGTTAGGATTTCTTACCCGAAAATGGAATCAGAATCGCCGGAAAAGCGATACGGTAGTGATGGATAGGCACGTAGAATAGCAGGATAGAGCAACAAGAATCTCCTCCCACTTCTCTCACACTTTCTCTCTCTTTACTCTCTTCTCTCTCATAGGGTTTTCTCAAATTCGTATGGAGTGAATGAGAGAGGGTTTAAGGTCCTTATATAAGCCCAGAATTGCCGAAAATAGGCCCAGGGCCAACGCATACTTAGGTTATGTCCAAAGGGAGGCTGTTCTGTCTCAACGGAGCACTTCAGGAGCCCCCCTTGAGCCAAAGGTCGAACTTAACCTCCCTAACTATGGATCTAGGTCGAGTTAAGTTTTCATTCCAGTTAGGTTCCCAGATCACACGTGGCGGATCAGTTTCAATTCAACGGTCACCGGAACTCGATCAGGATTACAAGCACACTGCCATGTGTATGAAATTTCTCCTTATCTGAGGGTATATTTGAGTCAGATTCTGACGGTCTGATTGCTCATATCAGGCCCACAAGCGACAAGTCTCAGATTACTTAAATTATATGTAATTTCTAAAGAAAACCACGTTTTCTCACACACTTCACTCCGGTCTCAAGCGAATAGGCCCGGGACACTATCTGGATTTGATCTCCGAGATGGTTGTCAAGCCTAGCAAGGCGGTCCTAAGAGCTTAGTCTGGTGGTCATCGGACTTTCGACGTGCGGTCCAGATCCGATACGGAGTTTCAATGTGCTCCTGAGAGCAACTGGGTAATGAGATTGATCCTAGATTTTAGGGTAACCTAGCGTCAATGATTCTACAAGTTTTGGGTCTTGCAGATCGTATTTAAAGTGAATCAAGCGAATTTCGTAGCTAAACTAGTTTAACACTTAGTTACTTTTGTCTAATTCCTAAAAGATTTGATCCTGAGTGATTTCTGCCTGAGGTGGTACTCGGGTCTTTGTATGGAATTTTTCGAGACATTACAGGCTCGGATCTTTCCATAACAGAAGCCCCCTACTCTTTGAGATAGGTTACGGACTCGGAAAGTAAGCATATGGAAGATCAATTGCCTCATCTGTTGAACCTTTCATGCATGCCGTTATTATCATGATTTTGGAATTTTGAAACGTTGTGCCCTCAGGGTTTCTCGCCCACGGGCCAACATTCAGCGACTGCGTGGCGACGGTTACGATTTTGAATCATCGTCCGCCTATGGCCTATTGCCACGTATACCCTGATTAGTGTTTCGGATGGAGCTTTCCTTACTCGGTTGTCGTTTCGTTTATCCGAAACACGCCGCTCGATATCAGAGACGTACTACTCGACAGAGCCCTAGCCAATAGTGTGCGGCCACGTAAGCTCCGAAGTTGGCTCGCAACAATTCGGTTGCGGCGATCATTTCTTGTCATTAATGCAGAGATTTGGCAAGGTCTATATAAGCCTACTTCGGAGACCTCTGTTTACTTCTGCGCTTTGTGTTTGAGTTGTTACCGGAGGAGGCGATTTTTGGTAAGGGCGATTCCGACCGATCAAGGTTTTTCGATAGGCGATTCCGACCGATTAGGCCTTTCCGGCAAAAACAATTTCCGGTGATCGTCCGGTGAGTCTTCTTCCTTGTGCCTCTCTGCATTCCTTCCTTTTAAGATGTCGTCCGACCTGGAGACCGTTCGGGATTATGATGATGATTCTGAGTCGGGGAGTTCTGATGGCAGGAGAGGGGCCTTTGAAGGTCCCTTTGAAGTTGTACCCCTATTCCTCCGCCCCGAAAACCGAAGGAGACGGGGACTCGGACTCGTCGGGGTGGCAAAAAGAAAACCGCTCGAGCCCCTTGAACCACAACTACCAAGGCCGCTGAGATGTCAGCGAGTGGGCGGGCCTTAGAGGTAGTCTCAGGAGGCTCCGTACTATCGGAGTCTCAAATGGAGTGGATCCGCTTGAAATTTCAAATCCCAGACTCCGTTCATATAAGGGCCCTAGAGCCTCTTGATACGGCTGGCGCACCTGCTAATGGAGAGTTGTCATTTTTCTCTGTGCGCTGCAATGTGGGCTCCGACTTCCTTTGCATCCCTTCGTCTGAGCCATAACATCCTACCTCGGACTGGCTCCCGGGCAATTCACCCCCAACGCTTGGAGGGTATTGATTTCTTCCTATATCATCTATCGTCAAGTCAAGAATGTAGAGCTGACCCCAAAGGAGTTAATGAGTTTGTACTTAGTCAAGCACAATAGCCAAGAACCATGGTACTACTTTGCGACCCAAGGCAGCAAAGGGTCAAGGTTAGTGATGAATCTTCCGTCTTCCAACAAGGACTGGAAGAATAGTGGTTTTGGGCTGCGGGCGAAAGGGAGGCCCCAGCAGCGGAGCTCGGGACTCTGATAACTCGGGTCCCCACCCGATTTTCAAAACCAAGTCAGACTTTAAGCATTTTCTTCCTTTATACCCTTATTTCTTTACTCCAGTCAGACTGAAGCTCTTTTTATCCTTGTAGATTTCTCAAGGGGTTTGCCTCTCCTCACCTCAAACTAGAAAATTCAAGTTGTCAAAACTAAGGCACATTCGGGGGAGCTTCGCTCCTGGTTGGACCTGATCACTGCCGCCAACCTTCATTGGTCTGAGCTGTGCAAGTCTCAACCTCTCCCGACGTCTTTCAATAAGTTCTTCTACCATTTCCTTAGGAGAGGTTAAACTTACTCGCTTGGTTGCTGATTTATTGTTTCTTATGTAGGCATGGCCGAGGCATCTGGTTCTCGGAGGAGGAAAACCGCCCCAATGCCAGAGGAAATGCTGAGGGTCGAGTCCCGGACAAAGACCACCGTTCAGACGAGGCAGCCCACTCCTTGCGGGGAGGGCCCCTCTGGTCTAGTTTCAGTTTTTGTGGCTCCACCTGCAGCCCCGATTCCTGCCGCAACTCCAATTGTAGTGTCCGCTGAGACCTGAGTCCCAACAATCATTGTTCCAACTCCAGCTACGATAACTCCTTCAGCAACCATAACTCCTTCCCCAGCAACTATAACTCCTTCTCTTCCACCAACAGTCGTTCCCCTCATCGAGGAGGCTCGTCTTGCAGCCCCCTGCATAGCTATCCCTTCATCATTCGACCGGGAGGAGGCCGTTCGGATGGCTGACGCCATGATCACCCCTCCCGAGGCTGGAGATGATCTCGAGGCCGAGGCTCAGGCCTCAGTTGGAAGCAAGACTGGGTTCGTGGAAGTAACAGGCTTGGCCCAGGTGAGGACGAGTGGTGGGAGGTTCGTACCGGGCTACCACCTATCATGCCTGACGCCTTGGGCTACCAAACATGCCCCAGAGGAGGATATATCCCACCTTCTCAGCAAGTCGGATAGCTCCTTCTTGAACGACATGACTTCCGTATTTTACACGGTATTTCTGTCAACTTTCCTTACATTTCGCACTCACTGCTTCTGAATGCTTATTTTCTTATTTTTGTTCAGTCTGTCCCAAAGCTTATTTCGTCTCGGGGAGGGCGCGGGAGTCGGAAAAGAGAGAGGCCGAGGTGGAGGCCCTAAAGACCGAAGTGGGGTCTTGCGGGATGAAGCCACCTTTCTTCGACTTGAGTAGGGCAAGCTGCATCGACAACTTAAAGACGGGAAGTCTAGGGACCTCCGGCTGTAGGGGGTCGTGACTAACCTTAAAGCTAGAGGGCTACAGCTGCAGGGGATCGCGGATGACTTCAAAGCTTGTTGCGATGCTGCAACTGCCGAGCTGACCCGGGTCAGGGCTCATGCAGACTCGCTGGCTAAGGAGAACACTCGATTGAGTGAAGTCCTAGATCAGACTAAGGCCGAGGCAGCAGAAGAGCAGAGTCGAGTCGTCTCCTAAGCAAGGGAGACTCAACGAGTTGAAGATGAAGCCTCCATGGCTGTAGCGGTGGCTGTAGCAGTGGACTCCTTCAAGGCATCAAAGGAGAGGGACGCCGAAGCCACCAAGTTTTACGACTGTAGCTTCGATACTTGTAATGAGGCGGTTCAGGACTTGTATCTAGACCTCAACTTGGAGCCTTTGTTGCTTGAAGATGCAGGGGAGAAGCCTGCCGAAAGCATCCACCTGTATGAAGGCCCCAGCTCTCAAGCTCCTCCTCCCCCGACTGCATAGATCGGATCATTTGCCTCCCCCCATTTTTTTAGAACTTGTTGAAACTTTTCTTTTTAATTACTTTTTTACCTTCTAAAGAAGGTACATGAATGATGATTTTTGACTCTCTAGAGAAGGCGCATGAATGACGACTCTTCTTTTATATGTTAATCTGTAGTTAATTTTCGGATGTTGACTGTCGATTGTTGATTGTTGGATTGATTCGTTGATAGGTCGATTTACTTTAAGGCGTGACCGAGCCGACCATTTGACAGGTCAACCCCTTCTAATGCTGTTTCGTAGAATTTTTTAAGCCTTTATGGCCTTATCATTATTGAGTCTGAACCCACTGGGGTCGGCTCGTCCCACGGATGGCGAGAAAACTCCGCTTCATCCGTTAGTCGAGCAATGAGCCAACTCTTATATCGGGTCATCTTTTGGCTTTTCCCCTGAATGAGAGGGGATGCCCTGTCGAGTTTTTATGGGATAACGTTCTAACCCCTTCTTCAAGGGATCAGTTCGTTTAGTTTACCTCTGCATATGAGAGATAACTTTTCCTTAGTAGATAACTCATTCATGTAGATAAGAAGAGGCAAATTTCATTAAGAGTCTTAAAGGCTTGTCGATCGCAAGCGTACATTTGTTGAGAGCCTTAAAAGCTATTTTGTCATGGATAGTAAAGGCTTATCGCTCGGAGACATACATTTGTTGAGAGCCTTAAAGACTATTTCGCATGGATAGTAAACTTTCAGGTGCTCAGCATTCTAAGGGTGGGGGAGCTGACAGCCCTTGAGGTCTTTTAAGTAGTAGGAGCCCGGTTTGGTCAACTGAACGACCCGGTAGGGCCATTCCCAGTTAGGTCTGAGTGTCCCAGTCCCCGGCTCTATGGTGTTCTAGAATACTCAGAGAAGGACCAAGTCCCCGGGATGGAACCGCTTGGTCTTGACTTTCGAATTGTAGAATCGTGCAACTTGTTGATGCCGAGCTGCCACTTGGAGCCTTGAGATATCTCTGACTTCTTCGAGCAAATCCAGGTTAGCCGCAATCTGCTCGGAGTTGTAGTTTTCTTTGTAACTCTTGACCCGAGGCGTAGGGATGTCAATTTCAACTGACACCATCGCCTCCGAGTCATAAGAGAGCGAGAATAGAGTTTCTCCAGTTGAGGACTGAGCTATGGTCCTATAGGCCCAGAGAACGAATGGGACTTCCTCAGCCTAGCTACCTTTCTTTTTCTCCAACTTCGTTTTAAGATGGTGCTTGATAACTTTATTGACTGCCTCCACCTGTTCATTGAACTGGGGGTGTCAAGGAGAAGAGTACGCATTTGTGATGCCGAGTCCTTGACACATGCTTCAGAACTTGTCGTTGTCGAACTGTCGGCCATTGTCTGACACAATGGTGCGCGAAATCCCGAACCGACAGATGATGTTTTTCCAAACAAAGTCAATCACCTTCTATTCTGTGATTTTACCAACAGGCTTGGCCTCGGCCCACTTGGTGAAGTAGTTGACTGCAACGATAGAGAACTTGACTTGCCCTTTTCCTGTAGGCAGAGGGCCGATGATGTCAATTCCCCACTGAGCGAACGGCCAGGGACTGCTTATAGGAGTCATTTCTTCTGCGGGTTGCTCGACACGGTTACAAAGCATTGTCATTTGTCATATTTATGAACTAGTTTTTAGAATCCTCCTTGATAGTCGGCCAGAAATATCCTTGTCGGAGTATCTTCAGGGCTAAGGCTAGACTGTCGGAATGGTTTTCACAAATTCCTTCGTGAATCTCCCGAATGACATATTCTGCCTCATCGAGTCGGATACACCTGAGGTAGGGTTGAGAATGCCCTTTTTTTTTATAGGATACCGTCCAGGATGACGTACGTGCTGCTTGAACTCTCAGTCACCTGGCTTCCAACTTATTTGAAGGGATCTCGCCAGATATGAGGTAGTTAAAGATCGGGTCCATCCAGCTCGGATTAGCATGCACTGGATTGACTTCCTTCTTCTCCACCTTGTCGATGCTCGGATGCTCTATGAATTCAATGGGGATGACTAGTGGGATCTACCCTTATGCGGCCGAGGGGAGCCTTGCTAGGGCGTCGGCCAATGAATTTTCCGTTCTCGGGATCTGATGGATAGTGCAACTCCAAAATCTTTCGATCAATTTCCTCGCCTCGTCGAAATAAGCGATCATCCTTGTCTCCTTGGCTTCGTACTCGATAAAAATATGGTTTACTCCCAGTTGAGAGTCGCATCGGACCTGAAGAGACTGAACACCCAGACTTGCCGTCAATCTGAGTCTAACTAGTAAAGCCTTGTACTCCGCCTCATTGTTCGAGACCCGAAACCTGAGTTTGATTGCGTATTGGATAGTCATGGAATCATGTGCGATCAGGACGATTCCGGCCCCGGCCCCGACCCCTTTGATATTGGACAACCTGTCCACATAGAGAACCCATCCCAGGTCCGATATTGCTTTTTGGTCACCTGGGGGGACAGGTTGAGTCATTTCGACTTCAATACTGATCTCTTCTACACTCGGAGTGGTGAATTCTGCAATGAAATCGGCCACAGCTTGGCCCTTGATTGTTGTCCTCGGACGAAACTGGATATCGAACTCACCAAGTTCGATGGCCCACTTGGTCATCCGACCTGAAACCTCGGGCCTCTGAAGAACTTGTCTGAAAGGGGAGTCGATCAACACAACTACAGAATGAGCTTGGAAGTATGGACGTAACCTCCGAGCTGAAACGACGAGGCTGAGCGCTAGCTTCTCTAGGGGCGGATATCTCATTTTTGCAGGTACCATACCCTTACTCACGTAATATACAGGGTGTTGCTCGCCTCTGACCTCTCTGATCAGGGCTGAGCTGACAGCCGAGGCCGAGACCGCAAGGTAGAGAAATAGGGGCTCACCTTCTTCAGGTTTGGATAGCAGGGGGTGAGCCCAGATATTGTTTCAGTTGCTAGAAGGCTTGTTCGCACTTTAATGTCCACTTTGCCTTCTTATAACCCTTCAACTGTTGGAAGAAGGGGAGGCATTTATCTGTTGCTCTGGATATGAAACGTCCGAGCGCCGCGACTCACCCTTTGAGGCATTGTATTTCCTTGACAGTTCAAGACGAACTCATGTCGAGGAGTGCTTTGATCTTGTCAGGGTTCGCCTCGATACCTCTCTGACTGACTTGAAACCCAAGAAATTTTTCTAATCTGACTCTGAAAGTACACTTCGTGGGATTTAGCTTCATCTGCTATTCTCGGAGGATGGTGAACGTTTCTCCGAGATCCATCAGGTGATCGGTTGTCTTAATACTTTTTATCAACATGTCATCGACGTACACTTCCATTGTGCGTCCGATTTGTTTGGAAAATATTTGATTTATCAGTCTTTGATACGTGGCCCCAGCATTTTTCAGGCTAAATGGCATGACCTGGTAACAGTAGAGTCCATTGTCCGTGACACAAGTAATCTTCTGCTTGTTTGGGGGATGCATTGCGATCTGGTTATACCCGGATTATGCATCCAAGAAAGAGAGTAATTCATGTCCCGCTGTGCTGTCCACCAGATGATCAATCCGAGGCAACGGAAAACTATCTTTCGAACAAGCTTTGTTTAGATCTGAGTAATCTACGCAGACCCGTCACTTCCCATTTGCTTTCTTCACAATGACCACATTCACGATCCAATCGGAGTAATGCACTTCTTCTATGAATCCGACGTCGAGAAGAATGGAGACCTCGTCGGCTATTACTTCGTATCGCTCGACATCGAACGACCTTCTCTTCTGCTTGACAGGTCTGTGATCTGGATCCACATTCAGCCTATGGATCATGACATCCGGAGAAATTTCGAGCATATCTTGGTGGGACCATGCGAAGACGTCCCTATGTTGTCGTAGGAAGGTTAGTATTCCGAGTCGTTGCTCAAGATTCAATGATGTCCCGAGTTGAACGATTCTGCTCAGATCGCCTCATCGAGCCGCACCTTCTCCAGGTCTTCCACGAACGAGCCTTCCGTAAGTCCTCTGGGGGTCCAGTATGTTAATAGTAAGTGCTTGCTTAACTGACACTTTCTTGACTGCTGTAACATAGCATCTCCGTGCTTCTCGTTGATTGCCTCGGAGGTATCCTATCCCACCCTCTGCGGGGAATTTCATCATCAGGTGATAAATGAAGCAACTGCTCTCATTGCATTGAGGGAAGGTCTGCCCAAAATGACGTTGTAAACCGAAGGTACATTGACAATGAGAAAGTCAACCATGAGGGTGACTTGATGTTGTCCCTCTCCTGCAGTCACTGGGAGGGAGATAGCTCCTTCGGAGATTACTCTTTCTCCTTCAAAGTCGTACAGGGGGGTCTTTACGGGTCTGAGGTGAGACATCAGAATTCTCATCCTTTCAAAGGCTTCAGAATAGATTACGTCTACCGAGCTCCCGGTGTCGACCAAGATACGGTATACTTTACGATTTGTTATGGTCATAATAACTACCAGGGCATCATCGTGCGAGTGCTGGATTCCGTGCGCATCCTCTTCTGTGAAGGTCAGAGTGCATGGGCTAACTCGGAGTTCCTTGCCGGGCAGCTCGATTAAATGGACGTAATGCTCCAGTTCAAACTTCTGAGAGTGGACTTTCCGTGCCCTATTCAAGTCTTCGCCACCAGATGAGCCCTCGAAGATGGTACGGATTTCGTCGGGCTCTTTTGCGGCAGTGTTCAGCTGCTCTCGCTCTCTCTTCTTTCCGAGCGTCTTTTCCTTCTTTGGTGTATCGGCGCAGGTGTCCCTGACGAATAGGGGTCTCGATCTCATCTTTGAGATCCACACAGTCCGCTGTGTTATGACCGTGATCTCGGTGAAAGCGGCAGTAGTGACGCTTGTCTCGATGATCCGGGTCGGCCCTCATACAGACGGGTTAATTCAACAGCTTTTCTCCTCGGATGTCCAATAGAATCTGCTCGGTGGATGTGTTAAGGGGGGTGTAAAAGTGAAACTTTCCCTCCGGCCTTCTACTCGGGCGACGATCGCGGTCGTCGGTCCCTTTATTGGACGGTTGGGATTCCTCATTCCTAGGCCTCTTCCCTTTACCATTCGGCTCGGCCACTTGGACATTTTTACGGGCATTGGAGAATTCTTCTACGTTGGTGTATTTCTGAGCTCTGGCAACGAGTTCGGCCAACGTCTTTGGTGGATTCTTTTCAATGGAGAAGGTAAATTTTCCTTCTTTTAGGCCGCTGAACACATTAGTGAGCGCTATTTTGTTGTCGTAATCTTCTATCAGCAGTGTTTCTTCATTGAAGCGAGCGATGTAGTCTTTCAACGACTCCTTCGGCTCTTGCTTGATAACAAACAGGTGAGTGTTGGGCTTTCGACTTCTCTTACCACTTATGAATTGGGTAAGGAATAATCAACTCAACTCTGCAAAGGAACTGATGGAATTTGGTTTGAGTTGCTGGTACCAGCTCCGAGCGGAACCCGTGAGCGTGATCAAGAACCCTTGGTACATCATGGCATCCGTTGCCATCTGGATCTGCATCCACGAGCGATAAGCTTCCACATGCTCGGATGGGTCTCCAGACCCAGAGTATTGGATGATGGGAGGTATCCGGAACCTCCGGGGCATCACCTCGTTCATGATATCCGAGGTGAAGGAGGCTCGGTCTCTTTCATCATTGCCTGGACGGCGACGGAAACTGACGTCGGCTGTTGTTTCTTTTCCAGATCTAGAAATTTGTCGTTGAGCTCCGCGAACCGTTTCTCCCAAGGGTCCTTGTTTTTCACTAGATTTCTTAGGTGTTTTCTATCTCTAGAGTTCTCATTCCCCTCCTCCATTCTACCCAATGACGGAGATTCGTCGGTACCAGGGCTGAAGTGACCGAAGTATTGGTTGGAGTTCGAGTGGCTGTGTTCCGAGCCGAGGCTCGAATTTGAGTCGGAAGAGAATTCTGACCCGAAATCGGCATCTGAGGGTGTTGAGGCGCCTTGGGCCTCATACTCCTTGGCGCAGAGTGAGCTTCCACGACCAAACCGACCGGTTCAGGAATAGGATTTTCCTGAGCCAGGCATGGTTATGGCTCTTGTTGTTGCTTCATCCTGTTCACTTGTCATGTATGGCATATATCTCACTTTGCATAGCGCGATACTTACTCGCCCGATTGCAAAAACGTTGAGAAGGCCCCGGGGCTGATTCGGCATGAAGTAATGAGGAGGAGCGAGTTTGCTCATTTGGATCCAGTTCTGCAGCTACTACTTTCTTCTTTCCTCTCGCCATTATGCTTCAGGATAGGAACCCGATCTTTTGTATCAGGTTCTCACAGACAGCGCCAAAAATGTTAATGACAAAATCTGGATCACCCTCCACTCCTTGCGATGCTTCTTGGGTGGACCCTGGTCCTGCACAAAAGGTGAACAAAGGAGACCCTGGCTAAGCCGGGGGACCTCCGATGCCTAAGTCAGGTCAAGGGAATCGGGGTCTAAGTTGAAAGGTAGAGGGAGAGTGCAAGATATTGCGTACCTGTTGCAATGAGGTCTTATTGAATTTATACCTGACTGTCGGATGGTCTAGGTCCGTTAATCTCAGCATGATTCACTCAATCAGTGGGATTTTCGGATCGTGGGGATATCGTACGCAATTCAAGGATCGTGTAGGATATTATGCACATCATGCGTATCGGCGAACGAAGTAACCGGCCACGTCCACTTATGGTAGTTTCTAAGCTTAGCTCATGGAGCGCCCACCTCAGCATCCGGCTTTGGCTCTCAGTCCTTCTAGCAGATAGGGTCTCGATCAGAGTAGTTACAAGCCTTTGTTGAACAGTGGCCGCATTTACAGTCCGAGCCGACTTTTTCATGAGGTCCAAGGTGAAGCGTCGGGCCTATTCTATCGAGTTGGGTTTCCTCCTATTTTGGTCTCAGATCGTCTCGAGCCGAATCGGTCATTAGTCTCAGAGCCGAAGCAACTTTGCGACTTATCGGTGAATCCTTCAGTTGTGGGCATCACATAGGGTAGTCATCTGTCCGATCGGGTCAGCATGACGTCGGCCCTCGGAATTATAAGGGGCTCGGATCTTTTCATAATAGTAAGTGTCGTATTTGGCTTCACCACGCTGTTCTCTTAATTATTGTGAGCATTTTTCTCGTTGGGCGCAACTCCTAAAGCCCAACAAATGAAGAGTTATAATTAAGTTAAAACTTACTATTTATAATAAAAACGGGATTAAAATAAGAAAACGACCATCGATTTGATGGTATTTCGCAAATCCGACTTGTGCAACTTGGCATAGCTGGCTAAAGCTCGTTCTAACCTAAAATCATATATTTTACGTCCAATAGCTCATTCCGGATTGCGAGATATGCCCGATGTAAGGTCTAACGGTCCAGGTCACTTCTGTCATTGATCGGGCCTTTTCTGATCCATCTTAGCCATGAAACTATCCGCGACCCACTCTACATCATGGTGGGTGTTCAATCACCACAATTTTCATGTGGAGTGGTCGACCTAAAATTTGGATTTACCTCATTTTTGGTCCATGTCTTAAGATGATTTGGAAAAATGGATGGACAACGTGTATAAAACACATACATCATGGTAGGGCTGGCAGCCTCAATAGGCAATCCGTGTCCAAAATTGGGTGATTTTAGAAATAAAATAATTGAGTAGATTTATGAAAGGAAATTCTACAAAAATTACCTAATTAATATAAAATTTATATTTTGATATCTTTTTCAAAAAGCTACCTCATAATTGATATAATTATTGTTCCACTACCTTCTATCATAGTTGTTGTACCAACAAATGTATCAGTGGCTTGGGCGAGCCGTTTTTATAAAAATCCACTTGAATTATGCGAATGCATCATCCCATGTTAGGCCAAGGGCCTGAAAAATCAGCTTCATCAATGAATTAGGTGGACCACGTGATTGGAAACAATGTAAAGGGTAACGCTCATCCTCCAAACTGTTTCTATTAAGGTATCGCACATAAATCACAAATAAGTATGATTTTTGGTCCATGGGCCTAAATATTTTTGTGGAAAGTAATGATTGGAGTGGATTTTATATAATGATTATGGTGGGCCTTGTAAAAATCTAAGATTGGACGACTCTTTCCTAGTGGTTTGTAGTGGATCTCAGTAAACATCATGGTGGCCCATCAAAATTAATAGCCGTGCCTGTACAATTGTTTTTTTATATATAAATACTCTCTACAACTATAGAGGGAAGCCGGGACTTTTACTTTTTCTAGGAACCATGATGTGTATGAGAAATCCACTCCGAGCATTAGACGCGTAATTCCAATTTAGACCGATAACCAAGTAATCAAAGTAACCTGTGATCCAAGTGGCTCACACCAAAGAAAATAGCATGGAGAGAGACAACCACCCTTAATTTTTACATAGCCCACCATGATGATTATATGAAATCCACTCCAATCATTAGGCGTCACACCAAAATTTAAGCATTTGACTGAAAATGAGATCCATTCATGATTCAAGTGGGGCATACCAAGGAAAATAGTTTGGAGGGTAAATATTGCCCAACACTATTTCCAATAATGTGGTCCACTTGAATGATGAATAGGGGTAATTGTTGAGCCCTTGGCATAATATGAGGTGATACACTTAGTGGTCAAGATGGATTTTATATAAACATCATGGTGGACCCACCCAGGCAGCTAATCCATTTGCTTGCACGCCCACCCAACCAGCCATTAAAGAAATGTAGCAAAACCATAATTATAAGATTAATTAATGAGCCTTTGGCATAACATGAGGTGATACACCTAGTGGTCAAGATGGATTTTATATAAACATCATGGTGGAGTCTACCCAAGCAACCAATACTTTTGCTTGCATGCCCACCCAACTGGCCATTAAAGAAATGTAACGTAAGCTAGCAAAGTGATAATTATAGGATTAATAAGCCCTTGGCATAACATGAGGTGATACACCTAGTGGTCAAGATGAATTTTATATAAACATCATGGTGGGGCTCACCCAAGCAGCCAATCCATTTGCTTGCATATGCCCACCCAACAGGCCATTAAAGAAATGTTAAGGTAAGGTAGCAAAACAATAATTATAGGCAATTTTTTTTCTTAAATTCTCTTTATAAATGGAAGTAAAGAGAGAGTAGTTGTCTCCATAGCCCAGCGAAAAAGTGCCATGTGAATGTGTGTTAGAAGTGGCCCCACATGGAAAAGGGCAAAAACCCCGTTTCACCCAGAAAAATTTTTGTTGCACCAAGGAACCCACCTTACCTAAGATGATCGATTAGATGAACAATCCTGGCCTATGATTTGTGGACGTTTTTTAAAATAAGATGGAAGGATGTTTCATTCTTAATGGTCTAAATAAGTGTACCTACCAACCTAATAGTTAGATAATTAAATCAGACTATTTTTTGGTGTATGTTACATCTAAACTAAACAAAAATTTAAATGGTTGGAGTCTTTTTCTATTGTTCCCTTTGGTGTAATTCACTCTGGTCATTGTTGGATTGGATTTTTGTTCCAATGGCCTAAAACACGTCTCACCCTATGGATGGAGCGGTTGTCACACATGCAGCATAGTAGCCCTTGGATCACGATCACACGTATTAGAGTACTATTTTTTAGTAGTTCAACTGAGGATGCAAATTGGCTGCAACCCTTGAACAAGGGTCGACTCTAATATTAACGTTGCCCAATTAAAAGTGTCACATGTTCTGTTCTAAATGTGAGGCAAATAAATAAAAAAAAAAAAATCCTATGCGAAATGACATATAGCAAGTACTTTTTCATTAGGCCATGCACTTTTTCAACGGGCCCCCACAGAGGTTAAGGGGGCTTTTGGCAATCCATGTCTTATAATTAGGTTGCAAATTGCGAACAACAATGGCAAGGATTGGATACTACAATGATTGTCATTAGCTAGGAATGGATAGGTGTTGAGGGTCAAATATTGTATATTAGACTTCAGTTGTTGCTTGATTTTATGAATATAATAATGTTTAACGTCCTATTTTAATCATGTTTTTGTTGCAAGGTGAATTTAGGAGCTTGGATTGAAAAAGGGTACTAAAAGCATGGATTTGATGCTCACAGTTCACCAAGGTAAGGGACGGATTCTAGGAAACTGAGATCGAAGAATTTACACGCCAAAGATCCGAGAAAATCAAGTGATTGAAGTTAAAGGGCCTGAAAGTTGTCCTAAATGCAAGATCATAAGGTTCTCACCCTCCGTTTGGCTCAAAACTTTATATCTGGCCTGAGGACCCTAAATTAACCGTACACGTCGAAATTCAGCCCTTGGATCCTTGTGAAAGTGGCCCAATGGACAGATCAGCCCATAAATCATCGATTTGGGGCCCACCTAATCTCTAGATATGCCTCAATTTCGATCTCAACCCCTTAAATTAGATGAGAAGGAGGATGGGCAGAGCGAATTTCTCATAAACATCAAAGTGGACCCCACATACAGCATTGCGTGTACACAGGTGGTGCACTCCCGCACCACACACAAGGTTGACCCGACTCATCTCTTTCACGCGGCTAGCGAGCGGACATGCGTCCGCTGTGGCACGTTGTGGCCCACCATCGGGGCCCATATGGCTGGTCCAAACCATCCAACGTATTCAGGGGGTGGGGTTGACCGTACCCATGGTGTCCTCTTGGTCTCACGCACGTGTACACACGCAGATCGCCGTTAAACGCAAGATGAATGGCAGAGTGATTTGATACAATGAACCGCCACCCAAACTCAACCAAAACTACCTCTTTTCGACTGAAATCTCACCAGGAATCTAATGAACGGGGTGGATTTCTCTGAAAACATCATTGTGGGGCCTACCGAGCATCTCAGCGTAATAAAATTTGCATGTAACGCACGTCCGGGAAAACCAGACGTTACGGGACGTTGTACGTGCACGATCACGGTCAGATGCGAGATCCAGACTGTCCAAAATCTTCAAAAGGGGGTCATAACCCTAACCATGGAGCGAAATTAGTTCATTGGATGATCAGCCATCCAAAACAATCACCCGAACGCAACTGTTTTCGCGTATCACTATGCACACGGCTGCGCAAGGAGTTTTTTCTTTTCTGCTGCATAAGCTTTGTACACACCGACCTTCTGCCGACTCCACCAACGTTCTATGCATATGAGAGAGAGAGAGAGGACGTGAAAGCCATCTTTTTGGGACGTGGGAAGCCAAGGGGAGAGAGAGAGAGAGAGAGAGAGAGGAGAGAGAGAGAGAGCCGGCGACACTCTTCTTCCGTTCCTTCTTCTTCGATTTTTCTTTCCCTTTGATGTTATTTTTTCGAGTTTTAGCATCATCATGTGGCTAAACCTCTTAACTAGAGCTAAAAAGTGAAGCTTGTAGCGTAATGGGGTGTTTTCTACAACTTTGATTCATGTTTATTGAACTCTCTTTGATTATGGTTTGATTTTAAGGAATATTCATAGTTTTTAATTGTTTGTTGTGACTAAAATTACAATAGATTTGCGATAGCTTTGAGTATTTTCTGTTCATTATAGGGATTGTGAATTTGGGAACCTTGTTGGACATGGTTGGATGATGGAATCCTTCCTAACATTCATAACTTCCCTAGATTGGATGTGGATTGGTTAAATTTTTTTGTTTGCTTTGTCTCATGGGCATGGTTTTGTGACGGAATCAATTCTAATTCTCATACCTCTCATCTCTTGAAAACTAAATCAAAGGAAGTTCAAATTTGATTTTGATGAAATATCTTCCAACTGGATGAAGATGGGACTCTAAATCCAGTTGTGTTTGTGAATCAAGCATAGATCCCCCTAATCTCTACAAGTGGATCCTTGGAAACCTTAGTTTCCCATCTTTGAAATTACAAACTTTTAGTTTAATCATTCATAATTATTCTCTTAATTTTTTTGATTTAGATTACATCTTCTTCTAGTTCTAGTTCTAATTACTTTCAGATTATATACAAGGTTCAACTCTGTGGATTCGACCTCGGTCTTATCGAGATTATTACTACATCATAACCCTATAAAAATAATCTCGGTAATAATCTCTACAAGGGTTGCAATCTTGTGATCTTGCATAAACAATTAGATTATCAATTGCATCACTATTATTACTTAATATAATGATCTGCGTCGTCCAAACATTGTCCATGTAAATTAATAGTTAAAAATCATTGGTTAGTCACTCAGATGTGATCTTGTGCTCGTGACCCATCCAAGACTTGGAATTTCATCATTTTTAGGCAAAGTAAATATTTCAACGGGCTTATTGCAACCATTGTGTCAAACATTACATGTGTACAATAATTAGATATATTAAAGTTGATTTAGTAATTAAATTCAAACCCCGGTAAATATATTATGCATAGCTACTTTTGGATTAGAGAGGATTCTGAATCCAGGATGCCAAACACGACTGGAGGATTTCAAATCCAGGGGGTTATGAATCTAGGGGATTTTCATTTCACACTCCCAAACAGGACCTAAGCATTTACTGTGTTGAAATTTGTTTGGGGGCCACAAAAGTTTTGGATCAAGATGAAATTTATGTTTTACCTTGTTCCATGTCTATGTGACCAACAATCACAATGGACCCTAGGAGGGTTTCAACGGTGGGTGTCATTTTCATCGCTGGTTAGTGTTAAGGTCTCAAGTCTTAGATTAGCTTCATTTTTGGGCTTGTAGCCTAAAATGATATGGAAAAATGGATGGATAGTGTGGATAAAATCCATACATCACAGTGGCCCATCAAATCTCAAAGTTTGTTCTTAGCCAGGGACTGGCTAGGGTAGTACCCAATCAGCATCCTGATAACAAAGGAGACAAGAATGACATGGCCCAACCAAGAGCACCACCTTCCATTGTCAGAGGTGGGCTCACTTTCAAGATGCAGACAATACTTTTTTGAGGCTGAATCCTCTGTTGTGAGAAACATAGAAATATGGAAATCCTGTTTGCCTGGATTGTGTTTGAGCTGCATCATCACTGCCTGCATTTAATGCAGTAGCCAGTGATAACGTGGCTAATCACAATGCAAGCAAACAGGATTTCACTGTTTCTCACAAATTCAGGATCCATATTCTACTTTTTTAACATTCCATGTCAGGAATTGAAAGATATTTCTGAAACAAGGCAATTCATGTACCTCTTAAAAAAACCCCACTCCCTTTTTCTTTTCTCTACAGGCATTTTTCTTAGATTTTTTAAAAAAAGATCCAAGGTCTATTGGCCCCCCAAAAAAAACCCCTGGTAAATACTTACTTTTTAGACTTCTAACGCCTTTTTGAAATATTATGGGACAAAAATGCCTCTTGCATTTCTTCTTTATATCTTTTTTTTTTTTTTTTTTTTAATTACTATTCTATGGCTAACTCTTCTTTTATCAATACACTGTTAATCTTTCATACTTTCCGACTACTCTTCAATGATCTTTTGTGCTTTCCAAGTACTCTCCGACGATCTTTCTTGTTTTCCGACTATAGTCTCGGGCAGAAACTTGCTTCTTCTTTTTACCTATTATATTGAAATAAGCTTGTTTGGGATGAAAATGAGAGGAAATGAGATGAAAAATAATACAAAATTTTTACTTTTGGAATGTAGGTTCTTCTTCTTTCTTTATAAGGTTTTGTATAAATGGATATTTGGTCAATAAATAGCTAGAAGGAAAGAAAATAGAGAGTAAAAACTCCACTTTTAGAACATGGGTTCTTCTTCTTCTTTATATATTAAAAAATCGCTTAGATGGGTCGATTGGAAAGAAACTAATAAAAGAAGATAGGATATTTTTTTAAAAAAAATTTAAATAAATTTTTTTAAAAAAAACCTCTACTTTTAAAAGATGGATTCTTCCTATTTTTTCAAAAGATTACGCTTGGATAAGTCTTTTACCAAAAGTTGAATTCTAGGTCAACTTTTAAATGATCAAATGATGCCTAAACGAGATTTTTCTAGACCTATTTAAAAGGTTTTAGAATTATCTTTCCAACAAGCCCAGGATCGCCCTAATTCGTCTAGTAACAATGGAGTTATGACTATTTTTTTTAACAACAGCGATCCCTATTTTATTACAATACCGATCACTGTATAACAAAGGAACGATCATTGTCGTTACACAGGATCAATCAATGTTGTAACAAATGAGCGATTAATGTCATAACAAAGGAGTGATTATTGTCTTTAAATAGGAGTGATCGTTGTTATAACAAAGGAGCAATTGTTGTTGCTCCACAAGACCACTCAGGAGCGATCACCGTTGTTATATAGGAGTGATCGTTGTTGTTACATATGAGTGATCACTATTGTAACAAAAGGAGCAACTGTTATTGTTACACAAGAGTGTTGTTGTAATGGATGAGAGATTGTTATTGTTCTAGGAGCGTGCAATCTCATGAAAATGCTCATTACTCCCTCATTACAAGTTGGATCGGGGCAATTTTGGGCTTGTGAAAATATAATTCGACAACTTTTCAAATAGGATAGGAATCATCTCATTTAGACATTGTGTGACCTTTTAAAAGTAAGCCCAAAGTCCATCTTCTATTCCCTTTCATTTGTAAAAGTGGAGAGTTTAATATCTTTTTCTTTCTTTCTATCCATTTTTTGGGAAAAAAAATCCATCTAAGTATCATCTTTTAAAGAAAGAAGAAAAATCCATCTTTTAAAAGCAAAATTTTTATAATATTTTTTCATCTCCTTTTCTCTCATCTTCTTCTCAAACAAGCTTATAATTCATTTCTAAAGTGGGAATTTCTACTGGAAAAAAAATAGTCAAAAAACATGAAACGTTGCCGGAGGGTACTCAGAAATCACGGAAGATTAATAAAGTACAGTGGTAAAAGAAGAAGTAGCTTTAGAGCAGCAATAAACGAAGAAGATATGGAGAAGAAGGTCAATGTGCAATTTCATCCCAGAAAATATAAAAAGCACTTTTAGGTTTCAAAAAAGCAAGTTTTTAAATGGAGTGATATTTTGTGTCTCACAACAAACCACAGGTTTCTCTAGGAAAAAGCCCTTTTTCTTCTAAATGCACCGGGTTTTTCTCTGGGTTGCTATTCCGTCACTCCTAAGCCAACAATAAGCATGTGATTCGCCCCAAATGGATTCCTCATGGAAATCTTTGCCATATTCTTCCTTCTCAATCATTGAGTTATCTATACATCAATAATTAGAGGTTAGAATTATAATCCACAGGACCACCTTAATTTGTTATCCATGAGACTCATGACCATACACGTAGCTTCCCTTCGCAAGGGATGCAATTTGGGCTGGTCAGGTTACGTTGAGTCAACCCAAAGCCCAACCCCAACCTGCCATCCAGATGGATCCACTAATCTCTCCAACCTAAGTTACCATATCCTCAAACCTAACCCATCTCTAGTTGGGCTGGGTTAGTCAAGCTGAGTCGGGTTCGTCAAAAGGCCAATTGGGTTCAGGTCGAGCCTGACCCAAGTTGCACCATACCTTAGCACCAAGTTTTAAAAATTGATTCCAACTTACCATATCTGTCACCACCTATACACCCTGTGAAGTCTCTACCGAAATCAATGATACACACAATCTAACTTCTGTTTCATCCAAATCAAATGGTCAGGATTGCTTGATCATTGTGATCTTAGAGGCATGTTTCGTCCACAATTTGCCCCACACTTGGATGTGTTGAATAGATGCCTTAAATCTGTAAATTCAATAGTCTCTCGATGACAGGTTCAATACAATCGAGCAGGGTTCGATGTCATCATTGAAGGTTAAGTTCGATGACATCGAAGTCCTATCAAAGGTGTCATCAAACGTATGCGCGGATTTGTGAATTTGCGGTATTTGTTTCTTATTTCGATTGTGATTCTTCCAAAGGCTATATATTTGGGCGTAATCGAGATTGGGAGGTATCTATGGCATTCAAATTCATTCTAAGGGTTTCAAGGGTGTAGTTTGGGGATTAATTCAAGGTTGTTTGGATCGGGTAATCTCTTTTCTCTTAGGGGTCGTTTGGCACCGTGGATTGGAGAGGATTAGAGGGGATTGGAGGGGGTTTCAAATCCCCTTGGTTGGTTGGCAGCATAAAGTCAATGGGGATTGCCAATCCAGGGGGTTTCCAATCCCCTCTTTGAGAGGGTTTGTAATCCACGGTGAGAGCTTGGATTACACCTAAAATCATTTCAATAGTTGCAAGTGTAACATGTATTTCACTGTACACTCTCGTTCTATTGGACACATGGCCCACTAATGATGATCAACACCATCCAAACATTGTCCATGTAAATCAGCACCGTCCAAACATTGTCCATATAAATCAGCACCATCCAACCATTGTCCAGCACCGTCCAAACATTGTCCATATTAATCAACGATTAAAAATCATTGGTTAGTCATTCAGACATGATCTTGTGCTTGCGGTCCATCCAAGACTTGGAATTTCATCATTTTCAGGCAAAGCATATATTTCAGCGGGTTTATCACAACCATAGTGTCAAAAATTATATATCTCACTAATTAGAGATATTAAAGTTGATTTAGTAATTAAATTCAAACCACCGTAAATATACCATGCATTGGTATTTTTGAATTAAAGTTGATTCACACTCCAGGGTGCCAAATACACCGGGAGGATTGCCAATCCAGGGGGTTTCCAATCCTGGGGGTTCCGAATCCAGGGGGTTTCAAATCCACGCTCCCAAACAGGCCCTTATAATACTTTTCTACTTTCATAGTGCTTACGGTTGCTTTATGTAATGGTTTTTTTTCCCACAAGGATTTTTTCATGTTAAAATAGTTGTGTTTAAGTTGTGGTTGCTTGGTGCAATCGGATTACTCTACTTGATTCATCTCTGTGTGCTTCTGCGGTCCCCCAACAAGATGGTTCAAATGACACAATGTACAAAACTTTGAATCCACAAGAAAAAAATTAAAAAATTAAAATTTTTATTAATAAATAACAATGCTCAGGCTTCTGCTTACATCACTTATTAAAAATATATAAAAACAAAATCCTAATTAGGAGTCCTAATTTGACTAAGCTAAAATTTATCCGAAATAATAGAATTTAATGATGCCAGATGATTTCTAGCATGATTAGAAGCAAATCATACGAAGATTGCATATATTAAAACTTTTAGATGAATGATATGTGTTCATCCTAAAACTTACTAAAAATAGAAAGATTTTTCTAAAACTGTGATTTTAAATTAAAAAGTATGGCCCAGATAGCCTGCTCCAATCAAAATTCATAGGTTGTGAGTCCCATAACAATTCCTAGATCAAAAGTTTTTTCACACCCACACACACACATGCCATAGTAGGATTTCACCACCTATGGGTACTTGAACCCTTGACCTAGTGTTGAAATAACTCTTGTGAGTCTACCAATGGGGCAAGAGTAAGGACCCACCCCAAATCAAAAGTTATGGACGATTTATAGTTCGCACTTTGAAAGACAATTTCTCCCAATTCGAAATAATTTTCTTCCATTCAGGTGCTTGGGTCCAATTACATCATATCCTACGTAGGATTGGAGCCCGGATCTGACAGACCAAGTTGGCTTCCGTTAGTGCTTCTTTCGGTTTGTCTATGCCAAGAATAGGTCTGCGGCCGGCTCTACATCAAAATGCCACATGTGAGAAGTGTCACTCATCACCATAGTTCAAGCAAGTATGAACAAATCAGAGGTCAAGATTGTCCTCTGATCTGGGAAATCCAGGTTGGTCCACTCATTGGATGGCCAGATGCTTATGTTAACCATTGGTGATTTTCCTTCTGTCCATTCCCTCATACAAGTGTTCCGGACTTGATGAGTTGATAATGGACCATGGCATGCCCATGATAAGCCCCAGCAAATGATTGGCCTGGATCTCACCCGTATGCCATGGCCCACATCTTTTTCAAACCACTGCTGATGTATCTCACTGCAGAATTTGCAGATAGGACAAATCGGAAATATTTCAAACTGGATGATTCCAACACTTCTATTTGTGGCCAATTATCTAAGGTCGGTATCATCGGATGTCAGAGATTTCTGAGACATCCTCACTGTGGGGGCCATCATATGAACGGTTTGGGCCACTATACCATAAGGCCCTACAATTCCTCCCATATTTACATACAAGATTGCGTCGTAGTTTGCCAAGCCAGAGAAGGAGAATCCAAAATGTGGACATGAAAAGCTCTTTTAGAATTCTCAGAAAATGGAACACTTGAATCCAACAGTCATTCCTCTTTCGTCTGGTTTTGATGTGGACCGTACATCATTTAGGGCCCACCATTATTACTTGCCCATCATGTGGAGCCCACCTTTGATGTGGACTTTCCATCACGTGGGCCTCACCTTCAATGTGGGTCATCCATCATGTGGGGCTCACTTTGGATATGGGTCATTCATCACTACGGGCTGACCTTTGATGTGGATCATCCATCATGTGGGGCCACCTTTATGTGGGCCATCATAATGTGGGGTCCAGCTTCAATGTTCATTGCCCATCATGTGGAGCTCACCTTTGATGTGAACCGGCCATCATGTGGGCTCCACCTTTGAAGCAAGTCGTCCACCGTACATGCCCATTTTGAATGTTGGCTATTTATCATCAGGGGTTGACCTTTGATGTGGACCATCCATTATATGAGGCCACATTAATATATGTGATCCATCATGTGGGGGCACCTTTGATGTGGACCATCTATTATATGGGCCCACATTAATATAGGTGATCGATCATGTGGGGGCCACCTTTGATTTTGTCCATTCATTATATGAGCCCACATTAATATGGGTGATCCATCATGTGGGCCCACCTTTGATGTGGACCATCCATGGTGTGGCAACTCCTTTAATATGGACCGTGAGAAAGAAAAGTGAAAAATTGAAAAGCTTTTTTTAAAAAATATGAGAATAAGTAGCTTTAAGCAAACAAGTTACATTTGCAATCATGTTTACCAAACAGCCCAAAGTAGGAACGAAACATAGTTTAGACTACACTGGGCTTTAGTCTAATTAGGTCCACCTCGTTGCAACCCTTTGTACAAGTGGCTCATGTGGTTCAATGATCTACACCATCAGCTAATGGGGCCTCTGCCCAAACCTATTCAAGGAGTCTATCCATACAACAGGAGAAAAACTGAATACATACACACCTCAATCAAAACCATCCAAATCAAGGTCCACACCATTGCAATGAAAGGATGACCTGGGTCCTTACTCTTGCTCGGGTGGTAGACTCACCGGAGTTTCAACACCGGGTTAAGGGTTCAAGTACCCGTAGGTGGTGAAATTCCACTAAGGCGTGAGTGTGTGGGGGGTTTGTGCGTGCGTTAAAAGTAAAAAATAAAAAATAAAAAAAGGATGACCAGGTTGGGATGAGTCATGCGACTCGTCCGAGTTGACTCAGAGATCACTGTATCAGAACCGACGCATCAACAGTAGGAGCTGATAAGTATATGAGCGGCCCATCCACAAAAGGATAGGATGGATGAACGGCTTGGATTACTTATCTATCCCTTCCAATGAGTTATACCATTTAGCATTAGTACAAGAACTTACAAAAATAATAACTTAAGGGTACCATTGAGCTGTTAGTGGGCTAGCTTGATGTTCGCATGGCATACAAACCGTGCATCAGGTGTGTCCCATCAAGATTGAACCACGCAAAATCAGGCTGATTAAAAAACTATCACCATAGGAAACAATGTAAAAAACGTGCCCAAACCTCCAATTTCAAGTGGTGTGTCCCACCTATGTTTTGGATAGGTTTGATATATTTTGGGGAGTCCCTTCATTTTGGATAGGTTTGATATATTTTGATATTTAAAAAAATAAAAATTTAAAATTTTAAAAAAAAATTAAAAAAAAATAAATAAATAAACCTATCATCATGGGAAACAATGTAAAAAAGAGTAAAAAAGAGAGTATGCACAGCAAGTCACGACAGAAAGACTGAGAAAATACACAATACACGTACTAGCAATATCATGAACTTTTTTTTCTCTCTCTCTTTTTAATTCTTCTCCACCTATGGAAAACATTAACAGAAAAAGAGACCACAACAAACTATACACCCAAGATTACAAGATTGGTGAAGATTCATATCTTCATATCGGTAAATGTTTTGAATAGCGTCTATAGCAATATATATCAATATTTTAAATAGCGTCGGTAGCGCAGCAGTAGGATAGTTATGACACCACATAGCATTAGCAAATAGCATAAATCCCTTTAACTTACACTCCTGGGGTCGTAGCATATGTAATGTACACATATGGTATGGATTGTATGCTAATGATAAATATTGTATTTTATATTGTATACTTAATAGTTTCAACCTTTGGAATTTTAATTTCTTTTCATATATATGACTAATAGTTTCAATTAGATATTATTAATTAAAGTTGTTTTCTTAAAAAGTTATTGACGCGATAATGATTTGATTTAGTTTATGTATGTAGATTGATTCTTGATAAATGATAATTAATAACCTATGTCAACATGCTTATACCTGAAAAAATAAATCATCTTTAGGCATTTTAATGTTTCTTACTATTTATCATATTTTTTGTATTTTAAATTAAAAAATAATATATATATATATATATATATATATATATATATATATATATATATATATATATATATATATATATATATATATATATATATAATATAGCTTAAGTTACTTACGATACACTATTGAGGATCGAACGCTATGCAACATACTACCGGTATTTAAAACTACGAAACTATCTGCTTATTGGTTATAACCCACAAGGGCAAGGAGAAAGGCCTTGTAACATGAAAAATAAATAATCTTTTAGGTACCTTTTTATTGTTTATTATTTTTCTTATCATTTATCATATTTTTTATATTTTTAAATTAAAAATAGAAATATAATGTAACTTGCACTACTTATGGTACGCACTATAGAAAGTAAGTTGAACGCTACGCAACACACTAACGCTATTTAAAATACTAGACTATCTGCTTACTGATTGTGACCCACAAGGGCAAGGAGAAAGGCCCGGTATTGGCCCGATGTCTCCGAATGTATCGCATCTCCCAACGACTTTCCGAATTTCTTATGATATTCGGTCTTTATATACTGCATATCGATTTCGGTCCTTGATACCACTATCCTTATAAGCATTGTATCATTGGTTCCCATACCTTTCATCGCCTTGCGCAACCCCTACAAAATTTCGAAGAGAGAAGGTTAAGTTACAAACAGAATACGACATATTTACCCAAATACGACGGATTTCTATGATTATGTGGAAAAACTGATAAAAAATCATGGCATGGATCTTAGTGTTTGAATTTCATGGGTAGCTAACAAATGATTCGAACAACTACAGGCCTGTTGATGGGCCACACACGTACGGTAATAATGGATGGTTTAAAAGAATTGCCAATGATCCACATTTAACATACAAGTGTGGCCCACCTAGTGTGTGGGCCAGACTGATTCTTGGTCCAGGTCACCTACAAAGTGGGGCCCAACTAATACAAAAGTCAGATGTCCCATTAGGGCTGTCAATGGGTACCTAGACCTGCGATGACTTTTATAGGTCTGGGTCTGATTTTCCCGAACCATTTTGAAACCGGGTTGGGTTCAGGTCTACTATTTGGACCTGGTTTATACTAACCCTTATCAATGTAGCAACTCATCTCGTTTTGACCAAAACCGATATGACTAAGGCGATACCGAAATCCGAGTTGAATCAAACCATTTTTCAAACCATGGCATCTAAAGATAGAGGGAAAAGGGTTATACTTCTCAATTAGCTGTCCTGACAAAAATTCAAGGCTAGCCGCTACACTAGTTGTTCCTATTATTGAATACCTTGGGCCTGTTTGAATTACAAATTATAGTAGCAGTGTATTGTAATGTGTGGTAAATGAGTAATGATTATCATTACTATGGTAGTTGCAAGTAAAACTGGTATAGTCGAACACAATACACCTCTCCCAACTCCACCTTTGATATGTAAAGTACTTTCCCTAATTAGATATATTTGGATGTAATTTCATCAATACATTTTACATCCACACCGTCCATACATTTTGCAATATCATTTCAGGACATGTCCCAAGAAATGATGACGATCTAAAGTTCAATTGAACCACACCACAAAAAGCATCAAGTACAATGACGCACACTATTAAAACCTTCCTAAGGCCCACCAAGATGTTTATTTGTCATCCAACACTTGTTCATAGGTCAAACAAACATGGACGAAGGGAAAACATAAATATCAGCTGATGGATTTTTTGACCCATCGTCGACCGATCATGAGCCCTGCTCGACCGGTCGAATGCTAGTGGTCGACCAGTCGAAGGAATCGAGCCGTGGCACGACTCAAAGTCCAGCGACTCTGGGCTATTTTTCTCTAGGGTGCTCGACTAGTCGTGGGAGGTGCTCGACCGGCCGTAGGTGGCTCTCGACCGATCAAAGGCACTTCACGACCAGTCGTAGTTACGCAGATTCGTTCCACAATTTTGCGCGGATTTCGTGTCGCAAGTCCTTTCGCAACTGGGATGCGGGAAGGAGTTTCCTAAAACCTTAAATAGGAGGTACCTAGGGCTTTCTAGGTATGACAAGCGGGTTTCCTAAAGCTTTACAAGGGATTTGCTAAAGGGTTTAGGGCTATCAAAGGTGTGTGAGAGAGAGAGAGAGAGAGGAAGCTAATAGAAGAGAGGTTCTGCTCGTGGAGGTTATCTACTGTGCAATTTATATCTCAGCGCTTCTATGTCCTCGTAATCGGTTATATCTCTTTATTTTCTCTATTTGTCTTATTGTTTATCCACTCCTGCATGAGTGAAGAAGGTTGTAACATTCTACTTCATAGTGGATTGTTGATTTGGACGAGGTCCCGTGGTTTTTACCTCTTTGAGGGTTTTCCACGTAAAAATCTCTTGTGTGGTGTGTGATTGATGCATTGATTGTTTTCATTGAATTATTATCCATAATTTTGGTTTGTTCTGTAGGGCTAGATCCTAAGGTTTTGTACAAGGCCCCCAACAAAGTGGTATCAGAGCTAAGTTCATTGAACGGGTAGGATCAGTTTTTGAATTATGGAAGGTGGCTCATCAAGGATGATCAGCCTCAATGGTTCTAACTGGACCATATGGAAGGCTAAGATGGAGGACTTGCTTTATTGCAAGGACCTATATTCTCCAATTTTAGGCATATCAGCAAAATCCAAGGATATGACTGATGATGATTGGAAGAAGATGGACCGGAAGGCGGTGGGGTTTGTTAGACAATGGTTGGATAATTCAGTGTTCCACCACGTGTCTACGGAAACCTCAACCGCTAGCCTATGGCTGAAATTACAAGGGTTGTATGAGAGAAAGACAGCCGGTAATAAGATTTTTCTGATAAGACGACTTGTGAATCTCAAGTTCAAGGATGGTGGTTCTGTGGCCGAGCACATGAATGAGGTCAGCAATATAGTGAATCAACTCTCATCTATGAAGATGGTCCTGGATGATGAATTGCAGGATTTACTATTGCTTAGTTCATTGCCTGACAGTTGGGAGACATTGGTGGTGTCTCTAAGTAACTTCACGCCAGACAGAAAGATATCCATGGAACAGGTAACTAGTTGTCTCTTCAATGAGGAAACAAGGAGGAAGTCTCAGGGATCTACTCAGCAAGAGGCTCTTGTGACACAAGAACAGGGGAAAGGAAAGAACAGGAAGGGCGGGAAGGCTCGAGATAAATCAAGAGGCAAGTCGAGTAACAGAAAGGATGTTAATTGCTGAAATTGTGGCGAGAAGAGTCACTACAAGCATGAATGTCGTGGTAAGAAAAACGACAAGAAAGGAAAAGAGAATGAAAATGAATCAGATTCTACTGCGGTCGCTTCAAATGGCGACGTTGTAGTTATTCTTTCTACAGATCATGATGTATGTCTCACGGCTACGAGTCAGGACACCGACTGGGTGATAGACTCAGGAGCTTCTTTTCATGCGACTCCACACAGGGACTTCTTCACAAGCTACAAGTCATGTGACTATGGGACTGTGAAGATGGAAAATTCTAGCGTTTCAAAAATCGTAGGAGTCGGTGATATTTGTGTGAAGACCGATGTGGGCTGCACATTGGTTCTTAGGGATGTGAGGCATATCCCAGACCTTCGCCTCAACTTAATGTCGATGGAAAGGTTGGATGATGATGGCTATGAAAGCCGGTTTGCTGGTGGGCGATGGAAGCTCATCAAGGGTTCGTTGATCATGGCCAGAGGAAAGAAGCGTTGTACCCTTTACAAGGCAAGTGTCGGTATGTGCGAGGGTGAGTTAAACGCAACAGATGATTCAGCTATTGACATTTGGCACAGGCGTCTAGGCCACATGAGTAAAAAAGGGCTTCAGGTACTAACAAAGAAGCGGCTTCTTCCAGACGTGACAGGTACACCTCTCAAAACCTGCCTTGATTGTTTATCAAGGAAACAGCATAGAGTTTCATTTATTAAATCTGTTTCTCAAGTTAATAAAGTGCATGCATTAGATTTAGTTTATTCTGATGTTTGTGGTCCTATGAGGACAAAAATCTTGGGTGGGGCATTGTATTTTGTTACTTTTATAGATGATGCATCTAAGAGAGTTTGGGTTTATGCTTTGAAATCCAAAGATGAGGTCTTTGGTGTGTTTAAATTATTTCATGCTATGGTCGAGAGAGAGACAGGTAGATCATTGAAGTGCATCCGCACTGACAATGGTGGTGAATACATTGACGACTTTCATGAGTACTGCAAGTCCCTGGGTATACGACATGAACAGACGATTCTCAAAACCCCCCAGCATAATGGTGTAGCTGAGCGAATGAATCGCACCATTGTTTAGAGAATCAGATGCATGTTATCCCATGCGAAATTACCCAAGACATTCTACGGAGAAGCAATGCACACGGCGGTGTATTTGATAAACAGGTCTCCATCAGCCCCATTGAATGGAGAAGTGCCTGAGAAGGTGTGGACTGGACATGATCTATCGTACAGTCATCTTAGGGTGTTTGGATGCATGGCATCCATTCACGTACCAAAGGACGAGAGGTCCAAGCTTGATATGAAGATCAGGCAGTGTGTGTTCTTAGGGTACGGTGATGAAAAGTTCGGTTACAAATTGTGGGATCCGACTGAGAGGAAGCTCGTCAGGAGTAAAGATGTGGTTTTCTTTGAAGATCAGTGTATAAAAGACATTAGTAAGCGAGAGAAGAACCAGTCTAGTTCAGGGGAGCTAGAGGACATGGATTCGGTTACTCCTCCCATGGTGCCTGATGACGGGAGAGTACAGCAAGGTGCAGAGGACGAGGGAGTTCCTTTAGAAGATGGACCAGGGGAGCAGCCTCCACTTGATCCACCTGTTGAGCCACAGGTGAGGAGGTCATCTAGGGACAGACAGTCATCCAAGAGGTACTTGCCACATGAGTACATTATGCTGACTGATGGGGGAGAGCCAGAAGATTATTCTGAGGCCCTAGCTGACGAGTATAAGGGGGAGTGGTTGAAAGCTATGTAAGAGGAGATGGAATCCTTACATAAAAACCACACCTATGATATGGTGAAACTGCCTAAGGGCAAGAAGGCACTGAGCAACAAGTGGGTGTTCAGAAATAAGGTTGAGCAGAAGAATTCACAAACGAGGTTTAAGGCCAGACTTGTAGTGAAAGGGTTCGGTCAGAGGAAAGGCATAGACTTCGAGGAGATATTCTCACCAGTGGTGAAGATGACATCCATATGGATGTTGCTTGGGTTGGCGGCTAGCATGGATATGGAGATAGAGCAGTTAGATGTTAAAACTGCTTTCCTCCATGGTGACCTGGAAGAAGAGATCTACATGCACCAACCAGAGGGGTTCGAAGCCAAGGGCAAATAGCATATGGTGTGTAGGCTGAGGAAGAGCTTGTATGGGCTGAAACAAGCTCCACGGCAATGGTACAAGAAGTTTGACTCGTTCATGTTGAAACATGGGTATGACAGAACGGAGTTGGACCACTGTGTGTTCATGCGCAAGTTCTTAGATGGTGATCTCTTAGTTCTGCTATTATACGTTGATGACATGCTCATCATGGGAAAAGTCATCAAGAAGATCGACAAGATGAAACAGGAGTTGGGCAAGTCTTTTGCAATGAAAGACTTGGGACCGGCTAGACAGATCCTAGGAATGAAGATAACCCGTGACAGAAGCAGTAGGAAGCTTTGGCTGTCACAAGAGCGGTATATTGAGAAAGTCCTAGAGCGGTTCAATATGAATATAGCGAAGGCGGTCAGTACTTCACTGGATGGTCACTTCAGATTGAGTGACAGACAGTGTCCCAAGACGAAGGCAGAGGTAGAAGAGATGCAGAAGATACCCTACGCGTCAGCTGTAGGAAGTTTGATGTATGCTATTGTGTGTATACGCCCAGACATAGCATATGCGGTTGGTGTTATCAGCCGGTATCTTATCAATCCTAGCAAAGAGCATTGGGCAGCGGTTAAGTGGATATTGCGGTATCTAAGAGGCTCATCTAGGTTGAGCCTATGCTATGGTGACGAAAAACCTATGTTAGAGGGCTACACAGATGAAGATATGACAGGTGACATAGACTCCAGGAAGTCTACATTGGGGTTCATGTTCACGTTTGCAGGGGGAGCGGTCTCCTGGCAGAGCAAGCTACAGAAGGTCGTAGCATTATCGACGACAGAGGCCAAGTACATTGCAGTCACAGAGGCATGTAAAGAGATGCTTTGGATGAAGAGGTTCCTACAGAAATTTAGCCTAAAGCAGGAGGAGCACGTCGTCTATTATGATAGTCAAAGTGTTATACACTTGAGCAAGAATCCAAGTTAGCATTCCAAGTCAAAGCACATAGAGATTCGGTATCACTGGATTAGGGATACTTTGGAACAGAAGGTGTTACAGCTTGAGAAAGTCCACACGGACGATAATGGGTCAAACATGATGACCAAGGCTTTGCTCAAGGGCAAGTTTGAGGTTTGTAGAAACCTGATTGGCTTGAAGAAGGTGGATCCCTCTTAAGTCAAAAAGGGAGAGATTTGATGGATTTTTTGACTCATTGTCGACCGGTCGTGAGCCCTGCTCGACCGGTCGAAGGCTGGTGGTCGACATGTCGAAGGAGTCGAGCCGTGACATGACTCAAAGTCCAGCGACTCTGGGCTATTTTTCTCTGAGGTGCTCGACCGGTCGTGGGAGATGCTCGACCAGTCGTAGGTGGCTCTCGACCAATCGAAGGCTTGTCACGACCAGTCGTAGTTACGCAGATTCGTTTCGCGATTTTGCGCGAATTTCGTGTCGCAAGTCCTTTCGCAACTGGGATGCGGAAAGAAGTTTCCTAAAACCTTAATAGGAGGTACCTAGCTAGGGCTTTCTAGGTATGACAAGAGGGTTTCCTAAAGCTTTACAAGGGATTTGCTAAAGGGTTTAAGGCTATCAAAGGTGAGAGAGAGAGAAAAAAAAAAAAAAAAAAAGAAAGAGGAAGCTAATAGAAGGGAGGTTCTGCTCGTGGAGGTTATCTACTATGCAATTTATATCTCAGCGCTTCTATGTCCTCGTAATCAGTTAGATCTCTCCGTTTTCTCTATTTCTCTTATTGTTTATCCACTCCTGTGTGAGTGAAGAAGGTTGTAACGTTCTACTTCATAGTGAATTGTTGATCTAGACGAGGTCCCGTGGTTTTTACCTCTTTGAGAGTTTTCCACGTAAAAATTTCTTATGTGGTGTGTGATTGATGCATTGATTGTTTTCATTGCTTTATTATCCATAATTCTGCTTTGTTCTGGAGGGCTAGATCCTAAGGTTTTGTGCAAGGCCCCCAACATCAGCTTGATCCAACACTTCTATAGATCCAAAGAAGTTTTCAATGGTAGGCGTTCAATCCCACTAGTAGTTATGGTGTGATCCATTACACTCTAGATTTGCCTAAATTTTTGTCTCATTTCATAAAATAATCATGCAAGATGGATGGATAGTGTCAATATAACACATACATCATGGTGAGGCCCACAAAAACTATGCCACATCAACACACTTCCACAATTCCATGTCGTGCCGTATTCCTAAGGATTACCACGATTTAACAATTTACAATATCTAATAAAAAATAAAAATAAAAAAGTAATGATGTGAGTTTTACACCACATTTATGTGATATTCCATAATCCAAACAAGCCCTTAGAGTTAATTAATGAACTTCCAAAGTTGATATTAAGCATCGACCGCATTGAAGGGTGAAAATAGATTTCCCTTATAGAGGAAAAAAAATTCCCACTGAAAACAAGATGATAGTACCTTAGCGAAGTACTTGGCGGCATTCTCAGCGCATCGTAGGATAGTCAGGAGTGCCTCCTCAAAAAGCCCAGATGTCTCGCTCTTTACTGCCTGTGAAAGATCAGATTTGTTTAAGATTGCCCACATGAAATTAAACATAAGAAGCCTCTTGCCCAAGTAGAGGAAATGAAAGACTTCCAATACAGAGAAAAGTAAAAACAGGATATAGACATTACCTTTTTGAGTGAGTGGCCATACATTTGACTGTAAGCAACAGAAACAGCAGCCATATGTGGCCTGCTCCGTTCGCTGAAAATGCGAATGAAGGTCTTCTCATCTGTTCCCCATTTCTTTTCCCCAGCTTTATAGAGATCCTTGGCATCTTTTTCTACCATTGCTGGATCGACCTCCGGGCCTTCGTAGCGTGTTATGCTCACATAAGTAAGTAGCAACTGCATGAAGAAGTAAAAGAACAAGAATTAGGAAAAAGCTGTCATTATTGGGGCAACAGAACATGATATTTAAAAACAAGACACCCAAAAAAGTTCAAGCCCATTTTTCAATGGTTGCCAGTCTTTGCAGGTAAATGGTTTATAGTCTGTATTTGGATGTTGAATGATTTACAGGTTGTAAAGCCCCATTTGATTTACAGGAAAAAAGTTGAGATTTCATTTACAGGCAAATAGTAAATGAAAAGATTGGCTCTTCATTTGCAGGACTGATGTAAGACATGTCACAAATGCACAACTAGACCAAAAAAAAGTCCAAACAAAAATGAAAACAGTCAGTCAAAACCGAACCCAATCCTAGTTAGGGCATGACATAACTGGGTCATAGGCATGTTCAATTCAAAGAAATTCATTCAGGATATTGAGAAATTGATGTTTGAAGTGATTACCATAAAACAACCATAACTTTTGATCCGGGCATCGTCACAAAACTTATGACCTATTGATCTTTATATAATGTGGTCTTGGGGTCAATTGACCTGCCTAGCAGGTCATAGATGTCCGTTTCATGAGAAACCCTCATCTTGAGGATCAAAATCAAGATTTTAAGAAATTTTTACTATTTTTAATAATTTCAATTTTCACCATATCTTTTATTCCTTTAGTTTTAGGATTTATCTTTTTTAGAAATTGCTTGTAATTTTGTTGAGAATGCCCCAATAAAGTTTATTTGGACATTTCTATTTTTGGAAAATTAGGCAGTCTTATAATGTAAAGTTTATATATATATATATATATATATATATATATATATATATATATATATATATATAGTGATTTGTTTTGTATCCATTCCTTCCTCACCACCAGTTGATCCCACGGAGAATATACGCATCCTAAACAACACTTCGTTGAGTCAGTTTAGCAAACACTCAGCGAGCAACATCAATATCAAAATAACCAAGTCACCAAGCTGATTCGATCCGAGTTGATTCGAGTTGAGGTTCGATCCGAGTCAAGTTGAGCTCAGGCAAGCTCAAACTCGGCTCGAAACTTTTTCGAGCTTCAAAAACCAAATCGACTCAATCCGAATCCAATTTTGAGCCGAGGAGAGTCAAGCTTTTCTGAGTCGAGATGAGGAGGCTGACTGAGCTAACTCGACTCGTGTACAACTCTAGGTGTACCTAATAGACAAGGTGGATTTCATGCATTTCATGCACATAAAATCATTTCCGCAAATTAGAGAAAGTTACAGCCACCAACATGACCCTAAATTGCCTTGTATTGGGCTATTTCGGGCGGATACAGACTGTTAAAACCGTATCGCTCATAAACAATGTTGGTACACATTAGCGATGTGTACCAGTTTGTGACAATATTCTCAACCTTGGACCTCATGGTGTCATTTCTTTATAAGCATATGAAGTTGACCTTGTGAGCTAGTTCTTTATATGAATGGACATGATTACATGTAAACGTCACGGTGTCCTACTGCAATCAAGGCGGGCATCCCCTCCCAATTGTTTCCCAGTAGTGTGGCCACCTCAATCATGGATTGGGCTATTTTTAGCCCCATAACCAAACATTCAAGGGCATGTTTGATAGAAAGTGGTTTTTGTTGTAATAGATATCTTATATTTTGTAGAATGATGCAAAGAAAGTTATAGATATAGTCTTATGGGTTTGTCTCCCCGTGTGGGGTCTAGAGTGCTTCTGCACCCGTGGGGGTTTGGTGGCAGCACCTCCGACCTGAATGGTATCAGATCTGATCTAAAGACTTGACTCGGCTAAAATAGAGTATTTTGGGCATTTCCATGTATGGGGTATAAATATTATTTATGGGGTCGAATTAGGGTTACACAAAAAACTCTTTTCTGATTTTTTATGACTAGAATATTGTTAGGGTTGTAGTTCTTTTAAGATTTAGTATTTTCAACTGGGGTTCATCCATGGAATAGGCACAATCCCGAACCACATAAATCTTTTATATTTTTGTGTTTGGATGTGTTTGTTAGTTTAGTTCATTTTCTTACAATTTCATCCACACATCATAGTAGGGTCCATAGAAGTCGACAATACGATGACTTACAATTGTGTCATCATTACTAAACAACACAAGCGCACACACCTACACACACATATAGACATGCACATGCGCACGCACACACAAACCTTTAAGTGATCACCGGTAGCGTGAAAGTTGAGATCATTCTCAAGATATGCACCGAAAATCGCAAGGTAAGCTTGTTTAAATACTTGTATCTGAGTTGAGGTGCGAGAACATATTACTTCAGTTGCAGCTTTTAGATCAAGGGTATCCTCACTTAATGCTTGCCTGACTATGGTTGCATCGCGTCCAGCCGGATCATACATCCAAAGAAGAACTGCTCTCTAAGACACACACACAAACACACAAGCTACATTAAAGCAATTGAACTTACAAAAAAACAAAAGCATTGCATTAAGTTATGCAATAGCTGGCAAGACAATGCATTGGCAAGATGTGAATTGCTTGTGAGCTAATGAAAAAGGATCATGTGCGCATGTTAGATGCGGAGCCCGTAATAAAAAGGACAAAATATTCAGACATAGTTTAGCTTATGACCCCAACATCAATCAATTAGTTGGCGTCAACGCTTTATGGTCCCCACCATGACGTATGTGTTTTATCCAGTCGTCCATCCATTTTTCCATCTTATTTTAGGGCATGAGCCGAAAAATGGGGCAGATCTAAATCACAGGTAGACCACACAATGGAAAAACAGTATTGAATATTGATTGAATGTTCACCATTAAAAACTTCCTGAGCCGACTCTAATGCCCCAAATATCAGCTTGATCTAAAACTTCTGTGGCCCCAAAAAGTTTTCAACGATAAGCGTTCAGTCCCCATTATTTCTTATGTTGTGGTCCACCTGAGATTTGGATCAGTCTTTTTTTTTTTTTTTTCTTGAATCATGCCCTAAAATGAACTGAAAAAATGGATGCATGGCATGGATAAAACACATATATCATGGTGGGGACCACAAAGCTTTGACACCAGCAAGTGGCTAGTGTTGGGGCCACTAGACAAACCATGTCCAAAATATTCATTCCACACATGGAAATCTTATCTTTTCACTGAGCACTACACATATGACACACGTACACCACGCTTTTCATTGGGCTATATCACGGATTACAGTTACATGTATTTTACATCTGCATTAGCACCGATCAACAATATTAACAATTCATAGTTTTCATAAATGATTGAACAACGCGATCACACAAAACAGAGAATTTCTCTTTCCTAGAATCATCAAGAATAATGAAGAGTTGAAATGGACCAGGCTGACCTCTTGAGAATACTAACCGATCCTGTCACTAGCTAGGAAAGACCCCGATTTTTTTTCTAATGAAGCCCGGCAGAGCTTAGGTCTTTCCTTGTTCATGCTGCATTTGGCTCAGGCAAGAAGGAAAATAATTCGCAATTCTTTGGATTTCAACTCTTAGTAAAATTTCCAAAACTCATGAAACAGAACTGGCTCTGGTACAAACTACTCTTTCCTTCCAATGAAAACACAGAAGAGCTCCATTTCACAGAAATCTTACTAAGAGTAGAAATTCTGTGAACACATAACTTTTGTTTACTCCTGAAATGGAAATGAGCAGAACACAACATTGTGTGTGAAGGACTGAGCCAGGGTTTAAATTTCAGGACAAACTGGGACATGGTCCAACCGTGACTCGTCCAAATCAATGACATTGCAACCTGAGTCTTTAAGGAAGATTATTAATACCTTAAGGTCACCACTAAGCTCCGAAGAGAGACGCTTGGTGAGTTCAGTGGAATACATGGTTCTATATTCGTGCTGAATGAGAGCGCGCTGAGTTCCATCACGATGGGCAATGATATCGACAACCTTTGCAGTGTCGCAGCCGAATCCTGCACAGAAAACATTGAACTAGTAATTAGTTATAAGTAGGGATGCAACTTGAGCAGGTTGGGTCAGTTTGAGGGCTAACCTGAGCCCAACTTGACCTCAAGAGGATCCAACTCTCAACCTGACTCGACCTAAATTCCTCTATACTCAACCCTAAACTGACCAAACCGAACCGAACGTGACCCAAATACATGTGATTGTGTCCAGCCTGACCTAACACAGCCCGAATTTGCTCCACTGGAACCTAACCCAGTTTGCCGATTTCAAATCAAGTTGGAGTTTTCCAACCCTAAACCAATCCTAGGACCTTGACAACCCAACCCAACCAAACCTGATCCGAACTTGAACCCAAGTTGAGTAAGTCGGGTTCAAGTTGACTCAAACCCAAGTTGCAGCCATAGTTTTAAAGGCTTCATAAGCCCACAAGCATGAGCAAGTAAGCTAGTACACAAGCTGCCGTATATGCTAATGTGGTTTATAGGCAAAGTATCCAAGCCATCCACCGAGTGGACCATTGATGTAAATGGGATTGCGTATAATTTCATGGCCAAGATGGACCGGAAAAGGCCCGATCGGAGGCAGAAGTGATCCGGACCATCAGAACTTAAAACGGACGTATCTCGCAAACTGGAATGAGTTATCCGACATGCTATATATGAATTTGGGGTAGGACGAGCTACTTTAGCCACCCAACCCTCTACGACAAGTTGTGCACGCCGAATTTGTGAGATTCCATCTTCTATTTTATTTTCATTTTTTGTAGTAAGTTTTACTTTTCTTATAACTCTTCATCCGTTGGGCTTCAGGAGTTGCGTAAAAAGTGCTTAGAAAACCTTGAGGTCTAGTGGACACTTACTATTTTTGGCCGAAAACCATGAGGTCTAGTCAAAATAACAACTATCTATAAATAGTAAGTTTACTATTTATGGTAAGCCACGATTTTTAGGAGTTTTAGTTTTTGTTTAATTCCAAAACTTCTTCCAAGGTTTAGTATCCTCATTTAAAGGGTTATAAACTCCTTTATTTCAATCATCAATCAATTTATGAATTTTCTAGAATTATTCTATTTTCTTATTTTTTCCTCGCGGATTTGAGGCATCTCTGTGAGGAGTCTAGACAAGTTCCGTGAATTCGGAATAGTTATCCCCTTGAGGAAGACGGTGTTCGAACTCAGTACGTCCTTCCCTGCGTCAATCTTTGACCTTGTTCCACGTTGTACAACCCATTAACATGTGCACATATTCATTGAATAATTGAGATTTTTTTAATGTTCTTATTCACATGTGTGGATGTGATTATTTCATAATAATATATATACATAGATATTCGGATTGGCCATCATCATTAGAAGTGGCCAACTTTCATCGGTTAAAAAAGCTTACTTATTTCTTATACAACATACACCATGGGTTCGAGCGCCCCATGTGGTGTGAGTGCGCAAGAGTGTGTGGGGGTGGGTATGCATGTGTGGGGGTGTGAGTGCGTGTGGGAAAAAAAAAAATTGTAAACCACAATGCTAGTATGCATGTACATATAGGATGTACTTCACCTTGATTTATGAGATAATCGGGATGAGATCTCACAAAGATCAACAATCTCACCACGTCAGGTCACCAATAATCTACTTCCATGTTTGAAAGGGACATGGACTGCATGGTGACAAGGATATTCTTGGTGTACCAACATAGTGAGATTTGATTGGGCCACGTGATGTTGTCAAAGATGGGGGCCTAACAACTTCCAAACATGTTTTGCATGGGTGTAGGCCGATCTTTGACAACGACACATGGCCCAATCAAATTCCCACCACGGCAGAAGCAATCCACTTCCATGGTTGAAAGGGGCAAGTATTGCCTCGATCGTGACACAAAAATATCCCTAGTGAACCAACATGGAGAGTTTTGATCGGGCCACATCCTATTATTGAAGATGGGGTCCACACAGAAGATGGGGCCACGCAAAACATGTTTGAAAGTTGTTTTGTCAAGTACATACTCAGGCTTTATCTCTAGCAACAATATATAGTCCAATCAAATCTCGCCACATCAGGTCACCAAAATGTTATCAGGATTACAGACAACCCACGACCACCGGCCCCATCTTTGAACGTGTCATGTGGCCCAAGCAAGTCCTGCTAGGTCGGTTCATCTGTTTTTCTGGCTTATTTTAGTACGTGCTCCCGCTACTTAAGCACGTGAAATTTTCAGTTGGACCACACCACAGGAAACAGTAGTTATTGTCTGTTAAAAACCTTATGTGGGCCACAAAAGTTTTGGATCAATATTTGTTTTCTCTTTCATGTAGGTCTGTATGACCTTATCAACGGGTTGAATGTTCAATAAACATTACAGTGGACGCTAGGATGTTTTTAATGGTGGTCATTCAATGAATACTGTTTCCTGTAGTGTGGTCCACCTGAAATTTTTATCTGCTTAACTTTTTGGAACATCTCCTAAAATAAAATGGAAAAACAGATGGACGGCTTGGATATACAATGCATATATCGAGGTGGGCTCTACAGTCAGGTCTCACCCATATCGCTGGTTCTGGGATCGCACCCAACCACAATAACCTCGAAAGACCGTAAATATAAATATAAAGAGAAATGATCACGTACAACCCGTTTGACTGCTAGGTTCCCGTCCAACCAGCTTACACTTTCCATACTATATGTCTGTTGAGCATCCAAACCGTCCTAAAGGCCGCACCATGAAGATCAGCTTGCGCAAAAATCAGGTAGCTCAACTGATCTAGTGGGCCACACCTGTACTTCTTTTATCAGCGGTTAACCATTATTTTCCATGGTTTGGCCCAACTGATGAGTGGATGTATCTGAATTTTTTACTAGGTGATTCTCGTTGTGGTCCCAGCATTTAGACGGGTTGGATTTTTCACATGCATAACCGTTGGAAAGTATCTGCTCGTCGGACGGAAACTTACCATCCAGCCGGTTGGACATGAGCATCTCGCAAGAGAGAGAACCTTTGAAAGCTTTATAGAGTTGGATGGCATCCTGTTGAGGCGATGTAGGCACCGGTGGAATGCTCAGACTCGACATCTCTCAACCCCCTGCGTATTTTAGCACCAACCCTCCCTCTCTCCGCTGCGCAGTTTAGCAGCACCACCGCAATCTCTCTCTCCCTCTCTCGAGCAATTGCTTCTTTCCCGTTACAAAGAGGAGAAAGTTGAAAAGTAGCTTTTTATACTTGGCCCGTATAATAGCACTCCATGCACGTGTTTTCAATATTCTTGACAAATGGGACCCATCTCTTGGAAATCCAGACCGTTGGTCATTTTTCTCATATATCACGGATGGAGATCTCTGTGGGGGTTATTAATATCTATTTTTATTTTAATTTTTTTTCCTAAAAGCCTCTTATAGCCAAATAATCGCTTATTATCCGACGGAATTTTCTACTGCGCTTGACCATTAGAAACATGTTTCAAAACAAGGTGATTTTGACTTTGACCGACTGTTAAAAAAAAGTAAAAAGCCGTTATCGGTTGTTTGGACATTTCTACTTGCGCCTACGAGCAACTCATTACGTTTAAACTCTGTGGATCCCACCGTAATTTATGTATTTTATCCACTCCGTCCATCCATTTTAATAGATAATTTTAGGATTTGAGCCCAAAAAAGAAGAATATCCAAAGTTCAAGTGGACCACACCACAGGAAACAGTGTGACTTGAACATCTACCGTTGAAAACTTATTTGGGGATGCTGATATTTGTGTTATCCCTTCGTCCATATCTGTGTGATATTATAAATATGTTGGATGACAAATAAACATTACTGTGGGCCCTAGGAAGGTTTCAACGTGAAAATTATTATTCCTACCGATTCATTTGGTATCGTCCACCTGAGGTTTGGATGTCATTCAATTTTTGGCTCAACCTATAAAATGATCTGAAAAAACGAATGGATGGTATGGATTATAAATAGAATACATTCAAAGTGGGCCCAACAGAGTTTACTAAAGGCAATCCGATTTCCCTGGTAAAACACCCTTCCTACCATTTTTTTTTTTTGCGCGAAGATTGGTGGGCCTACTTCTCTGTAAATGTAAGATCCACGCCATCCAACCATTTCGCCGGCTCGTTTTAGAACATTACCCCAAAAATTAGTCAGAAAGTAAGCTCAAGTGGACCACACCGCAATAAAAGGTTGGGATTAAACGGCTACAGTTGAACACCATGATTGCTACAGAAAATCAAGCTAAATTAAAAATGGATTGGTAATCTATCTCTGCATTTTTTGTATGGTAGCCTAAGAAATGTGTTTTAGATTAATTTAATGGATGGTTCAGATCAATCGATTAAACTGCCTGAAAAACTAATGCAATTAGGAACATTGTAAGGCTGTGAGAGCTTCAGACCATTTTCTCGTAATTGCCGTCAGTGCGAAGCGGATTGCCTATGCTATAGCGTACCGGCTAAACTCAGTGGGCCACTGTGGAACATGTAAAATACTTTCATTAATTAAATACATTTAGATATAATTTTGTCCATATATGTTATATATACATTGTCTATCTATTTTGCAATTTCGTTTTAGAGCATGTCCTAAAAAATATGGAAGATCCAACACTTCCAAGAACATCGAGAAGTTTTCAATTGTAGACATCCAATCCCTTCTACTACCTGTTGTGTGGTCCATTTCGAATTTGTATTTAACTGTCTCATTTAATAAAATGATCACATAAGAGGGGTGGACCGTGTGGATATAACATAAACATTATTCACCCTGGTCCATAGCTCAAGTGGTAGACTAAGTGAAGATACCTCGTATCAATACTGAGGTCTTGGTATCAATTCCGTAGTCTGTACCTAACAGTAAAGTTAACAGTAAAGTGTGTAACAAGCTAACTCATACATATATATATATATATATATATATATATATATATATATATATATATATATATAAACACATTATGGTGGGGCCCACGAAACTGTGCTACATCAAACCAACTCGCCCATTCATGCCATGCCTAGATGCCAAAGGATTTTTACTGACAATTGGTCGTATCCAATCAAAGGATAGCAGTAACAATGTGAGTTTTAGTCTACATTACTGTGGTTTCTAATAATCCAAACACACTTCAAATAGTAAAAAGTTAGAATTATAATCTACAGGACCACCTCAATTTGTTGTCCATGAGGCTCGTGATGGTACATGCAGCTGCACTTTGCATAGGGTGCAACTTGGATGGGTCAGGTCAGGTTGAGTCATACCAAAGCCCAACCCCAACCAACCATTAAGTTGGATCAACCCAAGACCTTATCTGATCTCCCGGACCCATGGCCTGACCCAAGACCTTAACCTAACCCATCTCAGGTTAGGTTGGGTTGGTCAGGTTAAGTTGGGTTTGCTGTTTAGGCTAGTTAGGATGAGGTTGAGCCCGAACCAAGTTGCACCCTACCTTGGCTTCAAGGATTAAAAATTGGTGGGAACCTACTCATGGCTTAGTGGCAATAGAGTTGTACAGGCCGAGCTCGAGTCAAGCTTGGCCAAGCTCAGATCAGCTCAGCCAGATGCTACCCCAGCTCAAACTCAGATCGGCTCAGCCAGCAAGTTACCCTAGCTCGAACTCAACTCAGCTCATTCCTTAAGCAGATTGGCCAGCTCAACTCAATCCTCAAGCCTGATTGGCCAGCTCGGCTCAGTTTAGTCAACAGCTTGAGCCGAGCTCGAGTTTGAGACTACGAGTTGAGTTCAAGTTTGATATAAAGCAGGTCGCGGACAATTACATGGCAAAGATGGATCAGAAAAGGCCTGGTCGGTGACAGAAGTGATCTGGACCATCAGACCTTAAATCAGGCGTATCTCGCAATCTGGGATGAGTTAGCCGACGAAAAATATATGATTTTGGGGTAGAACGAGCTACTTTAGCCAACCAACCCAGCTATGCAGGGTTGCGACGCTCGGAATTGCAAGAAACCCCTGATTTGACGGTCGTTTCCCTGTTTCAATTTCGTTTTTACTATAAATAGTAAGTTTTAGTTTGCTTATAACTCTTCATCCGTCGGGCTTTAGGAGTTGCGCCCAACGTGAAAAGAGCTTAGAATAATTAGGAGAACGGGTTGGTGAAGCCAAATAGGACACTTACTATTTTTGGCCGAAAACCTTGCGCACTAGTAGACATCACGACCGTCTATAAATAGTAAGTTTACTATTTATAGTAAGTCGCGAATTCTAGGAGTCCTAGTTGTAGTTTGATTATGATTTCTTTCCCATTGCTTAGTACCCTTATTTAAAGGGTTGTGAACTCGTTTATATGGATTCATTAAGCTATTTCGAATTTATTTAGAATTTGTTTCTATTTTCTACTCTCTTTTCTCGTGGATTCGAGAAGTCTCTGTGAGGAGTCCAGAGAAGTTCCGTGGATTCGGAATAGTTATCCTCTTGAGGAAGACGGTGCTCGACCTCACGTCCTCCCCTGCGTCAGTTTGGTATCAAAGCGAGGTTTCTCCTCGGGTCGATGGCTTCTAACGATAGGTCGGGCAACAATCCCATAAGCGGTGCTCCAGGAAATTTTTCTTTAACAGCGGCAACTTTTCAAGCTGCGTGGCAAGAGAATCGACAAGCCATGCAAGGGCTGCAGGCTTCCATGGACCGCATAGCGAATCTCTTGGCAGAAACCCTAGGGCAACTCCGTGTTCCTGGTGGTAATCCTCCACCACCAATTGCTGAAACCCGTAATCGCCCTGATCGTAGGATAATACCAGCAGTGCATCCAAGGGCCATCCCTGAGGACGGGGGTTCCAGTGAAGAGGAGATCGATGACGTGATCTTCCAACACCCCAGGCAAGGCGGCGATCGGGTAGATCGAGACTTCAAGATACGGATTGATATTCCTAACTTCAATGGCCAGCTACACATTGAGGATTTTCTCGATTGGCTTTCTGAAGTTGAGCGATTTTTTGACTATATGGACATCCATAAAACAAATAAGGTCAAGCTTGTGGCCTACAAGTTGAAAGGAGGAGCTTCAGCTCGGTGAGAACAACTGCAACTCGCACGAACTAGGCAGATGAAAGCACCAATCCGCACATGGCAGCGAATGAAGCAGCTACTACGTGCCTGATTCCTCCCTAGTGATTACGATCAGGTATTATTCCAACAATACCAAAATTGTCGACAGGGTAGTCGGTCGGTGAGAGAGTACGTAGAAGAATTTTACCGCCTAGCGGCGCGCAACGATTTGGTCGAGACTGAATCGCAGCAAGTCGCCCGATTAACGGTGGATTGCGTATGGCGATCCAGGATCGGGTCCAGATGCAGTCCGTCTGGATGATGAATGATGCGATCAAGTTGGCTACTCGGGCAGAAGCGCAACTTGAACGTTCTAACACACGGGCCTATCCTACTGCGAGGATCACTGCGCCAGGTCCACCCCAGGGAGCTCCACAGCCTAAGGGGAAGGAGCCCGTAGGAGCACGCACTCAACTTCCTACGTCTGAGAACCGAGATAGGGAAGCGGGCAAGCTAGACCCCAAAGGGGCGTATCGACTGCCGCTGGTCCAAGTACAATCCCGAACCCTTATGCTCTGCCAAGGCCCAACAACTGCTATCGTTGTGGCCAGCCCGGCCACCTGTCAAATACTTGTCCCCAACGAAAAGTGGCAAACCTCGCGATTAATGATGGTAGTGCTGATAACGCTTATGAAGATCCAGATATTGAAGAACAGGAGCATACCGCCAAGGACGAGGTAAATGATTCAGATTGGGTTCAGCAAGATCACGGCGAGTCGCTCGTCGTGAGGCGGCTATTATATCGCCAAGAAAAGAAGTGCATCCACAGCGGCATAACATCTTCTGCGCTAGGTGTACGGTGAATCAAAAGGTTTGTGACGTGATCATTGACAGTGGAAGCAGCGAGAACATCGTCTCCAGGGGCATGGTGGAAAAATTGCAATTGAAAACAAAGCGTCATCCCTCTCCATATACAATCGGTTGGATCAAGAAGGTTAGTGAAACAAAGGTAACTGAACAATGCACCATATCTTTTTCAATTGGCAAACATTATAAGGATGAAGTAGTATGCGATGTGATTGACATGGAAGCATGTCACATACTACTCGGTCGACCCTGGCAATCTGACCGTGACGCCACTCATAAAGGGCGAGATAACATATATATCTTCGTCAAGGACGGCCGGAAGACCATATTGGCCCCTATAGATCCACAAGGACCACCTGAAACTTCTAAAGTGGATGGTCGTTTTCTCTTAACCATTCGAGACTTCGTGGAAGAATCCAAAGAAACAGGACAGACTTATGCATTAATTATAAAAGGGGAAGAACTCGAGCCTACCATCATCCCTGAAAAACTAAAGCCCTTGTTACATGAATTCCAAGAAATCTGGCCCAAGGACCTTCCCGATGGGTTACCCCCTATGCGAGATATCCAACACCATATCGACCTTGTCCCTGGGTCCAGTTTACCTAATCGTCCTCATTACCGAATGAGCCCGAATGAGTGCGAGATTCTGCAGGGACAAGTGGAGGAACTGATCAGTAAGGGTCTTATTCGAGAAAGCATGAGCCCATGTGTTGTACCAGCTCTGCTAACTCTAAAGAAAGATGGGAGTTGGCGCATGTGTGTCGACAGCCGGGCCATCAACAAGATCACCATAAAATACAGGTTTCCTATACCACGGTTGGATAATATGTTGGATATGCTAGAGGGTGCAAAAATATTCTCTAAATTGGACTTAAGGAGCGGCTACCATCAGATTCGAATACAGCCGGGTGATGAGTGGAAAACAGCCTTCAAGACCAAGGAAGGATTGTACGAATGGATGGTCATGCCTTTCGATCTTTCTAATGCACCCAGCACATTCATGAGGTTGATGAACCAAGTTCTGAAACCTTTCATTGGGCGGTTCGTTGTGGTTTATTTTGATGATATTTTGATATACAGTCAAGACGAAACCACCCATATGGAGCACCTCAAGAAGGTCCTTCAAGTGCTCACTGAAAATAAACTGTACCTCAATTTAAAAAAGTGTAGCTTCATGACTGATAGCCTATTGTTTCTGGGTTTTGTGGTTACATCCACGGGCATTCGAGTGGATGAGGAAAAGGTGAAGACAATCAGAGAATGGCCGGTTCCCAAAAATATTCACGAAGTACAAAGTTTCCATGGACTAGCGACATTCTATCGTCGGTTCGTGAAAAATTTCAATAGCATTGTGTCACCAATCACAGATTGCATGAAGAAATGGCAGTTTCAGTGGACTGACGAAGCCGACAGGAGCTTTGCAGAAATCAAGCGCAGATTATCCACGACCCCGGTTCTTGTACTTCCCAACTTCGACAAACTGTTTGAAGTCGAATGTGATGCCTCATATGTCGGGATTGGGGGAGTTTTATCTCAAGAAGGTAGGTCGGTAGCCTTCTACAGTGAGAAACTTAGTGATGCACGCAAGAAGTGGTCTACATATGAGATCGAGTTGTACGCGGTGGTCCAGGCACTGTAACACTGGCGACATTATTTGATTCAAAGAGAATTTATACTTTACACGGACCATCAAGCTCTCAAGTTTATTAATAGTCAAGCTAACATTAACCGTGTGCATGCTAGATGGATCTCATTTTTGCAGGAATTCACATTCGTGCTAAAGCATAAGTCAAGGCAACAGAACAAAGTAGCCATTGCGCTGAGTCGCCGTGCAACTTTGTTAGTCACTATGAGCAATGAAGTTGTCGGGTTCGATCGCCTCAAAGACATATATGCCGACGACAACGACTTCAAGGACGCATGGGTTAGATGTCAGAAAGGTCACCCCGGTGACTTACATATACAAGACGGGTTCCTTTTTAAGGGAAATCGACTATGTATCCCAAAGAGTTCGCTAAGGGAACAGATAATTCAAGAGCTACATGGAGGTGGCCTCAGTGGACACTTTGGGCGAGACAAGACACGAGCTCTTGTGGAAGAACAGTATTACTGGCCGCAATTGGTACGTGATGTGGGAAAGGCAGTCCAATGCTGTTATATTTGTCAGATTTTCAAGGGACAATCTCATAATACGGGCCTCTACACCCCGTTACCCGTGCCTGACGGCCCTTGGGAGGATTTATCTATGGACTTTGTGCTTGGTCTCCCACGAACACAACGCGACATGGATTCGGTGTTCGTGGTAGTAGATCGTTTTTCCAAGATAGCGCACTTTATTCCATGCAAGAAGATTCTCGATGCAACACACGTGGTGAATTTATTCTTCAGAGAAATTGTGCGGCTATACGGGGTTCCCAAGACTATTACTTCTGACCGTGACACGAAGTTCATAAGCCACTTTTGGCGGACTTTGTGGACTCGATTCGATACACGCCTTCAGTTCAGTAGCGCGTACTACCCACAGACTGACGGTTAAACTAAGGTTGTGAATCGCACATTGGGAAACCTCCTTCGATGTATTTCAGGAGAAAAACCAAAGCAGTGGGATTTGTCCTTGTCTCCAGCAGAGTTTGCATTCAACAACATGGTGAATCACTCGACAGGAAAATCCTCATTCCAGGTTATTTACGGACGAGTACCTCGCCATACACTAGACTTAGTCCCTCTGCCCAAGCTCCCAGGCATGAGCATTGCAGCAGAACATATGGCAGAAAAAATCATGGGCATTCATGCGGAGGTACAGAACAAGCTACATGCCTCGAACGAAAAGTACAAGGAGCAAGCGGACAAGCATCGGCGACAGAAAGTGTTCGAGGTGGGCGACCAAGTAATGGTCCATCTGCGCAAAGAAAGATTTTCGACCAGAACGTACAACAAGTTGAAGAATAAAAAGATTGGACCGGTACCAATCATTCGAAAAATCAATGACAACGCTTATGTTGTTGATCTTCCAAATGATATGGCGATCTCACGAACTTTCAATGTTGCGGACCTGACTGAGTATCATGAACCAGCGCATAATGATAACTCAAGGACGAGTTCTTTTGAAGTGGAGGAGACTGATGTAGAGCGGGTCGCGGACAATTACATGGCAAAGATGGATCAGAAAAGGCCCGGTCGGCGACAGAAGTGATCTGGACCATCAAACCTTAAATCAGGCGTATCTCGCAATTCAGGATGAGTTAGCTGACGAAAAATATATGATTTTGGGGTAGAACGAGCTACTTTAGCCAACCAACCTAGCTATGCAGGGTTGCGATGCTCGGAATTGCGAGAAATCCTTGATTTGACGGTCGTTTCCCTGTTTCAATTTCGTTTTTACTATAAATAGTAAGTTTTAGTTTGCTTATAACTCTTCATCCGTTGGGCTTTAGGAGTTGCGCCCAACGTGAAAAGAGCTTAGAATAATTAGGAGAACGGGTTGGTGAAGCCAAATAGGACACTTACTATTTTTGGCCGAAAACCTTGCGCACTAGTAGACATCACGACCGTCTATAAATAGTAAGTTTACTATTTATAGTAAGTCGCGAATTCTAGGAGTCCTAGTTGTAGTTTGATTATGATTTCTTTCCCATTGCTTAGTACCCTTATTTAAAGGGTTGTGAACTCGTTTTTATGGATTCATTAAGCTATTTCGAATTTATTTAGAATTTGTTTCTATTTTCTACTCTCTTTTCTCGTGGATTCAAGAAGTCTCTGTGAGGAGTCCAAAGAAGTTCCGTGGATTCGGAATAGTTATCCTCTTGAGGAAGACGGTGCTCGACCTCACGTCCTCACCTGCGTCAAAGTTTAGGTTTTAAGATTATATATATATATATATATATATATATATATATATATATACACAAAATATTTATAAGTGAACTCAATCGGAGTCAAATCGATTCAAACCGAGGCAAGTTCCGAGTTGATTCATGTCGAGATCGGTATAGCTCGAACTCGGCTCAAAATCTTTTCAAGCTCAAAAAATCAGCTCAATGCTACTCAAACCCAGTTTCGAGCCAAGTCAAGTCAAGCACGAGTCGAGTGAGTCAGTTAACTCAGTTCGTGTACAACTCTAGTACTAGCAGCCTGTGGATTCAACACTAAGGTCATGTTTTTAAGTGCCCATGTGGTGATCTGAGTTCTGTTTCTTCCAAATCAAACGGTCAGGATTTCTTGATCATTGTATTCCTACGGATATGCTCCATCAAGTCTCTTCCACAAATGGATGGTTCAGATGGCACATGTGAGAAGGATGAGTTGTTACCATGGTTCAAACAAGTATGAACGAATCAGAGGTAAGGATCCTCTACTGCTGGTCCACTCATCAGGTGGCCAGATACTTATGTTAAATATCAGCCATTGGTGATTTTCTTTATGTGCTATTCCCTCATACAAGTGTTCTGGACTTTTGACTTGATGAGCTAATAATGGGATGATTGGTCTGGATCTTACACGTGTGCCATGATCCACACTTTTTCAAACCACTGCTGATGGCACTCACTGCAGAATCTGCAGATAGGAAAATTCTGAAATCTTTCAAGCTGGATGATTATAACCCTTCTATTTGTGGCTCATTATCTAAGGTCGGTATCATCTAATATCAGAGATTACTGGGACATACTCATAGTGGGGCCATCAGATGAACGGTTTGGACCACTATACCATGGGCCCTACAATTCCCTTCCATGTTTATATACAAGATAGTGTCATGGTTGGCCTGAACCAGAGCTATTTAGGGCCTGTTTTTATACGGAGAATCCAAACCCCTATAAAATCCTCAGAAGATGGAACAACCATTTCTCAATTGCTTAGTTGGGGAGCTTTTTAGGGTCCGCTATAATAGGGAGAATCTAAATGTGGACTTGAAAAACTCCTATGGAACAACCATTTCTCTATTGTTTGGTTCCGGATCTAAATTTGGACTTGAAAATTCCAGTAGGGAGCGTTTGGCGCATGGTATTAGATGGGATTAGGTGGGATGGAATTGCATTTGATCCCGTACCAATTCCACTCAATGTTTGGGAAGAACGGAAAAGCTCGGAATTAGATTAGATGAAATTGCATTTGGTCCCGTGCTAATTCCACTCAATGTTAGCAAGTTGTGTAGGTCCCGCCATGATGTGTGGGCTATATCCACACCGTTTCTCTGTTGTTTGGTTCAGAAAACAGAACACTCATTTCTCTGTTGTTTGGTTCAGAGCTTTTTAGGGCCTGTTCAGATAGGGAGAATTCAAAGCGTGAACATGAAAAACCTCCATAAAATCCTCAGAAAATGGAACAGTTATTTCTCTATTATTTGGTTCTAGAGCTTTTAAAGACCTGTTTAGGTATCCAGTGTGGAAATGAAAAACCCCTATAGAATCCTCAGATTGGTTCCAGAGCTTTTTAGGGCATGTTCAGATGGGGAGAATCTGAATAGGGACATGAAAAATCCTTGTAGATTCCCCAGAGGATGGAACATCCATTTATCCATTGTTTGGTTACAGGGCTTAGGGCCCATTAAGATGGGGAGAATCCAAATGCGGACATGAAAAACCCCTTTGGAAGAGCCATTTCTCTATTGTTTTGCTCCGGAGCTTGTTTGGGCCAGTTTAGATGGGGAGAATCTGAATGCTGACATGAAAAACCCTTACAGAATCCTCAGAAAACAGAACACGTTTGTCTGTTGTTTGGTTCATAGCTTTCAAGGGCCTGTTTAGATATGGAGAATCCGGAGCATGGACATGAAAAACCTCCTCAGAAAATGGAGCAGCCACTTCTCTATTATTTGATTATAAAGCTTTTAAAGACCTGTTTAGAAATCCAAAGCATGGAAATTAGGAGTGTACACGAACCAAGTTAGCTCGGTTAGCTCGCTCGACTCGAAAAGCTCCGAGTTCGAGCCGAGTCAAACTAATTTTTTGAGCTCAAAAAAAAAACTCGAACCAAGTTCGAGCTTGCCCGAGCTCGACTCGACTCAGATCGAACCCAACTCGAATCAAACTCGGATTGAACTAGTTCGGTGACTCAGTTAATTTGATATTGATGTTGCTCACCAAGTGTTTGACGAAATGGCTCAACGAAATGTCCGCTATTAGCAAGGAAGGTATGTATATGAAACAAATACCATTTTTACTTGATTTTGATGTTGCCTATAAGGTGTTTGATGAAATACTTGCTTCTGTTTTACATACAGTGAGAAATTGAAAGTGCACTGCATGTGTTTGTGAAAATGCCGCAGAGGCTCGATTTTGGCTCGAATTGGCCCGAGCTGCTGACCGAACCGAGCCAAGCTGGCCAGTCAGGCTCGAGGACCAGACCGAGCTGAGCCGAGTTCGAGCTGGGGTCAGCTAGTGGCCGAGCCGAGTCGAGCTGAGGCCAGCTCGACTCGATGTACACCCCTAGTGGAAATGAAAAACCCCTATAGAATCCTCAGAACAGTCATTTCTCTGTTGTTTGGTCCCAGAGCTTTTTAAGGCATGTTCAGATAGGAAGAATCTGAATGTGGACATGAAAAATCCCTGTAGATTCCGTAGAAGAATGGAACAGCTATTTCTCCATTGTTTGGTTCCAGAGCTTTTTAGGGCCTGTTTAGATGGGGATAATACAAATGTGGACATGAAAAAACTCGTTTATGATCAAAATTAACGAATTAGGTCCTGTTTGGCTGCAACATAAAAAATGAGTTCACCTCACTTTAGTCAACAATAATTATGTATTAGAGATCTTAGTTTATATAATTATATCTAGCAAGATTAGTTTTAATCTTCAACAACAAAATCCTCACCTAAAACATAATTACTGTTACCTAAAATGAGATGAAATCATTTTTAAGTGGCAACCAGACAGGGCTTTAGGCTGCCCCATGACTTTAAGTCTAATTAGCTCCGCACAGTTGCGACCCTTTGCACAAGTAGCGCACCTGGTTCAATGATCTACACCATTAGCTAATGAGGCCTCCTGCCCAAACCTATTCAAGGAATGCACACAACAAGAGAAAACCGAATGCATGCACCTCAATCAAGACCATCCAGTATAGTGACTTAGGCTACAGTCGAGCTGTTTGTGGACCAGCATGATGTTTGCATGGCATACAAACCATTCATCAGATGCGTCCCACCAAGATGGATCCCCCCAAGTTGAGGCTAATAGAAAACTCTCACCATAGGAGACAATGTAACAACATGCCCAAACCTCTAATTTCAAGTGGTTTGGCCCACCTGTGTTTTGGATAGGCTTAGTTTGTCGGGGAGTTACCTACATCCTCGTTTAGGTGCACCATATGAACAGGTTGGATGGCATATACACACCATGGTGGGCCTCACAAAATCTGGTTTCTCCTAAGCCAGATGTCCTTTCCCATCATTCCCTGTTGTGACTTAGCCTGATTTTTTGCCTCGGGGCCAAACATGGGGTCGCACCTGATGGACATGGGTTGCAATGGGCCTCAAACAGATCCTAAACCATCGGCACGGGCCGGCTCAATCCGAATCACCCCAACCCATCTGAATCGACACAATGCAGATGAGCCAAGCCAACTTGTTGGGCCGAAATCTGTATGTGTGTGGTGTGCTCATACTCATGTGTCGGGTCCATGATTCAATTCATGTAGTTCAATACAGTAGCATGTATAGAAAGTGCCAGTAAATGTAGAGTAACACAACATACACAATATACAAACAAACTTGTTTTTTTTAATTTCATCCACCCAAGGAAAACATTCAGAGAAGAAGAGATCACAACAAACTCTACATCCAAGATTACATGATTGGTGAAGATCCATACCTTAGCATCTGCCTAATGGTTGGGACCCACAAGGGCAAGGAGAAATGCTCGGTAATGGCCCGACGTCTCTGAGTGAATCGCATCTCCCAACGGCTTTCTGTATTTCTTCTGGTATTCTGCCTTTATATACTGCATATCGATTTCGGTCCTTGACACCACTACCCTTATAAGCGTTGTATCATTGGTTCCCATACCCTTCATCGCCTTGTGCAACACCTGTGAAATTCAAAGAGAGAAGGTTACGTTACAAACAGAATCCAAAAGATTTTACCCGAGTATGATGGATTTCTGATGATTATGTGGAAAGGCTGATAAAAAAAATCATGAAATGTATCATGGAGTTTTTTAATTTCATGGGTAGCTAACAACTGGCTGAACAACTAAAGGCCTGTTGATGGGGTGGATTGCCTGAATTTTCAGCAGGGGCATCTACATAGTGGGACCCACCTGATGGACGGATGGCTTAGATCTCGCACACATGCCCTGTTGAAACAATGGGTAGTGCGTATATGAATGCACCTTCACTTAGCAATGTAGCTTTTACATGACATGTGGTGCAGCCGGTCATTAATCCGGACCGTCCATTCGTAACATGCCACCATTGGCAAGCCATGATGCAATAATCACAATCAAACGGATTTCTTATTCTACCAAAATGTTCAAACAATGAGCTTTGCTAATCCCACGAGCACCTCTACATGTGGACAAACACTAGCCTAGCATGTGTGGGACTTCTGAATAATGAAATTAGGTGTGCAGCCGATCTGACCCAAAATCAACATTGCCAACTCATCGATTAGGCCACACATACGGTGATAATGGATGGTTTAAAAGAATTTACCAATGATCCACATTCAACATAAGTGTGGCCCACCTAGTGTGTGGGCCAGCCTGATTCTTGGTCCAGGTCACCTACAAAGTGGGGCCTTCCTAATGTAAGATTCTTGCAACTTCTATCATGAAGATAATGGGAGCTCAACATCCAAATATAATTTTCCATGATATTTAGCAAGGACTAGAGCAATTCACTCAGCATGCAACATAGATTTTAAGAAGCACTTTCATAGTCTGCTCGCAGATTTAAAGTAGCACTTTCATAGTCTGACTCGCATTGGTCACTCCAACTCGATCCAACGTGTATAACTCAGTAGCATGTTGGTCCCATATCAATGTGGCGACACAGTTCGTTTTGCACCAAAACCAATACAACTCAGACAATATCGAAATCCAAGGCGGTTTTTTTTTTTCTTTCTTTCTTTCTTTCTTTCTTAAAAGGCTAATGAGATCCAAGTTGAATTGGACGATTTTTCAAACCACGGCATCTAAAGACACAGGGAAAAAGTCTACACTTCTCAATTAGCTGTCCTGACAAAAATTCAAGGTCTTAAAAAATGGTTATGTAACAGCTGTTAGTAATGGTAACACTAGGACCCGCACGATACAGGGCTGTAATGCCCAAAACAAAAAACAAAACTAAAAAAGGGGGGGGGGGGGGGGGGGGTCACAGGCCTGTAACAGGTGATACAAGTCTGTAACAAACCGATATGGGCCTGTAATGGGCCAATACATGGCTGATACATCTTTTCCTTTACAAAAAAAATCAAGTGTTATAGGGCTGTAATGGCCATACAGCTAGAATCATAACAGTCATAATGCTGGCCATTCCTGTTATGGAATACCTTAAGTTAAATGAACTTTCAAAGTTGATATTAAGCATCCACCATGTTGAAGGTGAAAATAGATTTTCCCGATACAGGAAAAAATCCCAACAAAAACTGGATTATAGTACCTTAGCAAAGTACTTAGCAGGATTCTCGGCACATCGTAGGATAGTCAGGAGTGCATCCTCAAAAAGTCCAGATGTTTCGCTCTTGACTGCCTATAAAAGATCAGATTTGTTTAAGATTGCTAACATGAAAATCAAACATAAGAAGGCCCTTGCCCAAGTACAGGAAAAGAAAGATTGCCAATACAGAGAAAAGGAAAAACAGCATATGGACGGTACCTTTTTGAGTGAGTTGCCATACATGTGATGGTAAGCAATAGAAACAGCAGCCAGATGCGGCCTACTCCGTTCACTGAAAATGTGAATGAAGGTCTTCTCATCTGTTCCCAATTTCTTTTCCCCAGCTTTATAGAGAACCTTGGCATCTTTATCTACCATTGCTCGATCGACCTCTGGGCCTTCATAGCGTGTTATGCTTACATAAGCAAGCAGCAACTGCATGAAGAAGGAAAAGAAAAAGGGAAAAACTACAGCATTATTGGGGAAAAACAGAACGAAATATTTAAAAACCAGACACCCAAAAAAAAAAAAAAAAAATCAAGCCCATTCTTCAATCATAGCCAGTCTTTGCGTCAGCACTCAGGTTCAAGTGAGCTTACCTATCCAAAAAGAAGCGACACCTGCACAATAGCATGTTCAGATTGTTGTACAGCTACACACTAGAAAATGGACTCTTTTTTTTGAAAGATGTACCTAACAGTAATCTTGCTTATAGGTATCTACCGCTGTGCGCCACATGGGTCGAATTTTCAGATTGTTGTACAGCTACACACTAGAAAGGAGACTCTTTATTTATTTATTTATTTATTTTTAAAGATGTACCTAACAGTAATCTTGCTTAGGTATTGTTATGGGTAAAACTGGACTGGCTAAGAAGAAGGGGTTAACTCGGAGACTTGTGCTCATCATGTGATCAACCAGTGCCAGTCATGACCAAGGAGCTCCTCAACGGTCAGAAAGAAGTAATCAACTGCTGGGGAAACAACCTGCTCCTCGAGCTCGGCCATCAAAAGATGAAGTATCTCCCCGTCCATCAAATGTCAAGCCCTTCCACGGTTTCATCCATTTTTGAGTTGCTGCTCGGAACATCTCTTGGTAAGGGCTCCTGAGGTACGACCCCGCACGAGGCAAGACTCTGAGCTACTACGCTCAGGGAAACCCTGCCCCGTACGGTAAGATGAAGAGGATGGTCATCCCCGATTTCGTCTATATTCTACTACGGAAAGGAGCTTGGTCTTAGTGCTCGGACACGACTTCGAAGGTCTGCCCAATGTTAAGGGAAACTCTACCATGACTCACTAGAGAATCCAAGTTGGCAAACTACCTGTAACGTCCCAAAATTTCGGGAGCCGAGTAGTGCTCGGCTCGCGAGATTTCGAACATTAATCTCGCCCCTTTTTAGGCAGGGAGCATATTCGACTACTCGTAATATATCAATCAAGCACTCAAGTAATTACACTTAAACATGTGACAGGTTTCAAAATGATTATACTTGAGGGAAAAGAGGTTTACTGAAAATGCCCTATACATCAAGTTGGGCTATGGGCCTACACCCAGGCCCAATATACAATAAAGGTGATCAAAGAGGATGTCCACAAAAATGGGGCATCCAGGCCCAACATGGATGACAAAAGAAGACAAAGAGCACGTAGGCTACACCGGCCCGTCGGAGAGCTGGAAGTACGAGAATTCCGCCTCGTTGTCCAAATACGCGTCGTCAAGGGCGTCTGCTTCTGTGGTACCTGCATCTAAGGGATTATCTAGTTGGTGTTTTGAAACACCGTCCCAGAGTAGGAGTGAGTGATCAACTCAGTGGTACCATTAGCAATGAGTTACGCATGTTATAGATCCAATCAGTACATATAAGGATATTAAGGAAAATAGCAAGCACAGTTAAATCTTATCAATCCCAGAGATACGATGATGTAGCATAATCATTTCCTATCTAGTGTGATGCAAGCAATACAATATAATAATTAAGTATATCATCAATTCTATTCACCCCGTGAGTTGGGGAAAACTGAAGTACCCTCGTCTTATCTTAGTCTTGATTAGTTGCGGGCTCGAAGTGACGGAAACCCTCCTTGCCTGCGACTCTGAATCCAGTATCGAGTTCGTGACCCATGCAACAATTCCCCCGTCGATAAGAAGCTAACACTGGCCCGACCGATCGCTACGGACCCGGATGACAGCGTCCGGATGCACAGCATTAGACAGCTCAGATCTACATAAGAATCGTCACTCATATGCTCCGGCGAGACGGTCGCAATATCATTGTGGTTAGGAATATCTGATATCCAGCTTCCTTGGTTGCTCAATGGTCGCTACGGGAAGGCTTGTCACCCCAGCGTAGGCTGACAGCTCGGACACGGTGTCCCATACCACCATGCCCGGCTCATGAGTCTCGCGAATTCTTTCCTGGTTGCGATTTAAAGTGGACTCATCCAGTGGTAACGCGGGTACCCTAGGTTCCTTTCAAGGTTACTCAATCTAAGGTTTTCCAACGATTTGTCGACTTTCGAGCTAGTTCGGTCGACCTAGGGCACTTCGGCTCAACCGACATTGGCACAAGCGTGCCATGTAGTCTAGCTACTATCAATCTTCTAAGTGCAACCCAGGGCGATCGGATAAGCCAAATACGGCCGGCTTGGACCGAGCCGTTTCTAAATTTTAGCAGTTAGTCGACATCCCTTAGGTAGGGAGAAATCACACGTCTCTGCGACTCAGCAATCGCCATGTTAAGTTTGCAGGTTATTACTTTCAAGTTCACACAGGCCTTTCATCAAACACATGAGCATCAGTAGAGCTATACATTCATACAATCCTAATAATTAACACGCGCAGCATTTAGCATCCTAACATCACTTAGGCATTTCGTCGAACACATGGACACCAGCCGAGTTACACATGGATAAAATCCTAACAGTTTAACACAAGAATAGCGTATGATGCGATGGCTTCAAGCGTGTGACATGTTAGGTTTACTTAAGCATTTCATCAAACTTCAAATTAACAGCAGAAACTGGAACATAGAAAATCAGGCATTTCACCGAACACATGGACTACAATGCATTTCATAAAACATATCATTCGCAAATTGTTTCAAATAAACAGCGCAGCAAGTTCTTAAGTGTAGATCGCAACCCATGATCATTATCTGGGCCCTCGGGGGTCGATAAAACGGTAACCTAGGGTTAATAGTCTGCACCTTTGCAGCGATTCTTCCTCTCTCGGTAGTTTTGAAGTTGGGAGTTCGACGCAGGGCGTAAGGATCTGTACAATAGACGTAGTCTATAAGGAATTGCGGAAAAAAGCTTCGATAGTCTAGGGTTTTGGGTCGAGGGTCAGATCTCACCTGTTTGTGGTCCTAAGGGAACCCAAAAGGAATCCTGGTCGCGGCACGAAGTCTTCCCGAAGGAAAGGAGATCGATGTTCCTTAGTTGGATCCCAGTCTTCCCTGCTACTTCACCTCTTCCCTTTGCTCCCCCTTTTAGAAATGCCATAGGGAGAATAGAAAATTCGTGCAAGGGAGAGGGGTGTGAGGAAATGGGGTTTTTATAACTCTAGTTTTGATGCAAATGGCCCTAGTGGCACTTGTACGCTCATACTAACCCTATATGGGTCAGTTTTGGTCAGTAGGGTTACGAGGGGAGGCCCACAAGGCAATCCACGCCTAGGGCTAAGGATTCTATTAATGGATAAGTCAAAGTACGTTGCGGGCCAATGATCAGGCTCCTAGATGGGCCTTGGGAACCCTATTTTGATTCAATGGTGTCCCTTTGCCCGTTGGACTCCAGATTGCATGGAACCAGCCAAGATAATGATCCTGACGGATGTTCCAAATCTGGCCAACATCTGATGGCCCGAACTACTTGATTACACTACCGAATGAGGTGTTGGCCTCCTTTTTAATGTGTTGACTCATTATGTTGGTCACATGCACCTTGTCATGCACTTAGCTAGCAGGCTCAAGTTAGGAGTTTAACGTGCACCGTCCAGACTTATTACTCGCGATGGGCATCAAGCCCACAATGGTGCATGCTCCTCTAGGATCTTGGGCCCAACGGACTGGTGATTCCCGTTATACCACCAAACGGCGCGTCAAGTCACCCTTATGATGATTTCGGTCATTAGCGTAAATCTCTAGTGTGGTCGATGGTTTGATCTAGTCTCGCTTGTGGGCTTGTATGGTCGGGGGCCGTACCCAGGTCACGAATACCCTAAGTCAGCCAACTTTTGACAGGTCGGTCAACGCGCATGACTTGTACGGAAATTTCCAGGACGTTACACTACCCTTCGGAATAGCTATATAGGCCACCTTGGATGCTCGACCTAGACCTCTACTACATGTTTCCTCTAATCCCGACCACTCAGATCTTATCGAAGGGATCTGTCCGGGATCTCAACCGAAGATCTCGAAAGATAACCGCGACATGGCTCTGTCCGAGATCTCAGCTGAAAATCTCGGAAGATATTCGCGATACGCTCGGGATACGAATCCCTTTACAATACGCACCTACTAAACAGGGAAATCGCCATCTACACCGCCGCCCCCTTTCAACTATAAATAGGAGCACCTCCAATGGTGAAAGGTACACACAACCCAACGCAAAAAACGCACTCTAAAACCTTACATTCTACTAGACCTTGTTTGCCTATCTAACTTTGGCATTGGAGGGTCCCCTACTACAGCCAAGGTCTCCATCTGTCTTCTCTTGCAAGTATCAAGTGGTCAAAAGGGGAACGTCCAGATTTCTGCATCAACAGGTATCTACAGCTAACTAAGTACCACATGGGTCGAACTTTGATGAGATTCACCCCCATTCATAAGATAGGCTACCTCATCTTCACCCTAGAACCCAAAAATCATAATGATCCAAAACTCTGATAGGCCATGCCATAGGAAATAGTTGGCATGGGACGTCTACCTTTAGTTTTATGTAGGACCCACCATGGTTTTTATATGCCACCCAATCCATTCATCTGATGTGCCTCATCAGGATGAAAGTATAACCCAAAAATCTCAATATTCCACAACTCACGCAGGTCATACCACAAGAATTTTTGTTGTAATTTTAAACCAGGGTCCACCTGAGTGTTGCAGATCAAACTAGGGGTGGTTGTGTACCAGATTGATGGGTGGATTTCATGCCCGTAAAATCAATTCCCTGCATTAGAGAAAGTTATCCCCGTAGATACCTACGCGAGGTGCGCAAGTGTTTTCCCATTAAAAATCACAGTAGAAAACAGAGAAACAGAACACCAGCCTTAGCAGGAAGTGAAACTCGTATCACATCCCTGGCAAACTAAAAATACAGCTTGTAAGAAATACAAGAGTTCCATCACCCAAAGCCAAAAAAATTCTAGATTGAACCACCAAAGTCTCGACTCCAATCCCCCAAAAAGCCAAAGACAGCTGTGGGAACTTGTTGGAAACTTGAATTCACTAATGGAAGGAAACCCTCTTCTAAAACACTAAGAGTTTATGGCTTGCTTGGGATGCTTGTGGAAATGGAGGAGTATATGGTGTATGACCTCACCAAGGTTTAAAATCAGTGTATCGGATATCAAATCACCAACATGGCCTCCCATCGCCCTGTATTGGGTTATTTTGGGCTGATAAAGCCATATCATTCATAAACAATATCGGTATGCATTGGGCGATACATACCAGTTCCGAACAATCAAATTGGGCGGTCCCCTCCCAATTATTTCCCAATGGTGTGGCTAAGTGAGTTATGAATTGGCGTATTTTTAGACCCGTGGCCAAACATTGAAGGGCATGTCTGATTGACAATGGATTTCATCCACATGTCGTGGTGGGGTCCATAGAAGTCGAAATTATGGTGATTTACAATAGTGTCAACATTGCTAAACAACACACACGACTGCGCGCAAAGTGAGAGAGAGAGAGAGAGAGAGAGAGAGAGAGAGAGAGAGAGAGAGAGACCTTCAGGTGATCACTGCTGGCGTGAAAGTTGAGGTCATGCTCAAGATGCACACCGAATTTTGCATGATATGCTTGTTTAAATACTTGTATCTGAGATGAGGACCGAGAACATATTACTTCAGTAGCAGCTTTCAGATCAACAATATCCCCAGTTAATGCCTGCCTGACTATGGTTGCATCGCGTCCAGCTGGATCATGCATCCAAAGAAGAACTGCTCTCTAAGACACACACACACACACTACATTTAGAGCAGTTGAACTTTAGAAAATCAAAAATAAATAAATAAATAAAAATAAAAAACACCTGCATAATCGAAAATTATGACTTCAATTCATAGCAACAGCTGGCAAGAAAATGCATTGGTAGGACATGAATTGCCCGTGACATGACCCAATAAAAAAGCATCATATACATACGTCAGATGTGGACCCACACTGAATAGGGCAAACTTGTCATTTCCCACGGGGAATTCTTCTTTTTGTTGAGGACCACACATCTAACACGCATGCACAGCACTTTTTCATTAGAAGCATTTTACATCTGCATTGGCACCAATCAGCAATGTTGCTGATTCATAGTTTTCAGAAATGATTGAACAATGCAATCACACCATACTTAGAATTTCTCTTTTCTGGAATCATCGGCAACAATTAGGGCTCGAAATGGACCAGGCTGACCTCTTGAGAATACTAACAGATCCCGTCACAGGCTACAACAGACCCTGATTTTTTTTTCTAATGAAGCCCGGCAGAGCTTAGGTCTTTGGCTTGTTCATGCCGCTTTTGGCGCAGGCAACAGGACCGGGCTAGGGTCTAAATTTCAGGACCAATTAACAAACAGGGACACGGTCCAACCGCAACTCAACCCAAATCCAGGACATTGCCACCTGAGTCTTTAAGGAATATTATTAATACCTTAAGGTCACCACTAAGCTCTGAAGAGAGACGCTTGGTGAGCTCGTCAGAATACATGGTTCTGTATTCCTGCTGAATGAGAGCGCGCTGTGTTGCATCACGATGGGCAAGGATATCCACAACTGTTCCAGTGTCGCAGCCAAATCCTGCATAGAAATCAATGAATAGCCATTGACAGTAAGCAATGGTTTCACAAAAACTGTTGACAGATAATAGGACCATTTGGACATGTGCCAGAATGCAGTTGGAGGCAATGTTGCACACCTGCATCCTCATATTGGTGAAATAGGAGTTTCGGGCTCATCCTCCGAGATGCAGATGGTAGGATGAGCTAAATGCTCCAGTGGTTAAAAACAGTTGATAACTCAAAATAACAATTCCAGTTTGCTCTTGTTTTTAAGGGTGCAACTCGGATGGGTTGGGTCAGTTTGAGGGCCAACCGGAGCCCAACCTGACCTCAAGAGGATCCAACCCTCGACCTGACCTGACCCAAATTACAACCTGAGGTGCCCAACCCAATTCTTCTGTGCTCAATCCAAAACTGACCAAACCCGACCCAAATACATGTGATTATGCCCAACCCGATCTAACCCAACCTGAATTTGCTCCACCAGAACCCAACCCAGTTTGCCGGTTTCAAATCAAGTTGGAGTTTTCCGACCCTAACCCGATCCTAGGACCTTGACAACCCAACCCAACCAAACGCAACCTGAACTCAGGTTTGGTGAGTCGGATTCAGGTTAACCCGAACCCAAGTTGCAGCCATAGTTTACGAGCTTGATAAGCCCCAAGCGTGTACAAGTCTACTAGTCCACAAGCCACCACATACACCAACATGGCATACAGGCGAATATCCAAGCCATCCACCAGGTGGACTGTGGACACTGGACATTGTTTGACGTTGTGCAGCCCATCAGACTAATTTTAACATATGCACATATTTATTCATTGGATTATATTGAGACTTTCTTATGTTTGTGTTCATATATATGGATGTGATTGTTTCATGATAATGTATATACATAGACACTCGGATTGGCCATCATCATTAAAAGTGGCCAACATTTATCGATTAAAAGGCTTATTTATTTCTCGCACAACGTAGACCACTATGCTAGTATACACAAAAGGAGCGATGCATATTGAAATGCATGTACATATACCCCCGATTTATGAGATAATCATGATGAGATCTCATGCAGATCAGCAATCCCGCCACGTCAGGTTACCCCGCAATTAGCTTCTATGTTTGAAAAGGACGTGGATTGCCTGGTGACGGGGATATCCCTGGTGAACCAACGTGGTGAGATTTGATTGGGCCATGCGCCACTATCAGATGGGGCCTACTCGACTAAACAACTTCAAAACATGTTTTGTGTGGGCCTTATCTCTGATAGCAACACATGGCCCAATCAAATCCCGTCATGTCAGGTCACTACGCAATCCACTTCCATGTTTGAAAGGGACAAGGATTGCCTAGTGACAGGGATATCCCTGGTGAACCATCGTGGCAAGATTTGATTGGGCCACCTACCGCAGTCAGAGATAGGGTTCACGCAAAGCATGTTTGAAAGTTATTACTCAGGCCCCACATCTAACAAAGACATGTCCCAATCAAATCCTGCCACATTGGGTCACCAAGATGTCACTAGGCAATCCACTTCTGTTTGAAAGTTGTTCAGTACTCGATTGAGCCCAAACGCCTACAACCCCTTACTGCAGGAAGTTCTTGCCGTTAGAAGCTAGGTGGAGCCTACCATGATTTTTGTGAGAAATCCACCCCCATTTGTGAGAAATCCACCCCCATTCATATGCTAAGACATGAGCCCGAAAATGAGGCGGATTTAAAACTCAAGTGGGCCACACAACAAGAAAAAGTGGAGATTGAAATGCCTACTGTTGAAACCTACCTGGGGTCCACCATGATATTTATATGCCATCTAAATTGTTCATAAGGTCATTCCCACTGGGATGAACTGAAAGCACAAATATTAGCATGATCCAAAAGTGTTGTGGCCCCATGAATGTTTCAACAAGAGGTTCAATACCCGCAGTTTCATGTCATGTGGCCCACATGAGTTTTAACTTACCTCATTTTTTAACTCACGTCTTAGCATGAGCTAGCAAAATGGATGGACAGGGTGGATTTCTCGCAAATATCACAATGAGCCCCACCTAGCCTCTCACAACATGAGCTTTCATTGTTCAGGGTAACAGGCAATCCGCATCCACCGGGTCCCATCTCTGACAGCGTCAAGTGGCCCAATCAAATCCCGCCATGCCGAGTTCTCTGGACCTAGTCACCATGCAATCTGCCTCCTTTGCCCAAGCGCAACTTGGTTGCGACCCCCAACTAGAGTTGTGGGCACGAGACGACTCAACTCGTCCGACTCGTTTAGATCCGACTCAATCGATCCAAGTGGGTGAGTTGATCCAAATCGAGTTGACTTCATCCAATCCAAACTGAAACCGAGTCGAGTTCAAGTCACCTAGTAACTCAACTCGACCCGAAATCCATCTCAATACTGACTCGACTCAATCCGAAACTCAACTCATACATATATATTTAAAAAAAACTCAAATCTAATGTTTCAGATCTGAGATGCCGTGTAGCTGATGGAGAGGCTGCAATTCTAGCAAGTGAATCTAGGTTTCGAGTTGTGATTTCAGCCCATTGATACCCGATGCAACCAACCCGACTCGACCTGACTCGGTACTTGTGATCAGATCAGACTCGATCTGGATTGTCCAGGCCAAACCAGGACTCGGATTGGGTCAGGCATGCTGGACTCGGTACCGCGTCGGGTCGAGTTCGAGTCAAGCCTATTTCAAAACTGGATCGAGCGGGTCAGCCCTAACTCGGTCCAACTTATAATGCTGAGATTATGGCCAAATAGAGCTCACCACCATGCGGGGACCAATTTGGGATGCTTTTGAATTTTGGAACAAAACTCAAAGACCATGAGTGAGAATTTGTTGAATTTTGAGAGAGAATGACAAACTCCCAAGCATTTTGATAATCATAATAATCGAAAGGAAATTGAATTCCTTTAGGGCTGAAGATAGATTTATTTTAACAGAGAGCAAGGCCCCAATTTGCAGTTGAAATTATTCTGAGAATTATCATTTTTGAGAAAACTATTTCTGAGGGGCTATCTGATTTATTGGTATGGGCTATATATGTTGATTGGGTTTGGATGAGGATTGATTCATAGAATTGGCAAGTTAATTGAGAGTCTTTTGGGACAAAATGCATATTTGCGGGTATAATTTTGCAATTATTTGATAAGGAGTTTTTGAAGCGAGGTCCTGATCAAGGGCAAACAGAGGTTGTTTGCTAATTACTTAGTATTGCAATGATTTTTGTTGGATGTCTGCAATAAGGGTTGCAAACCTATTGGAATTTTGCTGATTGATAATTTTTTATGGATCATAAGGATTTTGGACTTGGGTTTTTCTTTTATTTTTTGGCATTATGGCCCTGCAGAAATTCACGAGACGGGAAATTCAGTAAAGAATTTGAAGATCATTTGATAAATTAAATTTCAAAGTCAAAGATCATTAAAAGAGCTTTCCATCTGGCAAAGATTTGTTTGGAAGACAAGTTTTGAACATCATTTTCCAAAACGCTTTTAGCAGATTTGCAATATATTTTTAGCAAAAATAAAATATTAAAAATAGCACTTTGAAATTTAAGTATACATTTAACAATAGACAAAATTCCTTCTTAATTGTTGAATAATTTTGTTGAGTCTGATTCCAAGTTCCTGAATGGAATAAGACAATTTGTTCTTTATTTTTATCATTGATTTGCAATATGCTTCCTCCAAATTCTATTTTTGAAGCATCTGTTTGAATAATTTTCTTAAATTCAGGGTCTGCAATGTTAAGACAGGGAAGTGCCCTAACCTTCTCTTTGATCTGTTTTACTGCATTAGTATGAGAAGGTTGTCATTTTTCATTATTAGATTTTTTAAGATTTTACAAGATCTTTCTGTCCTTAGCTATGTCTAGATAAAAATCAGAGACATACGTGAGGCAACCAAGGAACCTTTGTAATTGTTTCTTCTCTTTTATTTCATCAGAAAATTTTTCTGCAAATTGGATTACTCGACCAATAGGGGTGATTGTATTATTTGTGATTTCGAATCCTAAGAATCTGATAGATGTTTGAAATAGTTTGATTTTTCTTTGAGATAAAACTAACCCATTAGTTTTGTTCACCTGTTAAAAAACAGATAAATGCTTCCAATGTTGATCTAAATTATTGGAAAAGATGAGGATGTCATCTATATAATTGATTATAAAATGTTTGAAAGGATTAAAGATTTCATTCATAATTTTTTAGAATTCAGATGGGGCATTTTTTAATCCAAAAGTCATTATCCTAGAGGGACTACTTAAAGCAGTTTTATAGTGATCCTCAGGTTCCCAATAGAGAGAAGTTTAGAATTTGCAAACAAGTTTCCCGATGAGATAAAAGATAAGACTCAACTACAAAGATTTTTAGGAAGTTTAAATTACATAAGAGATTTTTACAAAGATTTACATAGAAATATAGAATATGTAAACTAATATATGATAGATTAAGGAATCCAAAACCATGGACACAAGAACACACAAAGATAGTAAAATAAGTAAAAGTAAAAACTAAAGAGCTACTATTATTACATATATCCTTTATATTACAAAATTGTACAAACAAATGCTTCTAATTTATGTTATAACGGCATTTTAAAACAAAGAATATGTGACAAAACACAAGAACAACTATTTAGATTTATTTCGGGAATATGGAATGATGCTCAGAAAAATTATAGTGCAATTAAAAAAGAAATTTTTATCTATTGTTTTATGTATTTCAAAATTTCAAAACGATATTCTAAAACAAGAAATTTTACTTAAAATATATTGTAGGAGTGCAAAATATGTTTTAGAAAATGATGTGAAAATTCTAGTACAAGATGATTATTCATATTTTCTAGATAAATTTATATTTACAACCAAGCATATCCAAAACCCGTTGATTAACTTTTTTACTTATTTCTCACTACCATGGATTTTGAAGTGTGAGTACCACATTACTCCTATTAAGTCACTTCCAAAACCATAATATTTAGTTCACAAGTTCAAGACCAAATGGGGGAAAGAAGTTAATTTTGATAAAGCAACTAGAATAGTAATACAAAAACTTTTTCAGAAGAATCTGTAAATTTGCAAAACATCAGCAATCCCATAACAAGAATTCCTAAATTCCAAAAGCACATTTCAAGCAAGATTAGCAGCGGCAAAAACCAAACAACGGTAAAAACAAATTTTAAGCGAAGCAAGTTGAGAGTTAGGATCAGATGATGAACAAAAAGTTTCCAGCACTCACTATTTACAACAAATGAAGAAACTACATATGATCCATTTAAATCTCTACAGTAGCAAGACCAAGACATGAACTGACTCAGTATCTGAACCAAACAAACAAGTCAAGAATCACTGTAACAAAATAATTGTAGCAGAAATCATCGGAAATCACTATAGCAAATAACTGTAGAAGTAAATATCGAGAGTTACTGTAGCAAGGACGTTGTACAAGATCACTGTAGCCGACAAAAAACACTATAGCAAGTACTATAGTAGTAAAGAAGACAAGGCATCCACTATAGTGAAGAAAACACTATAGTGAAGAAAACAATAAATCCAGCACAACATTCTGGAGTCTTCCAAATTTGAAGACAATTGAAGTCCGCAAACTCCAAAGCTCGTAGAATCCGCTCCATCACCTCTATATAAGGAGATTGAATGCTACAATCTCAGCAGACTTTTCCTTCTTTCTCTTCCCCTCTCAAGATTGCTTCCAAAATCACTCTACTAACCTTAGAATCATGTATTATTAGGAAAATCAGACTCCAAGATCATCAGAATCTTGTAATTAGATTTCGAAGCATATTTTTGTAAATGTTTCTTTTATTGTCAAGCTTGTAATTTCTTACAAAATTTTTAATTTAAATGTAGCTTAAACTATCTATTTTCTTGTTTGTTTTAGAAGAAAAAAAAAAATTGATGATAATTGTAACTGTTTTCAGAGTTCTTCTCTACATTTTCATAGTAATATTAGGATTAGTTTATATTTGCATATAATGTTTTCGAAAATAAAATAGATTTTATAATTATAATTTTATTAGTAATATTACTAATAGATTTATTTACAAGAATAAATATAATTTTAAAATAAATCTTGTCATTTGGACTCATCTAGACCCCAGATCCTCCCAGAATGGTATCAGAGCAAATATAATGTATGTTAAATTTTTGTTTGCTTTAGGAAATTTAATCCCAGAATGTGATAACAATTTACTTCCATTAAGCGAATTTTTATTAAACTATCCGCAATATCTATATATCTTTTTTATAACATAATTACAATATTTTATACTTCATTTATAACAATAGTAATTTTTATTATAGAACAATTGTACTTTCTTTTGAGGCAATTTACTATTTTACTATAAATAGTTGGTCCATGATCAACACTATTCAAAATCAATGGTCAGATTGAATTGTTGTTCTAAGGTGTGGACCCATAATAGCTTTAGGTTAATAGTTGTCGTTGTGCCACAAGGGACCCAAAATTGAACAGTGTAGTCTCTGAACAGTATTCCAAATAGTGGTATGATGGATAAACTATTTCGTACTAATAGTAATAGCTCTTTAAAATCAGAAGAACAGGTAAGTTCGACATCGACATCAGAAAACACTGCTACTATAAATAGTTTGTTAGTAAATTATGAGCACTATTTATTTCTTCTTTATTTTTTATTGAAATTGTGTCTATATTATAAGGAATATTAATTTCAGAGATAGGAAGAGCATCAAAAGGAGAAGATAGATTAAGAAAACGAATAAGAAAATAAATAAGAAAACAGATAGTCTAAATTGGATAAAAAAATTTGGAAGAAATTACAAGCTTAACAATAAACGAAATACTTACAAAATATGCTTCAAAATCAAATAACAAGCTTATGATGATCTTGGAGTCTGGTTTTCATAATGTAGTATTTTAAGGTTAGTAGAGGCTAATTTTGGAAGCAATCCTGAGAGAGAGAAGAGGAAAGGAATAGTCTGTCGAGATTGTAGCATTTTATCTCCTTATATAGAGATGATTAAGTGAATTCTACAAGCTTTGGAATCCGTGGACTCCAACTGTCTTCAAATCCGAAAGACTCCGGAACGTTGCGCTGGATTTATCGTTTTCTTCGCTACAGTGGATGTCTTGTCTTTTTCACTGCTACAGTTAGAGCTGGGCACGGGACGACTCGACTCGCCTGACTCATTCAGACCCAACTCGACCTAAACCGAATGGATGAGTCGGTCCGAACCGAGTAGGCTCCGCCCAATCCGAACTCAAACCAAGTCAAGTTCGAGTTACCCAGTAACTCGACCCAACTCAACCCGAAACTCAATCCGGTCAGACTCGACTCGATCTGAAACTAACTCCACTCGGATTCGAGTATATATATATATAATTTTAAAAAATAAAAAAAAAAAAAAAAAACCCTAATTTTTAAGTATCTCCAACTCTATACACCGCACCGACCTCAATCCCGATCCGATCCCAAATTCTCTCTCCCTCCATCCTCCTCTTCCAAGCCCAACAACCAACCACCACCATCACCACCCTCCTCCTCCTCCTCCTCTCTCTCCTTTCAACTCCCTCCCTCCCTCCTCTTCCAAACCCGACAGCCACCCACCTCTCTCTCTCTCTCTCTCTCTCTCTCTCTCTCTCTCTCTCTCTCTCTCTCTCTCTGTGAATCGGTGCCAACTCGAACCGACTCAGTACTTTTGACCGAGTCGGACTCGGTTCGGATGAGTACAGGCCAGACCTAGACTCGGATCGATTCAAGCATACTAGACTCGGTACCGAGTCAAGTCGAGTTCGGGTCAGCCCTATTTCAAAACCGAATCGAGTCAAATCAGCCCTAACTCAGTCTGACTCGACTCGATGCCCAGCTCTAGCTACAGTGATTGCTACAGTGATTGCTATAGTGCTTTTTGTCGGCTACAACAATCTTATACAGTGTCCTTGTTACAGGAACTCTCGATAATTACTGCGACAATTATTTGCTATGGTGATTTCCGATTATTGCTGCTACAATTGTTTTGCTACAGTAATTCTCAATTTTTTTGGTGGCTTCGAATACAAAGTCATCTCATATCATGGTCTTGCTATTGTAGAGATTCAAACGGATCATATGTAGTTTCTTCATTTTGTTGTAAATAGTGAGTGCTAGAAACGTCTTGTTCATCATCTAATCCTAACTCTTAACTTGCTCCGCTTAAAAAATTTTCGTACTCTTGTTTAGTTCTTGCCGCTACTCATCTTGCTTGAATTGTGCTTTTGGAAATTAGGAATTCGTGTTCTAGGACTGTTGATCTATTACAAATTTGTGAATTCTATTGAGAGAGTTCTTATATTGTTGTTCCGGTTGCTTTATCAAAATTAACTCATTTCCACCTTTTATTTTGAACTTGCGAACTAAATATTCTAGTTTTGGAAGTGGCTTAATAGGAGTAATGTGGTACTTCCACATCAAAATCCATGGTAGTGAGAAATAAGTTATTTAAAAAAAAAAAAGGTGATCAAATGGAGATTTTGGACTTGCTTGTCTGTAAATATAAATTTATCTAGGAAATGCGAATAACCATCTTATACTAGAGCAGGAAGATTTTTAATATCTGGTCCAAAATAGTTACAAAATTTTGCAAAACATAAGGGATATTCTAAAGTATTCATAGTGGTGAAATGGAATAACCATGAATGACTTAAGTTGTTATTTTGTTTGAAAAAAGTATAAATCCATGCATCTTGGTAATCAAAATAGGTGAAATGAGGAGGATTAAAAATTTTAGAAAATTCTTCTCCACCATATGGTTCTTGTTTCCAATCAGAAAGATGAAGTACTTCAATTATTTGACATTTTGAATAAGTAATCTTGTCAGGGTTTTTCTTGTATCTGAAATGAGTAAAAATGCAAGATTCTATGTCAAATAGGATAAATTCATAAAATTCTTGTATTTTGGCACCAATGGTTGCGGGCCAGTGCCATTCTGGTAGAAACATTTTTTAAAGGAGCTGGAAAATATTTTTGTTTTACACTTCTTTTTCTATTGAAAAAACTATAAAATTTTCTTTCTTGTAAATATGTTGAGGGTCAAGATTAAAAAGATTTTCTTGTGAAAATGACGATTATACTTGATCTTGTTTAACTACTTGCTCCTCTTGTAATAGCTTTTGCAAAGCTTTGAATTGGTCTTGAAGAAGGGCTAAGCTCTAGATATTGTAATGGACTAAAGGGGCTAGGAGCAAAGGGAATTGGAGGCCTTAATATTGTTCCTGTTGTAGTTCCTACTGGTGATCTAAACTGAGTTTGGAATATTCTTGGTCTAGGATGAGGAGTTTTGGGTGATCCATAATTATCTTTACTTGTGGGTTTCGACTTTTCAGCCATGTTTGCTTTATATAAATTATCTAGAAAGGAAATCGGATAAATTGTTAGATTCACTTTTGATAAACTCAATTTTGAAGTCAAAAATAGATAAAATAGCTTGCCATCTTGCAAATTTTTGTTTCATTGATAGATTTTTCACATCATTTCTAAAACGTATTTTGCACTCTTACAATTTATTCTAAATAAAAATTCTTGATTTAAAAAATCGCTTTGAAATTTTGAAATAAATAAGACAATAGATAAAAATTTCCTTTTTAATTGTAATATAATTTTTCTGAGCATTATTCCATATTCCTGAAATAAATCTAAATAGTCATTCGTGTCACATATTCTTTGTTTTAAAATGCCGCCATAACATAAATTAGAAGCATCTGTTTCTACAATTTTGTAATATAAAGGATATGATATATGTAATAATAATAGCTCTTTAATTCTTACTTTTACTTATTTTACTATCTTTGTGTGTTCTTGTGTCCATGATTTTGTATCCTTTCTTAATCTATCATATAGTGGTTTACATATTCTATGTAAATCTTTATAAAAGTCTCTTATGTAATTTAAACTTCCTAAAAAAATTTGTAGTTGAGTATTGTCTTTTATCTCATCAGGAAACTTGTTTGCAGGATCCTTACTCTTGCTCGGGTGGTAAACTCTCAAGAGTTTGAACACCCGGTCAAGGGTTCGAGTATCCATCGGTGGTGAAATTCCACTAGCATGAGTGTGTGGGGTGTGTGCGCGTGTGTTAAAATAAAATTTATATAAAAAAAAAAAAAAAAAAAAAAAAAAAAAAAAAAAACTTGTTTGCAAATTCTAAACTTCTCTCTATTGGGATAATTGTTCCCTTGTCTTTGTAGTGTCCTAAAAATCACACCCTTGTTTAAAATAATTTGATTTTTGGGACTGAAACTACTAATCTATTTTTCGTTATGATCTGCAAAAATATTTTAAGATGTTTCCAATGTTAATCTATACTTATATAATAGATTAAAACATCATCTATATAAACTATAGAAAAGCTTGAGTAGGGATTGAAAATATCATTCATTACATTTTGAAATTCTGAATGGGCATTTTTTTTATCCAAAGGACATAACATTCAATTCATATTGTCCGAAATGAACATTGAATGTCGTCTTATATCTATCTTGTTATGCTATTTATATTTACCAAAATCCTGATTTCATATCAAACTACGAAAATAGGGATGCGTTGTATAGTCTTGTTAGTAAGTCTCCAATTTGACAAAAATAGAGATCTTCCAAGAATCCATTATGAAGGAAATCAAGTGTATGAGTGGAATCTTAATGGTCTTTCTGAATATTAAATAATTCAAATGTGTGATCATATGTTGGTATACCAATTTGCATGTGCAATGCAAATGCACACTACGATAATCATGAATGTATAAGATATACTTTGCCCCCGATTTATGAGATAATCATGATGAGATCTCACGCAGATCGGCAATCCTACCACATCAGGTTACCCTGCAATTAGCTTCCGTGTTTGAAATTGCCTGGTGACAAGGATATCCCTGGTTAACCAACATGGTGAGATTTGATTGGGCCACACGCCACTGTGGCCTACTCGATCGAACAACTTCCAAACATGCTTTGTGTGGGCCCATCTCTAATAGCAACACGTGGCCCAATCAAATCCCATCATGTCAGGTCACTAGGCAATCCACTTCCATATTTGAAAGGGACGAGGATTACTTAGTTACAAGGATATCCCTGGTGAACCATCATGACAAGATTTGATTGGGTCACCTACCGCTGTCAGAGATAGGGTCAATGCAAAGCATGTTTGAAAGTTATTACCCAGGCCCCATCTCTAACAAAAGCATATGGCCCAATCAAATCCCGCCACATTGGGTCACCAAGATGTCACTAGGCAATCCACTTCCGTTTGAAAGTTGTTCGGTACTCGATTAGCCCAAAAGCCTACAACCCCTGACTGCAGGAAGTTCTTGCCATTAGAAGCTAGGTGGAGCCCACCATGATTTTTGTGAGAAATCCGCCCCCATCGGTGAGAAATCCGCCCCCATTCATATGCTAAGACATGAGCCCGAAAATGAGGCAGATTTAAGTAGAGATTGAAATGCCTACTATTGAAACCTTCTTGGGGTCCACCATGATATTTATATGCCATCCAAACTGTTCATAAGGTCATTCCCATTGGGATGAACTGAAAACACAAATATTAGCATGATCCAAAAGTGTTGTGGCCCCATGAATGTTTCAAAATGTAGGTTCAATACCCGCAGTTTCGTGTCGTGTGGCCCACATGAGTTTTAACTTGCCTCATTTTTAACTCACATCTTAGCATGAGCTAGCAAAATGGTTGGACGAGGTGGATTTTTCGCAAACATCATGGTGAGTCACACCTAGCTGCTCACAACAAGAGCTTTCATTGTTTAGGGTCACAGGCAATCCGCATCCGCCGGGTCCCATCTCTGACAGCGTCACGTGGCCCAATCAAATCACGCCATATTGAGTTCACTGGACCCAGTCACCATGCAATCTGCCTCCTTTGCCCGAGCACGACTTGGTTGTACCCCCAACTAGAGCTGGGCACAGGACGCCTCAACTCGGCAAACTCGACTCATCTGACTCGATCCAAACTAAGTGGGCGAGTCGATCTGAATCGAGTTGACTTCATCCGATCCGAACTCAAACTGAGTTGAGTTTGAGTCACCCAGTAACTCGACTCAACTCGACCTGAAATCCAACTCGGTATTGACTCGACTCATACATATATATTATAAATTTAAAATTTAAAATTAAAAAAAAAAAAAAAAAAAAAAAAAAAAAAAAACTCATATCTGACGTTTCAATTCTGAGATGTCGTGTAGCTGATGGAGAGGTTGCAATTCTGGCAAGTGAATCTAGGTTTTGAGTTGTGATTTCAGCCCGTGGATACTCGCCGCACCCAACCCGACTCAGTACTAGTGACCGGGTCGAACTCGGTCCAGATTAGTCCAGGCCAGACCCGGACTCGGATGAAGTCAGGCATGCTGGACTCAATACCATGTCAAGTCGAGTTTGGGTCAGGACTATTTCAAAACTGGATCAAGTCAGGTCAGCCCTAACTCGGTCTGACTTGACTCAATGCCCATCTCTACTCCCAACCAGCTATGTGTGTGGGACCCTGACTGTAGGGCCCACCTCGATGTATGCATTGTATATCCAGGCCGTCCATCTATTTTCCAGCTTATTTTAGGGCATAGTCCCAAAAATGAAGCGTATACAGCTTCCAGGTGGACCGAACAACAGGAAACAGTGATTATTGACCATTAAAACCTTTTGTGGGCCACAAAAGTTTTGAATCAAGCTGATATTTATTTTTTGTTTCATCCAGGTCTGTGTGACCTTATCAACAGGTTGGATATTCAATAACCATTGTGGACATTAGGAAGTTTTTAATGGTAAGAATTCAATGAGCACTGTTTTCTGTTGTGTGGTCCACCTGAAATTCATATCTCCTTTATTTCTAGGACCATGCCCTAAAATAAGCTGGCAAAACAGATGGATGGTGTGGATTACAATGCATACATTGAGGTGGGCCATACAGTCAGTTTCCCACCCACATCCCTGGTTCCGGTCGCGCACCCTTTGCCGAAGAGGAACCAAAAGACATAACGGTCGTCATAACGGCCATTAAAAATACATCTCTCTGCTAACTTCTCAACGCCCAACAACAATAAACTCAAAAATAAATACGTAAATCTAAAGAGAAATGATCATGTACAACCTGACTGCCAGCTTGCCGTCCAATCAGCTTACACTTTCCACACTATCATGTTTGTTGGGCATCCAAACCGTCCAAAAGGTTGGTTGCACTATCAGGATCACCTTTTAAAAAATCAGGTCAATCAACCGTTTTGATGAGCCACACATGTACTTCTTTTTTATCGACGGCTATCCATTGTTTTCTATGGTTTGGCCCACCTGATGAGTGCATGTGTCTGAGTTTTGAACTAGGTGAACCTCGTGGTGGTCCCAGCATTTGGACGGGTTGGATTTTGCACATACATGACCGTTGGGGAAGTATCTGCTCGTTGGACGGTAACTTACCATCCAGCCGGTTGGACATGAGCATTTCTGAAGAAGAGAGAGAACCTTTGAAAGCTTTGTAGAGTTGGACGGCGTCATGTTGAGGCGATGTAAGCACCGGTGGAACGCTCAGAGTCGACATCTTTCACCCCCTGCGTATTTTAGCACTAACCCGCCTTCTCTCTCTCCGCTGCGCAGCTTAGTAGTTAGCGGACCACCAGAATCTCTCTCCTCTCTCTCTGCCTCTCTCCCGTTATAACTTATAACGAAGAGAAAGGACATAAGCAGCTTTTTATACGCAGCCCTTATGGTTATGGTAATACTCCATGCACGTCTTTTTCATTCTTGATAAATGAGGCCCATCTTTTGGAAATCCAGACCGTTGGTGATTTTTCTAACCTATCGCGAATTGATGTCCGTTATTAATACCTATTTTTTATTTTTATTTGATAAGTTGGTTTATTAATTTTATTTATCGTGTATATGTGGACCATTTATCGACTGGTTAGTATTTTTTACTTGGAAATATTTTTAATTAGATGAATCTACATTGGCTTACGACAAACCAACGGTCTGGATTACCCATCCATGGGACCAATTTTCGCTCTTCGAAAACGCGTTTCCAATTTTTAAATTGCGGGGACATAAGATCAGTAAATTGCTCTTTCTGGCCTTTTTCTCAAGAAAGAGGGATAATAGCAAATACCTCCTCTTAGTTCAAATATTTGTGAATATCCCCCTCGCTTTGGCTGCCACGTGAAGGTCGCTTTCATCTTTTCATTTCAAATGACAAAACTACCCATCCATCTTTCAAATGCGAGAGATGGAAGAACCATGAGAGAGTGATGTATTGATCGAATCCACTCATAGACGGCCTCGTTTGGTAGCTCATGTTTGAAATGCATTGGATTACCAGTCACAAATTATAGTAATTCTGAATCTCCCATTGATTTGAAAACTTGTCTTTAAAAAAGTAGAATTCAAAAATAAAAATATATTGAAATTTTGTAGTATATTTAAATAATTTTAAATAAGAATGTATTGAAATTTTGTGTTATATTTAAATAAATTTAAATTTAATTACCAAATCGACTTTAACATATCAAACCAGTGTAAGCATATGAGTATCTAAGAAAGTAACTGTAAAAAGCCCGTTAAAATATATATATTGGTAAAAAATGATAAAATTTTAAACTTGAGGTAGGCATAAGTATAGGATAAAAAAAATTGACAAAATTCCAAACCTCATAGGATAAACTCGTAGGTGTATTTTAACCGTCAATTTTATATTACCAATGTTTACACTATTCAACTCCTGTTGATGTAATTTTTAGTGATGCGAGGAATAACTCAATTCTTTTGGGGAATCACAGGGTGTTATGTGTATTAATTATTAGTAGCCTAACGACACCTTTGTCATGCACATGACTCTCATCTCGTCTTTGAAATGTAACCAAGAAAGCCATTTGATTCCTTTAAATCATTGCAAACTTGTATATTTCAAATACCTTTGATTCTAATTCCTTTCAAATCCATACAGTCAAATGATTTCTCTGGATTCTTGATGTTAAAGCATGAGTTTTCACTTAATACACTCAAATACATGCAAATCCATGCTGTCAAATGAAAGTGAGATGAATAAGTTATATTTTAAGGGCATAGTCGATAAGCATAAAACTATGAAAAATGAAA
>JAJHSJ010000014.1:8524203-8753229 GCA_021015155.1 Magnolia officinalis | reverse complement strand
CAAAGCACCTAGTGAATAGACTTTTAGAGTAAATACCCAGGACAGAGCACCCGTGTGTGTTGATCCTTTTAGGGAATTGCCCAAGGCAGAGCACCCGTGCCGATCCTTTCGGGAATGACCTTGGGCAGAGCACCCGTACCGTGCTGATCCTTTCGGGAATGACCCTGGGCAGAGCACCCCATAAAAATAATATAATGCTCCTTTTAGGGCAGAGCACCCATAATATAATTAAAAGTATTTAACAATAATCAAATGAATTTATTTTACATATTACAAATCAAATAAACGCATTCTACATCACATAAAACCAAAATCAAATGACTTAAATCAGAAATACGAAATAAATAATCAATGAAATAAAAGTACATAATAATGTAGTCTTTTCAATCGGGAAAATCACCTACTTGGTGTGTTGAGTGGAGGTTGAACGCTTGCCGTTAAAATCTTCTTGGGTTGATGGTGAGCGGCCTGGATTATTTGGTGGGTTCCGCCGATGAAGAATGGTGGAAGAAGAAAGAGGAGAGTTTGAATGATAGAGAAAATTGGGGAGAGAGGTTAGGTCGTGCGGTGAGAGGAGTGAGGGATGAAGTTGGTTACGGCGAGAGGAGTTTTGTTTTGTTTTGTTTCTTCTTATTTTATTTTATTTTAGAGTGGGCCCTACAAGAATGATGTGACAGATCCACACCATTCATCAATTTTGCTAGATGATGTTAGGACATAGCCCAGGAAATGAGGTAGATTCAAGGTTTAAGTGGGCCACACCAAAATATAAAAAAAAATGGGATATAGTTCCCACCGTTAAAAAAACAGACGGGTTGTTACAAAAAATGTCCCAGATTGGAAGATCCAAACAACCAATATTGGGAACATTTTCAGTTGAACGTGGACAACTGATGTATTTCTCTTCTTAACCGTTTATCAGTGGGCTAACATTTGAACGGTTGTGGTTGTCCCGTCAAGGAGAATTTGGAGGAATAGTCGATCCACGGTGGGAAACAGACAGGCCAATGGTCTGATTACCAGAGGTCCACTTGTCGAAACAAGGCAAACAATCCTTTTTATCATTTGACTATCGTATGTACGGTGTCGATTTGATCCACGTATGCCACGTGTGCTCCAATGGCATGGAGTCTGGATCTGGACCGTTAAAACCATATACAGGTGTGGCGTGCCAACTTAGCAATTGCTTTTTAGGATCATCTTCGCAATGGGCCATCTAATCCACCTATCAGATATTTCTGGGCTTACACATTGCCTCGTGTATACGTGGAAGAGGATGCCAGTGCGTACCGTGCCCGACAATCAATGATTCAAACCTCGAAGTTCGTGGTGTGTGTTGAGACTCAAATATTGCATAATTTTTTCCATTTATATCTTGTTTTTATGAATATAAATCTGCTTAATATTCTATTTTACTCATGTATGTGTTGTAAGGTGAATTTAAGTGCTTGGATTGAAAAAGGTTGCTAAAAAGCATGGATTTGATGCTCAAGAATCACCAAGGCAAGGGATGAATTTTAGGAGACCAAGATTGAAGAATTCACATGCCAAAGATTCAAGAAAACCAAGTGAGAAATGAAGAGAATCAAAGATTTGAAGTAAAGAATCCTGAAATAGTCCTGAAAAAGTGTATTTTGAAGCTATGAAGTTTATTTTGGAAAACTGCGTAGCAGGAAGTCTATTTTAAACAAACTATGCAGCGAAAAGTCTATTTTTAAAAAATACATATATTTGAGGCGGTTTCTAGGGTTTTTCAACTTTGTACGAAAATTAGAGTTTTCTACTTATAAATAGGGCTTCCTAGGGTATTTCTAAACATTATTCAAAGCATTCAAGAGCAAAATTTAAGGTTTTTAAAGAGTTTTCAATATTTAAGTTTTATAATTTTTTTTCTTTTAGACTATTTTTATTCTTTCTTGTTTATTTCCTTCTCTTAATTCTTATTTTTCTAAGTTCCCCTTAGCCAAGCTAGAAGGGAAGCACATGGGTTTAATATTTCTTTAAGTTATGATGATTGATTGTTTTAATGATGAGAAGAATGGTATATGCATGTTATCTAGTATTTAAGTTTTATTTTTTTATTCTCTTGTTAGATCTATATGTTTCCATCATATGAGATCCATATTGATGGGTAGGCTTACCCTGAATCAATCAGATTTCCTAGATAGGAGAGGTTCTCAACCTGTTATATTTTTTTGATATTCATTATCCTATAGATATTGAATACTTAAAATCACTGACACTTGAGAATATATGTCAATGGTGCAAATCCATGATTTTCTAATTTTTTATATCATTTATTAAAATATTTAAACTATTTTATTTTCCGATTAGGCTGACTATAGTGATCAGATCCTAGTTGTGTTATCCAAATCATCATGATTTTGAAATATTAACCTATGTGTGGAACTTTGAAGCTTAAGTGTTATTTTATTCAGTTAAATTACATCCATTCGAAAATTTCAAAATCAAATCATCAGTTTAGTTTTTATTACTTAGTTTGTTTTGCATTTGATTTTTTTCCTTCTCACAATTCATCTCCCTGTGGGATCAACCCTATATTCACGGGATATTACTTACGAACCTCTGCACTTGGAGACAAGCAATCAGTGTGACCCACCAAAGCATGTGTATGGCATCTGCCAACCTGAAATGTTGGACGGTCTAAAAATCAGGAAGCGGATTGCCTGTGACCCCGACACATGGATATAACTGTGCCCAAGGCTGTGTGGGGTCCACAGAGAGGTACATGAAAATCCACTCCGTCCATTTTTTTTAAAGATCAAAATAGTATAAAATTATAAAATACAAGCATATCCAAAATAAAGTGGGCCACCGCAACAAAACAGTGGAAACAACAACGTTCACCCGTTGAAAACTTCCTCGAGCTAACAATAATTTTTATATGCCATCCAAACCGTTCATAGGATTATTAACACTCAGATAAACCGTAGGAACAAACATCATCCTGATACAAAACTTCTGTCACCGCCATATGTTCAATCCTACTGTTTCATGTGATATGACCCACATGACTTTTGGATCTATGTGAATTTCACAATATAATCCTATTACGGTCTTTCAAAACATATGGACGGAGTGGATTTGTCAAAGACATCTCTGTGGGCCCACACAGCTCCGGGCACATGGATATCTCTGTGCCCGGGCTCACAGGCAATCCACTCCCATCCAGGACGATCTGACTATCACGTGGTCAGTACGTAATTTTGAGGACGTATTGCGCCCTCACACTGCCAGTGCCAGGACAGGACGGACTCGGTCCAGGAGTAAACGGATTGGCTACTCCCCCTGGTCGGCTCTCTGTGGGCCCACCATGATGTATGTGTTTCATCCATTCCGTTCATCCATTTTTAAAGATCATTTTATAGCTTTATCCCAAAAATGAGAGGGATATAAATCACAGGTGGACCACACCACAGGAAAGCAATAGTGATTGGATATCACCGTTTAAATCCTCCTAAGGCCGACTATACTGTTTATTTGACATCCAATCTGTTGATTAGGTCATACAGACCCAGATGAAGGGAAAAATAAAATAAAGATAAAGATTAATTCAAAACTTTTCTAGCCCCCAAAAAGTTTTTAACGGTCGATGTTCATTCAACACTGTTTCTTTAAATGTGATCCACTTGAGATTGGGATATATCTCAATTTTGGTCTCATGCCATAAAATGATCTATAAAAATAGATGAACGGCACATACATCATGGTGGGCCACAGAGAACCGACCACCAGCCATTGGCCAGTGGCAGGGGAGTAGCACATCCGTTTCCGTCCTAGAAGGGGCTATGTGGGGCCACCGTGATGTATGCATGGTTTTATCCAAGCCGTACATATTCCATTTTTTCAGGTCAATTTTTGGTAGGTAGATACAGCTAAAGGGGGCCACACCCCATAGCAACGATGATAACAATGCCTACCGTTGAAACCTTCACAGGGCTGCATGATGTTTTTTTGCCATCTAACCTGTTAGTAAAAAGTAAGGTCACATGTAGGGCTGAAAGTAGTGCGGGTTCAACCCGACCGACTGTGACCAACCCGACATTGGGTTGGGCTCCGGCAAGATGCATCGGGTTAGACCCTAAGCTTGGGCTATATAAACACCAACCTGATAAAGGTTGCGTTGGGCTTGGGTTGAAGTCTTGGGTTGCCTGACCCAACCCAAATTGATAGATATATAAGTTACAAATTATAATTGAGTGTGGATTGTTTGCGTTGAAGGTATAGGAAATTCTAATGCCGTTGGGTATCATCGGTCCACGCCATTTCCGATATGCCGGATTTCTCTCTCCTAAATATATATTCTAACTTGTTTGTATAGAAAAAATAAAATTCTTTACGATAAATAACTACATATATAATTAATAAAATTATAGGTTTTAAAAAAAAGTTGCATATTGAAATATAATAGACTAATGTAATAACGAAAATATTAGCTTGTGTCCACCTAACCAAGTCGGCTTGGGTTGAGCTTAGGTTGAGAATTCTCAACCTGAGGTTGAGTTGGATTGAGGAATAGAAACTTTGAATTGGGCTAGGGTGTTACACCAACCCAACCCAACCCAACCAACCCAACCCAACCGACTTTTAACCCTAGTCACATGGACAAGGAAGATAAAAAACAAATATAAAATTTTTTATTCCCGTAAAATTTTAAGAGGTTGGCTTAGCTCACTTAAGCCATGTTTTTATGCTCATACCTTGAGATAATAAAAAGAAGAAGAAGAAGAAGAAAATGATGCCTATAAGACAACGTTAGATCAAACAACTTAGAAGATGTCCCATGGCAGCATTATTTCAATTAAGATGGAGAAAAATTCTTAATGATAGTTAAAATAGTGCAAATGGTTATTAAATTAGTGAAAACAATAGTTAAAATGTTGGAGATTGGTTGAACAATTCTATACGTTGATTAAGAACTACTTGTTTGTTGAAACAAGACCTTCCTATATTTTATATTTTTAGCCATACAATAAATGTCCACCAATCCAACTGTAAGGTAATCAATTAAGCTTACTTTTGCTTCAAAGCTCATCTAAGCGGATGCCTTTAATGTGGACAGTTTAATTAAATTACTTATGAGCCATGATTGAAATTTCTAAGTCCTACGTATCATCCATCACTCCCACCGGAGTATTTTTGTTTTGGAATTTGTCTAGTCGATTAGTCTCCTCTACTTTGGTCTATGGATAGAAAAAATGTAAATGATTTTTCGAAAACTGCTTGTTATTTTTACCATTAATCCCAAGACCACTTGTTGTGAGTCTTGAATACTTTCTGACCCAAATATTTTAGTATTTCTAAGAACTGCCTATTGTTTTGACCATCTCTCTTTTAATGCAAAACGTTTCAAAAGAAACCCATTAATGCTAGGTGGGGCCCACTTTCGTAATGGTTGTGACAAATTCAACCTGCCTACAAAATTTGAGATTTCATTTAAAGGTGTGGGCCTAAAATCTAAGCTAATCCAATGCTAAGTTGGGTCCAGCTGGAAAAAGTCGTTTGGGAAATTAGTACTATTGGAACTATATCCATTGTTTCGTGTTGTGGCTCACCTGCGCTTCGGATGTATGTCATTTTTGGGCCCAAGCCCTAAAATGATAGGAAGAAAATGATGAACAGCTTGGATTTCTCCCAAACAACACGGTGGACCACACAGTACGAAACAAATGATATAAGTAAAAAAAAATGGTGATACTTACCTTCTTTGACCAGAAGCAAAAAAATAATAATGCCAATACCCTACTTTGACCAGAAGCAAAAGAAAAATAATGCCAATATATAGCCAATTAAATACTTAGGTGATCAAATGGGCTTGACCCTTCACTTTTATCCTTGGTATCAAGGCCGAACGGGCTCCAATTAAATACTTAGGTGATCAAATTACCAGGGACCACTTATGCATGATCATTTCAGTGAACTCCCACATGGGTAGGGTCACGCTAATCAATGTTGATGTGGATTGGGTATTGATCCTAACTCTAGTAATGGAGTGGTGGGATTTGAATGGTTTATTATCGGTGACAGAATCACATCTGACAGCGGCCTGCTGTGCAATAAAATTTCTTCAAGTTGTGTTTATACTGATGTTTTTCAATCAATATAATCATTATTGAAATGCTTATTCATATATCATCCTCCTGAAGGAATAGCGTGATTGAGTTAGAGAAGGCCCAAGGTGACTTTTTGTGGTACCACCTAAGACAGCGTTCGGATCGAAAATTCCATGTTGGTTGGGAGAAATCACCAAACCTAAGGATGGGTGGGTTGTTGGAATAAAGCCTATTTCATGTGTCAATAGCAGGTTATGATGAAATTAGCTTGGAGCTTTATCACTGCAAGGAATTGTGTTGTTCCAATAAAATACCTCATAAATGATACTTTATGAGACTGTGGCCAAGTCTCATCAATCACATGTGTGGAAAGCTATAATTAATCAAGGCTTATGATATCATTAAAGATGACATTCATTGGTGGTGGCGGATGGAAGAATTAGAAAAATGAGCGGTTGTCTTTGTCAATATTATGAGATTTAAGAAGAGAGAAGGATATTGTTTATTTGAATATTCAAAATCTACAACAATGAGAAAGAAAAGGTAAAACGTACAATCAATAAGAAAGGAAAGTACAACTGTGATTGAAAGTGAGCTGGATGGAATTTTAATGTGAGTGAAAGTGATTTAGGGAATAGGAAAAGAGATAAAAAATGTTTGTTGTGCGCAACCGCTACACGTTAGGCGTGGAAGCAATCTAGAACGAATCGAATACACAAATAGAGAAACAAAAATCTAGCAATCACAGACAAAATATAAAGATTTTACGTGGAAAAACCCTTACGGGAAAAAACTACGAAATGACAAACGATCCACTATAATCAGAAAGTTCTAAGATATGGAACAACTTACAGATTTGAAAGCTAAAGCTTTCTCCCCTTGCAAAAACCTTAGAAATCGTGTAGCCTCTCTCTACCACACCCTAATCGTGTTTAGAAGCCCCCTTATAAAACCCGCGCTTTCTAAAACTTACGCATTCCATTCGGTCGACCCCACCTAACCTTCGGTCGACCAACATCATCACAGGAACTCTTGGTTGACCAGATTTGAACCACAATCAACTGAGAAAATCACAAGGAGTTTTGGTCGACCCAACTCGGCCTCATTTGACAGAACTCCACTGGACGACCAGATTAAAGGCACTTTTCAACAATCTCCACTATAACTTTAATCTCCCCCATCTCCATTGCTCCAAGTTGCTATCATCATCTCTACTCTCCTACATGATAGTATAATCATCGTTGTTTCTCGTGTACACTCCATCTTCATTCCTTCTTTACCAAGCCCTCAGAACCTGAACTTCTCTTTAGGAACTACTTTTGTAAGCATATCAGTTAGATTTTTACTGGTGTAAATCTTCTCAAGAGTAACACCTCATTCCTCTAACATATGCCAGATAAAATGATGACGCACATCAATGTGTTTAGTCTGGGAGTGATACACTGAGTTCTTCACCCAATTGATAGCACTCTCTTTGTCATAATGCACAAACACGACTTCTTACTAAAGCCCTAACTCATTCATCACCCCTTTCAACTAAACTACTTTTTTGAATGCTTCTGTCATTGCCATATATGTCGCTTTGGTTGTGAAAAGAGTAACCACAAACTGAAGCCACATCATCCAATTGATCGCTCCACCCGCTAACACAGATGAGTAAGCATAAGTCGACTTTGTATTGTCTACATTACCAGCATAATTCGAATTCACATAGCATACTAGTTGCTCTGTAGATTTTCTAAATATCAAGACGTAGTTTGTCGTACCTCGTATATAACGAATTAATCATTTCACTGCCTCCTAGTGTTGCTTGCTGAGGTTTGACATATATATGCTCGCAACACCCAATGCATGTGAAATATCCGGTCTAGTACAAACAATGACGTACATAAGGCTACCGACTGCACTTGAGTAGGGCACATGAGACATATACTACTTATCTTCATTAGACGTAGGACATTATTTCGAAGAAAGTCGAAAGTAAGCAGCGTGACGTTTGCTAACTGGTTTAACTTTATCAAGTCCAAACTTGACCAAGACTTTCTCAACACACTCCACCCGAGACAATCATAGCCTGCTCCTTTCCTTGTTCTTGTGTACATTAATGCCGAGATTTCTTTTTGTAGCCTCTAGATCTTTCATCTCAAATATCCTGGATAATTGAGCCTTTAATATGTTGATCTTAGATATATTATGGTTGGCGATAAGCATATTATCAACATACAATACCATAATTATGAATTTTTCATCACTCAGTGATTTGAAGTAGACACATTGATTGAATTCACTCTTATAAACTACTAACTCAACATGAAAAAATCAAAATTTTATATCAGTGTCTAGGCAACTGTTTCAGGCTGTACAACGACATCTTTAACCTAGAAACCTTATTTTATGCTCTATGTACCTCAAACTATTTAGGTTACTTCATGTAAATCTTCACTTCTAGTTCTCCTTATAGAAAAGCAGTCTTCACATATCACTGTTCCAATTCCAAATTGTATTAGGTAACCAACGTCAATACGAATATGATAAATACTTGCTCGACGACAGGCATGAATATCTCATTGAAGTCGACGCCTTCTTTCTGAGCATAGTCATTCATTACCAATCTCACCTTGTACCTATCTAGTTTCTTACGAAAAATTCACTTACACCCAATCGTTTTTCAATCAGCGGGCAGCTCTCCCAGCTCCTACGTTTCATCTCATCATGCATCGCCACCATTCATTTCTCATCATCTAGGTCATCTAATGCTTACTGAAATGTAGACACATCCCCCTTATCCATAATGAGGGTAAACTCAACATTTGAGTCATCTCGGTATCTCAATGGTAACCTGCAAATTCTCGATAGATTTATCTTAACAGGTGGTACAACCACTTGTTCCTGTACCTTTTCATGCAACTCAACTTCTTTAGTTGTTTCACCTCTGTCTATTACCACATCAACAACTGATTTTTCGGTTTCCTTATGCTCATCCTTCCGATACAAGGAACCTTCATCGAATTTGACATCACGATTAAATATGATTTTTCATGAAACCCGGTCGTACAGTCTGTACCCTTTCACTCCATCACCATAGCCGACAAAGTACACTTTTTTTCCCTTTGGTCTAGTTTATGTCTCTCAACTGACGGTACATGAAGTAAGCATCGCAACCAAATATCCACACCTTTGAGTAGTTAACTTCCGAAGCACTTCATACTTCTTTTGGAATTTGGTAATCAATCAACGTAGATGATGAACGATTCACTAAATAGCATGCCATGTTAATGGTCATAACCCAGAGCTCATTGCCTAACACAACATTACTTAGCATACTTCGGGCTCTTTCTAAAGAGTTCAATTCATATGCTTTGCCACACCATACTGCTCTGGTGTATGCCTTAATATATTATGCCTCAAAATTACCTTGTTCTTACAAAACATATTAAATTCCTTCAAAGTAAACTTTTCGTCGTTATCAGTTCTTAGAACTTCCAATTATCACCCTAATTGATTTTCAACCATAACCTTCTATGACTTGAAAGTGGCAAACACGTTGGATTTATTTTTCATAAAATAAATCTCACCTTTTGTTGAGGGTCGAATATTGCATATTAGACCCCAGTTATTACATGGATTTACGAACATGACATTGCTTAATGAAATATTTTAATTGTGTTTTTGTTGCAGGATGTAATTAGGAGCATTGACTAAAAAAGAGTATTAAAAGCATGAATTTGACACTCCGAAGTCACCAGAGCAAGGAACGGACTCCAGAGGACCAAGATTAATGAATGCACACACCAGGGATCCGAGAAAATCGAGTCGTTCACGTTAAAGAGGCCCGAAACTGGTGCAAAATGCAAGATCACAGGGTTCCCTCCATCCGATTGGCTTGAAACTTCATACATGGCCTGGAGACCCTAAATAAACCGTACACGTCAAATTTCAGTAGTTGGATACTGTGGAAGTGGTCCATTGGTCAGATCAGCCCATGAATTACTGATCTGAGGCCCACCTGTTATCTGGATATGATTCAAATTAATCTCAATGGTTAAATGAGATGAGGAAAGGGATGGATGGATCGGATCTCTCACAAGCAGCACAATGGACCTCACATGAGTTGCATGTGCATAGTGCACAAGTGCACTCGCCGTGCATGGCAACGAAGAGACGGTCAAACCCACCTCTTGACCGAGCTTCTTCCTAAAAAAAACGGAAATTCTGTTTTTACTTCCAGCGTTCGCACTGAACTTGTGAACGGATCTTTGTGGGCCACCACTGTGTATCAAATGTCTGATCCAGACCGTCCATCAGAAGAATACGGCCCATATCACTAAGGCCTAGGTGAAAGAATTTAAAAAGAAAAACGGAGATTGGTTCCCAACCGTTCAAAAGCAAATCAAACGGTCGTTTGATCCAGCAGTTGGGCCGCTTCAAAAGACAACCAAAACCATCCAGGTCTGACCGGTTTTTCAAAGGGAATCGGTGAACGGACTGGATTCTCGACACGTCGCTGACCAGTGGCCCACCAACTTCAACAGCGTAAGACATTTACGAAGCCTGTCCGCTGGGATGGTGCGTGGCCCACCTTCATTCATCAGACGGCTAATCCAAACCGTCCAGATTGTCCAGAGGATGGTGCCGACCAAAACCCAATAGATTTCATGATTCCATGCAGACAATCAAGAAAGCAGAAACAATCTCCTCCATGCTACATCCAGTGATGGTGTGGCCCATATAAATCACGGATCCACGCCAAATTCAGCCCATGATCCTGAGCTGATGCAGAAGCCCGAATAATGGATTTGATGCGCCATAAGTCAGTCTAAGTGGAACCCCACAGACCTTAGCCACAAAAAACGGAAGTTTCCGTTTTCCTTCTGGCGGAAGTTCTTCACCGACTTCACCACAGACCTGTGGCCGCACATCTATAAAAGGAGAGAAGGATCCAGTGATCAGGGGAGCCGTGGAGGCATCATCAGGAGGAGGTGTGGAGCAAACCGTGGAGGTTTGGGCTTCAACATGAATATGGGAGAGAGAGAAGACATTAGGGTGTTGTTTTGTTTTTTTTTTTTTTTTTTTTTTCTTTTTATTTATTTGTTTAAGAGATTAGCCTAAACATGTTTATGGGCTAAACCTCTTAGCTAGGGCTAAGAGGTGAAGCTTGTAGCATGATGGGAGAGACTTTGCTTGTACCTTTTTGTTTAGACTGACTGACGTTGATTATAGTTTAAGGGAATGTTTTTTTTTGTCTTTAATGGTCTGTTGTGACTGAAATTACAATGGGTCTGCAATGGCTGTGAGCATGTTCCTTTTCTTTTTCTGTTTATGACGTCAAGAAGCCCTGTTGTTCACCATCGTCTCCTGGGCATGGTTGGATGTCGGTACCCTTCCTAACTTTCATACATTGATTGGTTGGTAATTAGCTTAATTCCGTTGTTTGCTTTGTCTCATGGGTATAGTTAGTGATGGAATCCATTCTAATTCAAATACCCTTCATCTCTTGAAAACTATATTAATGGCAGCTCAGTAAATTTCCATAATTCTTTAAAGCAAGCATAAGATCTTCCTGATCTCTACAAGTGGATCCTCTGAATCCCTAGTTTCCTACCTTTGAATTTTCTAAAGTTTTAAAGTAATATTTCACCATTATTCCCACTTATTCACTCGGTTTATATTTCATCTTATTCTAGTTCTAGTTCTACTTAGTTTCAGATAATGTACAGGTTTCAGTCCCTGTGGATTCGACCTCGGTCTTACCGAGTTTATTACTACATCACAACCCTACACTTGGGGAGTGAACACCTTTCTAGGGAAGTCGTTAATGAATGTTACAAAGAATGATGACCCTCCTCTAGAAACAACAGGTGACAACCCCCAAATATAAAAAATGCACATAGTCAAGCTATCATTTACTTATATATTTTCTAGTTTTGAATGATGATCTTGATTATTTACTATATATGCACTACTCACATACATCCAAATCAAATTTTTTAAAAGAAAGAATTAAACCACGATCGTGTAGTACCTTCATACAACGCTTGTTGATGTGGCCTAGGCATGTATGCTACACACATCCAGATGTGGATTCTGCTATAGATGTTGCAGCTCCACCCGATATAGTGCTCCCGATCAGCCTTCATAATAGTGAGTGCACCTTTAGAAACTTTTAGGACACCTTCATACCCGATGAATTTGCACTCGAGTGCCTCAAGAGCTCCCAAATATATCAAAATTTTTCTTCAGGTGTGGAACGTATCCCACATATGTTAGAGTATGCTCTACCCCATCAAACATTCTAATACACACTAAACTAATTCCAATAATCTTACATACATAATTGTTGCCCATGAGAACCAGGCCACCATCATACTCGTTGTACATGGCAAAGCAACTCCGATGAAAACACGTAATATTATGCCCCTGTTTCCAGAATCTACTAATTATATAAGTGTTTTACCTTAGACATAGACGATATTGACAACCACTTGTGCCTTCACTACATTTCGCTGAATTTTTCTTCTTCAGTGAATTATCTGAAATATCATCTTTCTGGGTTTTGAGGCTTGTGGTCCTTCGTCATACATCATGTTAACTTCTCTTTTCCCTTCGACTTGGACCTCGATCATGACTTCCCCTTCTCCCGCTTAGATTGTCTCCCCCTAGCAACCAGTGCACCCGTAGAAGAACCTTTCCCACCATTATTCATTCTTAGATGCTTCGACTAAAAAGCTGAGATAACGGTGTCTAGGTCCAAGGTATCGCTACTATGACACAAAGTATTCATCAGATTTTCAAAGGAACTTAAAAGGGATGTTAATAAGATTAGGGCTTTGTCTTCTTCATCAATCTTCATGTCATGCCCCAAACACGGAAATCGGATTCACAGGAATCCTAATCGCCGAATCCAGTGTCGACAGCCTCCGTAGTATCCCATTCTCAGCTCCCAGCGCTCATATGCCAGGTTTTGATCTTGGGATCCTACAAAGAGGATTTTTTTTCCAACGTACATTTATCTCGTAAGAAGCGTAACCACAAGTTTACCCAAAACACAAAAGCAACATCATCATCACATATCCACTAATATAAACTTTGAATACAATGCTGAAGGGGAAATACATATGTCAAAATAAAATCAAAGCTCCACAAGACAGCTGCACGCTTTAAGCTCAACGCTGCTGCGACCAACATCACCTGCACGCATCTATCATGCATAAGCTTATAGAAAGTTTAGAGGGTGGTGTAAGTATGTGCACAAGGTAAGTGTCAAGTATTCAATACAATGCCATCATCATACAATACCGAAAATACTGGTAATCCATAAATCGTACAATATCGGAATAAGCAGAAATACTGACAAGATCATAAATCACACGATAACAGAGTAAGAGGAAATACGGACAAGTCCATGAGTCAATTAATATCAGAATACACAATATAGGACAACTATGCAAATGAGGAGTCATAAAGAGCCAAATATCAGATGCCGAGGATGCGATGCAATATGCAATTCCTGATGAGTTCACGAATAGCGTCAGCCGTATCTAGACCATATGAATGCAGAAACACAGTAACCCAAAATGCCATATGCTGCGGATGTCATGCAATATACGGTGTGAATGGAATGACCATGTTGGAGTGTGAAGTTGGGATGATAGTACGTAGTATCGCAGGCTATGGGGTTCATCACAAGGGGCTTCTATCCAAACCAGTCCCATACCTAAATTTAGATAGTCAGACTCAATGTGATAAACTCTCGATCTCAGGTTAGTCACGCGCCCCAACCGAAATCATGGCCATTTCGAAGGTACACGTAACAAATAGTTACGTACCATCAGCCCGAGTGGATAGTGAATGAATGAATGAATGAGTATGCAACTCCTGCTCAATAAGTCCACATATTAGTACTGTTCATCTCAAGGATCATCACTGGGGTCTATTACATTCTACGCCAGTTTGCCGCCCCTATCCGAGCGCATGACTGGGTAAGTGAAAGAGACCTCACTATCCGCCTGCCAATATCGGGCCCAGCTCGTCGATAGCGGACCCATTCCTCAAGCTTTTCAAACTCAACCTAGACATTGCCCCCTCACTCAGGCGGGTAAGGTCACACTCCCTCCCAACCGACCACGACACATTGGGAGACACGACCTACTGGCATACAGCCCTCATGCGCTCATATATATCCACTCGGTTTCGACGTTGGGGCGTCTCCTGGCCACGGAAGTTTAGGGGTTTTCACCCAGGGACATCTATGACGCCCGTATGCTAGAACCAAACATTTTCGGTGTCCCATCTAGCCATTCACGATATGCCTGTGGAGGCTACGACCTTGATGTCGATAGGGCGTACAATAATCACAATGCAAGATGTATGAGTCATAAAATCCAGTCATGCATCAATCCTGCGCATACCATGCGCTCATGTGAGATAACCTCCGCCTATCAGGGAGTCTCATTACAACCTGGTCAATGACATATGTAATGATCAACCACATCTCATAACAAGCATGCAGATGATGCATTTGGGCATGTATCATGATGCTATGCTATCATATACTCATAATCGGTATCAATAACCGGCATCGACAATCGACCTCGACAATGTGGACATTTAACCAACATTGCCTCCAAGAAATGGCCCACATAGAGCTTAACATATAGTGAACCCATGGCCTCATACAAGGGCCAAATATACCACACCATGGGCCCTACTCAAGAGCTTAACACATCACGATGGGCCTTTCACATGGGCCTAACATACATCATAATGGACTACATCGCTTGGCTCTCAAAATGCATCACAATGAGCCTCATCACATACGTCTCATTACATTGGGCCTTAAATATGGGCTGAATACACATCACAACGGGTCTCAAATATCGGCCGCATATACATCACATTAGGCCTCAAACACGGGCTGTATATACGTCACACCGGCCGAATACACATCACTACGGGTCACATATACATCATATAGGTCTCGACAATCGGCCTCGATAATTGAAATTGACCTTGACAATCGGAATCGGCGTTGATACTTTGCGTTGATAATCGGAATCGGCCTATATAATCGACCTCAACAATTGGAATCGGCTTCGATACTCAGCCTCGACAATCGGAATCGGCCTATCCAATTGGCCTCGACAATCAGAATTAGCCTTGATACTCGGCCTCGACAATAGGAATCGATCGATAATCGGAATCGGCAAATCGGTCACCTCAATTGGAATCGGCAATCGATCACGACAATCGGAATCGATCGATAATCAAAATCGGCAAATCGGTCATGTCAATCGGAATCGGCGATCGGTCGCGATAATTGGAATCGATCGATAATCAGAATCGACAAATTGGTCACATCAATCGGAATCGACAATCGATAATTAGAATTGACAAATCGGTCACATCAATCGGAATTGACAATTGGAATCGATCGATAATCAGAATCGACAAATCGGTCACATCAATCGAAATCAACAATCGATAATCAGAATCGACAAATCAGTCACATTAATCGGAATCGATAATCGGTCGCGACAATCGGAATCGATCGATAATCAAAATCGGCAAATCGGTCAAGTCAATCGGAATCGGCGATTGGTCGCGACAATCGGAATCGGTCGATAATCAGAATTGACAAATCGATCACATCAATCAGAATCGACAATCGATAATCAGAATCGACAAATCGGTCACGTCAATCGGAATCGATAATCGGTCGCGACAATCGGAATCGATCGATAATCAAAACCGGCAAATCAGTCACGTTAATCGGAATCGGCAATCAGTCGCGACAATCGGAATCGATCGATAATCAGAATCGACAAATCGGTCACGTCAATCGGAATTAACAATCGATAATCGGAATTGACAAATTCGTCACATCAATCAGAATCGATAATTGGTCGCGACAATCGGAATCGATCAATAATCAAAATCAGTAAATCAGTCACGTCAATCGGAATCGGCGATCGGTCGTGACAATCGTAATCGATCAATAATCAGAATCGACAAATCGGTCACATCAATCGGAATCAACAATCGATAATCAGAATCGACAAATCGGTCACATCAATCAGAATCGACAATCGGTCGTGACAATTGGAATCGATCGATAATCAGAATCGGCAAATCGGTCATATCAATCGGAATCGACAATCGGAATCGATCGATAATCAGAATCGACAAATCGGTCACATTAATCGGAATCGACAATCGGAATTGATCGATAATCAGAATCGGCAAATCGGTCACATCAATCAGAATCGGCAATCGGCCTCGACAATCGGAAATCGGTAATCGGCCTCTACGCAAGGCGGGATCCCTAGATGGACAGCCGATGATGGACTAAGAAATATTAATAAGGCCCAATCGTTTGGGTTACCCACTAGAGAATGATGAGAATGGGCCTAACCAGGCTTAAGGAAAGGTCACAATGTGGACATTTAACCATCATTGTCTATAAATGTGGATATTTAACTAGTATTGCTCCCAAGGAATGACGCACATAGGGCCAAACATTCAGTGGGCCCACGGTCTCACACAAGGGCCTAATGTACATCATCATGGGCCTCACAGATGGGTGGCAGGGATAAAACATCTATATCATGGTGAACCAACATGTGTAACACGTACATCATAATAGGCCCTCATAGGGCAGCCCATGGCTCAAAAAATGGATAGACAACCCATTTATACATCATAGTGGGCCTTACAAGCCAGCCCATATTTCGGTAAAATGGATGGGCGGCGTGTATATACAACAAGGTGGACTGTACACATACAGTAGGTGGGGCCTCAAAAGGGTTTCAACTGTGGGTGCCAGCCCCTCAAAGGTTTCAACTGTGGGTGCCAGCCCACTGTTTCCTGCAGTGTGGACCATTGAATTTGAAACTGCCTCATTTCTCTCAAGCCTTAGGACGAGCTCACCAAACGGGATAGATGGTATGGATTAAGCCCACATACCTCGGTGGGATCCATGCAAATGGACGGACGGCATGGTTTCCATCCACACATCCAGTGGGTCCGTCCAGATGGACGAAGGTGTGGATGAAATCCACACTCAGGTGGGTCCCACATGGGCCCACCACATATTATATATATAGATATATAATATATATATATATATATAATATATATATATATATATATAATATATATATATATGTAATATTATTATTATTCTTATTATTTTGAGAGAAGACTCCAGCGTCCACAACTTGGACGCTGGACAGATGGCATGCATAAACACATGCACCTGGAGGGGTCCCACCGTCCTGGGCAAGTAGACGGTGGATATAAAATAGATATATCAAGGTGGGTTGCCACCATCCACCTGGCTGGATTGTGGACGGTCCATGCATCCAGCAGGATGATGGGTCCACGTGCTGCACTCAGCACGTCACAAAGGTGGGCCCCACGTCCCTACATGGATGGGGTGGATATAAATACATCAAGGTGGTGTCCAGGACATGGACGAACGGTGTAGGTTAAAACCCATACATCATTGGAGGTGGCCCCACCTGTTCACCAACTGCTGCTGCTGCAAAGGGATGCACGGCATGGATGAAACCCACATCACACTGGGCCACGTCCAGATGGACGGATGGCGTGAATATAACAATTACATCGGGGGGCCACTGCAGTAGCCTTGCTGCTGGAAGGCTGGGCTGTTGGCCCAGCGTCCAGCAGATGGACGGTGTGGATAAACACATAACCCACAGAACTTTTGTAACCCCAAACTAATTTCAATGGTAGACCTTCATTCTCCACTAATTTACAATGTGGCCCACCTGATAGGCTGATCAGTCTTATTTTTAGTCTCAAGCCTTAAAACGAACTCAAGAAATGACATATATTTCATGATGGGCCACAAAACCACAGACGTCCATACACATGGACGATTGGATATAACACGTGCCTCCCAGTGGGCTCCAGAACTTGCAGACGGTAATCCAGCAACTATATTGCTGCTGGACGGCTGAAATATATACATGGGTGGGTCCACACGTGTGGGACCCACCAGATTAGGACAAAGTTGACATTTGTGTTTTCCAATCGTCCATGCCTACGGACAGCCTGGATGAATCCTGACATTAAGGTAGGCTCCACAACAATGGACGGAGGAACAGTTCTGATACAACACATACATCGTGGTGGGGCTACCTAACTTGCTGACGTCAGATAGTAGTGGGACCCACCGTCCCTGGTAGATGGACGGTGTGGACACACCACGTCTTCCAGGTGGGCTCTACACCACTGTGGCGCACCAGCGCTTGAAAAGCTGGTATATATTTGTGTTTGTCAATGTCCAGCAGCGGGCGCTGCTGGATGGTGCACGTACAACACATCACGCAAGTGGATGGCAAGGACAAAATACATACATCATAGTGTGGTCCACGTTGTGGTCTGGATGTGCTGTACACGTCAGGTGGGCCCCGCACCATTATTAAATAAGAAAGAGAGAGAAGTAGACGGTGTAGTTGAGGGATCCCACCACTATTGGCCCCTCTTATATCATAACACTTACATCAAGATGGGTCCCACTACAAGTGGGCCATTAAATCATCAAATCATAGAAATCAAACCTTAGGAAACACCCACCTTTGATCTTCTTGAGCTCCTTCCATCAACACGTTCTATAGTTCCAAAGAATGTATTTCAACGGTTAAAATTGATTTTTTGAGGGTGGGAATGGGTGGTGTGAAGGTGGGCCACACCAAGCTCTCTCTCATGGAGGTTGGGACGTGAGTTGCTTGGGAGAAAATGAGAGAGATAAGAGAGATGAGAGAGAGGTGTAAGAGAGAGGGAGGTGATGTGAGTGATGGAGTGATAGGGAGAGGGATGGTGATGGGTGAAGGGTGTGTACTTGTTGTAAGAAAGAGTTGACTTAGAGGAGAGGTGGTTGTACTTGACATTAATGTGTGATGTGTACTTGATTGATAGGATTGATGGGATTGATGTGATACTACCTTGAGATTTGTAATACAAGACATTTTTTTCTTGAACTAAACGTGGGCCCACATCTCCTGTCCCGGGTATCGCCTTTGTGCGTAATACGCGGCGTCGGAACCGCAGCGACGGCGCAGTCGCAATGGTATAAGTTTCAAGTTGAGCCGACTCTGATATATGGGACACGACTCATGATCGCTCGCAAATGCTAATAATAGACCGCAGGTTGCTGGAATTCGACCGGGAGGGCCGCGGAAGCCTACGGAATGGTACGGGCAAGGATACGGGTCTTACATTTCACCTCCACAATTGTCAGTTTGCAAACTAGTTTATTGAAGATGTTGATATATTCAGATAGATCTGACCCTTCCACCATCTTCAGAGTGTACAACTGTCTCTTCGATATAGGTGATTGGAGAGCGATTTCGTTATGTAGATGCTCTGCAACTTCACCCATAGGCCTGCGATAGTCATCTCATTAATCACATTGTAAAGGACATCATCGTCCAAACACAATTGGATTGCACTAATTGCCCTCTGATCTAGATCATCCCAACCTCTTCCTTCATAATTTTAGGATGTCTCGCTTCGCCAAGGAGTGCCTGTGACACCCTTTACTGAAATAAGATGGCTTCCATATTCAACCTCCATAATTTAAAATTATTTTTTCTTATAAACTTCTCCGTCTCGAACATCACATTCGATCCCTTCGAACTTATCTCTCAGATTCGATCTAAATTACCCAACATAAAGCTTACCCCCTGATACCACTTGTTGCGCAGAGCCGCCACACGTTAGGCATGAAAGTAACCTTAGAACGGATCAAACACATGAATAGAGAAACAAAAATCAAACAATCACAGAGAAAACATAAATATTTTACATCGAAAAATTATTACGGGAAAAAGCCATGGCACCAAGTGATAAACAATTAACTATAATCAGAAAGTTACAAGAGACAGAATAACTTACAAATTTGAAAGCCAAAGTTTTCTCCCATTGCAAAAACCCTAGAAATCGTATAGGCTCTTTCTACCATACCCTAATCGTGTTTAAAAGCCCTATTATATATTTCCGTACAAGATTAAGAAACAAAACCAGCACTTTCTAAAACTTATGCATTCCGTTTGGTCGACCCCACTTGACCTTCGACTGACCGAAATCATCATAGGGACTCTGGTCAACAAGAATTGAACCTCGGTCGATTGAGAACATCATAAGGACTTTCATTCGACCAAATTGGGCCTCGGTCGACAAAACTCCATTGGACGACCAGAGTAAAGGCACTTTTCAACAACGTTTTGGTTGGTCATTAGAATCAATCTCTAAAAAGATCAATGGTTATCTTTCCTAACGTGAGAATATGATTCTAAATATTGGGATAGAGGGTGTATCGGCCTGGCAAAAAGAAGAAGAAGAAACGATATGGGTGTCGCTTAACGATATTGATTTGTATCGGACAATATCAACCAGTATCAGTCGATTTTTTTAAGGAAAAAAAAGATATTATATAATATATATATATATATATATATATATATATATATATATATATATATATATATATATATATATATATATATATATATATATATATATATATAAAGAGAATAATAAGATATTCAATGATTAATTACTATTTTATATTTTATATTTTGAACATGCATATGATGGAGACTATTTTGTGACAAGAATGTTGTCTGTCGGTTTAACCTATTAAAGGTCAACTAAATAGGTACTAATTGAACACAAATCAAGCATGAATTGGTGAACTAAGACCCATTACATTGAAATATAACAAAAAGAAGATGAAAATATAAAAAAGAAAGTCAAATTTACCATTCTTTCTTATTTTTTCCCATAATGGTTTACTTCGCTTCACTTTGTCGAATACCATTTAAATCATTTTGAAGGTGGAACTGGGGGGACTTAATCATTTTTTTGTTAAAAACAATCTCAGACAACACATTCACAACAATAACTAATATTGAAATATTGATTTCAATTGAGTTGTAGGATAACCTTTGCCTAATATTTTAGGTAGTACAACATTATTTGTCACGCCCCAAACCCGGAGATCGGATTCACAGGAATCCCGATCGCCGAATCCGGTGCCGACAGCCTCCATAGTGCCCCATTCTCGGCTCCTAGCGCCCATACGCCAGGTTCCGATCCTGGGACCCTATAAGGAGGATTTTTTTAATGTACATTTAACTCATAATAAGCATAACCACAAGATTACCCAATTCACAAAGGCAACATCATCATCACATATCCACTAATATAATCATTTGAATACAATGCTGAAAGGGAAATACATGATATTGAAAATTAAATTCCAGAAGACCGCCGCACGCTCCAAGCTCAACACTGCTGCCACCTAACATCGCCTGCACGCATCTATCGTGCATAAGCTTATAGAAAGCTTAGAGGGTGGTGTAAGTGTGTGCACAAGGTAAGTGCCAAGTAAGCAATATCAGAGTAATCAGAGTAATCAGAGTAAGCGGAAATACGGACAAGTCCATGAATAAATCAATATCAGAATACGCAATATAGAACAGCTATGCAGATGATGAGTCATAAAGAGCCAATTATCAAATGCCGAGGATGTGATGCAGTGTGTAATTCCTGATGAGTCCATGATTAACGTCAATCGTATCTAGACAATATAAATGCAGAAACACAGTAACTCAAAATACCATATGCTGTGGATGTAATGCCATATGCGGTGCGAATGGAATGACCATGTCGGAGTGTGAAGTCGGGATGATAGTACGTAGTATCGTAGGCTACGGGGTTCACCACAAGAGACTTCTATCCAAACCAGTCCCATACCTAAATTTGGATAGTCAGACTCAACGTGGTAAACTCCTGATCTCAGGTTAGTCGCGCGCCCAACCGAAATCCTTGCCATAACGAAGGTACACAATAAGTAGTTGCGCACCACCAGCCCGAGTGGATAGTGAATGAATGAATGAATGAGCATGCAACTCCTACTCAATAAGTCCACATATCAGTACGGTTCCTCTCTGGGAAATCACCGGGGTCTATTACACTCCAAACCAGATTGCCGCCCCATCGCGCGCAACAAGGTGAGTGGAAGAGACCTCACTATCCGCCTGCCAATATCGGGCCCGGCTCGTCGATAGCGGACCCATTCCTCGAGCTGGTCAGACTCAGCCTAGCATTGCCCCCTCCTCTCGGCAGGTAAGGCCGTACCCCCTTCCAACCGACCACGACACAGTGGGAGACGCGGCCTAACGGTATACGGCCCTCATGCGCTCATGCATCCACTCGGTCTAGACGTTGGAGCAACCTCTGGAACCAAGAGGGTTTAGGGACTTTCACCCAGGGATATCTATAGCACCCCATGTAGAACAGATTTCCGGTGTCCGTCTGGCCATCTACGATATGCCCGTGGAAGCTACGGCCCTGATGTCGCTAGGGCACACAATGCAAGATGCATGAGCCATACAATCCAGTCATGCATCAATCATGCGCATACCGTGCGCTCATGTGAGATAACCTCTGCCTATCAGGAAGTCTCATAACAATCTGCCTAATGACATATGCAATGGTCAACCACATCTCATAACAAACATGCAGATGATGCGTATGGGCATGTATTATGATGCTATGCAGTCACATACTCATAATCGGTATCAATAACCGGTATCAATAATCGGCCTCGACAATGTGGACATTTAACCAACATTGCCCCCAAGGAATGGCTCACACAAAGCCAAACATATAATGGGCCCCCGGCCTCACACAAAGACCTAATATACAACACAATGGGCCTTACTCAAGGGCCATATATACACCACGGGTGGGCCCTGCTCATGGGCTTTAAATACGTGACATGTGGACCCTACACATGAGTCTCGAATACATCAAATGGGCCATGCGTCATGGGCCTAATACATATCACAATGGGCCTTGCCCATAGGCCACGAATACATCACAGTGGGCCCCAACTATGGGTCGCATATACATCATATAGGTCTCGACAATCGGCCTCGGCCTCAACAATCGAATTGACACTCGGAATCGGCCGCGATACGCGGCCTCGACAATTGGAATCAGCCTCGATACTTGGCTTCGACAATCGGAATCGACCTATACAATCGGCCTCGACAAATCAGAATCGGCCTCAATAATCAGAATCGAAATCAGCCTCAATCGGCCTCGACAAACGGAGTCAGAATCGACAATCGGCATCGACATCAATAATCAGCCTCGATACTCGGCCTCGACAATCGGAATCGACCTTGATACTCGGTCTTTGATAGATCAAAATCGGCCTCGATGCTTAGCCTCAACAATCAGAATCGGAATATACAACCGACCTCGACAAATCGAAATCATCGGAATTGGCCTTGATACTCGAAATCAATCGATAATCGGAATCGGCAAATCGGTCACATCAATTGGAATCGGCAATCGGTCAAGATAATCAGAATCAGCAAATCGGTCACGATAATCGCACCGATCGATAGTCGGAATCGGCAAATCGGTCACGTTAATCGAAATCGGTAATTGGTCAAGGTAATCAGAATCAGCAAATCGGTCACGGTAATCACACCGATCGATAGTCGAAATCGGCAAATCGGCCACGTTAATCGAAATCGGTAATCGGTCAAGATAATCAGAGTCAGCAAATCGGTCACGACAATAGCACCGATCGATAGTCGGAATCGGCAAATCGGTCACGTTAATCAAAATCGACAATTGGTCAAGGCAATCAAAATCAATCGATAATCAGAATCGGCAAATCGGTCACTTCAATCAGAATTGACAATCGGTCATAATAATCGGCCTCGATTGCTAATCAGCAATCAGCCACGACAATCGGAATTGACAATCGGTCATGACAATCAGAATCGATAGATAATCAGAATCGACAAATCGGACTAATCAAGGGCCTAAGGGAAGGTCACAATGAGGACTTTCAACCATCATTGCCCCATCAACGCAGACATCCAACCAACATTGCTCCCAAGGAGAGGCCCACATAGAGCCAAAGCTAAACATATAGTGGGCCCATGGTCTCACACAAAGGTCTGATATACATCACAAAGGGCCTCGTCATATGGGCCGGAATACATCACAATGGGCCTAATCGTACAATGGACCTAATCGCATCATGATGGGCTACAACTCGTGGGCCTCAAACATAACAAATGGGCCACATCAATGGGCCGCACTAATGGGCCTCATACACATCAAGTGGGCCCTACTCATGGGCCTTGCTCATGTAGGTGGGCTCCATCATATGGGCCATAAATACATCACATGCGGGGTCCATGGGTTGGACGACACTGATAAGACACTCACATCATGCGGGGGCCACATGCATCATGATGGAGTACACCACCATCCCAACCCGATGGACGGTGTGAATAAACAATACATCAAGGTAGCCCCACGTATCAGAAAATAGATGGACGCGTGAATATACAATGCATACAGGAGGTGGGGTCTAGCAGTTTGACGATCGTGATACCACGCATACATCAGTTGCGTCCCACCTTCTAGACAGATACATCACGGTAAGCCCTGCACATCACCACCCAGTCCAGATGGACGGTGAGAATAGAATACATACATCAAGATTGGAACCCACAGAACTTACTGTAGTCACCACAACAGCTTATAGCGATGTGTGGTTAACTAGCCAATCTGCTCCACTCATCAGGTGGTTGGATCTCCACCGTCCAGTTCTGCTGGATGGTACAGATATAATAAATACATCATGGTGGGTTCCACGCGGTGGACAATGGACGACATGGATTATAAAATATACATCATAGTACGGCCCATGCTGTAGTGTCTAGACGGGACGGTCTAGATAAAACGCTGGAGTCCCCACCGTCTAGATGGACGGTGGGAATGAGATACATATGTCATGGTGGGTCACACCATCCCACGTGCAAGGACGGTGTGGATGTGATCAGACCCACCGAACTTGCTGTTTCAACACAGCAACTGTATAGTAGGAGTGAGGTACTCCAGCCAATCGGCTTCCCAAGTGGGTGGGTCCCTTGCACTGGAGGCGGTTTGACTAGGTGGGCCCCACCCCTAGTGACCACACGTGTCACCAAGGTGGTCTAGCACGGATGGACGGGGTGGATTAAAACCCCCACATCAAGATGGAATCCCACGCGGGGCTAGCAGTGTGAATAAAACACTTAGATCACGATGGGTCCCACATCCTCAGGTGGACGGAGTGGGTATAGAATAATTACATCAAGGTGTGGCCCACGTCCTCAAACGGACAGACGGTTGGACATCACCCGTGTAGGAAGTGGGGTCCACAACTGGGCGGTGTGGAGTAAAACCCACACGTCCTGCTGACGCGGCACAGCAACTCTATAGCTGGTGTGTGCGTACACCAACCAATCCTCTTGCAGGTGGGTCCCACGTGGGGCCCACCATAACGTTTATTTATCATCCAATCCGTTAATAAGGTCACAGGAACCTGAATGATGAGGAAAAACAAATTTCATATCGATCCAGAACTTCAGGGACCCAAAAAGGGTTTCAATGGTAGACGTTCAATTTCCTACTGATTTTGGTGGCGTGGACCATCTGAGCTGCATGTACGACTGAAAATTTTTTTTGGATGTCTCCATAGTTAAAGGGGGCCCATCAAATGGGCGGTGGTGATGATCAACATGCATCATGGTGGAGCCTGAGATGGGTCCCACGGTTCCACCCGTCAAAGGCAGCAAGGACGCTGCTTGCTGCAGCATCCAGAGGACGCTGACAGCAACAGCGTCCCAGCAATTTTTCTTTTTTTTTTTTTATATATAGTGAATATTTATAGGTGGGGCCCACGTTGGGGAAATCCACACCGACTATTGGTCTCCCAACTCGTAACGGATCTCATGAGTCTAAGAGACGATATTTTCGACATATAGAAACATCACAGCGGGCTTAACAGCTCAAATCATCCAAAACCATTATTTTCTACATCATGGCCCACCAGAGATTCAGATTGGATTTAATTTTCGGCTCAACGCCTAAAATGATCCAAGGAAAAGGATGGATGGCGTGGATTAGACGATACATCAAGGTGGGGCCTACATAATGGGTTCACCTAAAATTTTAAATCAAACTGATATTTTTGTTTGTACATTCATTACACCACAGTGTCGGTTCACCCTTCACTGACGTCCAGCGTCCAGGGACGCTGGACGGCTTTTAGATGCAACATATAACTAGGTGGCCTTACTCAGGTAGGCCACCAAATGTACGAATGGTGTGGATGAGACATACATTAAGTGGGGTCCATCTGAGTGTGCCACACATCACACCAAAATGAAAGAGAGGGAGAGAGAAGCACCCACTTGTGATCGCCTATTCCTTCTTCCGCCTATGCACTCTAGAGCTCCAAGAGGACATTTTCAACGGTTGAGATGATGATCTAAGGATTGGATTTGGTGGTAGGAAGGTGGGCCATAACTAGTTTCTCCATGGAAGCCATGGACGATTCTTGCTTGGAGGATGAAAGAGAGAGAATGAAAAGAGGGAATGAGGGAGAGAGGGAGAAAGAGAGAGAAATGATGTGAGTGATGGAGTGATGGGAAGAGAGATGGTGAGGTGATGGGAATGTTGACTTTTTGGGTAGCTTTTTGTACTTGGGCATGGGGAGAGTAATGGGTTGAGTGATGGGTGTACTTTGACAAGTAATGTGATTGATGTGATGGATTTGATAGATTCTCTTGGATTTGCAACGCGCGGTGTTTTCCTCGAACTGAACGCTGGCCCACATCTCCTGGCCTAGGTATCGCCTCGGCGCGCGAAACGCGGCATCGGAACCGCGGTGACGGCGCGGTCGCATTGGTACTAGTCTTAGGTTGAGTCGACTCGGGTTGACGGCGTGTGAATCAGGGTCGCGCGCAACGCCGTTTAAGGGTCGAAGGTTGCCGAAATTCGACCGGGAAGACCGTGAAAGCCTATGGAACGGTACGGTCTAGGATACGGGTCTTACATTATTTCACTTCTTTTTAGATCTTAATATTTTAAGTTAATAAACACAAGAAAAAGATTATCAAACACCACAAGACAAATAGAATTATAGTATTTCGGTGTTAACACACACCTACTCCAATCCCAAAACTACTTCTCCACATAATTTTAAATTTCCACTATAACAAAGGTTTTCACAGGTTAACCTTAACAACCTCTTATAGTTTGTGATTTTCACAGGCTATCACAACTAACCCTAAGTGATTTTAACGAGCTTATCATTTTTCAACCCGATGAGATTTTTCCGAGCAATCTCATTCAACCCAAGTAAAAACAATTTACTGGACGAGAATGTATCTTATTGAAGATGTGATTCGAAACGAAGATTTCAGTGAAGCCTTTGAAGATGAAGCTTCAGTAGATGTAAGAATACCTTCTTTCTTAGATAAAGATAATTCAATGTATGCACAACAAAAAAGAATATAGGGATGGATAATTTTTCAAAAAGAAAATCCCCATAAGCTGCATATTCAATCCTCTATTCTCAAGTTGAGTATATGTCACTCTCTATTTGATTTTAACAAGGCTTGAGAAGAGATTTTAATAAGCCAAAATATAATATATGAAAGACAATGCAAAATAGCTTGAAAAGAAGAAGTTTTTCATTTTTTCCTATACAAAAGCAATGAGAAATGACTCTTATTTATAGCAAAAGGATTAGGGCTTTGGTCAACCTAAGAATCCCTTGGGTTGGCCGAAGTTTCATGATTCTATTTTAGCGGCTATTAGATTTTACGGAATAAAGGTTTGAATCAACATTAGGTTGGCGGGAGACAGGACTCGGCTGGCCTGAGATTCATTCGTTTGCCCGGACACAGGGTTCGACTGGCCGAACACCCATGGAGACCAAGGCAAGCCATTGCTAAAAACTAGGTTGAAGACCCTATGGCTACTGTCTGATTGACCCGAGATGGTTCAGCTTGTTGAGAAGTGGAGCCACATCTGGGGCCACCCACGACCAGTCGAGGTTGCGCGGATTTCGTGTCGCAAGTCCTTTCGCAACTGGGATGCGAAAGGAGTTTCGCGGATTTCGTGTCGCAAGTCCTTTCGCAACTGGGATGCGGAAAGAGAAGTTGCCAAAACTATAAATTGGGGTCCCTATGGCTATTCTAGGTTAAGGTGAATTTTAGGAAATTATTCTTAGGTGTGGGTAAAGGATTTTCTCTGTACTTCCAAGGGAGAGGTTAGTATATTGCCTTGTAATCTTCGTTTCTCTTCATAGTGGAATTTTGCATCCGTGGTTTTTTACCCTAGTTTGGGGTTTTTCCACGTATATCTTGTCTTGTGGCTTGTTTTGGATTGCTTTGATCTATTTCTAGTTTATATTTCTTCCTGTCTATCGTTTGTGGGTGAGGCCTTAGATTGGATCTAGGCTCACTGTGTTGTTGGCATGCTGCGCAACAACTGGTATCAGAGCTATTGGTTTAGTTCTATTGAGAGCGATGGCAGAAGATGGGAAAACTAGAATTGAGAAGTTTGATGGTTCAAACTTTGCATTATGGAAGATGTAGATGGAGGATTATCTGTATCAGAAGGACCTCTATATTCCTCTAGGAGGAAAAGAGAAGAAACCAGAAAAGTTGACAGATGATGAATGGTTTTTACTGGATAGGAAGGCTTTAGGAACGATCCGACTCTCTTTGTCTAAGAGCGTCGCCTTCAATATATCCAAGGTAAAAACGACAAAAGAATTAATGGAAGCCCTAGCCACCATGTATGAAAAGCCCTCAGCATCCAACAAGGTTCATCTTATGAAACAGCTATTCAACATGAAGATGTCAGATGGTGGGAGCGTGACTGAACATCTAAACGAGTTCAATACAGTCACGAGCCAGTTGGAATCCGTTGGCATTGCTTTTGAGGATGAGGTCAGGGCGTTATTGATCTTATCCAGTTTGCCAGACATTGGGATGGTTTGGTGATTGCTGTGAGCAATTCTTCAGGATCGACAAAGCTGAAATTTGATGATGTGGCCGGTCTAATTCTCAGCGAAAAATCTAGAAGGAAGGCATCAGGAGTTTCAGGGGATTCAGGGAATGCTCTAAACGTTGAAGGAAGAGGAAGATCGCTGAACAAAGGAGGCAATAAACACGGGCATTCTAATCAAGGAATAAGTCCAAGGGACCGAAAGACAAAGACGGGTGTTGGCATTGCGGCAAGAAGGGGCACATGAAACGTGATTGCAGGGCGCTCAAGAAACAAGAAGGAAGCTCTCAAGGTGGGAAAGATTCAGTGAATCTGTCTGAGGAGAGCGACACAGAGGCGTTGATCTTGTCTCTTGATGCGAGGAATGAGTCTTGGGTTATAGACTCGGGTGCTTCGTTTCATGCTACTTCGTGTAAGGAAGTTCTGCGTGATTATGTGTCAGGTGACTTTGGGAGAGTCTACCTGGGTGATGATGAGCTGTGCAATATTGTTGGAAAGGGAGATGTTCATGTAAATCAGAAAGACGGAACAGTCTTGAAATTGAAAGATGTCAGACATGTACTGAGTTTGAAACGTAATCTGATCTCAGTGGGACAGTTGGCCGATACCGGTTTTGTGACGACATTCACCAGTAACTCCTGGAAGATCACAAAAGGTGCCTTGGTAATATCTCGAGGTAAAAAGGAAGGTACTTTGTACATGACTTCAGGATCGTATAGTTCACTCGCAGTCGCATCAACTGGAGTGAATGAGCAGTTATGGCATCAGAGGCTGGGACATATGAGTGAGAAAGGGATGAAAGTACTATTGTCAAAAGGGAAGCTAGCAGGGCTGAAGTCTATTGACTTGGAATTCTGCGAGGACTGCGTATATGGCAAGCAGAAGAGGGTAAGCTTCAAGAAGACGGGACGCGCTCCAAAGACACATCTGTTGGAGCTTGTACACACTGATGTGTGGGGACCGGCAAGTATTATCTCTTGGTGGCTCACGTTATTTTGTTACCTTTATTGATGATGCTAGTAGAAAACTGTGGGTCTACTTCTTAAAACATAAATCTGATGTATTTGATGTATTTAAGAAGTGGAAAGTTATGGTAGAAAATGAGACAGGTAAAACAGTAAAGTGTCTCAGATCTGACAATGGGGGAGAGTATTGTGATAAGAGGTTTGAGGAGTATTGTGCAGCAAATGGAATCAAACATCAGAAAATGATTCCAGGGACACCACAGCAAAATGGTGTGGCTGAGCGCATTAACAGGACCATCCTTGAGCGCGCCAGGAGCATTAGGTTATATGCAGGGTTGCCCAAGACCTTTTGTGCAGATGCTGTGAATACTGCCGCATATCTCATCAATAGAAGTCCCTCAGCACCATTGGATGGTGGGCTACCAGAAGAAACGTGGACTGGGAAAGAAGTGAACCTTGCACATCTCAGAGTGTTCGGTTGCACTTCATATGTTCACATTGATGCAGAGCACAGAAACAAGCTGGATGCGAAGTCCAAGATGTGCACGTTTATAGGCTATGGGCAGCATGATTTTGGCTACAGGTTCTGGGATGCAGAAAATAGGAAAATCATCAGAAGCAAGGATGTAGTCTTTAATGAAAAAGTGATGCATAAGGACAGTGTGCAAGAAAATAAGGCCGAGAAAAAGGAATTCGTAGAGTTGGAAGAGTTACCGGACATGGGTGTTACAGCGCCACAGGATGAGGCAGAGCCGCATACACCGGTTGTGAGGAGGTCTACTTGGGAGAGGAGACCCACGGTCCGATACTCACCCTCCTTACATTATCTACTACTGACGGATAATGGTGAGCCAGAGTATTTTGAAGAGGCGTTACAGTCAGATATACGGGTGAAGTGGGAACAGGCCATGGATGATGAGATGGACTCTCTTGAGTCTAATCGTACATGGGAGCTAGTCACTCTACCCAAGGGTAAGAAAGCTCTTCATAACAAGTGGGTTTACAGACTGAAGGAGGAGCACGATGGTTCGAAACGGTACAAGGCCAGATTGGTTGTGAAAGGGTTTCAACAAAAGGCAGGTATCGATTTCATTGAAATATTTTCACCGGTAGTGAAAATGTCTACGATTCGCATGGTCTTGAGTATAGTGGCTTCAAAGGACTTACATCTAGAACAGCTAGATGTTAAGATAGCCTTTCTTCATGGGGACCTTGAAGAAGAGATATATATGCATCAGCAGACAGCATACGTGGCACAAGGTAATGAGAACAAGGTGTGCAGATTGAAGAAGAGTCTATATGGCCTGAAGCAGGCCCCGAGGCAGTGGTACAAGAAGTTCGATAGTTTCATGTCGGGAAACGATTTTAGGAGATGTCATGCAGACCACTGTTGTTACTTGAAGAAGTTTGATACGTCATACATCATCCTTCTTCTGTACGTTAATGATATGCTTGTGACTGGATCAATCATGGAGGACATCTCAGATCTCAAAAGACAATTGTCTAGAGAATTTGCCATGAAGGATTTAGGAGCTGCAAAACAAATCTTAGGCATGAGGATAAAGCGTGACAGGGAAAATAAGAAATTAGTTTTGTCACAGGCAGAGTACATAGCCAAGGTACTTGATCGATTCAATATGGGAGGTGCTAAGCTGGTTAACACTCTATTAGCTAACCACTTCAAGCTATCTAAGGAGCAAGGTGTAAAGACGCAGGAAGAACAGGACTACATGGCTAAAGTCCCATACGCGTCAGCTATTGGGAGTCTCATGTATGCTATGGTGAGCACGAGGCCAGATATTGCTCAAGCAGTGGGAGTTGTTAGCAGGTTCATGAACAACCCCGAGAAGGAACATTGGGAAGCTGTGAAGTGGATCCTTAGGTACTTGGTAGGTACTAAGGACGCAGGGCTGTGTTATGGTGGATCGAAAATTAAATTACAAGGGTACGTGGATTCAAATTTGGCAGGAGATATCGACAGCAGAAGAAGCACTGCGGGTTATGTTTTTACTCTGGGTAGTGCTGCAGTCAGTTGGGTCTCTCAGTTACAATCAGTACGACAGAAGCAGAATATGTTGCGGCTACAGAAGCATGCAAGGAGATGGTGTGGATGCAAGGTTTTATGGAAGAGTTGGGTAAGAAGCAAGCAGATTACAAGCTGTACAGTGACAGTCAGAGTGCAATACACTTGGCTAAGAATTCAGCCTTTCATTCAAGGACCAAGCATATTGCCATCAGATATCACTTCATACGTTCGTTACTGGAAAATGGATCGATTGCTCTGGAGAAGATTCATACAAGTGAGAATCCTGCGGATATGCTAACCAAGGCGGTCACAAGGGAGAAGCTGAAGCTCTGTTCAACTTTGATTGGTCTTCAGGCTTGAAAACGGGGAGGTGGTGCACTCCGGATGAAGAAGACAAAGGTTTATGGAGATGTGTCTCTAAGTGGGAGATTGTTGAGAAGTGGAGCCACATCTGGGGCCGCCCACGACCAGTCGAGGTTGCGCGGATTTCGTGTCGCAAGTCCTTTCGCAACTGGGATACGAAAGGAGTTTCACGGATTTCGTGTCGCAAGTCCTTTCGCAACTGGGATGCGAAAGGAGTTTCGCGGATTTCGTGTCGCAAGTCCTTTCGCAACTGGGATGCAGAAAGGGAAGTTGCCAAAACTATAAATTGGGGTCCCTAGGGCTATTCTAGGTTAAGGTGAATTTTAGGAAATTATTCTGAGGTGTGGGCAATGGATTTTCTCTGTACTTCCAAGGGAGAGGTTAGTATATTGCCTTGTAATCTTCGTTTCTCTTCATAGTGGAATTTTGCATCCGTGGTTTTTTACCCTAGTTTGGGGTTTTTCCACGTATATCTTGTCTTGTGGTTTGTTTTGGATTGCTTTGATCTAATTATAGTTTATATTTCTTCCTGTCTATCGTTTGTGGGTGAGGCCTTAGATTGGATCTAGGCTCACTGCGTTGTTGGCGTGCTGCGCAACACGGCTGACCGAATATAGGGTTATGGTAGCCGAACTATCCTGAAAGCTAAAGCAATAACACAAAAAGTTACAACTTAGAAAAGGCACTAAAATGTACTTTAACCTAGGGTCACTCCTAAGGTCTTCTTTACCTGTAAGTTGGCATACAATTGATTCTTCTCTTAAAATTCTTCCGAGCCTTCTGATCTTGAGATGTTAAGCCGAGCTCAAGTCTTGAAATGTTGAATTGAGCTAAAGTTCCATACAATGTATATTTTATCTATGAAATTTGACAATCTACTTGTGCACTTAAAACATTAGTACTAACACATTTATTTTGATCCCAAAGTATATCTACATCTAGCTTAAAATGAGTTTTTAAGCTTCTTCCATAGTTTAAATGGAAAAAAAGAAGAGGAGACAGAGTTGAAATTTTGAAAAAAAAAATAAAAATTAAACATTTATGGGTGTATCGGCCCGTATCAACTTGGGTCTCTACTCATGGCTCAGTAGTAGACACTGTGTGTTTTATCTCTAAGGTTATGGGTTCGAGAACCTATGTGATGTGTGTGTGGGTGTAAGAGTGTTTGTGTATTTGCCTTTAAAAAAACAACCCGTTTTGACTTTATCGCGTATTATTTCATGTTGATACAGATGCGGTATGGTCGTATCAGCCGATACAATATTGATATTTATATTTATGCTTGAGAAAAGAGAAGAATATTATTTATTTAAATATTCAAAATGTATAATAATAAGAAAGAAAATGTCAAATGTACAACCAATAAGAAAGGAATTTGAGAGTAATTAAAGGAATATTGATGAGTGAGAGTGATTTAGGGAATACAAATATGTATAATAGGAAAAGGGATCGGATCCATGATTTGGTTGGCCATTAGAATCGACCTCTACAAAGATCTATGGTTGCCTTTTAACCTAATGGCTATGAAAGGGTTCGGGGACCCAGGTTTGAAACATTCCACTCTAGACTCGGTATCAAACCTTATTCCCCCGAGTCCTGCATGGAACACGCTCTTCATTGTAGCATTTGGAAGAGTAATTGGGTTGATGTGATCTCCAACATCCACTTCTTGTAAGTTGACCTATACAACTATCCGAGTGAAACTTTTGTTTTTTTCTTGAGCATATGGAAGGTTTTGTATGGGAAGTTACCAACCCTATGAAAAAGGAAGGAGTCCAAACCTGAGGAGTCAGCCACTTGGGTAATGTTACATGGAGAGGACCTAGATTATCTGCTCATTGGGTGCTAGAAAGTAAAGCGCATTCGGACGGACATCCTTAAGGATGTGGATGATAATTACATCATGTTGAGATTTTTTGAAAGACAAAAACATAAAGTTTTACAAATTATGTTTTTATACTTTTAATAATAAATTCCTATATAAATTTAAACAAAATTTCTAAACCCTAATGGTTCATATCATACGTTAATGCCACAAAATCTGAAATTAAGAAATCAACATCATTCATTCACAAATCAAGAAAGTCTCTCCCAAGTCTATCCCTAATTATGGAAAAACACAAAATTATCAATTTTCTATAGTATATAGCTACAGAGAATGGTCAGAGAAGATGATCCATCAATCCAATGTGCCATTAATAAAGAAGGAAGAAGATAAGACATGGGAACTCTCTCTCTCTCTTTCTTTCTTTCTTCTTCTTCTTCTTCTTCTTCTTCTTCTCTCTCTCTCTCTCTCTCTCTCTCTCTCTCTCTCTCACCTGTGTGTGGATGTCACTAGGGAGAGGAGAGGGGGTGACGACCAAGGCAATAGGAATTATTTATAAAGAGGAGCTCTAGGGATTACGAAGTACATGTTATGGTACTCAACCACCTAACGGATAGTATGCCTTATAACATCAAAATTTTGTCATTTTTCCTACCCACACACCCAAATATACCTATGCCCTTCCACCTTTCTTTGGCATCAAATCTATGCCTTCAAAAACCTAATGCAAGACTTTAAAATATATGTCAAATATCTGACTATTCTGTTTCCATCAAGCTTGATAAAAACAAATATATGGTGAAAAGATATGATCAAATGATTAGAAATCATTGGGGCCTCAATGCATGACTCAGTGGTAGATGCTTTGCATTTCAACACAAAAGTTTTGGGTTCAAATGCCCATGCGATGTAGGACATTCCATAAATGCATTCTTTGCACAGTTGGACCAAAAGAAGCCCAAATGAAAACGGAAGTAGTCTGTCAAATCTGGGCCTAGTCGTATGTAGAGCATGATGTAAGTGGGTCCCATGCACATTCGGTTCGAAGAAATTCATTCTAGATAGGGAGAAATTGCCATTCAAAGTGTGGACCATAAATCGACCATAACTCTTTATCCAGGCATCGTTAAGAAACGCATAACTTGTTTACACTTATTTTCGACGCCTTAATGTGGACTAATGGGAAGATGCCATATGGAGACACTACGTGTTTGGCATATTCAGAACCGTACTCGAACTCGAAGGAAATCTACATTTGATTTTCCTTCGGTGTTATGCATTCTATCATTCTTGTGATGACACATACTCCTATCAGGCCCTTTTAGGAGGATGAATCGTCGTACACCATGTGGTCGCGATTAACGTGCCCATTAAATAAGTGACGTGCTTGACACTGCTATTAAAAAAAAACTTGTTGGACGAACGTATCCTATCTCATAACTGTATATGATCACATCCGCGAGGCCATCTCTTACAATCCTTCCAAAATGAGAGATTTTTTCAGAGACATTCGGAGAGCCAGCAACGATCTAGAAGATTCTAAATGCCAAAAAGTCGAGTCGGTATGTAACCCAACCTTGACCCAATCTGGGACCAGGGTCATAGAGGGATGGTTGAACTTATATCGACTCTCATTCTACATGATTAATAAAACTAAGAGCATGAAAGATTTGATCTATTCAAATGATAGATCAGTATAACCATTACCATCTAGGTGATTGGACAGAAGGAGAGAGTTTGATCCGAGTCATCCAACATCTGGAAGTGGATGAGGTGGGCCACTAAGAGGTGTTAGATGACTACTTTTGATAAAGATCAGCCCTTGAGGTTCCCGAGCTTTAGCTCGATTGTTTCCATCATAAGGACTCGGGAGTGCCAGGCCAGATCTTTAGTGGGCCACATACATATCCGCAAAGGATCAACTATAAATAGAAGATCTAAGAGGCCAATGAGTTTAGAGCTCTTCTTGTCTTAAGCAGATCCAGATCTACTAAGGGAGCTTGTGCATTCGGAAAGACCGCACGAAGAATTTCGAAAGATTTTGAAGCCCAAAGGGGAGCTTCCTCCACCTCGAGAAAGCTATAAAATGAGCATTCGAAGAAGAGCTCGATGTCCCATACCAAACACATCTATCTACATGTCTACTTTACTTTCATGCCTATTTTACTTTTCCTAGCCCAATGGCTTCCACTGCAGTACGTTTAACTTATGAGTAGATTTAATATCTGCAACCTTAAGTTGCCATATCCCTATGTCCATCTGAGTTGCAATTCAATTGTTCATACCTTGGTCATATCACACTGACCACCTACCTCAATCACCTGTTTCGATAGACACATCAAGTATTTATCTTATTTTCTTTTTGCTTTTAATATTTAGAGTGTGAGGCACAAAAATTGTAACAGAGCCAGTATATCAATAAAAGATCAATCACGTTTATGTTAATCTTTATTTTGTGATGTGTGAATCTTTTACTTTGATTGAGAAATACCAAGTGAAAGCATTGGTGAGATAAAAGGTCCTTAAACAGCCCGATTCTATAATCGCTAGTATTAGGAAAAAAGAATTCATTCGCAAGAGTTAACTCCTTCTTGCTCAAATCACCTAAGTACGACTCACATTTCTAAATCAATTGGTGATCGAGAGGAATCTGAGTTTGGATTCATTCTCTAATCTTTCCGTCTCGATGCAGGGGTACAGACCAATTTAGTCAATGTCTTTAAGTCAATTAGACTCTGGCATGCCTGCGCAATCATACACGCACACATAGGATCCAGGCCCTCGATTATACGAGTGGCATTGATTGGCTGGATTGAGGGCAACACAAACTATCAATCTTTATGTAATGATGGTTCAGGTCGTATACCTCCGTTTCACAGGTAAATACACGCTTTCGATTTAAAATTGCAAATTTATGAAAATTTACTATTTTTAGTAATTTTAATTTTTATCATATCTCTTTATTTTTAGAGTTTTCGGATGTTTATCTTTTCAGAAATTACTTATAATCATGCTAGGAATCTTCCAGTTGGGTTTATTTAGAATTTCTATTAGGCTTTAGGAGAGTTTCCCTAGAATTAGAAAATTAGGTTTTAGAAGAGTTTTGATATTTTGGGTAATTTCAAACCAGGGTTTAGGTTTTCTTTATTAATGGTATAATTAAGAAATCATACACACATTTTTCAATAAATACCTAAAATTTCTCTCTTATTTTCTTGTGGACTCAAGAACTCTCCTCGTGGATTTAAGGTGTTAATCATTTGAGGAAGATAATGATCTTTCTTTTATTGTTTCACACTATTCCTTGCATCAATAGGTATCAGAGCGAGGATTTTTCTCAGTTTGATGGCTTCGAACAATGGTTTGAGTAATAACCTGATAGATGGTGCTCTAGGGGACAATCCTGTGACAATAGCGGCATTTGAAGCTTTCCAACGGGAGAATCCGTAAGCCATGTAAGGACTGCAAGTAACTACCATTTGATGAAAGCCTTAAGATAGACCTGTATTCGTATTGATGAGCAACATATGATCGACGATGAAGCTCATGGTCATCGTGTTCGTGGTGCGACACTGGTGACGAGTTGCAAGCCACCACCCAATAATGGTGAATCGCATGCAGCCACTCATCATGAGAAAGTTGTTATACACACCGAAGAATGAACTAGATTTGTAATGGCAAAACATTTTTTGGATGAAGTGCACTGTGAACCAAACAATATGTGAACTTATTATAGATGGCGGGAGCAATGAGAATATCATGTTAGAGACTATGATAGAAAAACTATAATTGAAGATAGAAAAGCACCCCTCTCAATACACGATTGGATGGATAAAAAAAGGATTAGCGAAACAAAGATAATTGAAAAATGTCGTATTCCCATTTTCATTGGTAAATATTATAAAAATGAAGTAATGTGTGACGCGGTTGATATGGAGGCTTATTATATGCTACTTGGTCGATTATGGCAGTGCGATGTTAATGTCATGCATAAAGTCCGGGATAATATATTTGTATTTATTAAAGATGGTACAAAGATTATCTTAACCCATATGAAAACGGAGAACCAATTTAAGGCTTCTAAAGTAGAGGAGTGGTCTCCATAACTGAAATGATTAATGCACTAGTCATAAAGGGGAAAGAAGTAGAACTCATAGACATCTCAGAGAATTGAAACCGATATTGCAGGAGTGTAAGGGGATTATATGCTCGATGGACTTCCTAAGGAGTTGCCCTCCATGCGGGATATTGTTATTGCTTAGGCGAAATTCACCTTCAACAACATTCAAAATCAATCCATTGGCAAGTCCTCATTCGAAGTTGTGCATGGTTGTGTTTCTAAACATACACTAGACTTGGTCACATTGCCTAAGTTACTTGGTATGAGTGCTATAGTAGAAAATATGGTTGACTAGATCGTGACTGATCATGTCGAGGTCCAAAAGAAGTTACAGAACTCCAATGGCAAGTATAAAAAAGATGCTGATAAATATTAACACCAGAAGGTTTTTGGAGTGGTGGTAATGTGGTAATTCACTTATATAAGGAGAGATTTCCGATCAAAATATATAACAAGTTGAGAAATAAGAAAATCAAGCATGTTCCAATCCTTAGGAAAATTAATAATAACACCTATGTTGTTGATCTTCTTAGGGGCATAGAGATCTCACAAAATTTCAATATGGCAAACCTGTATGAGTATCGTGAACCGAGTCTATTGAATAACTCGATGACGGGTTCTTTCCAAGTTAAGGGGACTAATGTAGGACGTGCCACAAATGCATTCTTTGTATGGTTGGACCAAAAAAAGGCCAAATGAAAGCGAAAGTAGTGTGTTAGATCTGGGCCTAGTCTTATATAAGGCATGATGTTAGGCCCCAGGCGGTTTGGTTCAAAGAAATTCATTCTGGATAAGGAGAAATTGTTTTTGGAAGTGTGGACCGTAAATCAGTCGTAACTTTTAATTCAGGTATTATCACGAAACGCATAATCTATCGATCTTTACATAACGATGGTTCAGGTTGCATGCCTTCGTTTCGTAGGAAATGCATGCTTCGGATTCAAAAATGCGATTTTAGAAAAAATTACTATTTTTAGTAATTTCAAAAAAAATTTCCTGTCTCTTTATTTTTAGAGTTTTAGGATTTTTGTCTTCATACAAATGACTTGTAATCATGCTAGGAATCCTCCAATAAGGTTTATTTCAACTTTTTTTTTAAAAAAAATAAAAATTAAAATTAAAAAAAATAGTAAAATAAGATTTAGAACAATTTCACTAGAATTAGGAAATTATGCTTTAAAAGAGTTTTGCTAGAGTTATAAAATTAGGCTTTAGAAGAGTTTTGTTATTTTGGGTAATTTTGAATCAAGATTTGAGTGTTCTTTATTAGCGATGTAATCAAGAAAGAATACATACACATATTATTCAATAAAATACTTGAATTTTCTCTCTTATTTTCTTATGGACTCAAGAACTCTCCTTGTGGGTTTAAGGTTTTAATCACTTGAGGAAGACAGTGATCTTTCTCTTACTATTTCACGCTCTCATATTATTGTTTCACGCTCTTTCATATGTCACCACGTGGGGTGGGTGGATGTGTAAAAAAAGATTAAAATTCATTTAAAAACCTTTTGAAAACATATTTTGATGCTGACCAGCTATTTTAAGCTTGATGGAGCATCTAAGAGGCAAGATCAAGCCACTAAACTTTCGTCTATGCAAAAAGTGGATTTCTTTTTGAAGTACATCACTCCTCACCTGAATCTTAACAGGATAATCTAATATCATCTTTGTATCAGCTACTAATGTAACATCAATAGGTGTAATAAAGTACCACATTAAGAGCTTTGAAGTCTTTTTGCAATCTTAGGTCTAAGGACAAGTATAAGTTGGTGCATGATCAAGTTGATCCAATTCAAGCATAATAGGTACTCTTGGCCAGGAGACTTGACATTTTCTATTCAATATTGATATTCAATCGAGTCTGGAACTAGATTTCGATGAGCAAATAAACAGCTATACTCTCATGTGTGAAGAGCACGCGATGGCAACTACTTGTTCAACGGTGGATATAAATCCATTCTGATTTGTCATCGGTTCATATCACATAAGTGTTGTTAATAGACGTCTTAAATCTGAGGAAATTTGACTAGCCGAAGAAAGTTTGGCTGAAAGTCCAGCAACAATATATTTTAAAACTTCTAAGAAATTTGACCAATCGACGGACATGTTCGACTAGTCGAAGGCCACTCTTTGACTAGCTCAAGCTCTGGCTCGACTAGTCGAAGGGCACCCTTCGACTAGCCCAAGCTCTAGCTTGATTAGTCGAAGGTTACGTAGACTGCGCGTGGACTGCATAAATTTGAGGCGGTTTCCAAACTATTCCAAGTCGGTGCGAAAGTAGGGTTTCCTAATCTATAAATAGGAGTTCCTAGAGCTATTCTAAATCATTATAAGGCTTGTTAAAAGTATTTCAAAGGGTTTCTAGAAGGGGTTCTATGGTTTCAAAGGGTGTAGAAAGGGTGAGATTCGAGGTTGTTCGAATCAGGTAACTCTTTTCTCTTTGTAATTTATGCTTTCATAGTGGATTTTTGTCGCTTTTTGCCATGGTTTTTTCCCGAAAGGGTTTTTCAGGTTAAATCTTTGTGTTCTTTTGTGTTTGATTGGTGCTCTTGGATTGTTATCCTAGATCCATCTCTGTGTGATTCTGCAGCCCAATCCCCAACAAATGGTATCAGAGCAATCGTTGGGGCACAGATCTGGATCTACAGGATTAACATCAATGAAAAATGCCAAGTTTGATATTGAGAAGTATTCAGGTAAAAATAATTTTGAGTTATGAAAGATTAAGATGATTAGTCTCTTAAATAAGTAAGGTGAAGCTGCAGCTCTTGAGGAGCGAAAATTGACTATGAATGATGAAGATTGGAATACTCTTGATATGAATGGTTTATCTTCCATCCGTTTATGTCTCACGGATGAGGTTCTCTATAATGTTTTGAGGGAGAAAACTGCGGCTAGTTTATGGGCGAAGTTAGAGGATATCTATGTGAAAAAATCCTCTGAAAATCGCCTACACTTGAAGCTACAGTGGTATGCCTTTAAGATGGCAGAGGGTGGAGACTTGGAGGTCCACATCAGCAACTTTAATAAATTAGTTTGCAAACTATTGGATATGGAGGAAGTGATCAAAGATGAGGAACAAACATGTATGTTGTTGAATTCTCTTCCAGCATCGTATGAGTCATTCAGGGACTCAATGTGCACTGCAAATAAAACCTTGAGTGTTGACACCATTATTTCAACCCTTCAAGGGAAGGCCATGAGAAAGCTAAACGACGGCATGGGGACATCTTTCGACGTACTAATTACGAGAGGCAGGAATACTGATCGAGGTACAGGATCTTCAAGACCTATATTCAAATCCAAGGGTAAGGACAAAGGAAAACTAAAGTGTTGGAATGTGGGATGACTGAACATATGAAAAAAGATTGTACTAATCGTAAAGTAAAGAAAGAAAACTCAGAGGCTTCTTCCAAGGAAGCCAATATTGTCACATCTGATGAAGAGACAAGTGGAGGTGATGTTCTGTCTGTGTTCATGATCGGACACTTGTAAGATAATCATAGAAATGAGTGGATCCTTGACACAGGAGCATTATATCACATGACTCCTCATCTAAATTGGTTCGCTAGTTAACAAAGAATGCGATGGTGGACAGGTCTTTATGGGCAATGACAATGCCTGTAATGTTGTGGCTATTGGTACGGTCAGCATCAAGATGTTTGATGGGATGGAGCGTACCTTGACTGATGTAAGGTACATTCCTGATATGAAGAAAAGTTTGATTTCTCTCGGTACACTCGAGGTTATAGGGTGCAAGTTCACTGGTCTTAATGGTGTCCTTAAAGTTTCAAAAGGAGCACTCGTGGTTATGAGAGCGCAAAGGCACAGAAACCTTTACAAGATGATCGAAAACATTCAGCAGGTGGAGCGGCAGCAACTATTACATATTCCACGTCTGTAGGTATGTGGCATGCACATCTGGGCCACATGAGCGAGCGGGGCATGAAGGTACTATTTGATCGTTGTTTGATTTCGGCTTTTAAGAATTTTGATTTAGATATATGCTAGCATTGTATATATAATAAATAATCTAGATTATCTTTTAAATCTTGAAAATATGTATGTAAGGGAGTTCTTGATTATACGCACTCTGAGGTATGGGGGTCATCGCCAGAGGTTTCCGTTGGGGGGTCGTCATAGTTTCTTTCATTCATTAACGATTACTCCAGGAAAGTTTGGCTATACTTCATGAAATGTAAATCCCAAGTTTTCACCATATTTAAATAATGGAAGGCAATGGTGGAAAACAGTCAAGGCAAAAAATAAATGTTTTAAGGACTGACAATGGTGGAGAATTTACTTCCACTGAATTTAATGAATATTGCAAAGATGAAGGGATTATTAGGCATAACACAGTGCGCCACACGTCTGAATAAAACGGTGTGGCTGAGCGAATGAATCAGACTCTCTTAGAAATGGCTAAATGCATATTAAGTAATGCTGCGTTGGGCAAAGACCTATGGAGAGAAGCCATTAACACAGTTTGCTATTTGCTGAACCGGTCCTTATCTACGACAATTGAATGTAAAATCCCATAGGAAGTATGGAGTGGTCATAAGCTGGACTACTCATATTTGCACATATTTGGTTGTGAGGCTTACTCTCATGTATCGTCAGTTGAGAGAGATAAGCTAAACCATATGGCAAAAAAGTACATCTTTATTGGCTATGGTGTATGTGTGAAAGGTTACAGGTTATTCGACAAGGTCACATGCAAGGTCATCACTAGCTGTGACTTGAGATTCGATGAAAGCTCCATATTCCAAAAGAATGATCAAGAGTAAGAAGAACCAGAAAGGTTGATCATAAACGTCTAGATTGACATAGATGATACTCAGGCAGAGACAGATGCACAGACAGAGGTATAAGAGCAGGTGGAGCAGCCACCTGTGAGAAGAAACCCACCACGTAATCACATGTTACCGGTAAGATATATGGATGACTCTAATATTGCATATGCCCTCATTACAGATGAGGGGAGACCTGTTTACTATTCAAAAGGCTCTTAATGAGCCTGATGCAGAAAAGTGGAAGGCGACTATGGACGATGAGATGGACTTGTTGCAAAAAAATAATACATGAGAGTTGGTGGAGCTTTCAGTGGGCCGAAAAGTGATCAGATGCAAGTGGTTATTCGAAACGAAATAGGACAGGTACAAAGTAAGGCTAGTAGCAAAGGGGTATGCTCAGAGAGAAAGAATCGACTTCACAGAGATATTCACACAGATGGTTAAACAAGTATCTATTAGATTCGTGTTGGCGCTGGTTGCCTAATACAATCTTGAGCTGGAACAGATGGATGTCAAGACTGCATTCCTGCATGGGGAGTTAGAAGAGTACATCTACATGAAGCAACTAGAGGGCTATGAAGTTAAAGGGGCAGAGAAAAAAGCTTACAGGTTAATGAGGTCATTGTACGACCTGAGACAGTCACCTAGGCAGTGGTATAAAAAATTTGATTCTTTCATGTTGAGTCAAAAATTTACTCGGAGTGAATACGATTACTATGTCTATTACAAGACACCGAGTGATGACAAATTCATCATCCTAGTATTGTATGTTGATCATATGTTGATCACCTGTCATGATATATCTGAAATTAATATACTGAAGACTCAGTTATCAGAGACATTCGAGATGAAAGATTTGGGGGCTGCAAAGAGGGTTCTCGGCATAGATATCCATAGAGACAGGAAGAGGAGTAGACTTTGGTTATCATAGGCAAAATACCTTAAGAAGGTGCTGATCAAGTATGAGATGGACCAGGTAAAGCCGATGAGCGTTCCCCATGCGGCTCACTTCAAGTTTTCCTCAGAACAATGTCCTAAATCAATTGAGGAAAAACAGGTTGTCTTATGTGTCTTATTCGAATGCGGTTAACAATTTAATGTATGTCATGGTTCGTATAACACCAGATATTTCACAAGCAGTCAGTGTTGTGAGCAGATATATGTCAAACATCGGTAAGCAACATTGGAAAGTGGTGAAATGGCTACTTCGATACATTGGACGTACAAAAGACCATGTCTTAACTTTTGAGAAGACAAGAGAAAAGTTGGTAGGGTATGTGGATTCAGACTATGCAAGCAGTGTGGATTCCAAAAAGTCAACTTCAAGTTACTCGTTTGTACTAGCGGGTGGAGCAATTAGTTGGATGTCGAAGCTTTAGTCTGTGGTGGCTCTTTCCACGACCGAAGCAGAATATATGACAGTGATAGAAGCGTTTAAAGAAGGTGTTTGGTTAAGAGGTATGATAAATCAGTTGGGACTTCAACAGGAGACCGTGCCAGTTAATTGTGATAGCAAGAGCGCTATTAATTTGGCTAAAAATTCTGTTTATCACTCACATACTAAACACATTGATGTTCGTCACCACTTTATTCGACAAGTGCTTAAAGAAGGAGGTGTAACACTAGAGAAGATTCACACCAACTTGAATCCAACAGACATGCTCACCAAGGTCGTTCCTACAGAGAAGTTCAAGTTTTGTGCAACTTCCCTAGGCTTGGCGATGGCGTAAAAGAAGGACAGAGTGTGCACTAGAAGTATTGATTGAAGTTATGATGTGATGCAGAGATAAGAAAAGAGGTCAAGAAACTACACGTTTGAAGATTGAAGACATGGTGGAGATTGTTGTTAACAAATGTCTTAAATCTGAGGAAATTTGACTAGCCGAAGAAAGTTTGGCTGAAAGTTCAGTAACAATGTATTTTAGAACTTTCGAGAAATTCGACCAGTCGAAGGACATGTTTGACTAGTCGAAGGGCACCCTTCGACTAGTCTAAGCTCTGACTCGACTAGTCGAAGGGCGCCCTTCGACTAGCCCAAGCTCTAGCTTGACTAGTCAAAGGTTACGCAGACTATGCGTGGACAACGTAAATTTGAGGCAATTTTCGGACTATTCCAAGTCGGTGCGGAAGTAGAGCTTCCTCATCTATAAATAGGAGTTCTTAGGGCCATTCTAAATAATTCTAAGGCTTGCTAAAAGTATTTCAAAGGGTTTCTAGAACGGGTTCTAAGATTTTAAATAATGTAAAAAGGGTGAGATTCGAGGTTGTTCGAATTGGGTAAGTCTTTTCTCTTTTTAGTTCATGCTTTCATAATGGATTTCTGTCGTCTTGCGCCGTGGTTTTTTTTTCCGAAATGGTTTTCCACGTTAAATCTTTGTGTTTTCTTGTGTTTGGTTGGTGCTCTTGGATAGCTATCCTAGATCCATCTCTGTATGATTTCGTGGCCCAATCCCCAACAAGAAGATGGCGGCAAAATTGATCACATGTTGTCATCCTTCGGGGAGATGGTCATATAAAATTTATAGTACTTTGAAATATGTAACATCTACTCTCTATTATGCCATCATCATATCCATTGAATTCTTTTTCTAAATGCAAAAGGAATTTCAAATGAAATTATTATAATCCATTAATTTGTTTAAGTTTCCAACTACAATTAAAAATAAGGCATGTAATAAAATGGGTTACTAAGGAGCTATTCCATTCACCAAAAGATGTAACTGATCAATTTCCAATCATCAAAACAATTCAAAAGACTCAAATTGCTTAAAAAGCCATACATAAGTCCAATATGTCTACTCCGGCATCAGCAATGAAAGCTTTCCTTTGAATGGATATAGACCAATCGAATGGTCTTGTTATGGAAATTCAGCCCTCTTGTATGTGTAGTGGCATTTTTGGAAGGTCCACAAATAAATGTATTTTTAGGAACTCTTAACTTCTTGTAGCACAAAGGTCATCTCTAAGACCATGACCACCATCCAAGAGTATTCTAACATGTGGCCCAGGAAATTTTTTGATATTACCTAAATAGCAATAAACAAGTGAAACCAATGTGGTACGCTGGTTTAAGAAGCCCCAATGAAATTAACCAAGTGGGGCCCTCCCAAGCCAAGCTGGCAAATTGGACCTCATCAATTCAACCTGGGCCACCCGAAAATTGATAAAATCCTTATTTCTAACTTGATTCCTAATCTATCTTTTCATCAAGTGGATCACACATGCATGAAGAAATATACATTTTAGAGGAATGAAATCAACTGTCTATGTCCAAAATGGATGGGTTGCCTACCTTAGGATTTGAATGGCATATTAATAACACATATACACAAACTCCAGTCGGGCCAAGTTGGGCCGAGCCCGTTTGGGATAAAATGACTTGAGCCCAAGCCTGACAAGAAAATTCATTGAGCCATGCATGTGAGGCCCAAGCCCTGGCCATGCGCCAAGCTAGTAGGTTTGGGGCCATGCAGGTAACCCAGACCATTGCCAACCTTACCAGTCATGGATGTTTCACAAGAATGTATTGGATCCGTTGGATTATCCGAATAGCTGATATGAATGTCAATGAATATTCCAGATACAACGAGATGCATGGGAAGGCTTAGATACACTTTAGCCCACTTAAATCTTTTGCAAAGCATATGTAGGTTTCAATTCTCATAAGTGAGGCCTATGGTCCAATAATCAAAATATTAGTCTATTGAATCAACCATATATAAATGCAGATTTCCCCTTAAAATATCTTAGATAGGAAGATCATAGTAGTCAAAATTTCTAGTTGAACATGGACCACCATTTTTAAATTAGTCTTCCCAACTGTCTATCTCTAGGAAATAAATATAAATGCTAATATCATTCTATCAAGTATATTTTCAAGCCATAATCCATCACACAGCGATCAAATCGTTTTGATTACCGAACAATGGGCCACAATTATCAGAACTGAAAACCTTCGCATATCGCGCAAAAATGCAGCCCATGTACCTAACTCCTACTTAGTGCACAAGCTATGTTTACAAGCACATGCAAACCATGCTTCCACTAGAAACATTATTCAAGCCACATAAATTTAGGAATTTAGGAGGTTTTTTTTTTTTTATAGGGCGTGATAGAAAATAAGACAGTAGCCCGACATGATAGAAAATAAACCCATAGCTCGAGCCAAGCAACATTAACCGGGCTCCATGTTGCCAAGTCCAAGTCCAACCCAAAATCATTAAAAATAAAAATAAAAATAATAAAATAGGGTAGTTGTGAACTAATGTAGCAATTGCTTTGATAGTTATTTATATATGGGCATGAGTCAGGTCAGGCCTAGGTAAGGTTAGGCCGAGTTGAGGTTAGCCCAAGTTAGACTCAAAACTATAAGAAGGCTTTTATATCTTAAGCCTAAGCATATCTCATGAGCCTGAGAGTTGTGTCCAAACCCAACCCAAATACCTGTCTAGTACAAAATCCCAAGGGCGGGCCTGACCAATTAACAACCCTACATACAACTAACAATCTAAATATTATTGGTTTTCTCCTCTAAGAAGTAAGGAACTTGAAGAATTGAATAGATAACACTTGAAAATTCATATAGAGGGAATAATAACATTTAGCCATGGTGCGACGATATGAGGAAGATGTGCGACTGTTCCGAACAAAAACAATTGGAAAAATTCCATTAGTAGAAATTGACCATTGGATACAGAGGCTCGAAGAAGCAGTTGCAACAACCATGATCAATCTAGAGAGTGAAGGATCGACAATTGCTTTCTCATTGGTTTGGACGGCTTTCCAAAATTAGAAGTACCCAAGCATAAAGTTTTTTTTTTGGTGTGGTAGATATTATGAAAAGAACTCATAGCCTAACATGAAAGAGAATGTCCTATCAGATAGAATTTTTTTAGCTTTCCTTCTCGAAATTCATTGATTTCTTTCCCTCCAAGCATGCCAAATCAAAGCTGAATAAGCAAATTCTTACAACTTCATTAACCATGGAGTTAATGGGCAGAGCTCCATCTATGATTTTGAGGTAATTCTCTATAGTGGTGTTTGCTGGAAATAAACACTGTTCCAGATCCACTGCATGAAAGTACAGTTGAAAAATAAATGATTTTCAGATCAATTGCTTTCATTATATATCATACACATATAAGACCAACTTGATTTCTGATTCTATGAGCCTGTCTTTTGTTTTTAATCTATCCTAGATAGTGAAAAAACAGGTACTACAAGCATGCTTTGGGATACAAAAAATTCTCCAAATATAATTGGACTAGGAAACAAATTTCATGGGTGAAATGAGTTTTTGGTAGAGAGATTGGAAGGAGAAGTTTCCATTCCCAAATGCTATCCAAATAATCTCATGAAGTGTCAAAATCAAGAATTAAGATAGACCTAGTTCCACGCAAGACCAGTAAAAATCTACTTATATTCATTAAGGCAGTCATCTTCTTTATACTCAGCTGGCATATATGTTCATTTCATGTTTCAAAGAAATCAATTCCACAAAACTACAAGGATTATTTTCATCTACCTCTCCTCTGTTATATGATAATTTTAGATACGAAACTCCATTTTTAATGTTTGTAGATACAAACCCTATATTTCATAGATTCATTGCAATTAAATTCACTAGATATGAAACCATTGTGTATTAATTTTGTTTTCTTCAGCAAAAAATTGTTTTTAGTCAACTAGTTATAGATGCATTTGGGGCCCACCGTGGTTTTTTTAATGTAATCCGACACATACAACTTTTGGTTGCCGCACCACGATAATGGGATGTCCCAAAAATCAAGCTGATCTAATTATTAGTTGGGCCACCATATGAATTTAGAAGTTTTTGGGTGGTTGTTCAATGTTTTTTTTAATGGTGTGGCCCACTTGATGAATATTGGATTAGCCTGATTGTTTTTTTTTTGTAAAGTGACCCTACTAGATAGATTGAATGCCACATGTATATAATTATGGGGCCCACACACGATTAGTACTTGTATATTTTCATATATAATTCCTTTGTACTTGATAGATGGTTTTGGTCATTTGGTACAAATTCCTCAATGGGAGGATTTACAACATTAAAAAACAGAGGGAGGTACTTCTAATTACCCATACCAAAAGGGGTAGATGTAACTATGTACCCTTAGTCTACATATGGTGGCAATTTAAGAGCCCTTCAAAATGGGCAAAATAGTACAGTTGATAGTAGATAGTGTTGGGAATTTGGCCCGCAGAATCACACAGATCTAGATCTAGGATAGCAATCCAATGACACCAAGCACACACAAGAGAACACAGATTTAACGTGGAAAACCCTTGCGGAAAAAAAACCACGGAACAAAGCGACAGATCTCCACTATGAAAATAGAAATTACAAAGAGATAGGACTTACTCGATTCGAACAACCTCGAATCTCACCCTTGCTATACCCTTTAGAAACCCTAAAATCCTTTTAGGAACCCTTGGAACTTCTTTAGAAAGCCCTTAGAATACCTCCCAATCCCGCATACACCCCTTTATATAAGTTTAGAAAGAAGTAGACTCAGAATAGGAAAAAAAATCCGTAGAATCTGCGTTTCCGCAATCGCATCTGCGGAACTCTTCGATGTCATCGAAGGTCTCTCGACTACAGCTTCGATATCATCGACGGTCCTTCAATGATATCAAAACATGACCAAAACTGTCCAGCAAGCAGGGGTGAAAATTTCTGTGAATTATCGATGGCATTGAGCAATTGTCGATGTTATCGACGACTGGCTTCGATATCATCGAAACCCTGTCGATATCATCGACAGACCACCAGACAGATTTAAGACATCTGTCCATAACAATCTCTACCATGTCTTCAATCTTCATCTGTGTAGTTTTTTGACCTCCTCTTATCTCTTCATCACATCATAGCTTCTCGTGCACACTCCGTCTTCCTTTTACGCCATCGCCAAATCCAGAGAAGTTTTACAGACCTTGAACTTCTCTATAGGAACGATCTAGGAGAGCATGTCCGTTGGATCAGAATCCACATGCCCAACTATCTTTGCTCCTGTCTTCTCAAAAGAAAAGACGTAGTCTTCTTACCATCCCACCGCTACCCAATATTACTTGTCGGGGTACTTGCTCACAACACTGATAGCCTGTAAAATAACCGGTCTAATCCAGACCATGACATACATTGTCAACTGCATTCGAATATGGCTCATGAGATATCCTGCTTTTCATCATCTGTTTTGGGACATGTCTTGAGGAAAACTTGAGGAGAGACGCGTAGGGAACGCTCTCCGGCTTTACATAGTCCATCACCTCCTTGATCAATACCTACACACAAGGTATTACTCCTGTGATTACCAAAGTCTACTCCTCTTTCAGTCTCAACGCCGAGAACCATCTTTGTAGCTCCCCGATCCTTCATTCTGAATGTCCCACTTAACTGAGTCTTCAGTACATTGATTTCAGACATGTCATAATTGATGATCTATATGTCATCAATTCCTGACTCATCATGAAGGAATCAAACCATTGCCTAGGCGACAGGTTAAACCACGACCTCCTGCAAAGTCTTTTCTCAGCCCCTTTAACTTCGAACTGCTCTGGTTGCTTCATGTAGATCTACTCTTCACTTTCCTTTGCAGAAGTGCAGACTCCACATCCATCCTTCCAGCTCAAGATCACATTGGCCAACCAGTGCTAATCACAGATCTAATAGACACTTGCTATATCGTCGGCGCGAATATCTCTGAGAAGCCGATCCCTTCTCTCTGAGCATAACCCTTCGCTACCATCCTCGTCCTATATCTATGTTGTATCCTCCTGAAGATCCACCTGTATACAACCGCTCTCTGGCCCACTGTAAGCTCCACCAGCTCCCATATGTAAGTCTGATACAACGAATCCATAATATCGCTCATGATCATCTTACACTTCTCAGCACTAGGCTCACCTAGAGCCATCTGAATAGAAGATGAATCCTCTGTGATATTGGAGTCGTTCATGTACATCGCCGATATCCTGCGATCATGCCGTGTGATTCTTCTCATAGGTGGCTGCTCCACCTACTTTGTATCCCTGTCCGCACATCTCAGCCTTCCTGCCCTGCCCGCTCATATGGCCATGCCCAACATGCTACACACGTGCAGAGGTGAAATCCGCTACATCCACTGCAACTCCACCTTTTGAAGTGCTCCCGATCAACCTGTACAAGTTACCGAGTCGTTGCACTTTCATGATTACCCATGCCCCCTTAGATACCTTAAGAGCACTATCAATACCTATGTACTTGCATCCTTTTGCCTCAAGTATACCAAGAGAAATCAGATTTTGGTTCAATTCAGGAACGTGCCTGACATCAATCAAGGTATGCTCCACCCCATCAAACATCCTGATGCACACCGTACCAACAGCCACAAAATTACAGGCAAAGCCATTGCCCATAAACACCTGTCCACCATCGCACTCGCTATAGCTGGCGAACTAACTCTGATGAGGAGTCATGTGAAATGATGCCCCTGTGTTTAGCATCCACTCATCCTTACGATCATCGTATGGCCGCCTGATAGTAGACACAGACAAAACATCACCATCACATCCACTCGATCCATCTGACGTGGCAGCATTGGCCAGCCTCAGAATCTTCCCTCTTCAATTTATGATTTCCACAATCCTTTTTCACATGTCCTTCCTTCCCACAATTCCAGCACTTTACCTTTCCTTTGCCCCTACCCTTTGATTTGGATCTATAACCTGAAGAACCCGTACCTTGTTCAGAATTCCTACCCATTGTAAATAGTGCATCAGAAGATGTCCCCATGTCGCCGTTCAACTTTCTCATAGCCTTCCCTTGAAGGGCTGAGATAATGATGTCGACACTCAGAGTTTTATTCGTGCTGCACATAGTGTCCTTGAATGACTCATACGACGCCGGAAGAGAATTCAGCAACATACATGCTTGTTCTTCATCTTTCATCACTTCCTCCATATCCAGTAATTTGCAAGTTAATTTATTAAAGTTGCTGATGTGAGCCTCCAGATCTGCACCCTCTGCCATCTTGAAGTTATACCACTGCCGCTTCAAGTGTAGGCGATTTTCAGAGGATGTTTTCGCATAGGCATCCTCTAACTTCGCCTATAATTTAGCCACAGTTTTCTCCCTCATGACATTATAAAGAAACTCATCCGTGAGACATAAACGGATCGACGATAATGCCTTCTTATCAAGAGTATTCCATTTATCATCAATTATAGTAGACTTTCGCTCCTCAAGAGCACTATCTTCGCCTTGCTTGATTAAGGAACTCATTATCTTGATCTTCCATAACTCAAAATTATTTTTCTCTGAGTACTTCTCAATCTCATACCTGGTGCTCGCCATTATTACTAATCCTACAGATTCAGATATGTGCCCCAACGATTGCTGTGATACCACTTGCTGGGATTTTGGCCTGCGAAATCACATAGATCTAGATCTAGGATAGCAATCTAATGACACCAAGCACACACAAGAGAACACAGATTTAATGTGGAAAACCCTTGCGGGAAAAAAACCATGGCACAAAGCGATAGATCTCGACTATGAAAATAGAAATTACAAAGAGAGAAGACTTACCCGATTCGAACAACCTCGAATCTCACCCTTGCCACACCCTTTAGAAACCCTAAAATCCTTTTAGGAACCCTTGGAATTCCTTTAGAAAGCCCTTAGAATACCTCCCAATCCCGCATACACCCCTTTATATAAGCAGATTTGGAATAAGAAACAAAATCCGCAGAATCTGCGTTTCCGCAATCGCATCTGCGGAACTCTTCGATGTCATCGAAGGTCTCTCGATGACAGCTTCAATATCATCGACGGTCCTTCAATGATATCGAAACATGACTGAAACTATCCAGCAACCAAGGGTGAAAAATTCTGTGAATTATCGATGACATCGAGCAACCGTCGATGTCATCGACGACTGGCTTCGATATCAACGAAACCCTGTCGATATCATCGACAGACCACCAGACAGATTTAAGACATCTGTCCATAATAGATAATAGTCTTATGTTGTACTTTATTTGGAATGACTGGATAAGAATGTCTCTACTCTTTTGTAGAGATAATATTATTCAAATAAGAGTATGCAATTTAAATAGGTGTATTTCTAAAATTATTAAAATTTGTGTCCAAAGGTGCTTGACAAACCATAGGCAATGGTACTATTTGAATAGAACTTTTTGGGATAACTGAAGGTTGTTATGGTTTGAATGAAGATTTAATCATGTATATGATAATTACAATGTATATGATAACTGAAAGTTGTTATGGTTTGGGTTCTTACTCTTGCTCCGGTGGTAGACTCTCAGGAGTTTCAACATCGGGTCAAGGGTTCGAGTACCCATAGGTCGTGAAATTCCACTAGGAGTGAGTGTGTGGGGTGTGTGTGCATGCGTTAAAAATAAAATAAAATAAAATAAAAGTATTCTCCATCGATGGTGACCTGAAAATCTCATTGTCTTGAGAGCAATGAGTTTTTAAACAATGAACATTATCCAACATAAATTCTACTTGCATTATTTTAAATTTCTTTGGGCTTGTTTGATTTTTCAATTACAATTGTAAATTATTATAAATGGGTAATGATTATTTTTTCTTGTAATTATATGATGATAACATTTACCTTTGATCGTAATAATGATTTTGTTACATTGTTTGTTTCACTTACAAATGTGTGTAAAACTAGTAATTTTATAATGCAAAATGTAATGATTACAATTTACTTAGGACTCAATTCGGTAGTTTTGTAACGCAGAATGTAATGATTACAATTTACTTAGGACTCAATTTCACAGTGACCTTTCTAGTAGCTCGGTACTAATCAGTACTAGAAAAGCTCCGTGCGCTCCACATTAATGTATGTGTTTTATCCACACCATCTATTCATGTTGCTAGCTCATTTTAGCATATGAACCCAAAAATGAAGTAGATCTGAAGCCCAAGTGTGCCACACCACAGGAAGCAATAAGGATATTAACACCCAGTACTGTTTATTTTCCATCCAACTTGTTCATAAAGTCACATAAACCTTGATGGAAGGAAAACATAAAAATCAGCTTGATCCAAAACTTCCATGGCCCACGAGAAGTTTTAGAGGGTATCATTCAATCTCCACTATTTCATGTAGTGTGGTCCTTTTGAGCTTAGGATCTGCCTCATTTTTTGGATGATACACTAAAATGATATTTCAAAATGGATGGATGGTGTGGATAAAACACATACAATATGGTAAGGTCCACAAAGCTTCAACCTCTTGATTTACAAGTCATAATTCTGGTTTAAACAAACACCTAGAAATAATAATGATGACTCATTTAGTTTGTATTTTATGGAAAATTAGAAAACCAAAGAGGCATAGTCTTGTGTTCCACATGTAGACATAACCTTATCTAGTGGATTCGGCTGGCCATGGCTTGGATTATCTAGCTCATGGCTAGGTTTAGACAAGACTTAGACTGTCCGACCTTGGCCATGTGGTAACACTAATATGACTTTTGCAAGAAAATATCACTAGTTTACATGTGCCACTTGTGTCCAGTGATCAGGACTGTTAATTTGGTGGGTCCAAACCGTAGCCCAAACAACAGTGGAAATGTATTGTCGTAGCACACCCAGATCAAAATAAATGGCTAGAATTGTCTAATTTTTTACTCATAAATCATTCACACGGTGGACCACTAAATAAAAATTATTGATCACCAAACATATTTCCATCTAAAGTAGGAATTGTTGGATAAATGGTCTAGATGGTTGACCAATGGGCCCCACTTGAACAGGCTCATGCATTAGGACATTATTCATGTCTCCAATGCATCGAAACTGTTCACTCCCCAAGTATAGGGTTGTGATGTAGTAATAAACTCGGTGAGACCGAGATCGAATCCCAAGGGAATGAAACCTGTACGTTATCTGAAACTAAGTAAAACTAGAACTAAACTACGATGAAATCTAAATCAAAGGAATTTTAAGAGAATAATGGTGAATAGATTAATTTAAAACTAATAAATTCAAAGGTGGTAACTATGGTGCCAATGATCCACTTGTAGCAATTGAGAAGTTACCTAGCAATGATTCAAGGACACAACTGGAATCAGAGTCATATCCTATTCAGTTGGTAAGAAGAGATTTATCAGGTCTCTGAACTTCTTATGGATCAAACATCAATAGATAAGAATGGTGGAGATTTGGAAGTGATTCTGTCACCAAACCATGCCCAGGAGACTATGACAAACAACGTCAATTTACCAATCTCGCAGCCAATCATGAGAGAATTGTGAAAGTTAGGAAGGGTTCCATCACCGACCATGCCCAGGAGACGATGGTAAACAACAGAGCATCCTAAGTTCACAATCTCATAATGAAAAGAACATACTTAAAGCTATTGCAGATCTACTGTAATTTGAGTCACAATAAATCATTAAAAACTAAAAGTATTCCTTATAATTAAACTAGAATCTATGAGAATTCAATAAACATAAATCAAAGCAAAGTTACCATCCTAATCACGCTCAGCTTCACCTCTTAGCCGTAGCTAAGAGGTTTAGCCTGTCATAGACATGCTAAAAATCTCATAAAAGCATAAAAGAAAAAACAAAGAAGAAAAGAGATGGAAAAACTCTAGGGCCGGCGTCGCCTTGCTTCCACGTCTTCTTCTAGCCTCCACGGTTGCCCAGATCTCATTAAAAGATGATCCCTCTCTTTTCTCTTTTTCTTTCTTTTATAGGCCAAAAAGGACGTCGGCTGGGAGAGAGCGTAAGCTCCTTACGCACGTTGCTGCATATTGCTCTGTTTCTGCGTAAGCCTGCTTGCATTTGATCAGAATCTGGGACAAAAGATTTTCCTTCTTTCCCTATCCGACTTCTTGGATAGAGTCAACACTCCCTTCTGGATCTTTTGAATGGTTCGTATCTTGCATCTGATCACATACAAGGTCGAACAATGGGCCATAAAAACCGGACGGCGTCTGGACGTTTCCATGCGCACGAACCTGCGCTAGGATGCTCGATGGGCCTCACACTGATGTTTTCGGAAAGATCCACCCCGTTAATTGGATTCCTGGAGAAATATCAGTCAGAAAAGAGTAGTTTTTATCGGGTTTTGGTGCGGACTACTGTATAAAATAAATTCACCGTCCATCCTCCGTTTTTTGACGATCCACGTGTGTATGAATGTGTGGGGCCAAAATTACACCTAGGTGAGGGTCAAGCCCCTTCTTTGGTAACATTGGACGGATATGATGGTTGATTCGGACAACGAGTGGGGCCCACTATGATCAAACGGCGGTCGCATAGCGGACGCTGATGCGTTTTGAGATTTTTCAAAAGAAATCCTCGGCCAGCGCTGAGTTCTTGAATTGTGATGCACGGCTGGACCACGTGCACTGTGTACACGCGCTTCAAGCGTGGGTCTACTGAGATGAATTCGGAAAATCTTCTCCGTCCAACCTATTTACCATATAATTTAAAGGGTTCAGACCAAAATTAAAGCATTTACAGATACCATGCAGGCCTCGAATCAGGATTTTAGGGGCTGATCTGTCCATTGGGCAACTTACACATGAATCCAATGGTTGAAATTTGACATGTACGTTTAATTTATGGTCTTCAGACCATATATGAAGTTTCGAACTGAATGGATAGTGAGAACCCTATGATCTTGCATTCTGGCTGACTTTCAGGCCACTTGAGCTTCAGTTTCTCGATTTTCTCGGATCTCTGGTGTGTAAATCCGTCAATCTTGGTCCCCTGGGGTCCGTCCCTTACCTTGGTGAATTCTGAGTGGTAAATCTATGCTTTTAGCACCCTTTTTTAGTCCAAGCCTGTAAATTTACCTTGCAGTACAAACACGATTAAAATAGGTCATTAAACAGTATCATGTTCATAAACCCAGGTAATAACTGGGATCTGATATGCAATATTTGACCCTCAACAGAAACCCTATGATTTTTCTCACATATAGCTTCAGCAATGTATTTGATTCTCTTCATGCCTAAGTTCATAAATGACATAAGTAGGGGAAATTAGTCTATATTAACCACTAATGTGAGTAGAAATGGGTGCCACATGGTGTGTGTACACTAACATGGGTGTGTACTAACAAGCTAACCCAAAAAACCAAAAAAATAAAATAATAATAAATGGGTGCCACATTAATGCATGTGATTAATGTTGGGAACTGTATCTTATCCAATGTAATTACCTGCTAATTTCTAGCCATATGCAATGCATATACTTTTTTTTTTTTTTACACATGCACACACCCACACATTGGCACTTGAACCCATGACCTCAGTATCGAAATTAACATGTGAATTTGAAGGTTTTAGAGGGCAAAGATTGCTTTTTATGGTGTGGCAGTGGATCCGAGGTAGCTGGGATCCCTGACCGTGGGGCCCACCTTGATATATGTGCCTTATATCCACACCGGCCGGTAGAGGTGGGCATTTTTGACCCGATCCGGTGGATCTGATCTGATTAGACCCGATCTGACCCGTTCTGAACCGAACCGACGGCCTGGATCGGGTAGGATTATTTAGATCCGACTAGTTTTTGGATCGAGATCGGGTAGTGGTTAATCCAAACCGTTCCGATCCGGCCAGATCCGGAGTGAAAATCAATATTTTTACTTTTTCCTATGGTGCGGTCCACTTGAACTTTGGATATTCATCAATTTTGTAACAGCTAAAATAATCTGAAAAACCGAATGGACGGCGTGGATACACCACATGTATTCATGGTAGGCCCCAACAGAGTTCACTCACCCGTGAGTATGAGTTACTTGCACGGCACGTCAACAGGCAGGTAATAGCTGTATTCTGTATTACTTGCTTTGCACGTCAACACAGTAGGCTGCGAGAGTATGTATTAAAGTGACTTAACCAAGTTCCTTGGGCCCCACCATGATGTATGTTTTGTATCCAACCTTCCATCCATTTGGAGAGATCATTTTAGGGCAATATCCAAAGAATGAATGAAATCCAAAGCTCTAGTGGACCCCAACATAGAAAGCTCTATGAACAGTGACGCCCACCATTAAAAACTTTTAAAGGCTACAAAAGTTTTAGATCAACTTGATATTTGTGTTTTCCCTTATTTCTATATTTTTCAACTTTTGAACAGGTTGAATTTCAAATAAACATTACGGTGGGCCTTAGGACAGTTTCAATAGTGGGAATCATTCTCCCCACTTTTTTCTGTGATGTGGTCCACTACAGATTTTTATCTACATTATTTAGCTCATGCCCTAAAATGATATCTCAAAATTGATGGACGGTGTGGATATAACACATACAACGTAGTGGGGCCCACAGAACTTGGTGACATTACTTCAGCAGCCTGCCCGATGGGACAACACAGGCAGCAGGCGTTGATACAAATTTTTATAGTCATGTGGGGCCCACCTTGATTTACATATGTTATCTAAGCCATTCATCCATTTTGACATATCATTTTAGGTGTTGAACAAAAAATTACGATACATTGAAGACTGAAGTGGACCACACCATATCAAATGATCCGAATAGTGCCCAACTTGATCCGACTCGGTTTCCCTGACCGAGTCAGAATCGGATCGGGTCAAATAAATCAAGCATCGGATCTGTCCGAGTCAGGTGACGTGGACTCGGTCTCGGATCGGATCGATATCGGGTCAGCCTATTAGAATTTCGGATCTGACCGGGTTAGGCCCAATCCGGTTCGACCCGGACCGATGCCCAGCTCTACCGGCCGGCCAACCTTATTTGAAAACTCATTTTGGGGCATGATCCCAAAAATGAAGCAGATCCAAAACCTCAGGTGGCCTATAGTACTAGAAACAGTGGTAATCGACCATTAAAAACTTCTTGTGAGCCACAAAAGTTTTGGATCAAGCTGATATTTGTGTGGTCTCTTCATCTAGGACTTTGTGACCTTATTAACAAGTTGGATGGTAAATAAACATTTCAGTGGCCTCCATGAAGTTTTTAATGGTGGGGATTCAATAAAGATTGTTTCTTGTGGTGTGGTCCACATAAGATTTAGATTTGCTTCAATTTTGGTTTCATGAGCTAAAATTAGCTATCAAAATGGATGGACAATGTTGATGTAAGGCACATATATCACAATGGGCCCCACTAGGGATCCACTAAAACCACACCCTGCCCAAAGCCATCTGATGATTAGATCGGCCTGATTTTTTATTTTGTCTAATCATCAAGGTGGGGTTCTCTTGGATGAGTTTGATCACATCACATGCATGGGCCAGCAATGATCCGTACTTCTAAAACCTGACCACTCAAAAACTCGGCCGAGTCAACTCAAATTGATGAGATCATTAACCTGAGTCCTTAAGAACTTGATTAGAGGTGTGACTGGACCTTAACTCAACACTACTCATCGACTCGACACATTGACTCAGTTGACTCGATGTGACTTCGAACCAAGCCATTTAACTAGTATTATTCCTTTGTTTAAAAAGCTATAGGGCATGATTCTACTTTCAACTTGCTTGCAAGTGGATCTTATGTAATCGATGCGTTTTTAGTTGGCGTGCTCTTATTTTCATTATTTATAATATTTTAGAAATAGCAAACTATTTTAAAAAATTTAACACTTTAAATATTATTTGAATTATTAATTAGCGGACAAATCAAGTAAAGACTCACCCAAGCCTTTGATCTGACCCCACCTTTTTGGACTTCGAGATGAGTTGAGTTTTTAGATTGCCTGCAAAAGCCTTTCACGAACTTGTGCTGGGAGTTAAGTAGGCCCACCACAATGTTTGTGAGAAATTTACCAATTCTATCATTTTGTCATATCATTTAAATATCACGATGGGACATAGTAGAATTCCCTTTTTTTTATTCTCTCTCTCTAAACACCGTACATTTGGTGAAGTGGGTAAGGGAGCAAGGGACTTTAGTTTTGGTGTGAATACCTTGATTTATATGTGAAATTCACTTTGACAGCTAGATATGTGATCCCAATTTATGCCTAAATTATAAAACTCAGGCTAACTTGTGATTCATGTGGGCCACACCAAGGAAAATAGTTGGAGAGATATATATTTTTTTTTAAATGCATGCACACACACCTCACACACTCACGCTGTAGTGGAATTTCACCACCTATGGGTACTCGAACCCTTGACCCGGTGTTGAAACTCCTGAGAGTCTACCACCAGAGCAAGAGTAAGGAAAATAGTTGGAGAGATACATTCACCTTTGATCTTTATAGTGTTTACTATGATGATTATATGAAATCCATTCCAACCCTTAGATGCAATACCAAAAGTTAGGCTTGAGGCCTAAAAATTAGGCATATTTTGATTCAAGTGGCTCACACGAAGGAAAACATTTTGGAGAGTTCTCATTGCCCGGTGCATTGTTTAGGAATGGAGGTGAGTTAATTTTGAGGTGAGACCACCAGGTCCAGGTGGATTTTACATAAACATTACAGTAGGGCCCACCCAAGCAACTGATCCATTTGTTGGCACGCCTGCCCAACCCGCAGCGCCCACCCATCCAGCCATTGAAGGAATGTAAGGGAAGGTAGTAGAATGATAATTATAGGGGTTAAGTAGACGGCTTTTTGAAATTTCTTATAAAATTCTCTAACTATTTTAGTATTTTTAACCCTTTAAATATTATTCAAATTATTAATTATACGATGAATTAAGTAACCCACTGATGTAGAGCGGGTCGCGGACAGTTTCATGGCCAAGATGGATCAGAAAAGGCCCGGTCGACGACAGAAGTGATCCGGACTGTCGGACCTTAGATCGGGCGTATCTCGCAATCCAGAATGAGTTAAATAACGTAAAATATATGATTTTGGGGTAGAACGCGCTACTTTAGCTAACCAACCATGCCATGTAGGGTTGCGATGCCCAGAATTGCGAAAAACCCCTGGATTGACGGTCATTTCCCTGCTTTAATTTCGTTTTTACTATAAATAGTAAGTTTTAGTTTGATTATAACTCTTTATCCGTCGGGCTTTAGGAGTTGCGCCCAACGTGAAAAGAGCTTAGAATAATTAGGAGAACGGTTTGGTGAAGCCAAATAGGATACTTACTATTTTTGGCCGAAAACCTTGCGCACTAGTAGACATCACAACCGTCTATAAATAGTAAGTTTACTATTTATAGTATGTCGCGGATTCTAGGAGTTCTAGTTGCAATTTGATTCTGATTTCTTTCCCATTGCTTGGTACCCCTATTTAAAGGGTTGTGAACTCGTTTTTAGTCATCAATTAATTAATTCCGAATTTCTTAGAATTTATTTCTATTTTCTGCTTTCTTTCCTCGTGGATTCGAGAAGTCTCTGTGAGGAGTCCAGAGAAGCTCCGTGGATTCAGAGTAGTTATCCTCATCACGTTCATCCCTACGTCACCCATCTAAGTTTTTGAGTTGACCGTACCTGGTTGGACATCCAAATGAGTTAAGTCATGAGACGCCCCTGCAAATGCCTTTGGCACAAACTTCCTGTGACAGGAGGTTAGGTTGAGCCACCGTGATGTTTGTGAGAAATCCACCATTCCTTCCATTTTATCATATCATATTATAACAAGGAAAATAAGGTAGATACAAAACTAAACTAGGCCGCACACATTGGCCTTTATTTTCAGTTCATCCAGGTAGGAATTATCTTATGAACGGTATGAATGGCATATAAATATCATGCTGGACCTGAAGAAGTTTTAATGGTAGGCATTTCCCTACCCACTTTTTCCTGTCATGCGGCTACTGGAGTTTTGGATATGCCAAAATTTTTTTATCCCTTTTCCTAACATAATCCAGCTAAACAGATGAATGGGATGGATTTCTCACAAATATCACGGTGGGTCCCACATAGCTTTCAGACGCAGGAAGTTATTAGAAAAGGATATTAGTCATTCAATCTAAATAGCAGATCTTGGCGGGAGAGGATTGCTCGGTGACCTTAGGCACAAAGATATCTCCGTGCATGGAGATGTGTGGGGTTCGCAGAGATATCTATGGCAAATCCACTCTATCCATCCATTTTGAAAGACCGCAATAGGATAAGATAAATCAAGGAGATCCAAAACTCGAGTGGGCCACACCAAGAAAATAGTAAGATCGGAAACATCCACCATTGAAACTATATTGTACAGGATGCCTTGGATTCTGCCAATCTATCAGTGTTGAAAAGCTATGTTTTGGTTCGACTGGTGTATCATAGGTCCAACTGAATTAGGGATAGATTCTTCGTATGCTCACTGCGAAAATTTACATGTTTTTAGTTCTACCAAAAAGTGTGGGTTGGTTTGGTTTGGTATGGTTCGACCAACGGTTTACGCAAATTAACGCAAATCAGGGTACAAGTCTGGTTTTAGTTAGGGTTTAGTTAATACGATTGTTTTCTCTTTAAAGGCAAGAGTTTATGATATAAGAATGTTTTAAATACTTGTAAGGACTTAAAAATGAATTTTCTCAAGTGACTAGGGTTTTTTCTAGATACACGTCGCAATGAAAGATTGGGTGATCCTGTAATTGAAGAAGTTAAGTGGTGTAAACTCTATGGTTTTTATTATAATTGAGATCTCATCGCTTTGTTCCGTGGTTTTTTTCCGCAAGAGTTTAGTACATAAAATATCTTGTGTTATGTGGTTGCTTGCTTGATTGCTTAGTTATTATATTTATTGTAACTGTTTTATATTCATTAAACATACTTCTACAAAGTGCATAGTTTGACGTTGATATTAGATCTAAATTTCTAATACCTAGGGTTTCTAATACCTAGGGTTACTTTGCGCTTGTTGTGGCTCGGAATTACATCATGGTGGTGTGATATAAGAGCATGAACTCTAACTGAAACCTTCATAGAGTTGACCATGATGTTTATGTGCCATCCAAACTATTCATAGAATTATTACAATTTAAATAATATGTAGAAACAAATATCATCCTTACACAAAACTAATATCACCTCCAAGCATTCATCCCCACTATTTTGTGTGGTATGGCTCAGTTTTGGGTCAGCCTGATTTTTAAAATCACGTTATACCATGTTCTTTCAAAATAGATGGATGGAGTGGATTTATCACAAACATCTTTATTAGCCCACGCAGCCCTCTGCGCCCAGGGCAATAGGCAATCCGCTCCCAATCTTGTCACTTTAAAATAGTCCATGCATTTTAGGTATAAGAAATGATCAAACACAATTATGATACAACCGTTTTATCATGTCAACACATTCACATGTAAAACATCCAATCCATGCCAAAAGTAGGCCGCACATCATTTTCATTTGAAATGAAAATTCAGGCTTATCCACTCATTGGGTGGGCCACACCAACACACTGAGTCATACCATTGGTTAATGGTTTGACCATTGATTTTGAAGTTGTCTTTATCAATGATTGGGTTAACCTGATTTTAATTTCAGTTGATGGCAATGGACCGTCCCTTGTCCGAGACATTGACCAAATGGTTAGGACCTTCTGATTGGAAAAATAAAAAATAAAAAATCCTTCAGCATCTCTCACCCCGGATACAGCCAAGTGTGTGGGACTCTGACCGTGGGGCCCACCTCGATGTATACGTTGTAATCCACGGCCTCTATCTGTTTTTCCAGATTATTTTAGGGCATAGTCTCAAAAATAAAGCAGATACAAATCTCAAGTGGACCATACCACGGGGAACTATAATCATTGAATGCTAACCACTAAAAGCTTCCTAAGGTCCACCATAATGTTTATTTGCCATCTAACCTGTTGATAAGGTCACACAGACCTAGATGAAGGGAAAGCACAAATATCAGCTTGATCAAAACCTTTGTGGCCCACAAAATATTTTTATTTGTCAATGATCACTATTTCCTATGCTGTGGTCCACTTGAGATTTGGGTCTTCTTCATTTTTTGGCCCATATCCTAAAATGAGTAGAAAAAACAGATGGACAGCCATACATCTAGGTGGGCCCCATGTTCAAATAATGATACATGATGCACTAAAATCCACTTGAATATTTTCAGGTAAATAATCGACGTGGGCCAATGGTTTAAACATCCAAACCATTGAGAATGACGAGAATATATACCAAAGGAGGAATCGTACCGCAAATCTTTGGAGGTAATTTAGGATTTAATTAATCTAATCTAGGATTTAATGACTCTAATCTACAACTGTATACTGATTAGATTAATCTGTAATCTATCTTCACGGGTATATCGAGGACTGAAAGCTGATTGCCTGTGGCACGACGTGCCCCAAGCTCTTCGGAACATACCGTGATGTATTTGTTTTATCGTGCTAGTAATCCATTTTGCCAGCTCATTTTAACGCACGAGCCCTCGATAAGTTTTCAATGGTGGGTATTCAATCCCAGTTGTTTTCTATGATATGGTCCACTTGAACATTTTCAATGGTGGGTATTAATCCCATTTGTTTTCTATGATATGGTCCACTTGAGCGTTGGATCTGCATTATTTTTGCGCTTATGTCCTAAATTGAGCTAGAAAAATGGATGAACGGGATGGATAATGGACATACATCACGGTGATGAGCCCCCTCAGAGCTTGGGCCACCTCGAGCCACAAGGATATGGAAGTGGATTGCCTGTGACAAGGCAGATAGTGCTCTGGGATGTGTGGGGTCGTGATAAATCCACTCCATCCATCTGTTTTGAAAGACCACGATAGGGCAAGAGTGAATAGTTCAGGTGGATCCAAAACTCAGATTGGCCACACCAAACGAAACAGTGGGAGCAGAAACGTCCACCGTTAAAACTTTTTTGGAGCTGACCATGATGTTTGTATACCATCCAATCCGTTCATAGGGTTATTACCACTTGGATAAACTGTAGGAGAAAATATCATCCTGATAATAAAAACTTCTGTCGCCCTTAGGCTTTTCAATCCCCACTGTTTCGTGTTGTATGGCCCACATGAGTTTGATCTGCTTCATTTTTAGATTCCTGTCCTATCATGGTCTTACAAAACAGATGGACAGAGTGGATTTGTCACGGGCATCTCTGTGGGCCCCACACAGCCCCAGGCACAGGACCTGGGAAGATGAAACACAAATTCTGCGGCTTCCAATAAATTTTAATGGCAGGTGTTCAATATTCCCACTACGTGGTCCACTTGAGCCTTGCATCTGCTTCATTTTTGGGCTCAAACCTTAAAATAGCCTGGCAAAATGGATGGACGGCATGGATAAAACCCATACATCACGATGGACCCCACAGAGCTCCTGCCTGGGACGGAGGGCCGGATACAATCCGATTTGGTCAGCACTGGAGCATTTCTCTTTATTTTCTCTTATGTTGTAGATCACACCTGTCTATGTTGAATACAGACCATAGGTGTCATTTTTGAGTCGTCTATTCTCTTGCATGCGTGATGGTAGCCTTTTGTCGGCAAAACAAGAAACTCCACGGGTGTGATGGTGATGTGAGTGGGACATCCACACTGTCCATCACTTGCAGCAGATCATGCTAGGAAGTGATAAAAACTTTACGGTCCATTCAAAATTCAAGTGGGCCATACCATGTGGAAAAGTGGAGATGGTGACTCCTATCATCGTGGTGGGGTCCACCTTATGAACAGTTTAGATTAGATGATATTTATAAATATCATGTTGGCCCAGTATGGTTTTGCGGCTGGTTGAATTTTGGACCATCAGGTTCTTACGGGAGAGTGTAATTGATGGTAATTGATGTGAATTGGTGGTGATTAGTGATTGAAGCGTGACTGGGCTGAGTCTGTTTTGCCAATTTATTTTAGAGAAATTTGAGACTGTGGACCCCACCTTTTATTCACGGAAACGGATTGGGTACTCCCCCTGCCGCCACCCAATGGCGGATGGTCGGTGGTCTGTGGGCCCCACCATGATGTATGCTTTTCATCCATGCTGTCCATATATTTTTCCACGACCAAAAATGAGTTATATCCAAATCTCAAGTGTATCACGTTACAGGAAGTGTTGAATGAGTGTCAACCATTAAAAACCTCTTTTGGGGGCCATAAAACTTTTTGAGGGCCCACTGATGTTTGTGAGAAATCTTTCCTGTCTAAGTTCATTCATAGGGTCACAAAGACCCGGATGAAGAGGAAAAACAAATTTCATAATGATCCAATACTTCTATAATCCCTAAAAGGGTTTCAATGGTAGGCGTTCAATTCCCCATTGTCTTTTACAGTGTGGTCTACTTTATAGTTAGATCTATCTTATTTTTCACCTCAAGCCTTAATATGAGCTCGCCAAATAGATGGACGGTTTGGATATAACACAGACCTCATGATGGGACCCACAAAAGAAATGTGATTTTAGAAAGGTGAGGTTCCCTATTGCTACGGATTATAACCGTAGCCATATCCGTAGCCCCTGCTTTTTGGATATGTCCTTCAATATATATCGAAGGTATTTCGATATGTACTTCGATATATCGAAGGTATTTCGATATTATTGAAAAAGGTCCAGAATTGTACATTTAATTTGCCTCAAAAATCCTGCAATTTTCTCTTTGTTATGTATGGAAGGTGATTTTACCTATTGCTACGGATTATAACCATAGCCATTACTAGTCTATGAATTTTTTTATTTTTTTTATTTTTTTTATTTTTTACATGGAGAACTTTATTCTACCTACAATTTTCTCTATTACATTATTATATACATATGTATATATAAGCATATAATTTTTTTTTTCTTTTTTTTTCTTTTTCATTTATTTCTTTATTCATTTAACAAAAATATCTTTTAAACCAAAATTAGTTACTTGACGTACCTTATATGATTTTGGGGTAGGAGAAGCTACTTTAGCCAACCAACCTGGTTATTTTTTAAGATTCCATCAGGTCGATGGTCGAAAATCAGCGGCGGGGCAAACTAGAAATTCAACGAGGCAAACCTGAAATTGAGCGGGGCAAACATGAAATTGAGCGGGGCCAACGAGAAATTGAGCAAGGCAAACATGAAATTGAGCGGGGTAAACATGAAATTGAGCGCGGCAAACTAGAAATTGAGCAGGGCAAACATGAATTTCAGTGGGGTAAACATGAAATTGAGCGGGGCAAACATGAGGTCTGTGTTAGGGACCGAATGCATTTTATATAGGGGAGTGGCTATGGGAGAGAGTTATGTGGGTCTTATCACGAGGTATATGTTATATCCAGATCGTACATCTATTTGGGGAGCTTGTCTTAAGGCTTGAGATGAAAAATAAGATAGATCAAACTATCAAGTGGACCACACTGCAAAAACCAATAGAGGATTGAACGTCTACCATTGAAACCCTTTTTAGGGTCACAAAAGTTTTGGATTAATATGAAATTTGTTTTTACTCTTCATTCAGGTGTTTGTGGCCTTATGAAAAGATTGGATTTAAAATAAACATTACGGTGGGCCCTACAAATTGTTTAACGGCGAAAATCATTATTGTTGCTGCTATTTATGGTGTGGTCCAGATGATCTTTGGATATGATTTAGTTTTTGGATAATGCTCTAAAATAATCTAGATATAATAAATACATCACTGTGTGGCTATGTAACTTTGATCTCCTTTGAACCGTTCGTACAACTTAGAGATCAAGGAGCGTCAATGCTCCTCGTCCAACGACACGTACCTATAGCAGCTATTCACCAACCAATCAACTTCCCTCTCTGGCACAACACGCGATCATTTGAGGCGTTAACATGTTAAGAAAGCCTAACGGTTGATTAGGTACTGCCCTACCAGTTCTGAGCTCCAGACAGACTAGTGCTCCTAGGCCTAATATGTTTATTTGTCATCTAACTGGTTCATAAGGTCTCTTAAACATTAATGAAGGGAAAACATAAATATATTTTGTTTCCTACCATTTGCCCCGCTCAATTTCTAGTTTGCCCCACTCAATTTCATGTTTGCCCCGCTGAATTCCGTGTTTGCCCCACTCAATTTCATGTTTGCCCCACTAAAATTCATATTTGCCCCGCTGAATTTCTAGTTTGCCCTGCTCAATTTCTAGTTTGCCCCGCTGAATTTTTAGTTTGCCCTACTCAATTTCTAGTTTGCTCCGCTCAATTTCATGTTTGCCTCGCTGAATTCTCGCTAGCCCCGCTCAATTTCATGTTTGCCCCGCTCAATTTCTAATTTGTTGTAATGCCCTGAAAATTAGGGGTCATGCATACACTCGACTCCCGAGTTCCCTGGGTAACTTATAACCGGTTTTCTTTAATAATTTGCATTTAATCAGGTTTGGATGCACAATATGAAATTTCTTGAAACATGAAGCACAACCACAACTAGTTTACTTAAATGAAGAAGCTAAATATATACAAGTCCTAAAATAATATAAATGGGTCGAACAAGGAGTTGCCCAACAAAATTACAAAAATATGTCAAAAAAAATGATAAGCTGAGTCCGACACCCAGCGATCCAAAATTCGACTACTAGGCTGATGGAGAACCGCCCATCAGCTGGAAGTAGGAGAACTCGTCCTCGTCCTCGAGGCTTGCGTCGCCAGGCTCCTCCAAATCTGCATCACCTGCATCTATGGGCGAGTCTGATTGGTGTTTAAAACACCATCCTAGAGTGGGAGTGAGTGATTAACTCAGTGGGTGCTATTAGTTTTAAGTTGTAACAAGCATCAATTATATTATGAACTTAATGAAAGACAATCATTCATAAACACTTAACTAATATTGTTAATGCATATTCATGATAGATGATATGATGCATGCCCTCGCCACAACTCTCCCTCAAGCGACTCCATCTAACGATCACGTATGACCAACACTCCCTCAGAGCGATCTCGACTATCAAGTCGCTACCCTAACTAGTGCGATGAAATGTGATCGTGTTAGTTAAGTTCTTAATTAAGTCCGGTCATCCAGCAGGTTAAGGAATCTGATACACCCTACATATCAAATGTCCTGAACTAGTTGCGAGGCCAAGGCCCCCCAACGTGTGAGGCCAAGACCCCGCGATCCTTGATTCCGTTGGGTTCCCCATCCCCGACTTCAAGCACATGGGGAGTGCTCAGTAAAAGGGATTGCTCGATGTCACTACGAGGAGGCGCGTCACCCCAGTGTAGGCTGACAACTCGGACACAGTGTTCCTTTCCACCATGCCCGGCTCACGAGACTGTGGATCGATATTCAAGTGGTTATCGGTGGGCTGCAACGGTAGTAGGGTGTTTCAGGTTCCATACACATGTGAGCAAATAGGGTTAGCAAACAAGGTCGGTCAATAAGTGGACTATACCGCACAAGTTCAGGCAAGCACGCGATAAACAATATCGGGTACGGGCGACCCATGTAGTCTAACTACTGCCGCCCATCCACGCTCGTCCAAACCCATGGGTTTAGCCCCAGGGTAGTCTTGCCAACGGGACCACCCTCACTCTCCTCATTTCCTGACCAACCCAAGGGTTGATAATCATCCATAACATGTTAAACATCAGTATTATCAATCAACATGGGCAATATCATGCATCTACAATTATCATATACAATTTTAGATTTATCTACAAGCAAACTAACAACATTATGAAACAAGGTGCAAGTGTGTTGTGTGGGTTAATGAGGAAATTAAGCACTTCCTACATCTAGTAGAGCTGAAACGCACAAGAGTCAATGAATCATACATATTATAAAGCCACACCATATAAGAAAAACATACCAGACATGAACATGTAACCATCTGTTGTAACCAAGCATGTAAGAGGCAAGAACAACATCATGTGAGCTAAGCAAACATACAATCTCACACAATCCCAAATAAACATCCAAATCCTAGGTTTTCTCTAGGTTCTTCAAATACATCATCCAAGCAATAAAAATCATTAAACTCATGGTACAAATGGTGCTAGGCCACCTAAGGATAATAGTCCGCACCTATGGATCGTTGAAGACTTGAGAAACGACCTAAGAGGGTGGATTTGGGGTCGATCGGCCAGAATCCCTAAAACACACATTTGCATGTTAGAAATCCACGTCAATCCCTTCTCAACACAAGGGTTTCAAGAAAAATGGATGAGAGATCTTACCTAGACGATCAACAGAACGATTCTTGTGGTTGTGGTGTAGGGTTTTCCTTTAGAGAAGGGATATGGAGTTGAAAGGGTTGATCTCCTTGGGCCCCACCCCGATCTAAGGTCCACCTTGCTCTCACCTTCACTCTCTTTCTTCACTCTCCCTAGCTCTCTCTCTTCTCTATTTACTCTCTCCCTCTTTCTCTCTTTCTCCTCTTTGAAAATGAAAAATCGTATGGGAAGAGGGGTGCCCCAAATGAGGCTCTTTTATAATGTCAGATTTGGTGCCAATGGCCTCAAGTATTGAGTTTTTACTGTACTAACCCTATGGAAGGGTTTTTCTAGCCTCTAGGGTCCACTATAGGGTGTAGGAGTCAATACCCACCATTGGATAGATGGCCCTAGTGATGATCTACGCATAGACACAATCGGCCCACCATTTGGACGCGCCAATCGACAGATATGATTAGAAGTCTATTCGACGGTCACCGATAGTCAATCGGGGCCGCGACTATACAGATATGAGCAGAGAAATATCCTTACTATACGTGTGAAGTTTGGTCGTAAACCGACGGTCCGAAATCCTCAACTTTACATAAGAGTGAATAGCCCAATTCACTTAAGTTCCAGCTTATTCATTTCGGGTATTTATACTTCTCATGCACTCGTCCTTTGGCTCAAGTTGAGCGGTTCCAAGCAGTACCTAGGTCCGACTCCCGCGATGGACGTCAAGCCCAGTAAAACGGACATTATTCTATAGTTTTGGAACTAGTCGCCCACCAACGAGTGGTCTAGATCTTGTTTAGAAAATCGGGCCGTTTCTACAATGAATTAGGCATTGAGATTTCTCGTGGGCAATGATTAGGGTTTGGATTAACTATGTTTATAGTGTGACCTATTTATAACTAGTGAAAGTGGAGATTTGGTCATGCTCACTCTAAACCGTCGGTTTTAAGCTAAAAGAGTTACGGGGTTACTATGATGGGTCCTTGGTCACAAAATTTATAGGATAGGTGCTCCATGGCCTGATGAAGAGCCATGCAAAATTTGAGGGCAAACGGATGCGGGGTTTTACCGCAACGGTCCGATTTGCGATAAACGGTCACCGTTTCACGATCGGGTCCCAGATTCTGGGGGCGGGTGTAGAAAAATATTTTAGGCCCTCACCGTAAATTTAGAAGAAATTCGACGGCTGGAAGGCCTGGTATCTCGGTTTTATTTACAAATACTAGATTCCAATTCTGGCATTGGTGGGGTGCATTTAGCAAGTGTCGTTGGGACAGCATGGATAGTTTATTTCTGTGTGTCCACTGGGTCCGTAGTCCGCGATGGACTACAAGCCTAGTGAGGTCTACGATTCTCCAAAATTTCAGATTTTTCTGACCTTCCTCGGCTGCTGCACGGCTTGCACAAGCTGTCACCAAGTACAAACTGATCATCTGACTTGATGGCCTGCACACGGTCTGATCGTGATCAGACTGGTCCACCCGTGTATAAGCTAATGTTGAGTGCTAATGGTCAGTAAGTGATAATATAAGTTAATTACTCAAAGAAAGATTTTAAGGAATTTTGAAAATCCAAAACAGTGAAAATCCTGGATATTACATTTGCCCCACTCGATTTCTAGTTTGCCCCTCTCAATTTCATGTTTGCCCCACTGAGAATCATGTTTGCCCCTCTCAATTTCTAGCTTGCCCCGCTCAATTTCATGTTTGCCCCCTGAAATTCATGTTTGCCCCGCTAAATTTCTAGTTTGTCCCGCTCAATTTCATGTTTGTCCCGCTAAATTTCTCGTTGGCCCCGCTAAATTTCATATTTTCCCTGCTCAATTTCCAGTTTGACCACGAAGTGATTGAAATTGACCACGAAGTGAATGAAATGGATTTTTGACCATCGACCCGATAGAATCTTAGAAAATAACTAGGTTTGTTGGCTAAATTAGCTTCTCGTACCCCAAAATCATATGTGGAACCATAAGTAAATCATTCTAGTTTAGGAGATATGCTTGTTGAATAAATAGACAAAGAAATGAATTAAAAGAGAAAAAAAAAATTATATGCTTATATATACATATTTATATAAATATGTATTAGAGAAAAATGTAGGTAGAATAAAGTTCTCCATGTAAAAAACAATTAAAAAAAAAAAAACTAATTTTTTTTTTAAAAAAAAAAAATGCATGGACTGCAACGAACTATAGTTATGGCTACGGTTATAATCCATAGCCATAGGGAAACTGCAGGATTTTTGAGGCAAACTCACTGGACAGTTCTGGACCTTTTTCAATCATATTGAAAGACCTTTGATACATATCGAAGGACATATCGAAAAAGCAGGGCTACGACTATGGCTACGGTTATAATCCGTAGCTATAGAAAACACCGTAGCCATAGGTTCCTTATTTTTATTTATTTATTTTTACTTTTGTGGGTCCCATCATGAGGTCTGTGTTATATCCAAACTGTCCATCTATTTGGCGAGCTCATATTAAGGCTTGAGACAAAAAATAAGACAGATCTAATTATCAAGTGGACCACACTGTAAAAGGCAGTGGGGAATTGAATGTCTACCATTGAAACCCTTTTAGGGGTTACAAAAGTTTTGGATCATTATGAAATTTGTTTTTCCTCTTCATCCAGGCCTTTGTGACCTTACGAATAGATTGGATGGAAAATAAATGTTATGGTGGACCCTACAAAATTTTTAACGGTGAAAATCAATTTTCCCGCTGCTCTTTGCGGTGTGGTCTAGTTGATCTTTGGATATGATTTTTTTGTTTTTTTTGGATAATGCTCCAGAATGATCTCGAAATATGGATGAACGTTGTGGATATATTAAATACATAGCTGCAGGGCCATGTAACTTTGATCTCTTTTGACCCCATTCGTACAACTCTCAGTTGGAGGAGCGTTAGCGCTCATCTTCGAAAGGAAGGGAGGGGTATTTTCATCCTCAAATTCGTTGTCCGTACATGCAAGTCTAAGTTCTCAAACTAAGTTTGTATTGTTTCGTAAAAACAGCTGGATAAAAGGTGGGGTCCACAGTCCCAAATTTCTCTTTATTTTATGGCATGGTCTAAAAAATGAAGTAGATACAAATATTAGGTGGACCACATCATAGGAAGCAATGGTCATTGACTATTAAAAATCTTTCATGGACCATAAAAGTTTTGGATCAAGCTGATATTTGTTTTCTTGTTTTCTTCTTTTGATATAGGTCCATGTGACCTTATCAACAGGTAGACCTTAGGAAGTTTTTAATGGTGGGCGATCAATGACCATGGTTTGATGTGGTGTGGTCCACCTGAAATTTATATTGATCTACTTCATATTTGGTATCATGCCTTAAAAATAAGTTGCAAAAACAATTTACAATGTGGATATACAATGCATATATTGAGGTGGGCCTTACGGTCAGGGCCCCGCCTTGAGCTGTAGCTAAGTAGCTCTAATAGGTTGGGGAAAAAAAGGTAAAAAGTATATTTAAAAACACAACGAAAATTATATGATTTCATTTTACATGAATTCCATGGTACTCTTGTTTTTATTCTTCCATTAAGGCATTCTAAATACAAGGTTTCAAACATATTCACATAATAATAACATATCATTTTGTTTTTGTTCCACCGGTTATTACAATAATATAAAAGAAATATGCAATAATTAAGAATTACTTAATAGGAGTGTTTATTTTCTCATTTACCATTCTAAATGATGGGAAATGAGTAATAATACCTTTTAAATGTTGTTTGGAAAAATTGGAACCCTTAATTTTCAGATTTGCCTTCTTAAAAAACAGACATAGATTACATGAGTGAATATGTCGGTCCCACCATGATGTATATATTTGATACATACTATTCATTTATTTTAATAATTTATTTAAATGATTAAGCAAAAAAGTGAGACAAATTATAAACTCAAGTGGATCAAACCATAGTAAATTACGTAGATAATACCATCCACTATTGAAACTCTAGAACCTTTCTAGGCCTACGTTCGCATGCATCCATCATCCAACTTGTTCATAAGGTAAAAAGGGCATGAATGAATAGAAAAACAAAATTATCAATTTCATCTAAAACTACCATGGCCCCAACAAAGATTTTAACATAGGCATTCAATTCCTATTGCTTCAAGTGGTGTAGTCTACTTATGTTTTGGATCCTTAATATTTTTAGGCTTATTCCCTGAAATGAGTTGTTACAATAGATTGACAGTATGAATCCAACACATACATCACGGTGGGCTCCATTATTTTTTTTTCCCTCCTCACTATTAAGGTTAAAATGAGCATATATCAACATCATGTGCATGAATTCCTTTAAAAAATTATGTTTACTGTTTTGCCCATATTCATAACCATTTAGGTGGTATAAGTAATAAGAAGACAAACACCCTTTATGTCTGCTAACTAAATTGTATTTGACTAAATAAAATCCTAATACTGATATTTTTACATTACTGTTAAATTATTTTTAAAATAAAATATATTCTAAATTAAAAAATCTATGATAGTTATACAAAGAAGTATAATAATTAATTAGTTTATAATTTTATATTTGATTTGGTAATGGTAAAATAACCATAACTATACGGAAGCGGATTACCTTGTGAGTAACTCATTACGCATAGCATACTAAGTAAACCCTATGTGGTCTACCGTGATTTATATATTTTATACGCTTTGTTCACTTTCCTAAATAATTTTAGGGCTTAAGAGTTCAAAAATGGAGCATATGCAATATTCAAATGGCCTGCTTTATTGGAAATAGTTGAATTGAACTTCTAATGTTGAAAGTTTTTTGAGGACCACAGAAATTTTGGATCAATCTTATATTTGTGTTTTCAGTTCATCCATGATTGTAAGTATGATCTCATGGACAAGTTAGATGAAGAATAAACATACCTGTGGGGCCTAACAAGGTTTCAATGGTGGAAATCATTACCCCACGGTTTCCTATAGCATGATCCACTAGATTTTGAATATGCTTCAATTTTATGCTCAACCTCTTAAATTAGTGGGAAAAAGTGATGGACGGCGTGGATAGACTACATACATTCAAGGTGGGCCCAACTCACTTTACTCAGTACGATAAGAGCATGTTGAGTAACTCATTACTCAATCCGATTTCTAACTAAGCACGGTTAGCACGTTTCAGTTGCGTTTCATATTAATCTTTCAAATAGACAGGCCATTTATTTGTATGGTCAGAGCTTAACATCAGCTGACGTAATTGATGTATTGAGTGGACGTGATACGCTCATCATTGTGGGGCCCACGTAGCTTTTAGTTGCACGGCTCAGAACTCGCGTCCCCAAGCAGCAGCCAACAGCCGAAGTAACGGACGCGTATTTCCTACCAAAGCTTTTCGCGCTGGAAACCTAGTTGGGGCCCACCGTTATGCTTTTTGAGAAATCCATTCCACCCATCCACGTCCCCATGTAACAACGGGCGCGGATTAGGTACTACCCCCGACTGTTCCAAGCTGGTACAAGCGGAGGCTCTCAGGGCCCACCGTTACGTATTGATTTTATCCTCACCGTCCATCTATTTTCCACATTATTTCAAATTATTATGCCAAAAATAAGGCTGATCAAAGTCTCAAGTGGTCCACACCCCAGGAAATAGAGGTGCTGAGGACAACCATCATTGAAACCTTCTTATTGCCCACTGTGTTGTTTATTTTCCATCCAACATGTGGATATCTCATATGCACCTGGATGAAGTGAAAAAAATAATATCATTTTGATCCAAAACTTTTATGGTCCCTAAGAATTTTTCAACGGTCTATGTGGTCCACTTGAGTTTTATATTTTATTTATTTTTTGTATTACAACTTAAAATGAAATGAAAAAAATGAATGGACAGTGTAGATGAAATACATACATCATAGATGCCCCTTAAATCCTAGCCTGTACCGAGCTCGAAACAGGCCAGGGTAGTACCTAATTCGCTCCGGTAATAACACGAGGCGAATGATACGTTTGGCATCAGTTCCTGTCTGCGTTTTGTACGTGAGCGTCGTAATGTATACGTCAGCACCCCACGTGTCGCCATACGATAACATAAGCGGCGGGAGCGGATTATGTGCGGTCCGTCTCACCCAATAAGGTGCGGCACTTACCATGGGGCTTACTTCGAAATATTTATTCTATATCCACACCGTCCATCAGTTTTTAAAGATCATTTTATTGCATGGTGCAAAAGATTAAGTAGATCCAATCTCAGATGGACCATACCATAACTAAAAGTAGTGATTTACCATTAAAAACTCTCTTTAGGCGACAAAAGTTTTGGATTAATCTGAGATTTATTTAATTTTCCTTTCGTTTATGTTTTTATGACCTTATCAACGGGTTAGATGAAAAATAAAAATGATGGAAACATTAAGATAGATACTGGGAAGTTTTTAATGGTGGGTGTTCATTCACCACGGTTTCCAATAATATGGTACACATGAGATTTTGATATGATTCGTTTTTTGGACCATGCCATAAAATGATCGGAAAAAACGGATGAACGGTGTAGATATATAATAAATACATCAAGGTGGGCCCCACACGTTTAAGGGCGGCACTTCCTTGGGTGAGACCGGGGCCGCACCTAATCCGCTCCCATATGCTGCGGTAGGTGGTCCACACCACGTGGCACTCGTCCCGTAGACGATATTAAAGACAAGGACGCAAGCGTATCGTGGCCATGACTTTTTCTAACTACGGCAGCCAGGTCGCCGCATCCTCGCCACGTGTCACTTTCACCTCCGTAGCTCTCGACACGCGTCACGTTCCTAGCTATCCTTTTTAGAGCACAACAAGAAACTGCGCACTCGGGATGTTGCAAAAGTACAGTTTTCTGGTACGTGGAAACGAATCGACATTTGTTCATCGCGGCCTGTGACCGTAGTCCGTAGTCACAGCTGTGTGGTTATTGAATCCGGACCGTCTGTCTCCTGCCTCCGTCAGCATCCTACCCGTTTGATTAGATTATCTCTACCCTCTCGCTACGGACCGTCATTTTATATTTTCCACGGTTAATTTGATCGACATAGAACCGATTCCACAACGAGGGCAAGCTAGTGGGACCCACCTGCCATGTTAACGATATACGGTGCGCCGAGTGATATGTAACAAATGGTACCAACCGTAAGATCCTGATTGGTGCATTTTGGGATGAATCTAGACCCACCATTTTGAGGCCCACCACTTGAGTGAGCCATATCCTACAAGCCATGTTGATAAGAAGTTCACAACCATTGGACCCATCACTCTTGTCCACGTACCCCTTCGTGCCACGCTTCTTGCACGTGTAAGATCCCGGCCATTCCTAAGGTGGGCCACGTAACCATACCAAGCCCTATTTTGAGCTCACGCGCTAAAATAAGTTGGCAAAAAGGATGAACGGTGTGGATAAAACACGTGCATCACGGTGGGACCCACAGAGCTGGAGCTACCTGATGCTGCATGGATATTTCCGTAGATAGGAACTGTGGGCAATCCGCTTCGAATGACTTTTAACCCCGGTACTACCAACGTGGATGGACGACCGGAGGCCACGTCGATGTATGTGCTGTGTATCTACGCTGTCCATCCGTTTTTTGCATCTTGTTTTAGGGCGTGGTCCAAAAAAACCCCGGCCTGGTTCGGGTCCACTGAGGTGGTTGGGATCCCTGTGGGGCCACCTTGATGTATTTTCCTTACATCCATGCCGTTCAACTGTTTTGACAATTAATTTTATACCAAAAATAAATTAGATGCAAATCTGAGTTGGACAATACCACATGAAATAGTGGTGACTGACTATTAAAAGCTTCCCGTGGATTATGATAGTTTTGGCTCAACCTGATATTTATGTGGGTCCTTTATTCACGTCTTTGTGACCTTATCAAAAGGTTGGATGACAAATAAACGTTTCAGCTGGCCCTAAGAAGTTTTTAATGGCGAGGATTCAATTACCAATGTTTTGTGTAGGGTGGTCCACTTAAGATTTGAATCCGCTTTGTTTTTTAGATAATGTCTTAAAATAAGCTTTCAAAATGGTTGGGGGGCGTGGCGTAGATGTAATCTACATAAATTATAACAGGCTAATAGTCAAGGAGCCCACCCGTCTTGATCAAATGAAGCTCTGCACAAACAAACCAGATACAAATCTCAGGTGGGCCACACCATAGGAAACATTAGTCATGAAATGCCAACCAATGAAAACTTACTAATGTCTGTAATACTATTTATGTGCCATCAAGTTTACAAAGGAAGTCCTTGCTCTTGCTTACTCTGTTGGTAGACTCACAAGAATTTCAACATCAGATAAGAAGTGTGGTCCACTTGAGAATTGGGTCTGCTTCATTTTTGGGTCTATGTCTTAAAATGAGTTGGAAAAACAGATAAACGGCATAGATTTACAACGCACACATCCAAAGTGAGCCCCACGGTTAGGATCCTACTAACATAGCTGGTTCCGGGTCGCACCGAAGTTCCGTGCATCTGCTTCCTACCCACGGTAATTTCTTGGTCGCTAGACCGCGATACCACTGACGATCTCTCACACGTGTGCCATCTCACCAGAGATCTGCCCTTCAATCAATGGGCGCCAATTTCATTACGAAAATCTCCATTGTTCTACTGTGATACGTGTGTGGCATCTACCGCATTCATCATTAAAAAACGACAAAAAACAAGGAAATCCAAAACTCAAGTGGTCCCAACACCCCCTGAAAGGCAAAAGGAGCGATGGGTACCTTACCCAAGTCACGTGGGAATAACGAAAGCTAGACGCGGATTAGGTACTGACAGGTTGAGTAGCAAGACTCGCCGTTGCTGTGACGTCGTCAAGTTATGTCGGCCCCACCATGATGTATGTATTTTATCTACACCATCCATACATTTGGAGAGATCATTCTAGGGCATGATACAAAGAATGAGTAAGATCCATGTTGTATACCCATCAGAAAAAAAAAAAAAGAAAAAACAGTGGGAAGAGTGATGCCCACCGTTGAAACCTTACGTAGGTCTACTATGATGTTTATTTGAGATTTATCCTATTCATGTGTTAACGAAAGAAGGAAAAACACAAGTATCAGTTTGATAGAAAACTTTCGTGGCCTTTAAAACTTTTTAATAGTGGAGGCCACTCTCCCCACTGTTTTCTGTGAAGAGGTCTTCTTAAGCTTTGGATCTGACTCATTCTTTAAATCAAACGCTAATATAATCTCTCCAAATGAATAGACAGCATGGATACAAAACATACATCATGATGGGGCCAATAGAACCTGGTGACGTATCTAATTCAGGTCGGAAGCTTTGGATCATATTAATATTTTGTATTACAGGATTAATTAGTAATGGAACCAGGAAGTTTCCCTAATGATGGGGCCACTGTTATGTATGTTCATTACATCCACACCGTCCATCCATTTTGAAGGGTCGAGTACAACTTGTGAAAGTTGATGGGCCCACTGTATCAACTTTTTCTGTCCAATAAAATAGCTCCACGTCAAGAGTAACACCTTAATTACCTTAATCCAATCTCTATTTTTTTTTAGGTGGCGTCCCAACGTGAGCTTACATGAACCGTGGGCCCCACCTTGGTGCATGTATTTTACATTCATCTAGTCAATCCATCTTGCCCAATTATTTTAGGGCATAAGTCAAAAAACAATGTAGATTCAACTCTTAGGTGGACCGTATTATAAGTGATTAAACGTCTGATCATTAAAAACTTCTTAATGCCCACCATGGTATATATGTTTTTATCCAAGCTGTCCATCCATTTTGAAAGATTGAAGGCTGGAGTGGGCCACACTATAGGAAGCAGTGTTTACAATGATCTCCACCGTTGAAACCTTATTAAGGCCCACCGATGATGTTTATTTTCCACAAGGTAACGTAGACCTAGGTGAAGGGAAAACATAAATAACAGCTTGATCTAAAACTTCTGTGACCCTTGGGAGGTTTTCGGCATTCAGCATTTAATCTCTACTGTTTCTTATGGTGTGGTCCACTGTAGCATTCGATCTATCTCATTTTTGGGTTCCCCAGCTAAAATGATTTTTCAAAATGGATGGACGGCGTGGATAACACATACATCACAGAGAGCCCCTTAGAGCCCCTAATCCCCGCCATTGATGTACGGTGTGGATGTAGAATAAATACATAAGGTGGACCCACGTTGAGGGCCGTCAAAAACACATCGAGGTGGGTTCACGGAGCTTTATGTTGCAGGAAATCCTAATCCTCTGAGCTACCTATCCAGCCCTACTCGCGATGTATTATCATTACAACAAACGCGACGAACCATTGACGGTTCTCGGACCATCTCTCTCGTTCTCGTAAATGAGTAGAACGGAAAATCCGCCAGCCTTCAAAATTTCAACCCACTTCAGCCTATTTATAGCAAATCTGAAAACATCTTCTCTCCATTTCTTTCCTTTCGATTCTCTCTCTCTTTCCATCCGCCACTAAAAACTCTTCACAACTTCTAGAATTAAGTCCTCTCCGTTCATTTCTCCTTTCTCCACTCTCTCCCTCTCTTTTATGATCTGCTTTGGTCCGACGAATCGTATACAGCCTTTATTCATCCAAAACAGAAATCCACCATTTCTTCAGCTGCAGTTGATATCTGTAGCGAAGGAGGAGAATAATAATAAGAAGAAGAATAGGAAGCTCGGATCTCGTCCGTCCGTTCTCGTACTCCCGAAGATGGAACCGACGGTTGCGATCATCGCCGATGTCCCATCGCCCTTGATCCTGACATCCGGCGCCAGCGGCCGCGTCAACGCGCTGCTGTCGCTGCGGGCGCTGAAGGCCGTCGTGATGCTGTTGAAGGGATTGTTCCTGCTCTTGCTTTTGCCGTTCCGGCGGCAGCCGAAGCGGTGTTGCAGTGGCGGCAGCAGCGGTGAGAAGGAGGAGAAGCAGGAGGTCGGGATTAGGAAAGGGGCCGGGGCGGGGGGTCTAGTGCTGCGGGTCCCAGCTGCGATGGTGGGCAGGAGAGGTGGCAGCGGCGGGATGGATCTGGAGATCGCGACCAGACGGGCAATGTCGATTAGGAGGGTAGGGCAGGATGGGGATGAACGGACGGTGAGGGAATTTGCGATGTTCGCGACGGCAAGGGGGGAGACGATGTTCACACAGTCATGGACCCCTGCGACGGGTGAGATCAGGTATGGCGGAATTTCGTTGCTGTTGATTTTAAAATTTAAAATTTCAATTCTTTGTGTTCTAGATTGATTGGATTTTAGGTTTTGGTGCATCTGAGTTTGATGGGTTATAGCCAAATAAGCATACCATCAGATGGCCCTAGCTGTCCAATCATTCTGCCTACAAAAGAACACTAAAACATAGGCAGCAGCTCATGGTGTCCCATCCAATGGATGGAAATCCACTGATCAGATGGTCAGGATCATCTGATAAGACCCATCTAAAGTGTCGCGAATTGGTTGAATGGTTAAAATCACCATCACTGGCCAATATCCATGCATATGATCAAATTGTGTGTGGACCATTAATTTATGTGGTCCTGCAAGGCACCATCTTTTCCATCCTTTGATCAGTATGCAGGAAATGATGCTGACATCTCTCTATTCTTGTTGTCAATGTCTCTCTAGATTTATTTATTTATTTATTGATGCTGAATAAATTTATGAAGGCCACTAAAATAAAATATTGAGAAAAGAAGAAGAAGAAAAAAACACTGCTAGTTTTTGTCTGGACCAATCATCAAATTGCTGAAACAGAGGATGAAATGGTTATGTTTCCAAGGTTTTTGTCTCAGGAAGCATATTCTCTCGCTCTTATTATTTTCATTCTCAAGCTGTTTTAAAGGTATGCTTTTGCATTTTTGAATGGCATTGCTTTCTACGTTGGAAGGAATCTTACCTTCCTGATTCAATCGCCATTGTTTCGCTCTGTATCAGGATCACCCCCCAACAGATTGCAATACCCAAGGAACTTTAGCTTTTCTGTTTTGGTTGTTTCTCAACCCATCATCTCTGTGATATGGCTTTCTTGTCTTTACTTGCACCATCGTTGTCTTGGATTTACAGCATGTGATTGCAAGCTACTCTGATAATTTTTATAATAGCATGAGATCCTGAAGTTCTGTTCATTCTTAGGATATACTGCTGAGATACCTTTCAGTCAATTCTCATCATGGTACAATTTACTGCAGAGATTCCCTTGTGGAATTTCTCGTAGTAATTCGATATCCTGCACGTTTACTTTCTGTTAATTCTTACAATAAGAACATGATACTGTTCAAGATACTTTCTTTTCATTTTCACAGGTAATTTGTTCGAAGAGACGCTGTTATGATCTTTGACTGTGATTAGTCCATCTCATTGTAGGCCCATACTATCTTTTTCTTCTCCTTAAAAAAAAAAACTTAAGAAAAAACTTGAGGATCTATAGTTAACGACCGAGGACATGATTCGTGATAGAGTAGAATGGTGAGACAGGATTCATTGGCTGTAAGGCTTATATGATGATGATGATGATGATGCTGATGATATGTTGGTGACCGGGCCCCCTGATGAGATGGACTAATCACACTGTGAAAATCATTTCAGAATCTAGTGGAACTCCACTACAATACAAAGGCACTCTCTCCAATAGGCATGGGGCTTTAGGGGATCAATGTTTTGAGTCTGTCTGACATGGACAAGGACAAGTCAGTTATGCCTGTCATTATATATTAAAATTGGGTTGGTGGTCCCAGCAAAAGACCTGTAGTGGGATTTTTTATATGGGTGAATCTTGTCACCATCTGACCTGGTTGGGTAGTGATAAGATTCATTAAACTTAATACACAAGTTGGTAAATATTTTAATTAGGAAAATCATCCAGTTTGAAGCAGCCATTAGCTAGATGTTGAATCGTTTTTTCAACAGTGGAACATTTACCTTAAAATTAAATTAGTCTCAGTGATACTGTTGGCTTTGGTGAAACAGATAATTATGTGTTTGTAGGATTTATGTTCCTGTTTCCAGGTCCTCAATATCTCCATGCAAGGGTTATGTTTCCAAGGTTGGTGAGTCTGAGGAAGCATATTCCTAACTCTCAATATCTACGTTGTCATGGCATTTGATGTATGCTTTCCTTTTTTAAATGATATTATTTTCTATATTTTATGGAATCTTGTCTTCTCGATTCAATCACTGGTGTTTTTCTCTGTATCAGGATCACCCCCCAAGGGATTACAATGCCCAAGGAACTTTAGCCCTTCTGTTTTGGTTTCCTCTCCACCTATCATCTCTTTTATATGGGCTCATCGTCCTTTATATACAATCTAAAATCATCTTGGATTTAGAACATTTGATTGCAAAATACCGTTATGTTAATTCTTGTGATATTGGTACAATATACTGCAGACATATCCTGCTGTTTACTCTCATTATGATGCTTTTAATTCTTGTAATGTGCAATATACTGCAAGAAATACACTTCTGTTGATTCTGATAATTGAACAATAAAATGCAGAGATACCTGTTTCATATCAGTGCTATAGTGCAAATACACGCCTCTGTTATTCTCATAATACTAAAATAAACAGGCACACCTTCCAATATGATGTGGCTTTGGTGAATCCAAATCATTGTCTGACTGGATAGTATGTTGGTCAGTAAACACCAAAATTTGGACAAATCTGGAATGAAACATTGATTTTGAGGTTTTAATATGGTGATGCCTCAAAAGAAAACTGTTATCACCACTGGTTTTGATTGGGTGACTATACGATTCATTGTAAGCCCCTTTGACATGGGCATGGCCACTTCACTGATCAGTAAATGTTCAAATGACGGAAACTGTCCATTTTGCAACACCCATAGTGAGGTTTAATATGGTGGTTTCAAACTAGATTATTCTCTTAAAATACATTCATAACAATGATGTTATTGGCTTTAGTCAAATGACATGGACAAAGAATTGTTTTGGGGTTGATTCCATCTTTCCAGAATTCCAGACTTTAAAAAAAAGAAATCATTTTCCAAGATTTCTAGTCTATTGATTGGCCCTGAATGCTGAATTTAAATAAGCTTATTTAATCATCATGATGTCATGAAGGTTATGTTGCTTTGTATCAGTGTTTCTGCAATATTTTCGGGAGTATTGGAAGTGTATCGTCACTCTAGATTGATCTCTAATTCATGTGCAGCCTCCCCTTTGCTTGGTTCATTAATCTACGGTCCTTGTGTAGTCTTCTTAGAAGACTTTAATAGAGAAGAAGGCAAGTATGCCTGTTAAGGAGGATATTACTTGGTAGAGATTTTGGAATCAATTCATTTTAGAAGAATCAGGACGGTTGGGATTTGTAAACAGCAGAGACATTGGGTACTCAAATAATGGGATATTCTTAGTGTACGATAGCACTCTGTTATACTAGAACTGGATACTACACGGATATTTGTAAGATACTTTTATCAGTCTCCAGTTCTATCAGTATTGTTATGTGATGAATTCCTAGCAATTTATTGGTAATTAAGCATTGGGCAGGATACATGTGTCCCAACCTTATCTAATAGTCTCACCTAACTTTATTAGCTCCTTACTTTCAAACTAAATCAGCGATACCATTTTTTATTTTTCACATTTACATGTGTCCTGGAGCAGTTGACTTTATTCCCTTATTTTTCTGCTATAGTTTAATGCAAGATTATTGACATTCATGTGTATAGAACTAATTCCTAATGGACATTAATGTACCAAAATAAATCATCTTAAGGAGTGACCTAATAAATTAGCACCTTGCTGTGGTTAAGCCTTATATGGAGTAAATGGGGTAGGACTGTGCTGCGAAAACTAAAATTTTGAATAGGCCCAACCTAACAGGCCCTGCGAAATCAGTTCATTATCCAGGCCCAAACTGACACAGTCTGGTCAATTGTGATCCTACTTACACCATAATGGACTGGATGGTTTGCGGACCGCTCTGTGGTCACTGTTCTAACAATCGAAAAACAGATACTGCACTGTGCTCCAGAATCCTGAAAGCAAAAGAGATGTGACCAGATGGTTTGTAGATCTACAGCTGCTACCTACCTTGAACATCACATAATTGCACCAAATAGAGAAAAATAATTTCTATCATGTTGTTTCTCATTTTCAAGCCTTCTAAAAAAGGAAAAATGTCATTAATTTCCTCATTGATATGTTCCAGACTTCCAGTTACTTTAATGTGAAATGGAGTACCATTCTAAGAGGAAAATGGAAAAAATCTATGTCTGCATCATCTATCATACAGTCATACTCTACTCTTTATGCAGTTCCACTCTGTATTCTAATAGCTTGGACTATGTGTCAATTTTTGTATAGGCTTGTCTGAACGCTTGAACTTCTTTTCATTCCCTCATCAGCGATCCTGTTTCTCAATTTTGCAAACTATCACTTCCCTGTTCATACCCCAGCATCTGTTCCAGCTCTCACTCCTGCGAAGTGAATGAATCCTTTTCGTAGAGATCTATTTTATAGCCCTTATTGGAACTAGGCTTCTTTGTTGAATTGTGCTGTTTTATAGTTGCTTTTGTGGGCATCACTTTTTTATGTTAGTGCAAATTTTATCTGTGGAAGAAATAATTATTCCTTTCCCTTTGACAGACTTATGGATTCCTTAACTATGGAGCAAGTTTAATTTGAAGAAAATAATCCCCTCAGCAACTAACAATGAAGTGGATTGAAATTTGAATGCCCTCTATCATCTCATTTTGTGCATCAACTTTTGTTGTGTTTTTTATTGGGATCCCTGATGCTACTCTTTCTTAATCCTACTATTGCACGTGCCCATGTTGCATGCATGTGAGATATGGGTCGATCCTAAGGTGGGCCCACCGTGTTTGTGTCGTGCACTGGAAGTAGGGATGTTCTGGACAGCTGGTGGGTCAGACGTGTGTCGAACTTGGGTCATTGGTTTTTCTCTAACCATCATTCTTGTGTTCCACCTGATTATTGGACCAGCCGCTTTTCGTCCAGCTACAGACACTGAGGGACCCACCCAATGAATGGCCCAGATCTCGCAAACATGTCACACATTAACACATGTGGCAAGGGTAGGATTGAGAATACTGCCCTCGCAAAAAGTTTCTTCTAAAAAAGGCAAATGCTTCTTATCTTTGCTAATCGGGATATCTATTTTGTGTCTGTATCATGCAGAGGACTGATGGTTCTCTTACATGGACTTAATGAGCACAGGTACATGAACTTATTTTCTCTCTCAAGTTTCTTAAGGTCCTGTTAAAATGAATCTAAAGACATTTAACTATTGCTAAATACATTTTCTTCTTTGCACAACAGTGGAAGATACAATAATTTTGCGAAGGAATTGAATGCTAATGGGTATAAAGTGTATGCCATGGACTGGGTCGGTAAGTTCTCTACATCTCTTACACAAAATATGCGGGCCTGTACCTTCTTGGTGGGCCATGAGTTCTATCTCTGCAGGATTGCTTGAAGATTTTACTCGGAAGAACTATTTGTGCATCATTACTTGTTTTTCACAAAAGAAAATTATATATGCCTATTTCATTATGGATCTTTGCTTAGCCTGTGCATACCTTGACACAGTTAAATGTGCCAACCTGGCACGTGTTGGACATTCACACCCCACATTAGGTGGCTCTACTGTGTAGATGGCATGACCCAAAACTCAGGCTGGTCAATTCATCAGGTAGGCCGCACATGTACTGAACTTATGAAGAGTTCCATGTTTGACGTCCATGTGTTGCCTGCCCGATGGGGTCATCTACATGGTGGGGCTCCCCTGATGGCATGGCCTGGATGTCCTAGGCATGTTGGGTGTGTTTGCATACATTTGGTCTTAGCAAAACTCATCTTTATGTTTCATTATTTGGTGTTATTGCTGTTCTAGTAGTATATGCTCTGTTGAATTCTGTTAGTTTCATGCTGGAAACAGGAACCAACTTACACAGGAAGTTAAAGCCTTATTTATTTATTTATTTATTATTATTTTTTTACACATGCACACATACCCCACACACTCACGCTAGTGGAATTTCACCACCTATGGGTACTCGAACCCTTGACCGGGTGTTGAAACTCCTGAGAGTCTACCACCCTAGCAAGCATAAAGCCTGAGAAGAGATAGATCTGTGTTAATCATTGGTAGAAATCCTTGATCATACAGTGTTTATTGCATTCTGTGAGAAAGTAACGATGAAGGTTAACATAGACACCATAGAGGTTTGCTGACCCTAAATGCACCCTCTACACACATGGCAGTATGGCACACAAGCTGACCTTGGTCATGCAGAAAATCCAACCACTAATAAGGTGCACCCCCTGTGAAAATGACCTGGTGCAAAAATCGTGATGGTTCACTCAGAATGTGGACCACCTCTAAGAGTCTATACAGAAAACATTTGACTCTTTAAAGAAGCTTGCTAACAGTCCACACTCAACATACACGTCCACTGCCCGATGACTGGAGTTGTGGTTCTTGTTCCAACTCATTTTCATGGTGGGGGGGCGTCCTATGCATTTCCTGGCTATGACACAGGTATTCTGCATGCTCGATATACCGTGTCGGACACAACATAATACTGGTACTGGTACTGGTACTGGATGGTCAGAAGATGCTTGTAGGATATATTTTAACTGCATCCTATTTATGTATTGGATTTGTTACTTCTGAAATCTGGACTTTTTATTTACATTCTGGTAAAACGTATGTATGCTTCCAATTTGTAAACAAATAACAAATTTGTTTACTTTCTAATGTTAGAGAGAGAAAAAAAAAAAAGCTTGTTTGTTAAAACTACAAATAGTAGAATAGGTCAAATCATACTTTTAAAAGTTATAAAACTGATGGTATCCCTTATCCACATCCATGTCCTGCATTTTCACAAATGGAGTGTTGTCCTATCTGCTCGGATGACCCATACACAATACAGGTTGGCACTCGTTCTTTGTTTAGAGGTTATCGGGCTGACAAACGGATAAGCACAAAATGTCATCACAAGTTGTTCTTTTAGTTGTAGATTAGTGCACTCAACACAATTATTTCCATAGGTTAGGCTACTTCATTAGGCCTATCTGTCTTTCTGTGGCTTTTGAGTGAAGATCAAAACTGTTTATATTTTTTAGCTACTCGGATCATATGTCAGAAAGTAACCTATACTAAATCTCTTGCTTAATGATATACATTCCTCAGCCAATCCTTGAAATTGTGATTTCGACTTGTGAGGTTATGGATATCCTGAATTTGGTGACTCAGCAACTTATATGACTTGGATATACCTCAATGGAAACTCAATGTGTAGTGAAAGAAAACAAGAAATAATCACTGATGTGGTAAGACCTGAGTTGAGTGGCATAATCTCACAAGTCTGGCCTAGTTGGGACCCAGTGACCTGCTTTACTGTCATGGATCTATTTGTAAACCATCTTTCAACGAATAACAGCAATTCATCATCAATTTGAAACTAACTACACAGTTTTATGATAAAGACAGCAAAATCTGAGAATCATATCCACATTCTCGTTTTGTTTTGCTTTTGTTACATTAGATGTGAATTCTCAAACTTTTGGTGTTTAATATTTATTTTCACTTAGAGTAACCAAATCGGTTCCTTCAGGGTCTGTTTGGATGGAGGGTAAATCCCAGCCTTTGTGGATTTATTTATTATTTTTTAATCTGAAAGGATCTGAATCCGAAAAAAGACCAACAGTTGGTTTATCCAAAATGTCCCCTGCTGAAAGCAGAAACCACTAAATGGGTGATACCTTCAATCAGTTTTGATCCTCTCCTACTCAAAACGAAATGTATTAGGCAAATCTACAATGTGAGTCAAGCAGGAGGCCTGCAAACAGGCCCTTAATGAACATTTCTGCATGAACCTGTTGTTCTTATTCAAATCTATCTTGCAGTTCCTTTGCTTGGTATTAAATGACAGATGTAGCTTAACTTGTATTTTTTTAATCTTTTGTTGATGATCATTCTTATCAGAACCACTTCTCAATGCAACTGTAACGTGCATGTATTCACACATACATAAATTACATTGCATGCACACACACATGCACACAGATACAGATGTACATTGATTTGCTTAGTTTTACATTATGCATTTGGTTCAGGTTCCTTTTCCCCCTTCTGTGAAGCACAACTGCATGGATTCAATAATTTAATAGATTTTTCAAAGACTTGATACCATCCTAATATTGACAGTTTGAAGAGCTGAATCGTGCAAATTTTTATTGAATTTGGTTCATTTCCCTATTTATGATTTTTTTTTTCCCTTTAGGACATGGTGGAAGTGATGGGCTTCATGGCTATGTTCATTCCCTTGATGATGCAGTCAATGATACGGTATGTATTCTCTCACAAACTATGTTTATTTGTTGAATAAAAATGCTATGTGTATTTGCACAGAGGATTGAGACTTCATAAGGCACATGCGAGTGACATCCAGGCTGCTTATTTGGTGCAGATTAGAATTGAATGTGGATGGTTGGTCAATTTAGTTTAATAGTCTTATTGGTTTCCTGACGAACGGCCCAGATCTTGCATGTTTTCCACGTAACCACATGAGGGTTCCTAGTTCTCTTTTCATGAATATCCTTAGCAGGGATCTTTGGTGAATGCCTTTGTGTCCTCCTTACTTTTTTATTATTATTATTATATTTGCAGAAAGCATTTCTTGAGAAAGTATTAGCGGAAAATCCTGGACTTCCTTGCTTTTTCTTTGGGCACTCAACAGGTGCAGCTATCATATTGAAGGTAAGATTTCTTTTGACGAATGGGTTTTCTTTTCTTGAAATGATCTGTATCAATTTCAATAGCCAAATTAAAAGCATATTTCGTTTCATAATTTGAGCCTTTATTTGGAGTCTCTCTTGTTTCATGGATATTTGAAGGCAGTACTAGACCCAAAAATAGAAACGCTTATAGAAGGCATGGTATTGACGTCACCTGCAATACGAGTTCAACCATCTCACCCAATCGTTACGGTAAGGAAAAGATATTGCGCCAATTGCACATGGAAGCTTACTTTTATTTTAGCCATTTTGAAATATAGACTAATGATATATTCATATTCATGACTTCAACAATAGCAAAAATGCCTATCCTTTCTAAAAACAGCAACAATGTCCATGCAATCTGAGAACAATTTTACCACTTTTAGAATGCTGGGATGGTTTCCTGATGTAGAGCGGGTCGCGGACAGTTTCATGGCCAAGATGGATCAGAAAAGGCCCGATCGACGACAGAAGTGATCCGGACCGTTGGACCTTAGATCGGGCATATCTCGCAATCCGGAATGAGATACCTGACGTAAAATATATGATTTTGGGGTAGAACGAGCTACTTTAGCCAACCAACCCAGCCACGCTGGGTTGCGCTGCCCCAAATTGTGAAAAACCCCTGGATCGACGGTCGTTTCCCTGTTTTAATTTCGTTTTTGCTATAAATAGTAAGTTTTAGTTTGATTATAACTCTTCATCCGTCGGGCTTTAGGAGTTGCGCCCAATGTGAAAAGAGCTTAAAATAATTAGGAGAACGGTTTGGTGAAGCCAAATAGGACACTTACTATTTTTGGCCGAAAACCTTGCGCACTAGTAGACATCACGACCGTCTATAAATAGTAAGTCGCGATTTCTAGGAGTTTTAGTTGTAGTTTGATTCTGATTTCTTTCCCATTGCTTGGTACCCCTATTTAAAGGGTTGTGAACTCGTTTTTAATATTTGATTAATCAATTTCGAATTTATTAGAATTTATTTCTATTTTCTGCTGTCTTTCCTCATGGATTCGAGAAGTCTTTGTGAGGAGTCCTGAGAAGTTCCGTGGATTCGGAATAGTTATCCTCTTGAGGAAGACGGTGCTCGACCTCACGTCCTCCCCTGTGTCATTTCCCAACCCACTTCTGTATTAGTTTTTCTTTTTTAGTTGGTAAGTTGGGATCAAAAGGTCTTAAGTTGCAATTTACTTCTGTTGATCAGAGCTTACAGTCACAAAAAGTAAATGTTAGGATACAACGAGAAATGATTTGGTGTTTGGTATCCATCCCTGATCTTATTCATGGTTGGGCAGTGATGGGACATGATTACAGGCATATGGATTTGCTTTTTTGAGTTTTATAATAGTTGATCAGATATTCTGAGGCATTATATGATCCACAAACCAAGGATGCATGGAATCCTTGAGCTTCCAATATGTTCTAGTGAAGCCCCTGGTTCGGTGATCCAGACGGTGGATCTGATGGGCTTCCACGGTAGATGGACTTCCCCAAACTCACCTTGATGAAACAATCCTAACCCTTCGGCAGTCTATGAATAGATGGTCAGGAAGGAAACACAACCATGGTCCACATTCAGCAGAAAAAGCCAAATAATGGATGACTGTAATGATCGATCTGGGAGATTTTTGGGGCATCTGCGATCCAAGTTAGTCTCCATTTGATCGGCCATCTGGATCATTCGGCCATAGGCACCATTTGTACCAACTTAATGGTTGAGTATGCTGGGCAATTCCACCATTCTAAGTGTCAGATTGTGTCATTGTCATCATGAACCAGATTGCCATGGAGCCTCACTCACACTTCTTTTGCGTTGATTGTTGAACTTCAGATCGCAGCTTCAAAGAATAATGAAGCTGGGACATTCTTGCTACTAGTTGACAAAATGATGAAGCTGGAACATCCTTCCTACTAGTTGCAACCCATAGATTGGTTTTCCGTGTAACTTGTGAATCTGAATGAATCCGTCCCTTCCTACAAAATGACAAAACCCAATCCAGATTTTAGATGTATCTGGCATAGGGGTACAACTCGGGCAGGTTGGGTGAGGTTGAGGTCAACCCGAGCTCGACCCAATGTCAAGAGGACCCAAGTGACCCGACCTGAATTCCAGCCCAAGGTGCCCAACCTATGCTTGACCCCTGGCCCAAATACATGTGATTATTCCCAAATCAACCTAAGCCAACCCAAATTTGGAACCCAACCCAATTACAAATTGAGTGGGCCTTTTCCCACCCATACCTGAGCCAAGGACCCTGACAACCTTTACCTAACCCAATCTTAGGTTGGGTCAATTCCAAGTTGTAGCCTTTATCTGGCATTATCAAGAAAGCGTTGATCTTTCAGTCTGGATCATCTATATTTCTTTTTGAAATGAATGATACATATGAAATCTCAACATGGGATCTCATGTTGCTAAGAACAACTCAAAATGCCTTGGGCCTCGTTTGGATTGTGAAACCCAGTTTTTGTGGGCCTCACTGAAAACATGTCAACAGCTTTCACATTTTTTTGAACTTTTATTCCATGGAGCTGAGAATTGCAGAAAACCAGATGTTGGTCAGTTTGTCATAAACTCTGATTTCTCAGAGAAAAAGATGCCAAAAATAGTGAGTGTTTACCAAGTGGGTCCAGAGAAATTTGGTTTTTGCAGAAACTTAGTTTTGTAATGCAAATATGGCCATTAGATGTCTAATGTTACTGAATGTAAAAAAGATGACATGACTTTATAGCATTTAATTTGCACTACAGTCATGAGGAATTGTACGATCCTCAACTTGGGGAATTTGTGATATCCTCAGTTCATTGAGTTTCTACCATTTGGTCCCATTATACACTCATCAGAGTGTGGAGGTAGTAAGAAAAGATTTGATGACGTATGGTCTCACTGAAATTATGGCCCTTGATAGAGTGGAATGGTGGAAAAGGATGCATGAAACTGACCCCAATTAATTGAGATGAGGCTTAGATGTTGATGATGATACATTGATCAGATGATGATTGATGGTCCCAGTGTTTATTGTCCATGTCATCAAAATCTCGCTGATTGGAAGACTATATATATATCCTTACTATCTTTGGCTTTTTCTTTCTTCTCCTTCGAAAATGGACCATTCCTGGAACTCTTTCTCCAACCATTTATTTTCAGTACACAAATCAAATGGTTAGGGTCATCCCATCAAGGAGATTTCTGGGCCATGATCTATCCATGGCAGGCACATTCTATCATTGTCCTCGATAACTAAACCATGGACACCACTTTCACATACAACTGCTTGCATATCCTGTGGTCAAGGATCATAAAATTCATCTTATATCACATTTAACAAATTAGGGTGAGTTTGGTTGCACCAAAATATCATGATTTATCTGTCTAATTTGGTGCAAGTTTTCATGATATTTCATGAAATCTGGTGGAACCAAACACACCCACCTTGAGAAAGAAAATGTTTACATTTTTTTTTCAGTCACTCCATACAGAAGATATTACATGGATGTTAGTAGAAGTTTCCATAAACAGATTTTCTTCATGTCCTTGATGACAGGTACTTGCACCAATCTTCTCCTTTTTCTTACCAAGATATAAGTTCAGTGGTGCAAATAAGCAGGGCCTGCCCGTTTCCCGGGACCCAGAGGCACTAGTTGCCAAGTACTCTGATCCGCTCGTCTTCACTGGCTCCATCCGAATCAGGACTGGCTACGAGATCCTACGCATATCGTCTTACTTGCAACGGAATCTCCACAGAGTCAATGTTCCTTTTCTAGTCCTCCATGGCACTTCTGATTCTGTAACTGACCCGGAAGCATCTGAGAAACTTTATGAAGAAGCATCTTCATCGGATAAATCCATCAAACTGTATGAAGGGTTCTTGCATGACCTCCTCTTCGAACCTGAACGGGAAGAGATCACGGAGGACATCATCAACTGGTTGAATTCCAAGCTGAAGGCGTAGGTGGGTGGTCCACAGAAAGCTAAAAAAACAAAAAAAAAAAGAAAGATTAGCCAAATGGGCTGATCCCCCACGGAATTGTGATGGCCACCTTATTGCTAGTCGTTGGTCAATGAAATTGATGGGCAGATGTTGTGGAACAATCACTGATTGTTGTTGTTAATTGGCCATTTCTTTGTCGGTATTGGCAGAGGCCACCTTAACTGAATTAGTGAGGGAAATGAGTTTAGAGGGGTATTTGTAACGATGAACGATGGGTAGATGTTGTCCTGGGTTGAGTTGTGAAAGGGAGGGAAGAGTTTGATGGTTTAAAGACTTACTATGGATGCTTTTTTCTTATGTTGAGATCTTCATTTTACTTGCAAGAAGCAAATTTTACTTGGCTAAACTAGTTATGATGAGTTCTTATCAGTTGCCATTATGGGTGATTATCAGCCAAGTGGGACCCACTTCTCATTGCCAATCTTTGTTTGACAGGGATGCACTGATAACAGATGGCTGCCATTTGGACATCTGTGGGCTGTGAGATCAAGCACGGTACAAGTCCATTCGCGGCATCGAACCAGATCAGGTATTACTGAGTCCAAGTTGACCCGGACGAGTTGAATCACACACGGGACTCGTCCGAGTCTTAAAACCATGCTGCAGCCATGGTTTAGACACCAAGTATCACTAGATAATTTAAACACATGATCAGAGTAAAAATAAGAACATAAAAATACTTTCATACTTCTGTTATCATGCTAAAAACAGTTCGGCCCGCCAGCAATTCAAACAAAAGAATGCCGGTTTTGCAGTTTTATTAATTCAAAGCATTTCCAAAAATAACCATATATCTGCACCATTCGATAATATCCAAGCACATACATAATCATGTTTTGGCATTTTAGCCCCATGCATTAGCGTCGTATTAGTGAGTTCTTGTCTTAGCTAACCGCTACTAGTGTTTGGCGCTGGACAATGACTTCAAAACAATAGGTGGTCCACCTAATTAATGGAAATTTGAAAATTTTTAAGTCCTTTTCAATGATATATAATAAGCTACTAATTGCCAATTAGTGGCTTTGATTCTATTGGGTAAGTCGTTTTCGTGGTGGTGTGGTTGGTGGGCCACATGGTTGTTGTATTTGGGAATAAATCAAATTTGAATAAAATAACTATATTTTAATTAACATTGGTTATTCTAATCTAATATGAAACTTCATCATCCATGACATTGTCGCTTCTTACCTAGATGATTATGCATGTAATAGTATTACTCCGCCCATGCATTAAAATAAGATTAGTTTATAATATTTGTGGATGCTGTGGATGTATGTGACAAGTGGGCCCATGGTTCGGCAATCCAGACCATTTGTTTGCCGTGTCCCACTGTGGATGGACGGTGCCACAATAATCTCCTAGAACGGATGGTCACAGGGACCAATGAGGGTATGGTCCATCTGCGGTGGGATGCAACAGACAAGTGGTCTGGATTGCTGGAACCATGTGGCCCACTTCTCAGAATTGGAAACCGGGGTATACAATGCAATGGTGCGTATTCTACAATTCCTCTTAAAAGGACGTTGGAGCTACACCGTACGTGGGTATATTAGCTTTGAGGCTGGATCCACTACAAAGCTTTGTAGGTTCAGCTAAACCTACAACCCAACGTGCAGGGCCCACCGTGGTGCGTGCAGGACATCCAGTCTGTCCATCATCTGCACCCCTTGAGATTCTCCTTGTGGCCCAGTAATCAGGCGATCAAAAACTCAGGAGGGGCGCCACATCATGTAAAATCATGCCTAAACTGTGGGCCTGTTTGGAACGCAGGATTAAATGGGATGGGATTGCATTAGATGGTATTTTGATTGCCAATCTCATGGTATGACACCATTATCATATAATGATTATATGTCTGGGAATACTAGGGTATTTTGATTGTCCAATCTCATGTTTGGGATTAAATTCTTCCCCTATCGAACGCTAAATTAAGTGAAATTGATGTTTAGTGGACCATGGAATTGTAATCAATGGATTAGAATTCACAACTAAAAAGATAACATATGAATGGATGACGTGCATAAAACACATTCATCAATGTGGGGCTCACAAATATAGTGGATTTCGAAATCCTGCTATATCAATCGTATCATCCCATATGGAATGAAATTTACATTGGACCAAATGCAATTTCATACTCCCGCTTTCCAAACAAACAGATGGTTAAATCAAGTGGGGTTTTCAAATGACCTCACTTTTGGGGGTGTTTATTCATCCTAACTAGTGTTCGAAATTTCGGTATTGCGTTACACGTATTGCACCCTTGGGATACAGATACATATCGATTATCGCATGGGATATATCGGTTGTATCACGTAATGTATCGCTGTTGTTGAAAACATGAGGAAACATTGAAAATTGGATGAATTTTTCAATGAAATTTCAATGATTGTTAAAAAAAAAAAAAAAAACATCAATACACACGAATCAAAACATTACAAAAAACAAGTGCACATAATAGTTTTTATTTGTATGAGGTCATAATCTTTGCGTTGTTTAACTGAACTGATGCAAGTATATTCAAAGTCTATTCATATAATTTATAAATGTAAAAAGAAATGTGAAAACACGAGCAATACATTCAAAAGCAATAGAAGAATCACTAGATTAGGTTACATACATGTTTGATTTTGATTTTTTTTTTTTTTTTTTTTCAATTTTCTGTAACTTGGTCTTTCTCCTCCTAATGTCAAAATCGAAGCTCCCAATCCATGATATCTCATGTTTTGCATGAAAAATCATGAATTTGTAATGATTTGACACCGATTTAATATGATTTACAGAAAAAAAAAAAAAAATCGAAAACAAAAAATGCTTGCCGGATCGAACATGTTGGATATATCCCATTACTTGTACGTTTCGTATTGCATGGGTGGGATACAACTTACAAGATATATTGTGGATATATCGGCGGATATCATCGATATTTAAAACACTAATTCTAACGGGGTGCATCTTAGATGGCAACTAAAAATGTGGGTTACATACAAGGTGTGCCCATGGCGACTGTTCTTGTGGTGTGGCCCCCTAGCTAGCAAAACTCTATTTTAAACTCCTACAATTGATTATACATATGTTGACATGGGAAAATTTGCTATTTCAAGTTAGCATGAAGAGCCGTGTACGCAACAAAATTGACCCAAGGCTATTGTTGAGTATGGAAAAATGCATGGCTTATGGCCGCCTTTTACCATAAGAATTTATTATTATTATTATTTAAATAATTTACTTTTTAATCTTGTTTCTTTCTTGTGCTATAAGTTTTTTGAGATGCACTCCAGTTAGAAAATTGAGGGTTCTGAAACCTCTAACAACATGACATCTACCAGAATGTGTCTCCAAAGGCTCTGTCTCTATAAAAATCAACTTTAGATGACTAGCGCCTAAAAACACCTAAAGTACCAGGCGTGGAGCCCCTCGTGCTAGACCGGCTAGGCATGTGCTAGTTCCAAAATTGATAGATCTTGTGTTCACTGCCTCTTAGCACTCACTTCCAAGGCACAATCTGTGACACTTATTGTATTTTATTGTATTTAAGTGCATTAGGAATTTAAAACTCATCTAGCAATGTGGATTTAATGGCGTTCAAAATACATAGTTTTGATATGTTTTGAAATCTCTTTTGTTGTGATTCCAAATCAAATGCCTTTTTTACTTTCTTTTTTTTAAGGCATGAAGGTCACACATGTAATAAATGTGTTGGTTGGCTATTAATCCATTATATAAGTGGTATGCCGATGATACTTCAAAATAATTATATTATTGGCCTAATCAGTAAAATTACATCAATAGAATGTTCCAAGCAGTCCAAACAATGACCATGTAAATCAATAGTTAAAAAACATTGACAAGTCGCTCGTTTGTAATTCTATACTTATGGCCTACTCGGAATTTCATCATTTTTTACCCAAGTATGCATTTCAATGGATATATTATAATCATGCTGTCAAATATCACATATGCACACTAATTTGGAACATTAAAATTAATTTAGTAATTAAATGAAATTTCCTAAAATATATTATAGAATTTTAATGTATTCCTATTTCTGGACTCCAATGCAATCCAAATACAAGTTGTATCTTGTGGAACACTCTCTTAAAAGAAAAAAAAAAAAAAAAAGCAATCTGAATACAAGCTGCCAAATACAATCGAGGATTTGGAGTCACCTTGTTTTGTGATTTGGATTCCAATGCATTTCATATACAAGCTCTCAAACAGTCCCTATCACGAATATCCTTAACTTAATTGATAATTCAAACAAATTTATATATATTTTTTTGCCTTCTGATATTTTGCTAACTTTGGGCTGACTTGATTTATGGGCACCAAGAAAAATTAGAGGAGGATTCATATGGTGGACAGATTGGATCTCATGCACTCATCATAGTGGGCCCACACATGAAGTTGTACGTTAAGGTTAGCCTACAAAGCTGTAGTAGATCCGGTCTCAGTAGGCTTTTTAGGTTATCAGTGAGAGTCGTGAGATATATTTTTCTTAAATCGCTCTCTTTGGGTCGGAAATTACGGTGTGTGTGACTTGGTGGGCCCACCTAATGAAGGTGCGGATATTCATGCACGTTGGCACATGATCCACGTGTACCAATGACTGCGGGGAATGTGACCAACTGTTCCTTCTGAACCGTTGATTTGTGTGGCCTACCCATGCTCTAACCGTTAGGATCACACCGTCCAAATAACGAGGTTATGAGTTCAGTCCCTACTTAAGTTATAGATGTCCCAATTCAGTGTACGGATCATCAATGCTGTCCAACTGGAGCAGGTTCTGGGCCGGGCCTGGGCCATGTCATGGTCCGTCCAAGCCCGACCCACATAGAAATTCCGCGGCCAATGACGGGCTGAGATTCTGATTATGTGGGGCCCAAGCCCGGCCCTGTAATCCACTTTTGTGCAAGATCTCAGCCATTCATTAGATCTACTCCGTCATACATGATATATGGAAATAGTGCCTTGGAAACCCCAAACAGGACGGACGGACTAATGGGCTCTTAGACACAGCCCATGGTAGGACAGATTAATAAATGGACAATTTGTGGGCCCAGGCCCAGTACTGGGCCTAACTGGACCAGGACTGAAAGCCCAATGCGGCAGCCCGCCCGTTAACAGCTCTAGTTATTCCCAGGGCGCGGATTGGGTACTACCCCCACCAGGATGCAGCTAGAAACGGTTGGTCCTGTCAGGGGCTCTGTGGGGGCCACGGTGATATATGAGTTTTATCCAAGCCATCCATCTATTTTGAAATATTATTCTAGTTCAAGAGACCAAAAATTAGGAAGATCGAAGGCTCAAGTGGACCACAATAAAGGAGGAAGTGGTGACAATGACCCCCATCGTTGAAACCTCTCTAGGGCCCACTGTGAGGTTTATTTTTCATCCAACCTGTTAATAAGGTCACATACACCTGGATGAAGGGAAAATATAAATATCAGCTTCATCCAAAACTTCTGTGGCCTCCAAGAGGTTTTCAGTGGTAGGCAATCAATTTCCACAGTTTCCTGTAATGTGGTATAATTGAGCATTCTATCTACCTCAATTTTGGAATCATGGCCTAAAATGATCTTTCAAAATGGATGGACGGCCTGGATAAAATTCATATGTTACGGTGAGCCCCACAGAGCCTCTGACAGGACTGTCTGTCTACACCTAGGTCCTGGTGGGGGTAGTACCCAATCCCCGCCCTTATTCCCATCGATCTGAACTCTTTAATTGATGGGCCACCTCTTTGATAGACCATCCTTACCGTTTACTCTGATGGACTTTCTGTAGGCCATTTCCAGTAAGAAGTGATCATTCACAGGTGGGTATGGATCAATGTCAGCCGTCTTTTAATTCTCAAGGACACATTTAACGGATTTTCTGCCTATTTGATTTTTTGCCAATTTTCTTTTTCTTACAATCATCTAACATTTAGTGTCATGGACGTCGTGGTTAATATTTCTAACAGAAGTATTTCTTTAGAATAATAAGCAATCCATGCTGGTCCTAACAAATAGATGGATCAGATTATTTATTGGACTTATTTTTATACAAATAATCTTGACCATCCATATTAGACCTATTGGTCAGATGGTGTAGTTTTTCATGGTAGCGTATGAACTGTATGTTGGACCTAAAGGATGATCTAGAATGAATTGGACTGTCGATCCAAGCATCACCATCCAACTAGGAACACAATGACTTATATTCTCTGAGAGCACAGTAGATACCACTTTTCACCAAGATCGGCTTGAAGCAGTGTCACACAAAAGCTGAAAAAAAACAAGAAGAGAAATTTCACACTTGCTTGCTAGTCAAGCTCTTTCTAGGACTAAACATTAAGTTCGCTATCCGAACTCTGATTACAAAAGAAAGGGAAGTCCCTTTAAATAGAAAATTACAAGAACTGTTACAAAGCGGATTTACAAAACAATGGGTATAATCTGTGGGCGAACAATACCCAGATTTGGAACTGTATGGTTTTACTATTCTGGTTTTACTGTTTTGTACAGTAAAAGTGCTATAGTAATTTTGGCGTGATGCTACAGTAGATTCGCTATAGTAGACTTTTTGTCTTTTGGAGGACGTATCTTTTGTTTGCTTTTGAAAATATCTTCGCTTTATGGAAGAATATTTTTGGCTTCAAGATGGCGTCCGAAATCGTCGGTGCTTGCATTTGGCTCGCATTCGGCGTGAATTTTGAATTTGGCTTTACTTTGAGTTTGGCTTAGAGAGCTTCATGTCTCTGTCGTTTAGCTCGTTTAGCTTTGAAGAAGGCTTCTAGAAGTAAAAGTCTTCGTCTTCTCCTTGCGCGTCTTGGAGGAGAGGGACTGAAGAAGAACCTTCAGATTGTACCAAAGTAGTAGAACCATGTCTGCTGGCAACTTCTTCTTTGAAGGAAAGGAAAGCAGCTTTGAGTGTTTCCAATTTGATTCGGAGTTTGACAGCACTTTAATATCAGCAGTAAGCTCTGTGAAAGAACTTCTTTGAAAGATTTTGGTAAAACTTGTTTGGCTTTAGATGTTTGGTTAGTGGTTTTGAGGACAATACCACTATCAAATTTGTTCCACCATTTAACATAGGTAGCTTGGAACAAAATTTTGGCCTGTTGATACTCTAAAGGCAGAATTTCATAATGCCAACAGAGGATCCAGGGAAGCCCATATCTGGCATAGTAATTCATAAGAAAAACACCAGGGAATTGGGGCTTATGTTCTTTTTCAAGGCATTCATGATGAGAAAGCAAATCATTTGGTAGAATGGTTAAATTTCCACCAAAAATAATCCACCATTGTGCATAAAACCAAGAGGGGATGTTTTTGGTATATGGCCGATTAAAGTTCAAAAACCAAGAATGGCCATGAGTTGAATTTTGAAAAGTAGAGCATTTTTTTCATGCATCTACATAGTCCCAATAGGAGAAAGAATGAGGTTTTCCATCAGGACTTTTAATGGTTTGAAAATCAGACAAGGATTTACCCCATTCTTTTGGGCAAATAATGTTAATGATTTTCATTTTGGAGTAAGAAATTTCATTTTGGTTTTTGTTAGTGCAGTGTTCAAAGAGTGCACTATTTGTTTGGGCAAGAATGACTTCATAGAAGTTTCTTGTGAGAATTGGATGTCTGGATGGAAATGGTTATTTGGAAGAAATATTTTTTGGATGAGAGCATCTTCTGAGAGTTTAGAGAATTCAGGGTCTAAGGTTAAAACCTTGTTTTTTCCTTTGGGTTAGTAATCTTCATCAGATGAAGATGAAGCTTTTGGAGATTATGGATGCTTTTGGGAGGATTTTGGATAATTTTTTGAGGAGTTTGGGTCATTTGTTGTTGGCTTGGACTTTTTTCTTTGATTTGGAGCGGTGTTTGGAGAAGAGGGAAGAAGGTATTTGAGATTTGAAAGTCTTGACTTGCAGATTTGCTTTTTCCTTTGTTCTTGATTTTTGGAGCAATTTTATCTATTTTTGATTTTGAAATCGAATTTATCCCAGGAGAGAAGAATTCCTTGCCTGATTTCCTTTCTCGTGAATTCTTACAGGATAAGCCAAAATCTCTTTTTTCCATGCATCTACATAGTCCCAATAGGAGAAAGAATGAGGTTTTCCATCAGGACTTTTAATGGTTTGAAAATCAGACAAGGATTTACCCCATTCTTTTGGGCAAATAATGTTAATGATTTTCATTTTGGAGTAAGAAATTTCATTTTGGTTTTTATTAGTGCAGTGTTCAAAGAGTGCACTATTTGTTTGGGCAAGAATGGCTTCATAGAAGTTTCTTGTGAGTGTTGGATGTCTTGGATGGAAATGGTTATTTGGAAGAAATATTTTTTGGATGAGAGCATCTTCTGAGAGTTTGGAGAATTCAGGGTCTAAGGTTAAAACCTTGTTTTTTCTTTGGGTTGGTAATCTTCATCAGATGAAGATGAAGCTTTTGGAGGATTATGGATGCTTTTGGGGGATTTTGGATAATTTTTTGAGGAGTTTGGGTCATTTGTTGTTGGCTTGGACTTTTTTCTTTGATTTGGAGCGGTGTTTGGAGAAGAGGGAAGAAGGTATTTGAGATTTGAAAGTCTTGACTTTCAACTTTGCTTTTTTCCTTTGTTCTTGATTTTTGGAGGCATTTTGGCTTTTGAGATTTTGGCTTATCCTGTAAGAATTCACGAGAAAGGAAATCAGGCAAGGAATTCTTCTCTCCTGGGATAAATTCGATTTCAAAATCAAAAATAGATAAAATTGCTTGCCAGCGGACAAAAATCTGTTTTGAAGCAAGGTTTTTAACATCTTTTTTCAAAACTTCTTTGGCAGCTTTGCAATCAACTCGTAAAACAAATTTTTGATTTAAAACATCACTTTGGAATTTTTGGATACAAGAAACCATTGACAAAATTTCTTTTTTGATAGTTGAATAATTTTGTTGAGTTGGGTTCCAAGTTCCAGAGGTAAAACGAACAAGTTGTTCTTTTCCTTTTGGAGTTTTTTGTAAAAGGATTCCTCCATATCCAATATCAGAGGCATCAGTTTGGATGATTTTTTGAAAATCAGGATTGGAAAGATTAAGACAGGGAAGATGCTTAATCTTAGATTTTATATTTTGGAGAGCTTTTGTATGGTCTTCTGACCAAGGAGATTTTGGAGTTTTGGTTAAAAGATTTTGTAAAAGAGCTCTGTCTTTGGCTAAATCTTTATAAAATTCGGAAATGTAATTTAAACATCCGAGAAATCGTTGAAGTTGTTTTTTATCTGTGATTTTTTCAGGAAAATTATCTGCAAAATCAATGACTCTTTGGATGGGTTTTATTGTATTTTGAAAAATTTTGAAACCTAGAAATTGAATTTCAGTTTGAAAGAGCTTGATCTTTCGGAGAGAAAGAACAAGGCCGTTTCTTTCAATAACTGATTTAAATATTCCTAAATGTTTCCAATGTTGATCTATATTTTGTGAATAGATGAGAATATCATCTATGTATGTGAGAATGAAATCTTTATATGGGTGAAAGATATCATTCATGATTTTTTGGAATTCTGAATGGACATTTTTTAGACCAAAAGGCATTACTGTCCATTCAAAATGTCCGAAAGGAACAGTAAATGCGGTTTTATATTGATCTTTTGGATGGATCTGAATTTGCCAAAATCCAGATTTAAGATCAAACTTTGAGAAGAGATCAACTTTATGTAATCTATTCAGTAAATCTTGTTTATTTGGAATTGGATATCTAATAGTTTTTAAGACTTGATTGAGGGGCTTGTAATTTATTACAAGTCTTGGGACTCCTCTTTCAAGTTCTGTGGCCTTTTCAACATAAAAGGTAGCACAGCTCCATTGAGATTTTGAAGGACGAATTAGTCCTTTTTGGAGGAGAGATTTGATTTCTTCATCGCAAAGTTGAAGAAGTCGTGAATCCATTTGGGAAGGACGGGCTTTTGTAGGGATTTGGTTTTCATTAAAGTCTTCTATGTATGGTAAGGAGACTAAATGAGTTTTTCTGTGCCAGAAGGCATTTGGAATTTCAGAACAAAGTTTTTCAAGAGTTTTTTGAAAAGCTTTTAATTGGTGATTAAAATTTGGGTGTTGCAGTTGTTTTTTAATTTGAAGATGGGAGATTTCATTTTTCAGAAATGTAATTTGAGTTTCTTTGTAAGAGACACAATTTATAACTTCAGAGAGTAATCCAGTTTGAGGTGGTTTGATAAACTTAAAGAAAACCTCAACAGAATTAATTTTGGTTTGGATACTTTTACTTGTTGTAGTAAAAGGTTGGATTTTTAAAATGAAAGGAGTGCCAAGAATTGGATCATGTTGCAAATTTTTGACAATAATAAAAGAAAGGGGAATACATTCTCCATTCTTGCAAACATGAACATTTGGGAGTTTGTATTCTATGTGAGATTCCTGACTATTAGCAGTATAGCTAATGTTATTAGTTTTCTCACAAAGATGAGTAGGGATTAACCCTTCTCGAAGACAATTTAAGTCAGCACCGAAATCTATTAATGCAATGACTTCTTTTTGGAAGGATGGTGTAGCTAGAGTGATAAGCGTAACCATTTTTGAAATTGGTAAGTTGTTAGTGTGCTAACAACTTCTCGAGTGAGATATGCATCTATCTCACCTGAAACATCGAAGTCAATATGATTTAATTGCAAGAGTTCTACATCTTTTTTAAGAGTAGCAACTTCTTTTTTAAGAAGATTTACTTCTTTATAAAGGTCTTGCAATGTGACTTGAGAAGAGGTTGTCTGTTTGAGACGATGAATATGAAGACGTTGATATATATCTTGCATTGTAGTTTGGTTTTCTGGTTTTTTGAAAATAGGTTTCTCTTGTTCTTTGGAAGACTCTTGTTGAAAAGCACTTTCAAGCGCTTTTGTAAGATATTTGGATTTTTCTTCAGGGTCTTGAAATTGATTTATTAATTCAAGAATTAACTGTTCTTTGGCTGTGATCATAGACACAGTTGGTTTTGAATTAGAAGAATGATCAGATTCTTCTTCATTTGAAGAAAAGTTACACTTACAGTTTTCTTTGGAAGAGGAGGAAGAAGATTGCTGTTCTGCAGCAATTTCTCTAACTCTTCTTTTTGGAGTATTTTTAAAACAACGATTTGCATAATGACCTGGAAGGCCACATTTATAGCATTTTGAAGAAGTAGACTTCTTCTTTTGATATCGTGGCTTTGGTTTTGAATATGTTTTTTGAATTATTTGACGAGACTTATGTTTTTTATAGGTTGGAAAAACATTTTTCTTATAATTTTGAGGTTTGTGTTTGGAAGGAGAAACGATTGGATCATATCCAAATTGATAGCAAAAATTTCCTAATTCTTTGCGACCACTGGATTTTTCCCGTTTCAGTTGTTTTTGGAGTTTCATTTCTGTACAAATTCCTAAACCTACTTGGCATACTACTTGGATTAGTTCTCCAAAAGTATAACGATTGTAGTTTAGGATACCATAATTGAAATCTTTTAATTTGGTTTTTACCTTTTCACCAAAAAGAGGAGGTAATCTTAGAACAAATTTTTTTTTCCATATTACATTATTACAAGATGTAATTTTGTAAAGCTTAGAAAGAAAAACATCTTTATACCATCGGAAATCGGTGAGAGTTCTACATCTAAGATTAAGGAGTTGTTCCTTATTTTTCTCAGACATATCATCGATTGTTCCAACAAAGTGTTGGATGATATTTAACAAGAGAACAGTGACTTGATCTCCTGTTGGATTTCCTCGTTCATCTAGTATTGGTTCTCCATTTGAATTGAGCTTTACTGCTTTCAAGATTTCTTCGCGTTGGATGGGGGTAAGAAAATCATTCCACCAACCAAAAAGTTGACCAGAAAATCCTTGAGTAATAGCGCTTGCTATATTGGCAGTAGAATGCTTGTAGATTAGACAAGCATTTTGGTAGGTTAGCATTTGATTCAAGAGTTGAAGAATTTGGTATTCTGTCATTCCATCTAGATTCCATTCATCTAAATGGTTACCATCAAAATGAAGTCTAGAAAAGGCTTTTTGTTCCTCTATCTGAAGATCAACAGGGGTTGGTCTTTGATAATAGTTTTTATTTGGTTTAACTATACTTTGGATTTGAGGAAGAAATTGATTTTTTATGCTTTTGATTTCATTATCTGAATCAAATTCTGAGGTAGACTCAGTTTCAAAAATTTTTAAAGTTTGGAAGTTCTTGTCTAAATTAGAGGAGGAATTTGAATTTTCTTCTTCTTTCGAAAGAACATTGACAGAAGGATTCTTTTCTTTATCGAGTGCTTTTGCTAATTCAGTTATGAATTCAGACTGAACTATGCTGGGTTAGAAAATACGGCTGTTACTGGTTCTTTTGCAAGAAAAAAGCCGAAGATTTTCTTTGTTCTAAAGAATAAGAAGAAGAAGAGTTTGAAGTTGATAAACCCTTTTGAAGAGTTAATTGTTCTCCAAGAGTATGAAGAAATGTATTTGTATAGTTGTTTTGTTCAACTATAGGGGCTAAATCTTTTGGAGTAACTGGTCTATCAGCAGGTAGTTTTTCTGCAACTTTTATTGGAGATGCAATTGTCCAGCGATTTTGATAGACTGAAAAGGAGGATAAGTTTGGGAAATTTGGCTTCCAGTTTGAGATTCCCACTTTCGAGTGAGATTCTGGAGCATTAGAATTTCTTTTGGGGTTTGGGAAGAGTTTCACTATGGGTTTTAAACCAAGTGAAGAAAGGAATGGTTTCTTTATTTTGATTTCATGTAAAGATACCATTTTTCTTTTAATTCCTTTTTAACTGGTTTTGGTATATTTTTAAAATACCATTTAGTTAAAGGATTGGTTTGAAAACTTTGTTTAAGATATATATATATATATTATATATATATATATTATATATATATATCTATCTATATATATATAATATATATAATATCTATATTACAAAAAAAAAAAAAAAAAAAAAAAAAAAAAACTACCTCAGGAATTCGAATCACATTAGGAAATCTTTTACGAAAAGCTATCTTGGATCAGCCAATGGCAAACAAACGAGGGGTTGACACAATTAATGTCAAATGTTATGTATAGTGAAAGGATGAAACCTTATTTGAAAATATGAAAAGTACATGCTCCTATTTGGAAGTTTACTAAAACAACATTCTTTATATGTCAAAAATTCTTTTTTAATTAATAAGCGAATGTGTGAGCCCATGGGATGAATGGTTCTAATAATAAGAAGTGGGCTCCATGTGAGTTTTGGTTCACCTGCCTTTCAAAATAATATTAAAATGGATCACAACTTCTTTAAATTAAGGGTTTGATTGCTTAGCAATATTTAGTAAAATATCATTTTCCACCAATCAAATCTAAGCTTCCACAAAATATTCATCAATGCATCTAAAAAAGTCTAAGTTTCCACAAAATATTCATCAATGCATCTCAAAAAGTTTGAATTTCATTTGTTGACAGAAAATACAAGGCCACAGGTTTATTTACATTTAGTAAGGATTTATGTACCCTTTACTTCATGAATAGCCGAGTTGAATTAATATGAAAACGTTTTTGAGTCTTTATTTGATACAACTACATATCAAATAGTCATATTTGTAATAAATATTTAAACGTGTTAAGAAAAAATAAAATAAATAAAATAATCCATTGTAATAACTTTTTAACTAATTAATGACATGTTTGTAGCTTGTTTCTGCATGGTTGTTGGAATTTAAACTTTTAAACATAAAATATTAAATGTTATTGATGCTTAATATTATTAATAACATTAAAACTACCTAATATAATAAGTATTATATGAAGTTGATTTTGTTATGTTTGTAGTGATCTTAGAACAAATAAGTTAATGTTTTAAAATAGTTTATCTCATATTAGATAAAAAAAAAATCCATTTAATATTTTTATAAGTATGACATGTTTTTAATTGTTCAAATATGATCGAATTTCTTTTATGAAATTCAAATACCTTAATTTCAGGTGTCCTCCTTTCTTATAAATATACTTGTTATTTTACAAATAAAAATAAAAAAATTATGATCTTTTGTACTCTATATAAATCTCATAAAACAATTTTACGAATAAATATATAATGGAAAGAATTAACTTGTTATTAATAGAGAAACTAATTTACTAAAATTTACACCCATAACATAATTATAAAAACAATCTTTCTTAATTCGTGTAATTTTTATTTAACAAAGTCTGTAATCACGTTAATAATAAATGATCTCAGCTTGATAAAATGAATTGTCTGACATTTTAAAATAACAACTAAACAAAAAGAAAATTCCCTATATAAAAGCATAGAATATTTACGATGATTTTGAATTCATCAAAGCTAAGACCCATGTATCTATGTATGTCATCTCTACTAAGTGGATGCTTTAAATTGGGGCCCTATGAACCAATTAGAAGTATTCATTGGATTACTTTTCTTAAATGTTGTTTGGATTTAGGTAAAGTTGTGTCTCAATTAGTAGTTACAAATAATCATATATTTTCATGGTTCGTCAATTCTCTTATACATAAGGAACCATTGCACATTCTAAGACAAATATTCATGGGCATGTAACTCTTAAACCATGGATTAGATGTCCCCGGTGATTCCATTGCACATTAGTATTTTATTTATCTGTGCACATGTATAATATTAATGTGCTACAAGTGATACCATCCAAATTCAAGCATCCTATGTGTGCATATATGCCACTATCAATTTTCAAACACAAACAAAATGTGGCATATGTGTCAATGTGCACATGCACATGTATAAGCGTGTTAGCAACCAAAATTCAGTTTCCCAACATGCACCATAATATATCTAGTTCATGATCTAGGTGTTCGACAAATAATGAATTGAACAATTAGTCAACAAAAAATGTCTACAATTAGGTAGCCTTAACAACATGCCATGATTTGGCAATCATGAAATATCTGTGCTCAAATCTTCATATGTTCTTAAGGTTGGCTAAACTCACAAGTGAATATAACTAACCAATCTATTTCTCAATGTAGACTTAATATCAAATACGAGTGAAAATTTTGTCATAAGGAGAAAAGTATAGATATCTTTATCGAAAAATAACCATACAGTTAAATATGACTAGGTTATACGATCATGAAGTGAAATATTCGCTTATACTATTGCTCACATATAAATCATGTGGACTATTTTTTTAGGTCATCTAACAATGAATCCCATATGATACACAATTTGAATGTTTATAGCATGTGGTTGCACTTTGCACTTCTCCATGCATGAATACACTTTATCGAAAACTCACATAGCTTTTATTTTCAGTTGTGCTCGCATGTAGATGTATTTAAAAAAAAAAAACGTAGTTAATAGTATTACTTTTTCCATGGAAGTAGGTTGATGGTGCAATATATATATATATGATAAGTTGTATATATACGATAAACGAAAGATGACTTTTACAAATATATGATAGTGAAGAAGTTATTTATAATATACAATAAATGAAGGGGGTTTATATAAACATTTTAGACTTTTACTGCCCAAAAAACTATTTTTTATATGCGTATATAATTTATTAATGGGATTAAATTGCAATTTACCTATTTTTGAGTTTATGTGTGTGGATGTGATCATTTTGTAATAATGTATACATATTAATACTCAGATTGGCCTTTGTGATGAGATGTAGTCAATATTCACTGTTAATGGCTTAGCTTGCCTCTTGCACAATGTAGACTATTGTATAAGTATGCACGACAAAAGTAATGCATGTTGAGATGCATAAACATATAAGATAAACATGTACATATGAGATGTATGTCTGCCATAATTTATCATGAGATATCAAAATGAGATCTTACATATATTGGCACAATTGGATCCATACCCAGTTAGATCATGTAAGCTCAATTATTGCATTGAAAATGAATAATTGTTTGATAGGATGAATCTGCGATGCACGCACGCTTAATCATTCACAATGTATGAATTGAACCACATGTGCTGTAAGACCAATTGCTTACAAATAGCATATCAATTCCAATCTAGTTGTCGTATAAGTATACTTGCCCTATAGGTGACTTTTGCATCCTTATTATTCTACACTATAAGGTTGTGATGCAATGACATTACTTTGATATGAATTCTCAGGGATGTGTATAAATTCAGTTGAGTGGAAAAAAGTTGGGAAAGCAACCAAATCAAGATTGAGTAATGGAGATGGAATAGAGAAACATCATAAATGATTGCACAATGATGATGATGCATAGTGAGGATTAAATGGGTAGTCAAATTTTATTGCGAATAGATTTTGAAAAAGTATTTATATTATTATACTAATATTTTAATAGGTTTTGATCAATCAAATTTGAAAAGATAAAATCCATTTAATATTAAAAGTAATTAAAGTTGTGTTACAATCAGAGCATTAGAATTTGCGCACGTATACATATGAAATCAAACGCGCTCAATTAAGTGTGATCATAATAACTGTTTAGGATAAGTTGGAAATTGGGATAAATTGTTTATATCACCATTAAATTTAGTGTAATGCCATATTTTAGGAAGCATTATAGTCTTATGTGTCTCACACTGCATATATTTGATTGAAGAGTGTAAATTGAGTTTTTTTAGTAAGAAGAACGTGATAATTAAATACAACTCACTACCACCATAAGTAAGAAATATTAGACATTATGTCTAATTAAAATTTCTTAACGAAATAAGAGTGTGGATTCTCTGTTCCGTGGAAATAGTTAGCAGCTGATTCCACCTTTATTATTGGTCCACGTTATTGTAAGTGCCACATCACCAGTTTTTTAAATATATTAAAAAAATTACATATCAAGAAAAGTCTAACCGAAACATTCGACGGTTTTCATTGGGAAATCGAATTGCATACTGAGTACAGTACGTTATTATCATAATGAGTAAACTCAGTTAGGCCCACCTTGTATGTATGTGGTCTATCCACGCTGTCCATCCCTTTTTCCATCTAAGTTAAGGGGTTGAACCCAAAATTGAAGTATATCCAAATATCAAGTGGATCATACCACGATAAACAATGGGGATAATGATTTCCACCATTGAAACTATGTTAGGCCCCACAGTGATGTTTATTTGTCATCCAACCTGTTCATAAGATCATATAAACATGGATGAAGGGAAAACACGAATATAAGCTTGATCCAAAACTTTTCATAGCCCCTAAGAAATTTCCAATGATAAACGTTCAATTCAACTGTTTCCTATGGTGTGGTCCATTCCAACATTGTATATGCTTCATTTTTGGTCTCAAGCCCTAAAAGTATCTGGTAAAATTGATGGACGGAGCCGATAAAATACATAAATCATGGTAGACCCCACAAAGATGCTAAGCATAGTGAGTTACTCACTATGCAATCCTCACTACGCAATCCGCTTCCTTCCATTTGAGGATTCAATGCACAGGTTGAGTACCGATACTCCCTACTAAAGTGACGTCACCTAGTTAAGTGAGTCCCACCATGATGTATATTTTGTATCCACACCATCCATCCATTTGGAGAGATCATTTTAGGGCATGAGCCAAAGAATGAATCAGATCCAAAACTCGAGTGGACTACACCATAGAAAACAGTGGAGAGAGTCATGCCACCATTAAAAACTTCTAAGGGTCACAAAAGTTTTTGATCAAGTTGATATTTGTGTTTTCCCTTCTTTAATGTCTGTGTTAACTTATCAATAGGTTGGATCTCAAATAAAAATCATGGTGGACCTGAGGAAGGCTTCAACAGTGGATGTCACTTTCCTCACTGTTTTCTGTGGCGAGGTCCACTCCATCTTTGAATCTGCCTCATTCTTTTGATCATGCCCTAAAATGATCTCTCTAAATGGATGGACAGTGTGGATACAACACATACGTCATGGTGGGCCCAATGAACTTGGTGGCGTCACTTTAGTAGTGAGTCTAGCTACTTAACCTGTCGGTAGCTAATCCGCCTCCAATTTCTTTCTTCTAAAATTTAATTAGGTCATATTATCTCACTTACAAAATCTGCTTGATTAACAAAGAATATTAGTTGCGACCTAAGATGATTGATGTCCGTAGGATCCTCACCATGGCCCCACCTTGATCTATGCGTTGTATATCTACTCCATTTATCCGTGTTCTCATATTATTTTAAGACTTAACCATAATTGGTACTTGTGATCGGGTCAGACTCAGTCCAAATTAGTCCAGGCTAGACCCGGACTCGGATCGGGTTAGGCATGCTGGACTCAGTACCAAGTCAGGTCAAGTTCGAGTCAGGCATGCATATTTCAAAACCGAATCGAGTCGGGTCATCCCTAACTCGGTTTGAATCGACTCGATGCCCACCTCTAACCATAATGGTTGTTTTTTTTTTTTTATCCACACTTTTTATCCATTTTGCCTACTTACATCAGGGCATGAGTCTAAAAATAGATAGATCGATATTTCAAGTGGACCACACAAGACATGGATGAAGAGAAAATACAAATATCAGCTTGATCCAAAACTTTTGTAGCCCCCAATAAGTTTTTAATCTTCTAATCATCCATGTTTCTTGTGGTGTGGTCCACTTGAGATTTGGATCTTCCTCAATTTTGTGTTCATGAACTACAAGGATCTGTAAAACTGGATGGACGGCGTGGATAAAATGCATACATCATGGTGGAGCCAACAGAGCCTTTCCAATAACACACAGTACTGCAGTTGGTGGTATATGCTACTAGTGTCTCCTTTGTCAAAGCCACTCGTATGAACAAATTGTCAGTGGCTTAGGTGGGCCATACTGTGATATTTTCTGAAAAATCAACCTGGACCACAAGATGCGTCACCCCATTTTACGCCATAGGCTGAAAAAATTAACTCTATCTATAATTCAGGTTGACCACATGATTGTAAACAGTGGATAGACAATCATTGCTTTCCAAATTGTTTCCATTAGTTTGGCCCAAGTGATTCATGTATCGGTATGATTTTTGGTAAAATGATTTTTTTTTTCTTTTTTAATAATCTAGCCGTTAAAGTGGATTTTGATGTAAGTACAATGTTTGACCCTTTAAAATAAATGGTGGACATCTCTCTCCTAACTATTTCCTTTAATGCATATCTCTAGGCTCAATATGGGACTTAATAGCCAATGATTATAGTGGATATTACATAAACATCACAGTGGGCCCCAAAAAAATAAGAGTCACGCCCCATACATATATATATATATATATATATATATATATATATATATATATATATATATATATATATATATATAAGAACTCTCTTTACAATTGAGAAGTATGGGGGATTGAATTTTTGGCGGGGCCCCACCATGATGTGTATGCAAAATCCATTCTGACAATTAATTGCGTAATTATTTAGGCCCGAATCCAAAAAATTTAGGTTAACACGAGATTCATGTGAGCTGCACCAAATAAAATATTTGGAAGAGAGACATCCATACTTGAAATTTATAGGGCCCACCATGATGATTATATAAAATGGACACATTAGTTTATCTAATGGAACCCCATAATTTTGTCTAATGGAACCCTATCACTTTGTCAAATGAACCCGTCACTTTGTCTATTGAAACCCCATCATTTTATTTGACAAGCCGCTACTTTATCTAGTGAAATCCTGTCACTTTACACAATAATATCATCACTTTGTCTAGTGGAACCAAGTCACTTTATTTGAAAACTCGTCATTTTATTAAGCAAAACCCTATCAATTTATCTGATAACCCCATCAATTTATCTAGTGGAACATCGTCACTTTGTCTAATGGAACTTCGTTAGTTTATCCAATAATCACGTCACTTTATCTAGTAGAACCATGTCACTTTGTCTAGCACCCCTTTCACTTTATCTAGTGAAATCCCATCACTTTGTCAAACAATCTCGTCACTCTCTGTCTAGTAGAACCCCGTCACTTTATATAGTAGAACTTTGTCACTTTGTCCCACTACATATTCTCTTTGTCTAGTAGAACCTCATCACTTTATCCAACAACCCAATCACTTTGTTTAGTGAAATTCGTCACTTCATCCAACAGCCTCGTCACTTTGTCTAGTAATCTCATCACTTTGTCTAATGAAACCCAGTCACTTTGTCTTCCAGCCTCGTCATCTAGTTTAGTGGAATCAGGTCACTTTGTTCGACAACTCATCACTTTTTTCGACAATCTGTAACTTTGTCTAATGGAACCCTATTTGATTTGTCTCGTTTAACCTTATTACTTTGTTTTGTGGAATCATGTTGCTTTATCGGGCTACCTCGTCACTTTGTTTAGTGGAATCATGTTGCTTTGTCGGGATACCTCATCACTTTGTTTAGTATAACTCTGTCATTTCGTCTAATAACACTGTCACTTTATCCAATGATCTCCGTCACTTTGTCTAATGAAAAAAAGAAATTATCGGCAATGGATGGTTTATATTGTTGGTGGCACCACATGATTTAAGGCCCACGTTGAATTATGCCCTTTATAATATAGGTCCACATCAAAGATTGCAGATTTCATTCGTATTTAATTTGTACCATCGTGTATTGTAAAAACTTAAGACATTGGTTTGTATAAGCCTTCAGGTAGCTACTCGATTATTTTATTATGTATATTTGGACTCCCTCTTATACTTAATTTGTTTCTATTCCATTAAATTGCTAACTCTGATAAAGAAAAAAAATGTATGTGAAACTTGGGCTATCTTTAAAAGTTAACACTCGTGTTTTTGAAAAACGAGTAGTGTACTTGGGTTTCGGGAACCGGTGTGTTTACAGACGTGATTATTAGTCAAAGTAACGGGGTTCCATTAGATAAAGTGACGATGTTCCACTAGATAAAGTGATGGGGTTGCCAGACAGATTGATAGGGTTTCCCTTGATAAAATGACGAGTTTTCGAATAAAGTGACTTCGTTCCACTAGACAAAGTGACGATTTTATTTTGCAAAGTGACAAAATTTCACTAGATAAAGTGGCGGCTTGGATAAACATTGTGGATAAAAAAGCAACCATCATGGTTAAAAGTGGGCATCGAGTCAATTCGGACCGAGTTAGGGATGACCCAACTCAATTTGGTTTTGAAATAAGCCTGACCCGAGCTCGACCTAACTCGGTATCGAGTCCAGCATGCCTAACCCGATCTAAGTCCGGGTCTAGCCTGGACTAATTCGGACTGAGTCTGGGCCGATCACAAGTATCAATTCGGGTTGAGTTGGACCGAGTTGGGTCGGGTGAAGTGGGTATCCCCGAGCTGAGATCACAACTCAAAATCGAGATTCACTTGCTAGAATTGCAGCCTCTCCATAGCTACATGGCTTCTTAGATCTGAAATGTCATATCTAAGTTTTTTTTAATATATATATGAGTCGAGTTTCAGATCAAGTTGAGTGAGTACCGAGTTGGATTTCGGGTCAAGTTACTAGGTGACTCAAACTCGACTCGTTTTGAGTTCGGATTGGACGAAGTCAACTTGATTAGGATCGACTCACCCACTCCGTTTGTGTCAAGTCGGACGAGTCAAGTTTACCAAGTCGTCGCTTGCCCAACCCTAATCATGGTGAAGTCTACAAAGGCTTTTTTTTTAGTAGCACACAATACCAATATTGGTGCTGTGTACAATGCCACGTGATCCGAGTGTAAAAGAAAGAACCCGACAACTCCGAATCCCCCAATGTGAGTGGGACCCATCTAATTGTATACATTGAATATATATATATATATATGCCATCTATTCATTTTGCGAGCTCATTTTATAGAGTAGGCCAAAAAGTGAAGGTTTTCCAAATCTCAAGTTGACCACATGACTACAAGAAACCATACTCATTGATTATTAAAACATTATTGTGGGCCACGAATGGTTTTGGATCAATATGATATTTGTGTTTTTCCTTCGTCCGGGCTGTGTGACCTTATCAACAACAGATTGGATGGTAAATAAACATTACAATGGATAATGAAGTTTTCAATGGTCAACATTCAATGACCACTGTTTCCTGTGGTGTGGTCCACCTGAGAGTTGTATTTGCTTCATTTTTTGTACAATTCTCTAAAATAATATAAGAAAATGGATGGATGGGGTAGATATACAATGCATAGATTAAGGTGGGCCCACGGTAAGGATCCTACGGACATCACTAATCATATGTCGCAGCTAACATTCTTTGCTAATCAAACAGATTTTATAAATATATTTTTTTTTATCTTATAAAATTGTCGTGAGATGACGAAACCTAATTAAATTTTAGAAGAAAGAAATTGGAGGCAGATTAGCTACCGATAGGAGGTTAAGTAGCTAGACTCGCTATCGAAGTGACGTCACCAAGTTATGTGGGGCCCACCATGATGTATGTGTTGTATCCACATTGTCCATCCATTTGAAGAGATCATTTTAAGGCATGATCAAAAGAATGAGGCAGATCCAAAGATGGAGTGGACCCCACCACAGAAAATTCAAATTTAGATGAAAAGTTACTGGATAATTTTTATTTAGTTAGATCGATCGACCGATCGGGTCAATTGATCGGACGAAATTCAATTTTATGGGTTTTAGCCTCTAGATGTTGATTGATCGACAGATGCAAAAATTTGTGCCTTTTTTTAGTTTTTTTCCTTATTTGTTTAAATCTTTCTAATTGCGTCTAAGCTTTGTTTAAGATTATTTAAGTATGCAATTAGATAGATTTTAATAAAATTTTCCTTATCTCTCTCGTGGATTCGAGAAACTTCTCTTGAGGATTCAAGAGAGCCTTGTGGATTTAAGGTGTTTATCATTCGAGGAAGACGGTGATCGTCCTCATCATGCCCTTCCCTCCGGAGAATTATCCTTTAACAGCAACGACTTTTGAGGCAGCTCAATGGGAGAATCAGCAAGTCATACAAGGGTTGTAGGCTACTCTTAACCGCATGACTGAGGCCTTAGGTCAACTTCGTGTCGTGGCGATGATCCGCCTCTGATAGGCCCTAGAATTTGCAATCTTGTTGATCTAGGGGTAATGCCGGCAGTGAGTCGTAGAATCATAGTTGAGGATATGGGATCTAGCAACGAGGAGATAAATGACATGATCCTCCAACATTCCGAACAAGGCAGCAATCGGGTAGATCGGACGAATTGAAAACTCATGATGAAAGACGATCTTCCTAGCTTCAACAACTAACTCCACATCGAGGAGTTCCTCGATTAACTGCTTGGAGTTGAGCGCCTCTTCGATTACATGGACATCCCTGAAGAGAAGAAAGTTAAACTTGTGGTTTACTATAACACACCCGAATTTTCATGTAGTCAGTTATACGAACTTGTACACACTTAGAAATGCATATCTACCTCATATTGAATATAATAGAAACTTAGACACCGTGAGTTAGTGTATCCTCACTTGTATACATGGTCGTATTAATTAAATTTCAAGGACGAAATGATTTATAAGAGGAGTAGATTGTAGCATCCCAGATGTTACCGTTTTAGCCTAGGTTCATCATGTTGTTTTATATTTGTATGTAACACCTCGAACTTTTTAATACCCGAGTATTGAAAGTTCTCGAGTGTCACCATGAAGTTTAACTTAGTATGTACATGAGTACGATACCAATTTAGCTATCCTAACCTTACATCTATTTTCCAACATGAATATGATCGTTGAGAATGATCTTCATCCGTAAATCAATCCATCCGACAGTTGATTTTAAGACAAGATCATCATATGTCCAAGTATTCTCACTCATCCATCATAACCAACCGTTCAGTCAACTATCCACCAATCGATAAAGATATCTGACCGTCCACCTTGAATTTAGACTACCCGATCATAGTAAACTAGCTACTTGATATCTGCATCCGCTCGTACGTATATCAAATTGAGATTCTAATCCGTTCATATTGTTCACCATCGATGAATATGCTTAACCCACCATCAGAACTACAATTTGAGAAACTTACATATATGAACAAGTCACTTGAATCTAACGGTATACATGTTCTACCTCTTGATCATTCCAAAAACCTACTTGTGTTCATTCATTTACAAAATTGACCGTGTAACCACCTACATACATTATCAGAATACTAACCATTAAGTTTTCCTATTTTTAACATGTCCTATGACCGTCCATCATATTTGGATCCGTTAAACGGGCCATCTAAATATTATGATAAATTCGTCATTTCGAAGATCTTAGGGTGTATGCCAAGACTACCGACTAACTTTTCAATTAGATGTCTATAAATGTTGCATTAAATCTCAGAGTAATATAGTCCATTAAAAAGGTATCTTGATCATCTGTAAGCAATCAAGGCCCAAACTGAGGCGTTAGAAAGAGCGTGAAAAATAACAAATAATTGTGAAGTTTCGTCACATTTGGACGGTCCAATTAAGAGGTACATATGACAGAAGTTATGACTATGGAAAAGGGTAAATTTGTAATTATAAACCCAAAACTAATATAAACAGCAGCATGTTTCCATGGAGGTTTTTACATGAGAGTGAAACTCATACATTTTTGCAACATGTGGCCCACCCACGTCTCAAATCTACTTCGTATTTGGGCTTGTGGCCCAACACGACCGGATTAAGCTAATGAACGGACCGGATTTGATAACAAAACATCACAGTGGACCACACATGATAATTGTAAGATTACCTCTTCCACAATCATCCAAACGAACCTTTAACTAAGTCCAACACATGTGAAATTGTTTAATCAGGAAACACTTCCGATTCTGGAAAAAATAATAATAAATACTCATCCACAATCAAAGACAACCTTGATAGTAAGATCTGAGCCGTTCATTGAAAAGCCCTAGGTTGCTTGATCCTAAATGACCAATCACATATCCCACTGGATTAGCATGCGAACTGCTACACCAAACATGCGTAAGAGTGAAACTTTTTAAGGTGAGTACCATCCCACACATTCGGCGATCATGCAGGCCACCCCGAATGTTGGATCTACCTCATACTTGGGGCCATGGGCCAACATGGTGTGCTAGAGCCAATGAAGGGTGTGGATACCCCAAAAGACCATTGCAAGTGGACCTCACCTACTCTTGTGAGTTTTCCAAATTTAGTATTCATTCTCACCTGCTATAACAAAACCGAGCAACTCACACTCGTGGGAATCTCGGCGTAGGAACTCCCATATTACGAAACCCTCCACTATCCAAGTTGTTCAAACCTTGAAGGAGGAGATTCTGATGCCCCCGATAAAATTAGCAAGAACTCGGAAGTACAACACTCCACTCCTTCCGAGAAACCCAACCTCAACGTGTGGAAGAACACCACTTGAACGCTGATGGAGATCCCGACGAAAATGATCTGAGACCTTCATCACGAGCTCTCCCAAGCTCCGCTCGATCCATCCTACCCACCTGAAAGGAGAAGCGTGAAAGAATATGGGATGGAGAGTGAACCGCCATCGACATAGGGACCTTCTTTTCGCTACACGATGACCATCCAAAGATCAAATCCATCTGTCTAACAACCACTCGAGCAGACAATTCCCTCCAACACGTTAAAGGAAATAGAATCCCAAACATAACCTAAGACCTAGATCGACATCTAATGTTAAGCAACGAACTCTCGTACACAAGAAAACCAGCGCAAGGCGCTGTTGTATAAAACAGGGACTCTTCCTCTCGTCGTTCGAAGGCTTATAAAAGACAACGTACGGAAGCCATTCAGCTACCCTTTCAATATCGGGAGAAAGAGAGAGAGAGAGAGAGAGAGAGAGAGAAAACTCGTTCAACAACTTTCAAAGTACGAGGTTCGTATAGTGAGAGTAATTGTTCCTTGTTCTTTCTTTTCTTCCTGTTCCGGCAACAAAGGTATAAAATTTTACCATGTCGAGTTGAGTCTACTCGGTGAAAGAATACACCAAAACCTCTTAGCGTTCTAAATAAAAAATCATGAGGTATATGACATATCTAAGCCCCTCAACCAAGGTTCTTTTCAGATTCATTCATTCAATTAAATCTAACACCATCCTAAAACGGGACCAAGTTTAGCCTAAACCATTCAAAACCTGTGCATTAGAGTGAAGCTTGACCATAACGTGTGTCCCTGGACATTTAACCTTGATAGTGGGCCATTAGAAAACCAAAGGTGAGGGTTTTTCCTTTAATTTTTACGATAATATGATTTGATTATCTTATTCATACATGCTTTGAGTTATATTATTGTGAATCATCACCTTATGAATGACTTTTGCACAATTTAAATTATCAAATTATTACCTTACCATACAAGTATAATGTTGAAAATCTCACCTTAGCGTTTTATATATCATCATGGACATAATGCGTTTCGGGTAGCGACTCTCTTGGTTGACATGTAATTCCATAGATTTTGGGTAGTGGTTAGGGCTGTACATGAACCGGGTTATCCTGGTTAACTAGCTCGACTCGGCCCGAAAAAGCTCAACTCGGCCCGACCCGGAACTGAGTTCGGGTCGGGACGGGCCCTTTTCTTCAGCTTGAAACTGAGTTCGGGCCGAGTTCGGATAGGTCCCAGTTCGGCCCGACTCGGCCCGAAACCTGACTCGGTCGAGTGGTGTGTGTGTGTGTGTGTGTGTGTGTGTGTGTGTGTGTATATCATAACCCTACCCATCCCTTTCCTCTTCTGGGATAGTTCACCACCCATCTTTGAAGTGACAGTGACTCATCCACCTCACAGACGTATAACTTGAACGGCCTAGATTCATCCAAATACAAAAAGGAATTATAATGTCCTGACTAGTTAGATTTTTTGTGGAGTCTATAGTTCAACTATCTAAACCATTGAACGAGGGCCTTGTAATGGGACGCTGATTACTTACCAAAGCCCTTCTCATGAACTTGTTGTAAGGTTCGAAACTGGCCCGAACTTACCCGATTGCTGATCGGGCTGAGTTCGGGCTAGGTTTGGCTGGTGACCGGGCCGGGCTGGGTTAAGCCCAGTTCGACTCAGATCGACTTGTGTACACCCCTAGTAGTGATACACAAATCGATGTAAGTAATTCGCAATGTATGTTACATCACTTCCGGGATTGGAAGTCGCAAATAGTTACTTTATGAATAAATCGTGTCACATAATTCATCTGATCCGTGTGTTGTGCCGCCTTGAGGTGTTCTCATAAATCCACGTTAACGTTGGACACACCAACGAATCTCAGTAGAATGAGATATGGGGCAACCCAGATACCTTTAAACTATTTTCTACATTGTGATGATTGTTGAGTGTGATGGACCGCACATACTTTTCTAGGCATGCATTTAATATAGAATATTATGCATACCGATACCACTTGTATTTGTGGAGTATGAGATGTATCGGGACCATTTTGTTATTCTTATGAATCACTTGAATCATTGTAAACTTTAAAGGATAACCACCACTATGAGTAGGGCATTGACCCTCTCCAACCATACAAATGTTGTAGGTGAATTACAGGTTGATGTAACAAATGACGACCGTCTGTGAAAGATGGGTTCGAACAGATAAGAAGAATAGTGCATGATTAGTTTTATTTATTTTCTGCTGCAAACTTTGATAATATAATAAGCTCCCATTGAGAGAAAATTTGATGATTTGTTGAATTCTTTTACTCTAATGAAATAATAAATACAGTTGATTTTACTCTCATGAATGGTTACCTTCGCGAATGTAAGTGGATGTGATTTGAAAAAAAATATAATGTGTAATTTCGAAGCATCCAATTTTTACATTATTAACACTCAAAATTATCGGGCATGAGTATACACTCGGGCAACGAAAATTCATGATGTTACATTGTATCTCCCCTTAATTAATGAGAATTTTAACTTATTTGCTCAAAAACGTGCATATAATCATGTATAATTTTCATATTTTTCAAAACTCTTAAATAAAAAAATAATTCAGGATGTTACATTGTATATCTCCTTCATTAATGAGAATTTTAACTTATTTGTTCAAAAACGTGCATATAATCATGTATAATTATCATATTTTTCAAAACTCTTAAATAAAAAAATAATTACGAAAATGTCATTAACCTAAACCCTTGATTTATAGATGACATAGTTCTCATGATCCGTTTGATGTGAAATTTTATACCATGCCTATCTTTTATAAATTAACCATACATGTTTAATTTCAATCCTTAAATAATTTTAGATCACCTATTCGACAAATTAGCCCTTTAACCCTTGATTTTGGTATCCATCAAGTGAGGAATGTTTATAGGTAATCGTAGTAGGATATTTTTCTTCACATGAATGACTTGAATTTCTCGTCATATTGACTGAATGTGAGAACCTTACCTTGATAACCCTTTTTCTTAAGCGACAAGTCATCTCGTTTAAGAAATAGCAACCTTACCAAATCTTGCCAAATATGGATCTTTCAATTGATCCACTTTTCACCATAAATCATAACTCAAATTTGGATCATACTTTGACTTGATATGACTATGAAATCATATAAAATTTAAACCAAGATCTATGTTCTTACATCATTGAATGATGACCGTCTTAAAGCCAATTCCTCCATTTTAGCGCAACAGGTGAAATTTCAGATTTAGGACTTTCCCACCATCGATTAACTACCAAATTTTGTCCAATCGTTTGCTTATCTTGGCTCATTTTTTTCCTAAAATTGTGCTCTGATCATTAATTGTGAACCATTAATTAAGATTAAATCTATTTTGGTACCCGCTACGAGAATTTTCAAAATAGGTCGATCTAAATTTTGGATTACAAGGAAAATTATGTACCCTGGCTCTATTCAATGACTCTGACACCGTAAATAAGTTAGATTTGAGGAAATATTTTTTATTTAATGAGAATCAAGAAATCCAATCAAAGTGGGATGCGACACACATCTCACACCCACCCCTCTTTAAAAGAGGGTGCGCATGCCCACTTTCTCCAAAACCCTCCTAAAAGCTACACACCCTCTCCCACTCCAACCCTTGCACATTCTAAGGGGGGAGAGAGAGAGAGAGAGAGAGAGAGAGAGAGAGAGAGAGAGAGATGCCTATCCCTTCTCTTCCTTCCCCAACACGTTGTGTCTCCCTCTTGCTCGAGCGATATCGTGGTTCGTGTATAAGACTTCTTACATTGAGATCTATCTAGGATTTGTATCTAAGGTTAAAGTGAGAAATTTCTTTAAGCTTACACAAGTTTAAATTGAATTTATACATAGTTCTCTTATTTTCACGTTAAAATAGTGTATAGTTTGATTTTTTACTATGATTTCGATGCTAATAAATTGCTGGATTATTATGAATTATGTATCCATATTGAGATTATATTTAAGATATGATTTAATCATATTGAACATATTTTGTGGGTTCGATTACAAAACTATGCCTTAAATCACAAAACTGCACGCGTTCAAGTCTTGAACAGTGCATAATTTACGCAACTAACAGACTGAATGGTTATATCAGTAAACCTTATAATTTTATTGAACGTACCGGTGACCCGTTTAGCCTGAAGTCGTACTATTATACTTATTGATACATTTAAAAGTGTATGGACTATTTTCTACCTTATTAAGGCTTATTTTATTATAATTATAGATTAATTATTTCATGAAAACATCGCTGGATTATTTATGGATTCATGTGGAGTGATGGATACAAATCTTGTCCTTCGTCGATTTTGAGACCGACGCATGTTTTCACTCTATATTGAGTTAACTTTTTCTCATCTCCATTTATTTTGTTGATTTAGCCTAATGCTACTTTTTTTTTTTTCTTTTTTTTTTTTTTTTACTTATCTTATTTCTATTTATCCTTTATTCGGTTAGCTTTATGCTACCTCCCTTATTTTATGGCTTGGGCATGTGTCTTAGAGTTTCAAAACTCTCATAGTTTGACTTATTTCTCTATTGATGCAAGTGATGTTTTGAAAGACTCACAACTAGTGACTTTTATATATTTATCATGAATGTAACGCGTTCTAGGTAGTGACCCACTTGGTCGATGTGTAAATCTTTGGATTTAGTTAAGTGGTGCACAAATTGATGTACATAATCTGAGAGCGCAAATACATCACTTTTCTGGGATTAGATGTCGCAAATAGTCACTCCGTGAACAAATTATGTAACGTAATTTTTTCAATCCATGAGTTCTGTCGTCTCGAGATGTTCACGTAAATCCATGGTAGTGTCGAAAATGTCAACGAATCTCCGTAGTTATGGGATGCAGAGCAAGCCAAATTTTTATAAATTATACTCTACAATGTGGTGGTCACTATATATGACGAGCCACACACACTATGCTGGCATGTATTCATATAAATTGGTTGCGCATATCGATATCATTCGTAATGGTGGAGTACAGAAAGTATCTTAACCCTTATATTGTCTTACTTTGAGGAATTAGTTGAATTATGTTAATCTTGAAGGATAAATCATTACTGTGAATAGGGCATTGACCCTCTCAAACCATATACATAATGCAAGTGATGCACAGGTTGAAGATATGGGCGATACACGATCTCCCTATGAAAGACTACGAGTGACATGGGATTATGTTGTCGTCGCTTTTATTTTAGTTTAGCTTTATTTATGTTTCATGTTGCGAATTTAGATATTTGTAATAAACTCCAATTTAAGTGAGAATTAAATGATTAGTTGAACTTTTATGTTTAAATATAATAAGATTTATAGTATGGTTGGTTTTATTCTTATGAATGAGTACCTTCATTAATGTGATTTGAAAAAAAAAAAAAAAAGGTGCAATTATGAAGTATTCATTAATTTGTTTCACTAACACCTAAAATTCTCGGGCATGAGTATGTACTCAGGTCACGATAATTCGAGGTGTTATAGTTGATATCAAAGCATGAGAACGAGATTGACTAGGCTTGAGGGCATGGAACATCATAATCTTTAGGGCCCGTTTGGACGGGCGTATTAGAGTGGAGTCGGTGGTAGTAGGTTGGATAGGAGCGTCTACTCCTACAGAGTACGTCCACTAGCCTGTTTGGACAGGAGAGGGATGAGCATGGCGGACTGTCCTGCTGGATTGACTGACGGACAGCGTGAAATCTTGGGACATCTTGCCTCTATCTCTCTCTCTCTCTCGTTGGATTTGCCTGGATTCACTCCTCTCTCCGCTGGATTTGCCTCAAGCCCATCCCCGTCCTTCGTACGGACTGATGGATGGGATCGAAGCTCACTGGATAAGGCGGGAGCGGTGGCGGGAACGACCATTTCCCTTATAAATCCTAGGTATTTTCAGGTTATCAGTCCATCACTGCCACCACCGTTGCTGCGCGCAGGTACTGTTTCTTCCTCCTATGGCCTTTTCTGGAAATGGTTCATGGCAATCTTTGAGTAGATGGTGGGGGTTCCTTCAGATGGGGTTGGATTTGAGCTTTTTGTGGCTTGATTTGAGCGGATTTGATTTTTGTTTTTCTTGTTTGGAACAGAATTTTCAGCTGTAGAGTTCCTGTAGTTTCGTGGGACGTTGGGGTTTTGACTACGTTTGTTCCTAACTTTTAGATTTGAGCTGAAAACAATCTTTTTATGGAGAGAAATGTCTGAAATTCTTTCATGTGGGACCCATTTCGAGTGCTTCTGTAGCTTGATTTGAGTTTGCTGGAGGCTTTTTCATATCTTTGTTGGTGCTTATTTGAGATCCCTTTTTTCATGTAATTAATTGTGAAGCTTTCACTTTCTAATTAGGAAATGTTTCTTTAATGGCAGTTTTGAAAAGAAAAGGATGTTTTATGCTTTTTTGGTTTTTTTTTTTTTTTTTTGTTTTTTCCTGCTTAGGTTGAGTCTAGGTGGAAGGCCTTGAGCGAAAAGGTTATTTTTTCTGGTAGTATTTGAGGAAACTCTTTCAAATGAGATGGATTTGAGCCTTTGTTCAGTTTGTTATGAGCAAATATTGGGCTCTATATATATTGGAATTGAGCTTTAGCCTCTAGTTTTCCTTGGGAAGTGTTACTTCAATGCTGGTTGTGAAGAAATAGAAGTTCTTTTTGTAGATTGTGTCCTAACTGTCATATTGTAGCTAAAAATTGCTTCATGAGGGAAGTTTTGGTAGAAATTCCCTCCAAAGAAGCAGATTTGAGGCTTTTATTAGCTTAACTCCGTGATGGAAACTTGTTGTTTTTTTTTTTGCTAGTAAGTGAGCTTTGGCAAGTAAATTTCCTGCCATGAAATAGTGTGGCTTTTTGCTGTGAAGAAACTGCAGTTTTTTTTTTTCTAATGAGTGGATTATGAATGCATGTAACATTCAAGGATTCCATAGCCCTCTTTGTCTAGACTTGAATTTACCCCATTGATTGCCATCTTAATCCTCATCTCTAACTTGTAAAAACTCTCCATTTCCAGGGAAAGGAAGCTTTTTCATCCAAGTGATTATGAATGCATGTAATTCCTGTTTGCAAGTATCCCATTTTACTATTTATCTCTTCAACAATATAAAACAGCTTATCAATCCCATATTGTTCTAATCCATCTTCAAGGCACAACCATATATTGCAACATGTGATGCATTGATGATTTTTTTTTTCTTCCATCCATTTGATAGTTAAGATGAGGTTAGAAATACAATCTCATGTATAAAAGGATATTTTTAAAAAAATAAAATAAAAGGCCAATGAACCACAGAATAAAGATTGGACATGGATTCGCCGTGTAATCAGATGCCTTGGACACTTCACATCAACTCAGCATACAGTGAAGGTTACAGGACAGTCCCCACTTCTAATACCAATCATGTCTTAGGGCCACATTGGCATGCTACAAGTGTGCGACACGTCGACGATGAAATGTATGGTGAATGCCACAAAGTGAGAGTAGATATTTCCAGATCAAGTCAGATGAGATGAGCAACTGAGCGGACTAAGGATAAATGACATGAAAAGGGCCCATTCAACTGGGTGGTTATTTTTTCTGGTAGTATTTGAGGAAACTCTTTCAAATGAGATGGATTTGAGCCTTTGTTCAGTTTGTTATGAGCAAATATTGGGCTTTGTATATATTGGAATTGAGCTTTAGCCTCTAGTTTTCCTTGGGAAGTGTTACTTCAATGCTGGTTGTGATGCAATAGAAGTTCTTTTTGTAGATTGTGTCCTAACTGTCATATTGTAGCTAAAAATTGCTTCATGAGGGAAGTTTTGGTAGAAATTCTTTCCAAACAAGCAGATTTGAGGCTTTTATTAGCTTAACTCCGTGATGGAAACTTGTTGTTTTTTTTTTTGCTAGTAAGTGAGCTTTGGCAAGTAAATTTCCTGCCATGAAATAGTGTAGCTTCACCGGTGAAGACACCGCCTGTAGCCACCCGATGTTCACCACGTGCGAAAACCACTAAATCTCTCGCAGAGCCTTCATCTAGAGCGCCAAAGATCAAATGGACAAGTGCTATGGACCAGATACTCTTCGACACTTTCCTCGAACAGGTCGCACTAGGTCGTAAGGCAGATAACGGATTCAAGCGGGAGGCCTACCAGATTGCGGCCGAGGAAGTTACAAAGCACATTGGGGTATTTGTCACATGGCAAAACGTGTCCAATCGGGTGAGATATTACAAGCGAGAGTATACTGCAGTGAAGGACATGCTGGCAGCGAGTGGCTTCGGTTGGGACTCGGAGAGGATGGTTGTGACAGCTCCTGATGAAGTTTGGGAGCAATATCTCAGGGTACGTTCAACTGGTTTTGAATTTCCTATGGTCCAACTCTATGTAATATTTACCTAATATTACCCTTGTCTTATTCATCTGGCAGTCTCACCCAAACGCCGCTAGACTCCGCGGTAAACGAATCGACAGGATGGATGACCTCGCAATGATATGTGGATCCGACCAAGCCACGGGCCGCTACGTACGAGGCAGCAAGAGTATGGCCGCGTCAGCATCTTCCTCTCGTCTGCAACGAGACCTAAATGAAGCATGGAATTCTGTTGATGACGATGTGGATGATACGATAGATCTATCAGAGGATTACGTCACAGACTCCACAGGGACGATTCCACTACCATCGGATAGTCCTGCGACGGGACATCACGGGTCCCGTGGCACTCCAACTCACACTCCTAATTCTGATGGTACTCGCAGAGGGATACTGACAAGGAAACGATCGCGCCCAGCTCGTCCATGTGATGTACTCGGGGCCTCACTGAACACTGTTGCCGAGTCAATGATGAAATTTGGGCTCGACAAACAGGTTAATCGTACTAAGAATGTACTCGATGTTCTCGAGAAGGTGAAAGGCCTGAGTACCAAAGAATTTATCGCTGTTGGTGAGCTCCTGAGTAAGGACAAATTGTTGGCGTCGTTCTTTGTTAGTCTTCGACCCGAGCGCCGAGTGGAGTGGTTAAAGGAAAAACTCCATGATCATTTCGGTGATGGAGGTGTTACTTCTATATGACATAGTGGTCTCAAAGGGTTTGTTTTGCTGGTTTTTGGACAGAGCCTGTAATAACTTATATTGTTTGTCATGTATGTTTAACTTGGTTGAATTTGTGGCTTCTTTTTTTTTTTTTTTTTTTTTTTTTTTTTTTTAATTTTTGATTTCGTGTGTTGGAATGGTATGCGTAATGTATACAATCTATTACTGCTATCTTATTGAAGAAGTATCTTATGCTTCCGCAATTCAGTATATGTAGTCACATGCTTGCATTACTCACATTAACTCATATTGGATTAGACAGGTCAAATAATGCAGGAAGGGTACGTATATACGATTTTGAAATTCAGAACTTATGATTAGTATTGCTTATTTGAAATCATTCTTTCATATATCAACGTGATGATTTATGCATACCAATGGTAGATGGGGAAAGAAAAGTTTTACGTTGTCCTCGTCGGACGGCGCCCTGGGATTTATAACACCTGGGATGAGGCACGTGCTGAAGTTGAGGGATACAGTGGCGGCAGGCACCGGGCGTTTCGGAACTGGAAGGAGGCTGTAGCCTATTGGGACAGTTACTACCGCACTGCATGTGAGTCATCCAGACCACCGCCAGCGTCTCCGTGTTTACAGGTTGCCGCTGCATCTGCTGAGGTCGAGATGCAGCACGCCACGACTAGGTTTACCCATCAGTCGACCCAGACGACACAGGAGGTGCTGGAGAGGGCGACATCAACTGATGATCTTGATCGATCGGATAGCGAGAAAGTCCTTGCGATTTTCGTGGGGCTTCTGGTTCTTATTTTTGCATTGCTTATTATAATTAAATTTTAAATATTATTGTTTTTTTTTTTATTATTTCTTTGACTTATGTTTATGGTTTTTGTAGTCTGTTTGTCATGTGATGGTTTATTATATTATAGGCTTGTGTGCAGGCTTTGGGAAATACTTTGTTGTATTGATATATGTCAACATCCGTCGTTTTAATTTTGGCAAAGTGTTTTGATTTTGGCTAAGTGTTTTGATTATATCGGTTTGAAATGAATGGAATGGATGGACATCCATGAATGTGTCCATCTGTTTGGACAATGGCATATGTGGATGGCGTGGATGAAGGGGAAACACAAATATCACCTTAATCCAAAACTTCTATGGCCTTGGAGAATTTTTTAACGGTGGGAGTTCAATCATCACTCTTTTTTATGATATGGCCCACCTATCTGTGTGGACATGAATCTTTTTTCTAATTTTAGTATTAGAGTACTAGTAATACCAAAAGTAGGAAAAAGGGGATGTACCTATAAAAACAAAGGGTGAAGATATCAATTCCCTGAATATATTCACCCCAACACCCTTTATTCAGTATCGATCGTACATCTGCTTTTAGGTGGGCCATGTCACAGATTTTTCTTATTTTCTGCAAGCACAGCTTGATTTCCTGAACTTGGGAGAAACACCCACACGGGTGATTGCTGTAAATAGCCAGTATCTGGTCAGTGTTTGGATTTTGCTGCTGTAGGCATTACACCCATCTACTCACATTAGATGGTATGGAATTAAGTGGGCCAGATCTCTGTCAGGATCAGTACCCATATTTAGGATTAACCTGACCCATGGTTAGGTATGGTTGAGATTGCTGGGAGCGGGTTAAGTGCGGTGCTTCTCCTGCTGTGGGGCCCACACTGATCTATTTTTTGTATATCCACTCCGTCCATCTTTTTTTCCTCATCATTTTAGGCTATGAGCCCAAAATTGAAGAAAATTTAAATCTCAGGTGGACCATACTCTAGGAAACGGTGTTGATTGAACGTGGTACCATTAAAAACTTTCTAGGCCCCACCGTAATGTTTCGGTAATGCTTAGTTGAAATCTAAACGGTTGATAAGGTCACGTGATCCTGGATAAAGGGAATGTAAAAACAAATATCGGCTTGATCCAAAACTTTTGTGGCCCTTAATTGGTCAATCACCATTGTTTCATTTAGTAGGGTCCACTTGAGAATTGGATATGCTTCGATTTTTGAGATCAGCCCCTAAAATGATCCGAAAAACGGGTGGACGGTGTGGATTTTGAATACATACATCAAGGTGGTCCCCCACGTTAAGGGTCGCACCATCTTGGGTGAACCGAAACCGCACCTTAGGGCCAGTATGGATGGCGTGGACCTTCCGTTGGCTTTGGCGGACCGTCCAAACACATTCTGTAGTTGGATTGGATGGGATTGCATGCAATCCCATGCCCGACCAAACATACACGGCATGTGGACGGTTGGATTTGCTGACCGTCCAAACGCGCACACGATTATGGCGCTGGATCGGCCTATCCAACCGGACAGGAGACAATCCACTGGACTGCATTAATTAGCATAGTTTTTCGTGCAAGCCAACCTACTACCACCGACTCCACTCTAAGACGCCCGTCCAAACGGGCCCTTAGGCAACTAGAATAGTATCATGAATTAAATACCTATACTTAGGTGAATTCCTAAAGGAACTAGGAAGTTGAGGAACAAGAAACCCATATTCAGGTTCTCCATTGATGTCGTCCTACAGTTCAACAGTGCATATCATCCATAGACGGATGGGCTAACTGAGATGGTGAATCGTACACTCAAGAACCTTATACGATGCCTCTTAGGTGATAAGCCCAAACAGTAGGATTTTGCCTTGGCTCAAGCAAATTTTGCGTTAAAAAATAAGCAAAACTATTTCACCGGCAAATCCCTGTTTGAAGTTGTGTACAAATGAGTACTTAAACATACTCTTGATTTGATTCCATTGCCCAAACTGCCAAGCATGAGCACTACTGCAAAACATATGTCAACTAAATTATAAGTGTACATGCTGATGTTCATGCCAAGTCGCCAGCGTCCAAAGACAAGTACAATGAAATGGCTGACACACATTGACACTTAAAGGTGTTCAATATGGGCGACAATGATATGGTTTACCTGCGTAATGAGAGATTTCCGATTGGGACGTATGATAAGCTGAAGAATAAGAAGATTGGAATATGCTTATACTCCGTAAGATCAATAACCATACTTTCGTCGTTGATCTTCCTGAAGATATGGAGATCTCATGCACATTCAATGTGACAGACCTATACGAGTATCATGAACCGAAGTTAGATGATAACTCGAGGATGAGTTTTTTTTTTTTTCAAGTAGAGGGGATCTGATGTAGGACGTGGAGCAAGCACCTGCCTATCACAAATGAACCAGAAGAAATTCATAAAGAAAACAACAAATTTTCAATATATTTTGATCGATTGAGCAATCCTATCAAGTTAATCAATCGATCGGTCAAAAATCAAATTTAGATGAAAATGTTGCTGGATAATTTTTACTTAGTTCGATTGATTGATAGATCAGATTAATCGGAACAAATTCAATTTTATGGGATTTTAGTCCTTTGAACGTTTTGCGTCATTTCGATTGATCGATAAAATGTGAAATTTTATTCCTTTTATCGGTTTTTAATTCTTTATTTGTTTAAATCTTTTTAATTACGTATTTAGATTTATTTAAAGAGTATTTAAGTATGCAGACTTATTTATTTTGAATAGCTTTTAATAAAATTTTACAACTTTTTTCTTATTTCTCGTGTATTCAACAAACATTTCTCGTAGATTTATAAAACTCTCATGAATTCAACGTGTTTACCGTTCAAGGAAAACGGTTATCATCTTATCTTCATCAGGGCCTTCCCTGCATCACGCATTCAATGTAACTTAATTCATTAAGATTTTAAATTGTTGTATTTTCCAGTGTTACCATATTTCAACACAAAACACATGCATTTACACTAACTTTTGGGCTTGTCAACCCATCCACATGGTCATGCTTGTAGGTCTGCAACGTTTGATGTCATGGATTTATTTCAAGTTTACGCAACGAAATAAAAAAAAGCATTTGACGGTAAGGATTCTCACCTAGTAATTTAAATATGCATGACAACCGTTGCATCTTGTTCACATTGGTGTTACTCGTGGGGCCCACAGCCTGATAGGTTGGTCGGTCCAACCCCCGATCAGTGGCAGGTGTTGGCCCCACGTACGACAACGATCCGATCAAGATCTCCTTCATTTTAATATAAGCCTGTCAAACAAACATCAACATGTACAAACATATATAATACATGAATTGATATCTACACCCAACTGGATTGATTTTCCATCACCTATTTTTCATTTCGGGAATTGAAATAGTACAGAAAGTACAAGAAGAGCCCATTTCCATCCTCTTGCTTTCTTTTCTGTATAAGTGGCACATGTGCATGATGATCCGAACCATTCATCCACTTGAGACTCCACTAAATGGATCATGGTACGGTAATCATAGAATCCTAACCTTTGAAAAATGGTCTACAAAAATACTGAAACCTGATCGTTGATTATTGGATTGAATCATTTAGATGGGTATGATTGTCCGATCATTGTAATTTTTGTTCTACAGTCCATCAATGGATTCTTATGATGAATGAACGGTTCGGATCATTATAGATGTGTACATTTGATGTGTACTAACATGAGTTTGGTCATCCTCCCGGGTGGACCGGATCTACACCCTACATAATGTAAGGTGGCCCATTGTTTCAAAGGCTATCTTGGATTTTTCAGTAGTTGCAAGTGAGAAAAGGGCAGTTTTCAATGACTACAGCAAATATTAAAATTTCAAGTGGATGGTTCAGATGTTGACTAGGTTTATAAACTATTTAGATAAGCTCACACGCGTGTGAAGCTTTGCATATACACACGCGAACGTACATCCCAACATGGAACACGTGTGAGAGATCCAAGATTTCAATTAGGTGGGCTACACTGTTTTGATCTTCCAGCACTAAAAATCAGGCTTTTTCTCTCCTCAAGTGGGCCACAAAACAAACGGACGGCTGGCATAATTTTTTATAGGCATTGGCTTGTTTGGTAAACGGTGGCCCACCTGAGGGGTGTAATGGACTTTTTTTTGGTTTTTGCCTGAAGATATAAAGTCTAATGAGTGTGGCCCACCTGGTGAAAAGCTTGAATTCCTCACACGTGTTATGTTGGAATGTGTGATTGCATGTGGATAGGGTCAAGGTCAAGGCGATTAATTTTCTTCTTTCTTTATTATACACTTGATCAAATGTATGGAATGATTGCATCAGATCAGATGGTGGGACCCACCAACTTCTAGGCTTGCTGGTGAGGCTGACTATTGGCCGTGCTGGACAGGGCCCACCTAGTACGTTATGTATTACTGGGAAGGTAGGTGGGGCCCACTGTGATGTTTGTAAGAAATCCACCCCGTCCATCCGTTTTTTGAGTTCTTTTTATGGCAGTAGGCCAAAAAGGATCCGGATCCAATTCTCAAGTGGGGCCGTACTAAAGGAAAAAGGTGGTTAGGGAAATTCCTACCGTTGAAACTTTCCTGGGGTCGACTGTGCTGTTTACATGCCATCCATACCGTTCATAACGTCATTCCTAATGGGATGAACTGAAAACTAAAATATTAGCATGATTCAAAAACTTCCGTAGCCACACGAATATTTCAACTGCGGACGTTCAATTCTTACGTTTTCGACCCACTTGACTATTAGATCCGGTTCCCTTTTGGAGTCATGTTGTAAAATGAACTCACAAAACGGATGGACGGGGTGGATTTCTTACAAACATCACAGTGGGCCCCACCTAGGTTCCCAGCGCAGGAACTTCCTGCGAAAGGCTTTGGCAGGAAATCCGCGTCCAGAAACAACAACAGTACACATCAAACTGAAATCATATAGGCCGTTGGATTGGATCTAAGCTAGATATTTTTGGTGGATGCTCCATCCAACATGCAAATCAGCAGATCAATGATCTAGATTACCAAACCATGGGTCCCATTGGCCCGTATCAGATGATCTACTTATTGGGCCCCACATCTCCGGAAACGGATTGGCTACTCCCCCTGACACCAGCCAATGGCTGGTGGTCGGTACTCTGTGGCCCCTACCATGATGTATGTGTTTCATCCATGCCGTCCATCTATTTTTCCAGATCATTTTATGATATGAGACAAAAAACGAGGTATATAAAAATCTCAAGTGGACCACATTACATGAAAAAGTGTTGAATGAGCGTGGACCATTAAAAACTTTTTGGGGCCATAAAAGTTTTGGATCAAGCTGATCTTTGTTTTTTCCCTTCATCTGGGCCTGTATGACCTAATCAACAGATTGGATGTAAAATAAACAGTACAGCGGGCCTTAGGAGGATTTTAATAGTGGATATCCAATCACTATTGTTTTCTTGTGGTGTGGTCCACCTGAGATTTATATCCCTCATTTTTGGAATCAAGCCCTAAAATGATATATAAAAATGGATGAACAGAATGGATGAAACACATACATCATGATGGGGCCCACAGATCACCGACCACAAGCCACGGGGCTGGTGGCAGGGGGAGTAGCCAATCCGTTTCCCACATCTCCCCATCCGGTATCAACCCACCTGTCTTATCATGATTCAATGGCCGTTCAACCATACTCGGGCCCACCTGTGACCATGCTACAGGGTCCACCGTTCCAGAAACACGTACGTTTGGTCAACTTCAAATAGGAATCAACATATATAAAGTGGTGGGCCCCACAATCTGGCCATCCTTACCATGACCATTTCTGAGTAATTTTACCATGTCGATATTATCCCACCCACATTTCCCATATTGTTAATCTGTATTTGTCAACGTCAATCGCATTTTTTTTCTACTAATCATATGCTCCATTAAGAACCTTTGTTTTATTTTAATCAGCTCCGTTCATCTTCATCTGCCTGAGGTGGTTGCCGACAAACCATCCATCTGCTAAATAACAGGCCAATGAACGGTTAAAAGATCGAATATTCCCGCCGTTGGACATTAGATCACAGCTGTTGGATTTAGCTGACGGTGGATGATGGTGTAGTGTATCATGTGTAAACAAATACCTGCTTCATCAAAACTTCTGTGGATCCTAAGAAGTTTTTAACGGTGAGAGTTCAATCCCCACTGTTGGTCCACTTGAGGCTTGTATCTGTCTCATTTTTGAGCTCATACTCTAATAATGATGTGGAAAAATGGATGGACGGTGTGGATAAAACACAGATATCACAGTGGGCCCCAAAGAGCTCCTGCCAGGACCGAGTCCGTCCAAGCAGGAGCTGGCCGCAATCCGCGTCCTTACGTGGTTGGGTGGGATTCTTTTCGCTTGGACTGAGCCAAACATGTCGATTGCGTGAGGACCCCGCCACCACCAACCTCCGTGATGGCATGAATACGTGGGACCACCGTGATGTATGTGTTTCATCCACACCGTTAATCTGTTTTTCCAGATCATTTTAAGCCATGAGCCTAAAATTGAACCTTATCCAAAACTCAAGTGGACCACGCTACAAGAAACAGTGGATGCGAATTAGCTGCCACCTCGGAACAACTGTGGGGCCCACATATATATAGGATGTATATCTACGCCGTCCATACGTTTTTCAAACTCATTTTATAGCACGACCCCAAAAATAAAGTAAATACAAAACTCAGGTGGACCACACCCTAGGAAATAATAGTGAATAACTATTAAAAACTTATAGTGGGCCACAAAAGTTTTGGATTAAGCTGATATTTGTGCTTTCTCTGCATCTATTTCCGTGTAACTTTATCACCGGCTTGGATGGAAAGTAAACATTACGGTGGGCCCTGAAAAGGTTTTAATGGTGGGCGTTCAATCATTTTTTTCCCTGTGGTGTGGTCCACCTGATTTTTATATTTGCTTTATTTTTGGACTCGTGCCATCAAAGGAGTGGTAAAAATGGATGGACGGCATAAATATACAAGACATACATCTGGGTGGGCCCCATGGTCAGGGTACCACCGACATCCCTGCTTCCCAAGTCGCAGCTAAGTAGCGTCCAGAAATAGTTGGGATAATGACGTCCGTTGAAACCTTGGTAGGGTCCGCAGTGATGTTTATTTGTCATCCAACCTATTTATAATGTCACCCTGACGGGAACGGATTGGCTACTCCCCCTGCCAGCAGCCCGGTGGCTGGTGGTCGGTGGTTCGTGGACCCGACCATGATGTATGTGTTTCATCCACGCCGTTCATCCATTTTTACAGATCAGTTTAGGGCTTGACACCAAAAATGAGATGGATATATATCTCAGGTGGATCACACCACAGGAAAACAATAGTGATTAGATATCCACCATTAAAATCCTCCTAAGATGACATCCAATCTGTTGCATTTAATCTCCATTGTTTCCTCTGACGTGGTCCAATTAAGCTTTGAATATTCTTCAATTTTAAAACCATGGCATAAAATGAGCTGGCAAAACAGATGGATGGCGCAGATAAATCATGGAAGTCGGTGGTGGCAGGGTCATTTATTTGATACTCTGGGAGAGTTCGAGCCTTGATACACTAGCACTCAGAAATTGTACACATGATATACAGTAACTCAAATTAAACCGATTGAATTGTGGGACCCACCGTCTCTAAGCTATGACCCCAAAATCAGACATGTTTAGAAATTCTAAGCTTCTGTTTAGTGGACGCTTGTTCTTTGAAATAGACTATTGTATACTTTTCATTTTTAACCGTCCAATAAGTGTCCACCAATCCGAGAGTCAGATAATTGATGAAATAATCGTAAAATTTTGTTCGCCAAGCATCTAAAATGTGCCCCATAATTTGGACGGTTTGACTTAATTAGTATATTCTAAGTTTGCTATTTATAAATGCCTGCGTATCATGCATCGCACTATGCCAGAGTATCAAAGTTTTGTCGTGTTATTATTCGAAATGACCAATGTAGACGCCACCGTTTACCCGGTGGTCTTTCATGGAGCATTCCAAACTTAACTTCCTAAATTGGACCTGTACATGCAGACAAAGCATTTGAGGACGAAAATACCTTTGCTTTTCGAAGAAGACCTATGGCTATGAATTATAACCGTAGCCACCGTAATCCCAAAAATTGAATCCAAATCAGGGTGGGCTCACCGAACTAGCCCCCCCATTCCTCTTGTTTCAATTGCCTCACGAGTTCCATGTGATGGCTCCCCCATTTACTATTCATTGAAGATAATTATAAGAAGAAAAAGAGATCGTTTGACTAGGCAGAATGATCAAAAGAGTACCAAGTTAACCCACAAAAATAAGAAAAATGGATCTTGTGACTAGCATATCTTGATACACTTTGTAAATCCTGGTAATCTTCTAGCAAGAAACAAAATTGTTTGATTGTTGCCATCGAACATTTTCTGAAACCCTTTGATTATGAAACATTGTATAATGGTTTTTGATGTCTGCCTTAGAAGCTGAGCAAGAGAAGGTGAGAGTACAAGTTTACTTCGAATAAGATGGTGGGATTTCAAAGAGGTAAAGGTAAGCATTATATAAGTATAAGATCTAGTTGCTTGATATCATAATAGATTATCAATTTTTTCTAACTTGCCTCGCTAATTTCCTTGTTTGCCTGACTCAGTCTTCAGCTTGCCTCGCTTGATGCATATGTTGCCTCGGTCAACTTTCACCTTGCCTCGCTCAACTTCATGTTTCCCTGACTCAAAATCAGCCTGACTCGCTGAATTTCTAACTTGCCTCGCTCAATTATTAGGTTGCCTTGATCATGGTAAGCTTACCATCTTCTGAATTTGAGCGAGGCCTCGCTGAATTCCTTGTTTGCATGGTTCAATTCAACACAAACATCACAATTGCTGGATTGGGCCTTGTGCTGATTTAAAGAGTGAAGTGACCCTATTGAAATTCAGACACATGTTATCGCTTGATCTTGTTGCTTGAGTCTTATACCTAAAATGCAGGGGATTCAAGCATGTTAGCTCTTAGTTTGTACAGGAATTATGGTTCCTGGCCATCAAGCATTTGTTGAAGAGTTAAGACTTGTGTTCATGTGGGGTCCATGGTCCAATAGTCCAAAATTTGAAATAATAAGCCTCACCGTGAATAGAGGATGCCCTGGAAATCTCTTAGGTTGAGTATTTTAACTCTCTAGCATTCTCTCCATTGGATGTAACAATGCTTAGCTATAGGATATAAAGCTTTCAACTTCTTAAAGTAAGAAAACCCTACCTACAAATTGAGCAAGGGAACCTAGAAATTCAACGAGGCATAGAGGTGTGCATTTGTGACCCGATCCGGCAGATCCGACCCGATCTGACCCGATCCGACCCGTTCCGAACAGAACCGACAGTCAAGATCGAGTCTGATCGGGTTGTGGTTTCCAGATCCGATTTTTTTTCGGGTCAGGTTCGGATAGACCTCTATCCAGACAGACTCGACCCGAATACCTGAACCGATGAGACCCGAACCGCACCGAACAGACCCGAATAGATAGGTGGGCGGGTAGTATAAAATATATTTTTTATTTTTTACCCTATTTTTCCTAAAAATGGATGGACGGTGTGGATAAAACACATAAATTACATAAAATATGTTGATCAAGTCATGAGGACCCAAATGATGGGAAAAAATAAATATCAGCTTGATCGAAAACTTTTATGGCCTACGTAACATTTTTAATGGTCAAAATTCATTCAACACTATTTTCTATAATGTGGTCCACTTGAGATTTCAATATACTTTTTTTTTTTTTCTAATGACTTAAAATGATCTATAAAAATAAATGGAGGGCATGGATGAAACACATACATTATGGTGGGGCCCACTGAGCGCGGACGTCCGGTGGCAAGGGGAGTAGCCAGTCCGTTTCCTTTCCAGTACAGCTATACTCGTTTGCCCTCTCGAGTTGCAAGCGCTCCTCGAGCTTCGTGTTGTACGGACGTTTCAAAGGAGATCAAAGTTATGGGCCCCACAGTGATGTATTTATCATATCTATACCGTTCATATACTTTTAAAGATAATTATAGAGTATTATTCAAAAAATAAATAATATCCAAAGATCATGTGGCTCACACCACAAATAACAACATAGAATGATTTTCACTGTTAAACCATTCGTGTGGTCCACTCGATAGTTAGATCCATCTTATTTTTCGTCTCAAGCCTTAAGACGAGCTTGGAAAATAGATGAACGGTTTTGATATAACACATACCCTATGTTAGATCTGCTCACTTGGATTAAGAAATCACCTGTGTTCCGTGATAGGCAAGTTGTTTATTTCGTGCACGACACGTTAAAGATTATATTTAATATTAAACGCTGTACACGGATCATTTAAAGTTTTCTCATAGCCATGTGGGGCCCACCTTGATGTGTATGTTTTATCTAAGCCGTTCATCAATTTTTACATATTATTTTAACCATTGAATACAAAAAGTAAGTATATTAAAGATTAAAATAGACCACACCACATTAAACAATTTAATTAAATTTATATATCCGAATTCTATCCAACCGGATCTGACTCAGTTTTACTAACCGAGTCGGACACTGTTCGAGTCACAGAAACCGTGCATAGGATCTGTCCGAATCATGTGGTCGAGTGGAACATAATCCGATCCGGGCACGGATCTGATCGGATACGGGTAAAGCCTATGAAATTTCGAATCTGGTCGAGTGGAACATAATCCGATCAGAACATGACCGATGCCCAGCTCTAGCGAGGCAACCTAGAAATTCAGTGAGGGAACGTAGAAATTGAGCGAGGCAAACATGAAATTCAGCGGGGCAAACTGAAATTCAGCGAGGGAATCTAGAAATTCAGCGGGGCAAACTGAAATTTAACAGGGCAAACATGAAATGCAACGGTGCAAACTGAAATTTAAGCGGGGCAAACATGACGTTCAGTGGGGGAAATTGGAAATTAAGCGGGGCAAACTAGAAATTGAGCGGGGCAAACTAAAATTTGAGCGGGGCAAACATGAAATTGAGCGGGGCAAACATGAAATTCAGCGGGAAAAACTGAAAATTGAGTGGGGCAAACATGAAATTTAGCGGGGCAAACATGAAATTCATATCACCGATCCATAGTGCACATCAGCGATCTGAACATTCATAAAACCTTGTTTTTACACTCTCACCAATCATATCCAATTAAAAAAAAAAAAAAAAAACTTAAATGTTGGAATGTGTGGTCGAAAATCTTCAAAAAGCATCATTTTCACAGACTCTACACTATTCATATTTGGTATTCTAGTTACACACCGTATAAGATGTATCGTAAGAAGTCACTCACTTACAGGACCATGCAATTCACCGATCCTAACATGGAATTGATCTTCACATGAAATTGAATGAGTAGTCGATCAATTGTCATCGACTTGGGCTCGTCTCAATTTCCGTGAGTTCTTCTTCAAATTTAGAGGGACAAACATGAAATTGAGTGGGGCAAACTGAAAATTGAGCGGGGAAAACTGAAAATTGAGCTGGCAAGCACGAAATTGAGCGGGTCAATCATGAAATTGAGCGGGGCAAACTTGAAATTCAGTAGGACAAACATGAAATTCAATGGGACAAACATGAAATTTAGTGGGGCAAACTGAAATTTGAGCGAGGCAAACATGAATATTTCTTGAATTTTTCATATAAGTAAACATTCCAAGGTAATGAATTCCAAGTTCCCAAGCATATTTCTGGAATCCGCTGAATTTTATTCCTAGTTTCCAGACCTAACCAATAGATTCAATTTCTTGGAGAATTTGTATCCTGGAAATAAACTCTTTAGTAATTTCTAAATTCTATGTTGCCAAATGACCCCAAATCGTGATGTATATGAAAAAAGAGACTATATATAGAAGCTACTAGTTTAATGGCATTTATAGGTGGTCCCCACCATGCAATCTCTTCTCCAAAATCAAAATCAATCTTACACCAAAGGCCTAGAAGTTTCTTGGATAGAGATGTTTGCATATTGCAAATATCAATGCAAAAGAAAATAAATTTGGTTGAGAAGATGGGTTCCAAAAAGGAATGGAAATTTTCTTTGATACCAAATTTGATTCATCCAAATTGTATCTACATACCATTGACAAAGATTGCACTTGATAACGAACCAGTAAATCGATCACGCAACACATGTAATGAGATCACCCAAGCAACTACTGCTACAGATGGAGCAACACATGCTCAAAGAAGCAAAACATGCCTTTTAAGTCATTGAAAAGAAGAGTTCTATTCACATCATAATTTATTCAATCCATACATGTGGCTCGAACTCTATAGCCATGAGTACATATTTGCTAATAATGAGATTCTGGAAGGATTCTTCTGTTTGGATCAGATTTTCTTAATGAGATTATACACACACATCGAATAGAACTTTTATCCAGTAATACCATAAAAAGTTCGCAATTTGATAAACATGTTGTAAATTAGGAAGTGGTGGGAAGAAATGCATAAGATGAATGACCAATAGAGAACAGTGATAAAACTTCAGTCCAAGAACAGACAACTCTAAGAAATGAGATCCATAAAAAAATAAAAATGAAAAGAAAATACTGTAGGGACAAGTGAACTTACATCATGAAACTCCCAAGTAGGAGGAATGCCTTAAAAGAAATGACCAATTGGCAGGGGAAAAGTTGAAGAGAGAATCTATATGGCTAGAGAAAGGCTTTACAAGGTGTCATTTGGATGTGTAACGTCAATATTTGTCGAAAGAAAAACTGTAATGCTGATTTTAAAAATGTAGATTTTCAGGCACTGATGGTAATTTTTCATTTTTAGATTGACATCTGATTCAAAGAGCTGGGTCATATCTTATCCCAGCTAAAGTATAGTTGTTAGACTGCTTTCAGTCAATTCTCTTTACTCTGTACCAAGCAAACCATTCCCAATCTCAGGTTCTATGCAAACTAGTTCTATAGTCAAGCTCATCATTATCAAAGAAAGTAACCTTCAGGTTATCATTCCAAATTAGCATATTTAAAGCAGCAGTTAGGTTTCGCACAACCATTCAATGGATCACAGAACTCACAAATGCTACCAGAGATTAGAAAAAGACAAGTTAATCCAATGTTTCATAACTCTGATGATATTAAAACAACAATTTAGCATTCCACTATCACAATCGAAAATGCATCACGCAATCCCAGTCGCCTAAAGTGTTAAGTCTATCATTGCCCTTAGCCTGTGTAAATTTTTGCATAACTACGGAACGTGTATGTTTCAAATGACTAAGGAGCATGCATGTTCATTTCATCCCCATCATAATCAGCATTGTATGGAACTTGGAAGCACCCACCAAAAGATTCTATTACATGATTAATCAGAAGCTTTATAACACTAATATACTAATCAACTTTTGCACTTGTAAAACAAAATGATTGATTGCTGATTATAAGGTTTTACCAAAAAATGTTGAACCATGCATGGATTATATGTATTAAAGTATTAGGTTTAACAGATGAGAATCTAGTGGTATGTAAGCTAGCAGGGTTGATCCAGTTATGTTGTATATGGTTAAAATGGCTATTTTAGAGTTGAAGATAATTACTTTTCCTATGCCATCTATCACTTGCAACTGCAACTGCAGCTATGGCATCATTTCGGGACTTGCTTAGGTTGAAATCAAACAAATGTTAGGTATAGGAAGGGTAGATAAAAAGTAGGATTGATCCAAGTTTAGAAGGACCCAATCAGTTGTATCTTAAATTCCAAACAGTGATTAAAAATAGGCCACAACAATTCTAACACAAGATGTATATTCAGTGATTAAAAACTAAATTCAGAAAGAAAGTTCCAGCTCCAAAATTATGATCGAGTTCTAGTTGTCATATTTACTCGATTAGACTGAATACATGCAATTCAATTCGTCTGTCCATCCATGACCTTATTTCTCTTATTTGAAATGGTCTCTCTTTAATAGTTGGGGTGTGCATTGCTTTCATATTCGTGCTTTTGCAAAGCCTACAACATCCTATTTTGCTTGAGCGAGGGAAACTGGAAATTGAGTGGGGCAAACATGAAATTTAGCAGGGCAAACCAGAAATTGAGTGGGGCAAACATGAAATTGAGCGAGGCAAACAGAAAATTCAGCGGGGGAAACTGGAAATTGAGCAAGGAAAACATGAAATTCGGCGAGGCAAACTAGAAATTGAGCGGGGCAAACATGAAATTCAGCGGGGGAAACTGAAAATTGAGCGGGGGAAACTGGAAATTGAGCGAGGCAAACATGAAATTGAGCGGGGCAAATATGAAATTCAGCCGGGAAAACTGAAAATTGAGCGGGGCAAAATAGAGATTAAGCGGGGCAAACATGAAATTCAGTAGGGCAAACTAGAAATTGAGCGGGGCAAACTAAAAATTGAGGGGGGCAAACATGAAATTCAGCGGTACAAGCATGAAATTCAGCGGGGCAAACTGGAAATTGAGCAGGACAAACTAGAAATTTAGTGGGGCAAACATGAAATTGAGCGGGGCAAACTGAAAATTAAGTGGGGCAAACTAGAATTTAAGCGGGGCAAACTAAAAATTGAGCGGGGCAAACTGAAAATTCAGCGGGGTAAACTGGAAATTGAGCGGGAAAACCTAGAAATTGAGAGGGCCAAACTGGAAATTGAGTGGGGCAAACTGGAAATTGAGCGAGGAAAATTGCGATTTGAGCGAGGCAACCTAGAAATTGAGTGAGAGAAACATGAAATTCAGCGACGCTAACTTGAAATTCAGCAATGTTAACATAAAATTCAGCGAGGGTAACATGAATTTTAATGAACTTGAAATACAATTGAACTAGCCTAGCACATAATTGAAATGCAATTGAACTAGCCTAACATGAATTTCAATGAACTTGAAATGCAATTGAACTATCCAAACATCAAATTCATGTATTGCTTGGGGAATTCAACCAATCATAAACCAGGAATATTGATGGCGACAACTCAGCATATTGCCGAGAAATAGGTCAAATAGACCAAGAACTCTTGAAATTTGAAATGATTTTGATCAGTATGCTTTTATCGTGCTGAGTTAACTGATTTGAACCCACCTTGAATGTATGTGGACTATCCACGACATTCTCCGTTTTTCCATCTATATTAAGTGTTTGAGCCCAAAATCGTAGCATAGCCAAATATCAGGTGGATCATATGAAAGAAATAGTGATTCAACCATAGAAAGGTTGCTACGGAAGTGGATTACGTAGTGAGTAACTCACTACACTTAGCGTACTGAGTAAACCCCGTGAGGTCCACCATCATTTAAGCATTTTATCCGCTCCATCCATCCATTTTAACAGATAATTTTATGGCTTAAGGTCAAAAATCTAAATACATCCAATGTTCAAATGGACCACACCACATGAAAATTTTGAATTGAACTTCTACTGTTGAAAATTTCTTTGGGGCCACAGAAGTTTTGGATCAAGCTTATATTTGTGTTTTCTATTCATCCATGTCTATATGATCTTATGAACAGGTTTGATAACAAACAAACATCACCGTTGGGCCTAGTATGGTTTCAACGGTGGAAATCATTATCCCCATTATATCCCGTGGTATGATCCACTTGATCTTTTGATATGCTTCAATTTTAGGCTCACCCCTTAAATTAGATGTAAAAATGGATCGACGGCGTGGATAGACTACATACATTCAAGGTGGGCCCAACTGAGTTTACTCAGTACGATAAGAGTGTACTGAGCAACTTACTACGCAATTCGATTTCACTTGCTACGCCCCACAATGATGTTTTATTTGTAATCCATCATGTTCATCGGATGATGTATACATAGATGAACAAAAAGCCCAGATGCAAGCTTCATCCAACAAACAATATATTAAAATATACCTGTGGTGCGTACTTTCTTCAATGAACCGGCCATTTTCAGAAGATGAGAAAATGTTGATGTATGGAGAGGATGCAATCCAATGGGGAGAATGGTGCGATCCAATTAAGGGACTTTTGTGCTGGAGAAAATGGGTTTTTTGGTCTTTCTTGGTGGAAATGGAGTGAGAAAAGGGGGTGAAAGCAACGGCAGTGAAAATGAAGGGTATTTTCGTCCTCAAATTTGTTGTCTGTACGTGCAGAGTCCAAGTTGAGAAGTTTCATTTTCTCCATGAAAGACCACTGGGTAAAAGGTGGCGTCTATAGTGGTCATTTTCTCTGTTATTCTCCTTTATCCAAGGAATTATAGGGTCAGGAAACAAATAGTCGGTTGATGGGATGGATTCCATACATGTGGGGCCCATGGTTCACTGATCCAAACCATAGATGTTGATGCTGGTGGAACTCCCAGATCAAAAGATCTTGATCCTTCAATATTTAATATTTTTCCGTTGAATGTGGACCGTCCACAGTCTCTCTTGGTTCGTCTACTTGCAAGTCACAGTATCGTAAGGTTGCGATCTTCGAATCTGGATTATTATTTCCGAGCATTCCCCGTCCACGGTGGGCCCAGCAATCAATGGTTTGGATTGATGACCACGAGGCCTACATTTACGGAATCTTATACGTCACCAACGTATAGATCCTTGTAATCCATGATCTCAATTCTCATCGTATAACCACTCATAATTGAATTGATATATAAGGAGTACACACCCTTTAATGGGGCCTACATGCCGAGTGATCCAATGATCAGAACCGTCCATGTTGTGAACTGTGCTATACATGTTGTTGGTGATTTGGTACATTCAGTGCACGGTAAATATTTATGGCAGCCAAATAGTTTGTGGTCCTATTGGGTGTGCCAAAAACGGTGGTGCTTGGTACAATGGGCGCACAATGAATATTTCTGACCACCTATTAGTTAATATCTCATCAGGCATACCAAAAATTGTTGGCGGTCAGTTTTTTTGCTGTATATATGCGAGTGTACCAGAATTAAAATTGCGGCTCAATTCAAACCGAACAACCTATTCAGCCAATCGTTCAATGTTTAAATAAGATAAGACGATATTAAGAGGGTGGGGTTCATCCTCTGATGATGAGCTATAACTTTTCCTTTTATACGAAAGGATTTTCCAATACAGATAAAGTGAAACGAGAAATAGATTCTTACGTTCGGTTGTGAAGAACTGAATCCAGCATGTGAGCGTAGACTCAAATTAAAGCCAAAGTTACCATCTACTTAATTAACGCTACGAATTACACTACAGAATGTAAACAACAAACTGAAAGTAAAGAATTACACTAAGAAATGTAATTTTACTTTGTAGAAAAAGTAAAGGATTACACTATGAAATGTAATTAACTGATAATTAAAAGTTAATGTTTGGTTTAATTGAGTTGGTATGAGATGAATTTTTTATGCTTGGTTCCTTTGCTATTTATAACTTTAATCTAGTCGTCTGGACCCTTCTCTTGCTCTAACGATTACTGTAACCACTGATCACTAATTAGCTTCCTATGTTTCTTCTTCTGCCATCTATCTCGTAACCGTTAGTTCACGATCACTCTTCAATCGGTCACTTAAACAGTCCTGGGACATTGTTTGATATGTTCCAACTATTATTATTAAGAGATATTCATCAAATCTTTAAATACACCATGCAGATATGTATAGAATACACATAACCTAATTCAATTGGCTTTCATTATAAATGGTGATAATGGGAAGAACACATGACACTCTAATTGATTATCACCGTCACTATTTGTAGATAAGTTTAGAACAATGAAAAAAAATAATAAATAAAAATCACCGAGCCACAATCAACTCTAAAAATCAAAGGCTAGGAATATATCTGAAACATTTTAATGGAAAGATAGCTTCTATAATAGCAGCGAGAATATCATCGGACCATGTCAACATGTGGACCCCAGTGGGGGGAAATTCGATGGCCCCTAGAGCCTTACCGCAACTCAAATGTGTAGACATGCCGAATCCCACCCCTCAATAATGAAAAACGCTCCCACATGGGCAAGATCCAGGCCATTCATAAGGTGGGCCCCACTAGAAACATCCCCAGGGCCAAGAATCAAGCCAGGTCTCTCCTTGTGCACTGGATGTATACCGTTTCTTAATCTATTTCAACTGTCCATTTTTTATTGGACCCACATAATGAGTAGATCTGTCTAGTTTTTTTCCCATGGCATATCCCTGTTTGGGCCAATCAGATGAACCGATCCGATCTAGCACACACATGCCCCATCGCACGTGTGCAACGAATATCGTTAGCATGGTAGGAGCCCGGATCCTCTGTTATCTGGTCAACAGGGATTTCTGATACCCTAATCCTCGTTGGTCCACGTCATCCCTCACTCAAAAAAAATATACAAAAATATAAATAATAATAATAATTAAAAAAAAAAAAAAAAAAAAGGCTTCGGACGCCAAACCATTAGGGTAACAGGAAATCCGTGTTGACCAGATAACAGAGGATCCCGACTCAATGAATAGACAACCTATTGTATGCTTTTCAAGGGTGGCCCACCCACCTGCCTCACCCTTAAACAAGAGCCTCCGATCCAACCTAAACCCATAGATAGAACGATCTAGACTACATTGTCTTGTACCAATTCACACCCTTGTCCTACTCCTTGACCAATGGGAAAAGCAAATGCTACTCGCGGAAGCAGATCGAATCCTACTCACGGGCACGTGAGCCAGCATGACCGTTACCCAAACGTCCCAAACTGTGTGTGCAATGAAAAGCACTGTGCGGTCCACCATGATGTGTGCATAAAATCCAATCCGTCCATCATTTGGAAAGAACATGTTAGGACGTGATCTCAGAAAATAAGGTGGACACATAACTCAAGTGGGCCACAATCCAAGAAACAATGGGAATGGGGGCAGCCATGGTTTAAATCTTCCTGGGGCCCACCGTGATGTTTATATTCCATCCGACCCGTTCATAATGTGAATCCCACTAGGATGAAGGAAAAACCAAATATCCACCTGATCTAAAACTTCAGTGGACCACAAGAACGATTCGCGCGCGATATGCCTCCTTATGCCTGCTTTTCCCTATGGTGTGGCCGACTTGAGTTTTTGGATCGGCTTCATTTTCGATCACGGACTAACATGAGCTGTCTCAAATGATGGACGGAGTGGATGTCACAAAAACATAACGGTGGACACCACAGAGCTTTTCTGTTGCAGGTAAGAAATGGGGTCTGTACCGATCCTGGCAAAAAAGCGATGGGCTGGCTTCACATTTTCGCCCACATAATATGAAGACTAGCTTGATTTTCGGGCCAGGTTAGATATGTCTGGGCCCACATGATGAACGTCCAAAATCTTGCACACGTGTGGGACGTGTAGGATCTGCACGAGCATCGTGGACAAATGTGGTCAAAATGCAAAATCGTCAACGTCACTTTTAAGGGTTCTCTTCCCTGTCGCCAAAGCAAATCTTTTTGGATCATAAGGTAACCAAATCCTTCTGGACCACAAGAGAGCGTTGGTGGGCCCCGCTTTTTTTTTTTTATATAAAAAATCTCTATTTGCTGTTTCCTCTCTCTCTCTCTCTCTCTCTCTCAATGTTGCCAAACCAAATCCATTTGGACCACAAGAGAGACTTGGTGGGCCCCAGTTTTTTTTTTTTTTTTGCTCTATTTCCCCACCCCTCTCTCTCCCTCCCTCCTTTTTTATCTCCTTTTGCCTTTTCCAACCACCTTCTCTCTTTGTTCTTCTCCAACCACAGCATATTCTCCTTCACTTCTCCAGACAATGCAAGGAAAGCAAGGAGAAGTAAGCAACTCTTTCCTCTCCATCTATCTCTCTTTCCCTACCCATCCATCTAGCCATCTCTACGATATGAATGAATGAATGATTAATGAAAACTCTCTCTCTCTCTCTCTCTCTCTCTCTCTCTCTCTCTCTCTCTCTCTCTCTCTCTCTCTCTCTCTCTCTCTCTCTCTATCTCTATCTCTATCTATCTATCTATCTATCTGTCTGTCTATGATATAAATGAATATCTAATGTAAATTTCATTTTGGTTTTAAGGTCATGAGGCCCGTATTAGTAGTTAATAAGCTACTTAGAAAAAGGTTGGGAAGTAACCGATTCGATGCCGACGTTACAAACGAGGAATCCCTACTTGAAATTCAAAGCTCAATCCAACACTTCATTCCCAACGAACTTTCCAATGATCAAAAGGACACACACAAGTACAAGTATGTTCATCACCCTTCCCTTAAATCCATGCATTCAATAGACTTTTCAACATCCCATGCTCATTGTATCATTTACACCCATGTTCTGCATTTTTCTCATTTGGGTTTTTTTTATTTTTAATTTTTTCAATCTTTCTTTGGTAAAGAATTTTTGTTAGCACATGGAACGTTGGAGGCGTTGCACCGCCAGACGATTTGAACTTGGAGGATTGTCTAGACACATGCAATAACCCATGTGACATCTATGTTCTTGGGTAATTTCCAAACTTCTTAATTATAGAAAAATAAAAAATAAAATAAAATCAAATGAGTATATGTAGTATGTACTAATCAATGATACATATACTTATCTTTTTATTAAGGTTCCAAGAGACGGTCCCATTGAATGCCGGGAACGTTCTCATCCCCGAAAAAAGTAGAATTTCCATGAAATGGAATTCCTTGATCCGATCTGCTCTAAACAAGAACGTGCCCCCCTCGATGAAGAATCAAGACCTCAAGGTGGGAGAGAAACAAAAGGTTTATCCGGTTAAGGACGGCGATTCAGAGATAAGCATCCCACAGGATTTCAAATGCGTAATCAGTAAACAGATGGTTGGAATTTTCATGTCTGTTTGGGTTCGAGGTGATCTTCAGCGATACATTCGGCATCCGAGCGTCTCGTGTATCGGTTGTGGGATCATGGGTTTCTTAGGAAATAAGGTGTGTCACATTTTTTCTTTGGTGTACCAAACTTAAGCGAAAATGATACCATTAAACTTAAGATATGGTTTTGAATATTGTGTATATATATATTTTTTATTTTGAAGTCTTGAATATCTTTAAAATGTATCCGAATTTGCGCACACAGGGCTCGGTATCTATTAGATTTTGCTTGCATGAAACAAGCTTCTGCTTTGTGTGTACTCATTTGGCGTCGGGAGGGAAAGAAGGGGATGAAATGCATAGAAATTCTGATGCTGCAGATATATTATCTAGAACAAGCTTCCCTCGTTGCCCATCGCTTGATTTGCCGCGAAAGATCCTTGATCATGAGTAAGTAAATTAGATTAGTTATAAGTTTAGGATAATTTATTGCGAATTGCACTGATATCAACCCTACAAAACCTTGATTGGTGTGTATGAGTGATTGATCGGGACCGTCCAATTAGTTGACTGCCTATTGGGTGAGCGATGAAATCACGTGGTTGAAAGTTCACAGCCGTCCGATCCATCGCCCTAGTCTACAGATCAAATGGCTCCATTTGCTGTGATTTTTTAACCTCCAGCCATCCATGATGGTCGGTTCAGGTTGATCAATTCATTGGCCAGTGGCTATTATATGGTGGATACCATTCAAGAGGATTAGACCTCTTGAATTAAAATCACTCATAAAAATATTATATTCTTTCTTCATCTTGAGAAGAGTTTAAAGAAGAGAATGATTGATCTAGTGGAATACGTGTATGGAAACCAACGCATGCACCTAGTTGCATGTGGAATTGTTGGCATCCGCATCACCTATCTGAACCGTCGATTAGGTCCAGCCCACTCTTCTCCCGCTACTATACAAAAATGATAACAATTTGATGGTCCTAAACATCTGCGGATGGACGTATCTTCTACAAATGATCGTGTCCATCCATTTTTACATACCACTGACAGGACAGCTTTGATTGTTCGATTGTATGATTTCTTTCAAAGGTAGCCTAGGAAGAGTGGACCAGGTATAATGGAAGGCCTGGATTGATGATATGGCTTGTCCACACGTCCAAATGCAACTAGGTGCACTGGAAGGTTTGGGTGCCAGCCTGACAAACAATTGAAATATCCAAGCCGTCCATCAAGTAGATCTGAAGGCGTAGATGTAGATTTACTTCATAAAATATGGTCCACCTGATTCTTGGGCCAGGATGTCAACATAGTCAGACCCTCATGATGGATGGATCGGATCAGTGTGTGTACATGAGCTGACCTATACGCCCGTGGACAAAAAAGCACCAATAACCAAATCTATCATTATTTTCTTGATCATGATCTACCTGTAATTGATTCAGGTGGTGTGAGTGATCATGGTGCATGCATTTACCATTACAAAAAAGTAGTTTTTTTAATAAATGAGTCCACATAAAAAAATCATTCTATATATCCTAAGTTTTTTAATTCAATCTCCGTACACTTGTTTTTAATTATGTAATGATAGAATGCATTAGTGTATATTGGAACCAATGCATGAGTGGGCAGTTAAACCACCTTCAGAAGTATCAATTATTTGCTTAAACCATCTAAATTATAGATTATGAAATGTTACAACCACCCTTTTCTTTGATTATGCTGAGCAAGCCATGGCACCTTTCACAACAGCAATAAATAAATGGCTGTTGTTGTTTTTTCTTTTATTTTTTTTCTTTTTTTCTTTTACTGTTGTTGTTATTGTTGTTGCTATTGTTGTTATTATTTTTATGAGAAATCATTAGGTGCTTCTAGTTGCAACGCTAGGGTAGTCCAACTGGCTGCTATGGCTGTCTATTATTACATGCACTAAAAAAAATAATCATGGGCTTCTTAGTGAAACTCATATTGAGCAGATGATTTTAACCATCCAAAAGTAGGCTTCCTTTTTATAGCCATCATATTTTTTAATCCAACAATGTAATGATTAGGATTTATGAAAGATATTCTTTTGAACCATGAGTAATCGATGATGGGCCCAAACAAATTATCAATAGTTGACTGACCCATACTTTTATAAATGATCTTAATTGTTACTTTTATAAACTATTCATTGAATGATTAGAACTGTCTGATCAGTGTGATTTTTGCGAAGTAGCTTATGGAACTTGTGCTTATGCGAGTAGACGGCCTAAAGGGATATTAATTGAGCTAAGTGTTCAAAGTGACTTAGATTGTTGTTGTTGTTGTCGTTGTCGTCATCATCATCATTACTCATATCACTAATAATTAGAATTATTGACTCAGAAGTTCATTTCTACATGGAAGAAATTGAAGATATCATAAGATTGAGACCTTGTAGAGTAATTTTCTTCCAATCTAGACCATGTGTTAGTCACTAAATATTTTTAATTTATGGTTGTATTTAACCCATGCAGTCGGGTTATTTGGCTCGGCGACTTGAACTACCGGATCTCCATGCCAGAGGACACAACTCGCTGGTTAGTAGAAAAACAGGATTGGGACATTATATTAGAAAATGATCAGGTATTAGTTTAATTTCAATCAAGAGTTTGAAATTTCATTTGAAAAGGTATTATTGTGAAATTGACCCTAGAAATCTTCATGAAAAATCAAGCTAAAGGTAGAGCTCTCCGAAGGCCATGTATTCGAAGGTTGGAACGAGGGAATCATCGAATTCGCACCTACGTACAAATATTATCGCAACTCTGACAAGTATTATGGGTGCAATAAAGGCAAAAAAGGTGAAAAAAGGCGTCCACCCGCATGGTTAGTTATTACTAGCCCTGATTATTTCCGTGAATCTAAGGGCCTGTTTGGGTGCTAATTAAAAATAAATTTATCTCATTTTAATTAATATCAATTATGTATTAGAGATCATACTTTATATCTACAAAAAAAAAGGATCTATAATCCATAATTATGATTTAAGTGGCAACAAAACAGGCTCAAAGGATTTGAAATATATCGAGCGATAAATTCTTACGAAGAAGTGTTTCCACAGGTGCGACCGCATTCTTTGGCACGGGAAAGGATTGAAGCAGAAGCAATACACTCGTGGCGAATCAAGATTGTCTGATCATAGGCCTGTTCGAGCAGTATTCACCGCAGAAGTTGAAATCATCAGGAATTTGAATGCCTTCAAAAATTTCTGCATGTCGGATCGATTCAACCCTGTAGAGACTCATCTCGACATTTTTCCAAGCGATGATTTTCTATGCAATGGAAGATTAAGTTTACACATTTAAGGTTTGGTGATACACTTGTTTTATCGTGGTGTGATCCTTATATTAGAGTGGTTTAAGAAACTCAATGCCTATGTATGTATGTATGTGTATGTGTAATTTGCAGGACAATCTACAATGTATAGTGATTGCCAGTTTCCTAGTTAGAAGTAGATTGCCAAGGGACTCCACTCTTATTTTATGGAGTTGAAAACCTTGTAGGTTTTAATAGTTTGTATTCATGGTAGACGTATTTTTGTATCAAATGTTAGAGATTATGAATTTTGAGAATCTTTCATGGGTTTGTTTGGACTATAGTGATAAATCTTATTCTCTGCAATTTCTCGGGCAATTTTCAAAAAATTTAAGGTTTTCTTGGAATATTATTGGGAAAATCACATTGAAATAAAAATATTTATTGTAAGTAATAAATAAATTTAAAATATCAATATATAAATATACATTTATATAACAAATTAGGAGTTTATATATATATATATATATATATATATATATATATATATATATATATATATATATATATATATATATATATATATATATATAAAGATACATAATTAATAAGGAATTTAATTTGCATTCCAGTACCTCTTTCAAAAAGCCATGTCATTAATCGCGATAATGATCATTCCACGACCATTGGTTACAACTCTTTCACGGCCGGGTGGGTGGGAGTGGGAGCAAATGAGTGGATTACTTGGGTGAGCCCCACCGTGATGTTTATGTAAAATCCATCCAACTACAAAGTGTGTCACCTCATGTTAGGCCAAGGCCCCCAGTTAGTGATTCAGGTGGACAACATAATTGGAAACATGTACAGTGCAATGCTCACCCACCAAATTGTATTCAGTCGTATGGCTCACTTGAATCACATATGAGTATAATTTTTGAGCCAAAGGTCTAAATTTTAGTGTGAAATCTAATGGCTGGAATGGATTTCATATAATTATCACAGTAGGCCCTATTAAAATCAAGGGTGGACGTCTCTCTCCCAACTATTTCCTTTGGTGGGCCCCACCGTGATGTGTATGTGAAATTCACTCCGACCATTAGATGCATTATCCCAGTTAAGGACAAGATCCAAAAGATCAAGCTACCTTGTGATTTGGTGGGCCACACTAAAGAAAACAGCTGGGAGAGATGTGTACCTTTCATTTTTACAGGGCCTACCATGATGAATATATAAAATTCACTCCAACCAGTAAATGCCAAACTAAGATTTAAGGATGTAGCCTAAAAATCAGGCCCATCAGTGATTCAGGTGAGCCATACCGAGAGAAACAATTTGGAGGGCGATCATTATCCTGTACATTGTTTCCAATCATGTGATCCACTTGAATCATGGATGGGGTTGAATTTTGAGCCCTTGTCCTAACATAAAGTGACGCATTTGGTGGTTGGGATGAATTTTACATAAACATCACGGTGAGGCCCACCCTAGCAACCACCCATTTGCTTGCAGGCCCACCCAACCGATCATTAATTACTAATGGAGGAAGGCAGTGGAATGATAATTATTTAGATTAATGAGATATATTTTTTAAAATTAATTAGTTAGTTTTTTTTTTTCTTAAATAAAATTCTCTCACAGATTCCTTAATGGCTTGTTTGGGAGCTTAATTAGATTTGGAATGCATTGAAATCTAAAATACAATTACATTGGAATTATGGTGATTCTGGATCCTCAGTTGTGTTTGGTTGAAATACACTGGACTTCAAATCTTCTGTCTAGGTGCTTGTATTTGGAATGCATTTGAATATATTCTTCAGTATATTCATAGGAACAGGATTTGATTAACTAAATGGGTTTTCATATCCCAAATTAGTGTATATATGTGATACTTGATGGAATGATTATAATAAGCCCATTGAAATATATACACTTCAGCTAAAAATGAGGAAATTTCGAGCCTTAGGTGGGCCACAAATGTAAGGATTGCAAACAAGTCATCCATTTATATGTCCAACATTTGGATGGTTCATATCATTCTATTGATGTGATTTTAGTAGTGCAGCCAAAATTAAATTATTTTGAGGTATCATTAGTATGCCATGTGTATAGTAGAATAGTAGCCTATTGACACATTTGTTACATGTCCGATTCTTCAAACTTTTAAAAGGAGTCAGAAAGATATTTCATTTGGATTACACCAGAATCATAACATTTTGTTGAGATGTTAAAACACACGAAACGGGATATTTGAAATACCTTCGATTCCATTTACTGTTAAATCCAAAGTTGTCAAATGCAAAAGGTAGCTACTTAGATTTGAAAAAAACCTATTTACCTCCAAATCCAATATGCAAAATGACCTTGGAGCTTTTTCAAGTTTTTAAAGTTAATGTCATGTTAATTCATGATAAAAAAAATATGATATTTTAAAATCTACCATGATTTTGAAAATCTCACAATAATATCATTTAGTGGGTGTTTCAATAAGAAATGAAAGTATTTGATTTGGGGAATTATCTCATTCAATAATAACAGATAAAGAATGAAAGGACAATCATCACGAAGTATTTTATTCATTCTGAGTTCATTTACATCCTCATGTGTAACGTCCCGAATTTCGAGGGTCGACCAAAGACCCAACTCCCGAAATCTGTCGCATCACTTATGCAACATAGATAATGATGATTAAATGTTGTCTGTATTAGCACATTAAACATGAATGAGATTATACTAAATCAGCATATCATACTCCAGAGACGATTAAATTAGGTAAGCGGAAGACTATGATAGATGTCTAAAGCACATAAGTGGTTGTAAGTCCCCAGAGTATGAACATGTCACCAAGCTGAATAATTACAAGTATTGTTCCAAAATTTATAAAATAAATAAGTGCGATGTTCAACTAGTCTGTATTCCTGTAACTCCAGCAACGCAACTCCAGGTCTACATAGACCCGCCAGAGAGTTGCATGTAGGAGAACTCCTCCTCGTTGTCGTAGAAGACTGGCTCCAACTCGTAAGCCTCGCCATCATCTGAAACTAAAGCAGGGTCTGGTTAGTGTTTTAAAACACCGTCCCAGAGTGGGAATGAGTGATCAACTCAGTGAAGCTATAAGGTAAAGGTTAACATGTTATCAATTCAATCAAGCAGTAATGATAAAGCAATACAACAAGCATTCCTAAGTACTCTGGTTAATGCAAGGATGATATATATTAATGATGCATGCCTTCTCCTGCACTTCCTCTGTGACATCATCTCACGGTCGCACATGTTAAACTCCTACTGTGCTCAACACCCACGCCAAAGGCACATGCAATGCGGTGCATGGTCGTGTTAGCCAAGTTCTTACTTAGACTTATTCATACAGCAGGTTTGTGAAGCTAAGGTACCTCTCTTTATATCATTGACCCAAACAATGATCCATCTAGGGTCGTCAATCTTAATTAATCACATACGATAGGCAAGTTCGCGAGTTCACACTATAAGTCGCTACGGGAGGCTCGTCACCTCAGCGTAGTCTTATTCACACTCAAAGTCACTACGAGAGGCTCGTCACCCAATCGTAGGCCTATTTTATACTCGAGGTCACTACGAGAAAGGTTCGTCACCTTAGCATAGGCCGACAGCTCGAATACAGTGTCTCATACCACCGTATTCGGCTCACAAATTTGGGTTGCTCACTGGTCACTAGGTGGAGGCTCGTCACCCCAGCGTAGGCTAACTACTCGACCGCGGTGTCCCATACCACCATGCCCGACTCATGAGTCTTAGCAGATCGTGGTATCAAGGTTAAACGGGCTTTTCACTAGTAAGTGGTACCTTATATTCAAGCAGTAGCGTCCATACATGGTGAACATACATTAAGCCAATCGGGTTACTTGACAAGCTCGACTGGTATGAGCGCACGTTGAATTAATCGACATGGAATGCATATGCACTCCTCGTGGCCTAATTACTGTTGATAATCACCGTGCGACTTGGATTCATCGAACGTATCCGTTGTGGCGAACTAATTCGGCCACCGATCTTAAACCGTTACCGATTGTCTGGACTACATATTAGTCTCAATCATACTCAAACACAATCGGCATTCATATGTGATAGTCAAATAGCATGTGACAACCAATACAATTATAAATCTCATTTGAGCATTTTAACAAACACATAGTACACATATTGTCATACATAGGCATTTCATCCATAAATCACATAGTAGCAAATTAGGTTACGTGAAGGAAACAATAATAATAGATAAGGTAATTGAGAATCTTATCTCAACACCCTCATTAAATAAATTTCAAAAAGCATTTTATCATTTAGGCATTTTATCAAACACTTAGACTACACATATCAAGCTATTTTCTTTCTTTTTCAACGCTTTCCTTTTTTCATACGTAATCTCTCTGCTAGAGATCATATTTATCATTGCTTTTCTACTTCTTTCTTTTTCTTTGCCTATTATGATCTCTCCTTTGTATATCATCTTTTGGATTATGCATTTCAGTGTAAAATAAATTTTCATGGGGTGTCCCAGCAAATGGTGGTAGTGGTAGAAATTCCTTTAATTCGCCATTTTTGCTTCTTCGGGCCGTTTGGACGAAGGTAATTGTATCGTCCCTGCGCTTAGCAGTTGTTTCGTCATGGGAGCGACATCCTCCTTTTTAAACGTAAATTCTTCATGGGAATTGCGAGATCTTAGCCTTTTATCGTCAAATCTGCCTCTGTAATGATCTAGCTCTTCTCTTTTTTCTGTCACGGGGGGTATCATTCTTCTCTTCTCGCTCTACAACATTTGTCATCAATCTACCATGTGCTCTTCTGCCTGTTTCGTAATGGAAAGCTGGCATTTTCTTGGTCATTAGTTTCAATGCATGGGCTTTCATAGCTAGGTCACAGAAGGTTCTTATGTCAACACTAGTGAGACCAAATGCGATTCCCGTCTCCATAGAATTTAGGCACATTTTCACTTGTTCTTTCTCCCCAAGTAACTATCTACATGAAGCCCCTAATGTCTTCCATCTATCTATGAACTTTTCTACTGGTTCGCCTTCTCTTTGTCGTACAGAAGCTAGTTCTGTAATGATAACACCACGATCTAATAAGAAAAAATTTGACATAAAGGCATCCTGCATTTGTTCCCATGTTCGTATCGACTCTGGCGCCAAACTGGAGTACCATCTGAAGGCTTTCCCTGTGAGCGATGAACCAAATAATCATAAGCAGTACTGCGAGACAGTGGAAAAGTTACCCATTGCCGCAATGAAGTACATGAGGTGTTCATTTGGAGATCCATCTCCGTTGAATCATGAATAGGGCTAATTTTTTAGCCCTAGGACTAACATGAGGTGACTCACCTGGTGGGATTTCGTATAAACATCATGGTGGAGCTCACTTGAACCACTGACTCCTTTGCTCGCATCATCAAGCTGCACTCCAATGACAATTAGTTAAATTGATGAGCCAGCTTATTGAAAACATTTTTGAAAAAGGTATCCAAATTAAATTCCTCACTATGTAGATAGTTTTTGTACTTATATATATATATATATATATATATATATATATATATATATATATATATATATATATATATATATATATATATTATATATATATAAGGAAAGGTTATATAAGATCGGCCTCATGGGCGCTTCCCATGAGTTGAAGCTTTATGGGCCCCTCCATAATGTGTGTTGGACATCCACACCATCAATTAGATGCACCCTTTCATGGTGGACAATGAGCCTAAAATCCATCGCTTAGGGCTTAGGTTGTCCACACCAAAACAATAGTTGAGAGTGGATGTTGGCCCACAAAGATGCGGTTCAAACATCTAAGTTGTCCGTTGTGTGTCCCACTTGAATGAGGGGTCACACAAAATTTCAAGCCATTCCAAAACTTAAGTGGGCCCCGTCAAGTGTTTTTAAATGTTTTAGCTATGATTTTACATGGTTTTAGATTGTGCAACCCACCTGAGTTTCGAATATGACTGATTTTTAGGACATCCTATAACCTAGAGGAGACCTACTAAATGCATAGTGTAGATGTCCAACATAGATCACGGTGAAACCCACAGAGCTTGACCTCATGGGAAGCTCCCTTAAGGTTTACCTCATATAACATTTTCTAACATATGTATGCATGTATAGAAAGAGGGGGGGGGGGGGATAGAGAGAGAGAGAGAGAGAGTATCTGCACTACGATTTTCATCGCTCAAAGGTATGATCGGAACAATTCTTCATGAGTTTAGATATTGATAAATTTGATGCTATCAAAGATGGAAGATCCTACAGCCAAAATAGAATTATTTTTTAAAATATACTTAAATTCTTCTGCATTTGTGTTAAAAATCCAACAATTTCATCGTCGGTTCCATCATATTAGAAGACCACATAAGAACGATAACAACCACAGGCTTGTTTTAGAATTCACTAAGTGGTTATGGAACAATGCATTACTAAGATCCATGGAAAACCACTCTTCCTTGACTAGTAGTCATTGTGTCCAAACTCAAGCTCTCATGGATACGATATGAAACTCTATCTTTTAACCCGTATAAATGTACAATTTATGATAAACTCACTTAGTAATTATCACATTAATTACATGCCCACATAGGATCTATTATCATCAGGGCTTGTGGTCAAGATCATCAAATCAGTAGTCAGTTTAATATATTGGCTTTATAGGGCACACAACACTAACAAGGTGAGCCCCACATGACGGATGTCTACATTGAATGTGGGCCCCACATGTTAGATGGTCCACATTAAAGGTGGTGCTCACACAATGGGTGGTTCATATCAAAGGTTGGAATGATAAACGTCAACATCAATGATAAGCCCCACATGATGGATGGCCCACATCGATGATGGGCCTAAATCAAAGGTGGGGCCCAATGTAACACCCTCATTTTTTCACTGGCCGACATCGCGTCTATATGCCTGTTACGGCTACCCGTTCGTATGTAACCTTCACGCCTGTTGTATTACCCTGGTACCTCACCTCTTCAACGCACGAGTGTGCATCATCTGGAGCCCTGAAGCGTGACTCGGATTGTCCGTGCACAGTATGCACTTGAGTGAATCAAACCTTGAGACCTCAAAATTGTTGCCATATCGATCGGCATGTCTCCCCAATTGCGGAAGTACCATCCATTCGTCCGTGCGGTGCTTTATTTGTGAGATACGTCACAAAGAACCCAAGAACGCAAGTGTACGAAGAAGTGCACATATACACACCTCATATGGGCTTAGGTCCAAAGTCCATGGGTCATTCTAGAAACCCATTTCATGGCTTAGAGGAATGTATCAACATTCTCCACCCACTTAATCCACACATTACCATGATGCCATGTTCCACTCACCACACATGTATCACATACACATGACACCTCACCCCCCTCATACCACATGCACATTCTTCATGTGATACCTCAGCTAGAATTCTCTCCTTGTGACACATCACCTTCCCATGCATGAGTCGCAGCCATGCAATGTTAACATACCTCACTAACTAACCTAAGTAAAGTAACCCCTCTCCTTTAACTAAGGGTTAAATCTTTACACAAGAGAGAGCTAACCATGGTGGTTAGCCATTTTTTGCAAGAAAATTCTAGCAAGATGAGAGAAAATGAAAGAGAGGAGGTGGGCCACGTTGGAGGAGAAGATTCAAGCCATTCAACCTTATGGTGGGTCTATCCTTTGTACTACTTCCCTTCTTTTCTTTATGTACATTAAAGTGGCCCTAACATGAGATCATTGAAGTGTTTAGGTGGCCCCAAACTACATCTAAGTTGGGCCACCCCTTTAAGGAAGAATGGGAATGAAATCCACCATTGAATTTTTATAAAGGCCCCCACTTCAATATATGTGTTTCTACTTGATTCTCTTTTTCAGTGGTTATGTTTGTGGGACCCACTTTCATGTTTTTTTAGGCCTTAAGATGGGCCAAAGTTCAGGCATAAATGGGCCCCGCAAATGAGTCAGACCCAAGGTCCAATTGGGTTTAAGACTATGACATTTCCTAAGTTCTAATGGATGGCATAATATGAAATTTTAAGAAATAGTGGCCTAAGGATGAGCCCTTTTTAGGGCCCACTTTGAGACTCAATTAAACCTGATTGAGTCCTATATAGGGTCTTACATTGAGACAAAAAATGGATCCCAAAGGTGGCCCAAGACCTAGCCAAAATTGAGCCACAAAATGCCAAAAATTAGAAAAATTAGGTTTATTGTCCAGTGAGGTAGGCAGCACTGAAACCCTTCTAAACGATTGAAAATTTTTGGATTCACATATTTCCAATTTGGTCCTAAATTTTGTGTGGTGATAGTAAACTTGATACATTATTTATGTATCAAATTTAAAATCAATCTGATCTGTCTAACCCATTGTAATGCCCCACGTTTTTTGGACCCGAGTATATGACTCGTTTCCCAAAACCCGAGTGTTAATCTTTAAGGATGGCCAAAATTCATGTGTGTGTGTGTATATATATATATATATATATTCTTTCAGAGTTAACAGTTTATCGTAGGATGGACAAGTCAACATAAAGAGAAATTTGCATTTACATTTAGAATATACAAGCGGCTATCCATAATGACTTATACAAACCAATGTCCCAATACTTACAATTACAAAATGAGATAACATCGCATGTGAAACAAAATACATTATAACAAATCTTGAGTTGTAAAATCATGTAGCAACTCTTAGCAATACAATTATGCATCATTGACGATTGCACCCTGCTCCTCATCGATATGAACATGAATATCAACTGGGTCACCTGTGTTACCGATATGGTTATATATTCGATGAATAAATGGTCAGCTCAATGTGAATTTCCCTCAAGATTACACACCGCCGCATTAGGTATGCATAGTTATAAAAACATAACAAGGCATACAAAACAATACATGATACAGGCATACAAAACAATACATGATGCAGTCTTATTAGATGCATGGATACATGAATGCATTATCGACCCGGGGATGCTCATCAGTTCGGCAGCTGGGCTCATCACCCATGCAAAGGCTAGCCATTAACAAAGCACATCACATGCGTACATCACGTACCGCATAATAATTTTCTATCGTACATCACATACGTAAATCGATAGTTGATGGTCTGGCAGCTAGCGAAACAATACCCCAATAACTCGGAGGCACGTGCTACAACATCCAGAAATATCCCCCCGTCATCATAAATATGTCATGTATGCATGATTAGCCAAACCATTATTAGTCCGTTTACAATCAGTCAGTTTAATAGAGCTCAAAGGTCACTACGGGGGGTTCATAACTCAGCGTAGGCCGACAGCTCGGGCATAGGTCCCATACCACCATCCTCGGCTCATGATGCTACCACTTTAGGATGTTTAATGAAAATCCATCGACTAGTGGCCAATCATATTTCAGTATATAGGGCTTACCATCGCGTGGTTGTACAAAATAAAACGTTGAACCCGTATAAAGAAAATACTAAAACAAAACCATATAGGGCGAATATCAAGACTAAGCCACATACAGCAAATATCAAAACTAAGCTACATAGGGCAAATATTAAAACTAAGCCCTATAGGATAAATAACAAAATCATGTGATAAAAGACCATCATTTAAAATCACTTAGACACAACAACCCCTGGATGGTAGGCCCACATCAATATTTCTACTAAGTCGAATGTCCATTACAATCACAATCAATCGAGTTACATTCCAAGTATGGGTGTACATTTATAAGCGGGGGTTTTCCACTGATGTACCAGTTTAAGTTCCATAAGCAATCCACGAACATAAGAAAGTACGCAGGATAAATATTAAGCATGTAATCTAGCAATTCAATTCCAACAATTAACACATATGATTATAAGATAAAAATATCAAATATCAATTGAAATTAAAATAAAAACTATCACTTAAGCTAATGGAAAAATAGAAAGCTTAAGGGGAAGAAATCATCACTTCACGATCGAATCGCCACTATTGTTGCTAGGGAATGCGTGTGCCCTTAAAGTCGAATCCTACCACAAATCATGAACTTATATGTAACGCCCTGAAAATCGGGGGTCGAGCAAAGCTCAGCTCCCGAGTTCCAACACATCACTTATGCAACATAGATAATGATGATTATGAAGAGTGCATGGAAACATGAATGGGATTAGACCAAAACAGCATATCATACTCCAGAGACAGTTAAATTACGCAAGCGGAGACTGTGATAGATATATAAGATAATAAAACTGTTGTAAGTCTCCAGAGTATGAACATGTACCAAGTTAAATGTAGACATGTATACACCAAAATGAACAGAAGGAATATACTTGGGTGTTTCAAAAGAGCAAACTAAAGTGTAATGACATTTAATCAGCAACCCTATAACCCTGTCGATCAGAAAATGGTCTACATAGACCCTTCTGATAGCTGCATAAAGGAGAAACCCTCGTTATCATCATAAAAGTTTGGCTCTGCTTCGCAAGTATCGTCATCATCTGAAACTCAAACAGGGTCTGGTTGGTGTGTACAACACCATCCCGTAACGTGGGAGTGAGTGATCAACTCAGTGGAACAATAAAGCAAAGGTTAACATGTTATCAATTCAATCAAGCAGTAATGATAAAATCAATAAATCACACATTTCTAAGTACTCTTGTTAATGCAAGAATGGTATGAATGTATGATGAATGCCCTCGCCTACGGTCCCTCAGCGACTTCATCTCACGTTCGCGCATGAACAACACTACCTCAGTGCTTGACCTGCTACGCCTGAACGCACGCGTAATGTGGTGCATGCATATAATTACCAAGTTCTTATTAGTCCTTTTCATACAGCAGGGTTAGGAAACTAAGGTACCTCCCTTATATCAATACCCAAACAATGATCCATTCTAGGGTCATCAGTCCTAGTAAATCTCATACGATGTTGCGGTTCTAAGTCGCTGCAAAGGGCTCGTGGCCAAATCAGTGCAGGCCTAGTTTATACTCTTGTTGCTATGGAAGGGTCGTCGCCTCCACGTAGACTCAGAGTATGCTCGAAGTCACTACAAAGGGCACATCTAGGGCTGTCAGGGCTGTTGCACGAAATCGTTACACCACTCCCTCATCACCCATCACGGCTTTGTCATCAAAACAGTCTAGGCCGACAGCTCGAATACAGTGTCTCATACCATCGTATTCGGCTCACGAGTCTGGGTTGCTCACTGGTCACTACGGGGAGGCTCGTCGCCCCGGCGTAGGCCGATAGCTCGACCACGGTGTCCCATACCACCATGTCCGGCTCATGAGTCTTAGCGGATCGAGGTACCAAGGTTAACGGGGTTTCACTAGTAAGTTTGGTACTTAGGTTCAAGCAGTAGCGTCCAAACATGGTGAACATACAATGGCCAATCGGGTTATTAGACAAGTTCGACTGGTACGAGAGTACACTAAACTCCACTCCCAAGTTCCAACGCATCACTTATGCAACATAGATAATGATGATTGAATGTTGTTCATATTAGTGCAATAAACATGAATGAGATTATACCAAAACAATATATCATACTCCAAAGACAGTTAAATTACGCAAGCGGAAGACTGTGATAGATATATAAAATATATAAACTGTTGTACGTCTCCAGAGTATGAACATATTACCAGGTTAAAGATAGACATGTATACACCAAAAATGAACAAAAAAAATATACATGGGTGTTCCAAAAGTGCAAACTAAAGTAATCCCTGTACTCCCGTCGATCAGAAGATGGTCTACATAGACCCGCCTGATAGCTGTATAAAGGAGAAACCCACATCATCATAAAAGTCTGGCTCCGCTTCACAAGCATCGCCATCATCTGAAACTCAGATAGGGTCTGGTTGGTGTGTACAACACTGTCCCGTAACATGGGAGTGAGTGATCAACTCAGTGGAACAATTAAGCAAAGGTTAACATGTTATCAATTTAATCAAGCGATAATGATAAAGCAGTAAATCACACATCCTTAAGTACTCTTATTAATACAAGTATGGTATGTATGTATGATGCATGCCCTCGCCTACGCTCCCTCAGCGACTCCTTCTCACGATCGCGGCATGCCACACTCCCTCAGTGCTTGACCATCAATGCCAAACACACACGTAATGCGGTGCATGAACATGATTACCAAGTTCCTTATTAGTCATTTTCATACAGCAGGATTGGAAAACTAAGGTACCTCCCTTATATCACTTCCCAAACAAGGATCCATTCTAGGGTCGTCAGTCCTAGTAAATCTCATACGATATTGCGGTTATAGGTTGCTGCAATGGGCTCGTTGCCAAATCAGTACAGTCCTAGTATATACTCTGATTACTACGGAAAGGTTCGTCGCCTCTACGCAAGTTCAGAGTATGCTCGAGGTCACTACAAAGGGTTCGTCACTAAATCAGTGTAGGCCAACAGCTCGAATACATTGTCACATACCACCGTATTCGGCTCACGAGTCTGGGTTGTTCACTGGGTCACTACGGGGAGACTCGTCGCCCCACGTAGGTCGACAGCTCGACCACGGTGTCCCATACCACTATGTCCAGCTCATGAGTCTTAGCGAATCGAGGTACCAAGGTTAATGGGGTTTCACTGGTAAGTTTGGTACCTTAGGTTCAAGCAGTAGCGTCCAAACATGGTGAACATATATGGCCAATCGGGTTATTAGACAAGTTCGACTGGTACGAGCGTACGTTGAAGTAACCGACAAGGTACCACTGTCGACAACCATCGTACGACTCGGACTCATCGAACGTGTCTTTTGTGGCGAAATGACTTTAGCCACAAAATCAAGGCCTGTTACCGATTGCCTGAACTATACAATAGCCCCAATCACATTCAATTACAACAAAATATCCTAGAAGATAGTTAAAGCAGTTATGAATCAAGATTGTAAATCATATAATCAAAGCTCCAATAATGTCCGCTTTAGGGCTGTCAGGGCTGTTGCCCGGAATCGTTACACCACTCCCCCATCACCCTTCACGGCACAACTTAAACATGGATTTATACATATGCATTACGTAGATAAACAGACACTATAATATACGATACATGGAGGAAATCATACACATACTTAAAGTAATTGAGAATCATATCTCAACACCTTTATACATTTCAATTCACTAACTGCCTACTCATTCAGACAATTTTACAAACATTTAGACTATACTTTCCAACATACCTGTAATATGCTAGTTAAAACACTTGTCGTAGTGAATCCTTTCACCAAGGATTTGCCACATGAACCATGATCATGCATTCATGACCAATAGTCATGGCAAGCATAAATCACAGTTTCATATTCATTCGAACATTTCTACAAACAGTTAGGCTATACGTTATAACATACACAACGTATGTTGGGATAACATGTATTAGGCTAATCAGTTCACACAGAAGTTGATGCACATGCATCTAGCATACATAGACAGCAATTAATCATGGCAAGCACAAATCCCTATTTCATATGTATACGGTATTTTCTACAAATACGAGGAATACAATATATTCAACATAGTTAACGTATATCTGAAAAATGAAACGGACAGCACTTTGTACATGTGTAATAGCATCCACGTCAGTAATATATCATTAACTGACATTAAAAGCCTTAAAAATCATAACCTATACGTTTAAAGTCCGCACCTTACGCCGTAGACGCGAAATGAAATCAGTTTAGACACTAAGTCTTTGTTAACAGCACCACAACAACCTACAGCAGGGAATAGGTTAGCTATTCCACCATCTATTCTATTTGAATCTCTACAACAGGTTAGGGTTAGGATTTCTTACCCAAATATGGTGTTAAAAACACCGGAAGAACTATACGAGAGTGGTGTTTCAGCAGGTGGATTAGCAGAGAAGAATCCCCACTTCTCTCTCTCTCTCTTTCTCTCTCTTTTCTTTCTTCTCTCTCCTAGGGTTTCCCAAATTCGTATGGGATGAGAGAGTGAGGGCTTAAGGCCCTTATATAGGCCCAAAACTGATGGGAATGGCCCCAAGGCCAAAGTATACTTAGGTTATGTCCAAAACCCATCTGTTTCGGCTCAACGAAGCACTTCCGAAGCCCCCCCTTGAGCCAAAGGTTGAACTTAAGCTCCCTAACCATGGATCTAATTCGAGTTAAGTTTTCGTTTCAGTCGGGTTTCCAGATCGCACGTGGCGGACCAGTTTTAGTTCAACGGTCACCGAAACTCGATCAGAGCCACAAGTACACTGACCTGTGTATGAAATTTTTCCTGATCCGAGGGTGTATTTGGGTCAGATTCTGACGGTCTGATTGCTTATATTCGGCCCGCAAGCGACAAGTCTCAGATTCAAATTAATTTCTAAAGAAACCACATTTTCTCACACTCTTCGCTCCGGGTTCAAGCGAATAGCCTCGGGACACTATCTGGAGTTGATTTCCGAGATGATTGTCAAGTCCAGCAAGGCGGTCTTAATTATATAAGTTCGTAGAAATCAGACTTTCGACGTGCAGTCCAGATCCGATACGGAGTTTCAATGTGCTCCCAAGAGCAACTGGGTAATGAGATTGATCTAGATTTTGGGTAACCTAGCGTCAAGGATTCTACAAGTTTTGGGTCTTGCAGATCGTATTTAAAGTGATTAGTGCTGATTTCGCATGGAATCTAGTTTAACGCTAAATTAATTCTCGTTTAGTTTCTAAAGGATTTGGTCCTATTTGATTTCTGCCTAAGGTGGTACTTGGACCTTTGTAGTTTGTATATAAAGTGATCCAAGCTATTAATACTTAACTAAATCATGCCCTAATTACAACAGAATAAGGTCCTAGGACAGTTCTACGTCCAAGGGCATCCATTGCCAAGTTGGCAAAAATTCAGGGTGTTACAATTCGATTCGTATGCTTGAGATGCATGAAAACATGATGTTGATATGCTACTTGATGACTTGGATAGTTGGCATGTTATGGATCTCTTTTACCCTCTTGGGTTGGTCAGGAACATGATGAGAGACGATACTCTCATCGGTAGGACTACGCTAGGGCTAGATCCGCAGATTTGGCGGGAGTGTTCGGGTGGCTGTAGTTCGACTACATGGGTCCCTTGTGCCCGAGGTCACTCGTCTCACGTTCGCCTGACTCGTGCGGTCTAGCCTACTGTCTGACCAACCTTGTTGTTAACCCTGTTTGCTCACCTATGTATGAAACCTGTAACACCTTACAACCATTGTAGCCCATTGATAACTAGATTGTAACTGGTCCATAGTCTCGTGAGCCGGGCATGGTGGAATAAGAACTGTGTGCGAGCTGTCGACCTACGCTGGGGTACCGCTCCTCCCCGTAGTGACCGTGAGTGATCCCTTTCTCTCGGCACTCCTCATGTGATTGAAGTCGGAGTTGAGGAACCCAACGGGATCATGGACCGCTGGGTCTCGACCTCACATGTTGATGAGGCCTTGGCCTCGCAACCAGCTTAGGGCATTGTTACGTGGGGTGTACTAGATTCCCCAACCTGCTGGATGAATGGATTTACTAATAACTCGGCTAACACGATCACATTGCATCGCATTAGTTAGGGTGACGACTCGGAAGTCGAGCTCGCTCTGAGGGGTGTGGTTATACGCGATCGTTAGATGGAGTCGCTCGGGGGAGCGTTGTGGCAAGGGCATGCATCATATCATCCCGCATGCATGCGCATTTAATAAGAGTTGTTAGGTGTTGATGATTGACTGTTTTTCATTAAGTTTATATTACAATTGATGCATGTTATAACTTAAGACTAATAGTACACACTGAGTTGATTACTCACTCCCACTCTGGGACGGTGTTTTAAAACACCAACCAGACTCTCTCATAGATGCAGGGGAGGCAGAGCAGGTGGAGCATGGCGATGCTACTCTCTACGAGGAGGAGTTGTCATACTTTCAGCTGATGCGCGGGACCTCATCGGACCAATAGATGAGCCGATGGATCGCTGAGCAGCGAGCTCAGTCCTATTCTTTTTGGACTTGCTATTCTTTTGCGATTTTGTTGGGTGACGTTATGTGCGACCCCTTTATTCTTTTGGACATGTATATATGTATATCTTGATCTCTTCCATTTCAGTAGATTCGATTGGATGTGCTTCATGTTCCAAGAATTTTCAGGCTGCGCATTGACTGGATTAATCGCATATTAATGAAAATCGGTCATAAGTGACCCCGGAAACTCGGGAGTTGAGTGTATACACGATTCCTGATTTCCAGGGCGTTACAAAATCTCAAATGGACCACACCATAGGAAAATAATAACGATTGGATATCCACCATTAAAATCCTCCTAAGGCCCATTGTACTGTTTATTTGACATCCAATCTGTTGATTGGGTTATAAAGAATCAGATGAAGGGAAAAAATAAATATCAGCTTGATCCAAAGCTTTTATGGCTCCCAAAACGTTTTGAATGGTCAACGTTCATTCAACATTGTTTCCTATAATGTGGTCTACTTTAGATTTCGATATACCTCATTTTTTTTTCTGATAACATAAAATGATCTATAAAAATAGATGGACGGCATGGATGAAACAAATACATCATAGTGGGGCCCACAAAGCACTGACCACCGGCCATTAGCTGATGGCAGGGGGAGTAGCCAATCCGTTTCCAAGCTCTATATGGCTCATTGTGTTTACGTGGACCACACAACACATAAAGCAGTGGGGTTAAAAGCCCACAGTTGAAAACTTCCTAGGGGTCATGAAAGTTTTGGATCATGTTTATATTTGTGTTTTGTTGTCATCCAGGTCCGCGGAGCCTTATGAATGGGTTGGATGGCAAATAAAACACCATAATGAGCCCTAGGAAATTTCAACGGTGGGAATTCAATCGTAGTTGTTTTTTATGTGTGGGTTCACTTGAGCTTTGAGATATGCAGTTATGAAAATTATTTAATTTAAAATATTTTAAATTAAAAAATTATATATATAATATGTTAGGTGGTTAGGTTCGAAGTTGAGGAGTATTGTGGGAAGAGAGCAGTTTAAGAAGCATGTTGTAATTGCTTAATTATGTAGTAATTAATCATACCATATAGAAACTATTGCATATGGCTAGCCCAACAAGCAGAAACGGCTAACTGTCTAAACGGCTAGCCACCGTGTCTAAACAGCTAACATGCAGCTAGTCTTACACATGCAAAATGGTTAGAAACTGTCAGAAATGGCTAATTTCTCATTAACATTAACAGTAACAAATGGTCCATTGTATTTATAACTCTAGAGCAAAACATCCATTTACCCTTGCATATAGATCTTGACTGGTTTATTCCATCATCACAAACAACCCAATTCATTCTATTATATGAACCAACAAGCTCCAAGTGTTTTCTGATCAAGCCAGTGGATTCAATACAAATCTAAGCCAACCATGACCAACATGTCCATAAGAATTAGACCAGTGCAGTGGTCTAAGCTAGCAAAGCTAATCATCTATTTTCTATTTCCCTTTCCATTTGAAAATTTTTTTCTTAATTTTCATAACCAGTAAAACTGTATTTACAAAGTTCCACTGGTGATTTTTTTCATGCTTGTTAAATGTAGAACCACACATATGCGCACCGTATCTTAAAAGTTATCTGCATGCAACCTGTTAGCAGTCCCAATTACTTTGAGAATAGACAAATAAAGCTTCAACGTATTCTTAATATTATATTTTATATTTTTTAGTTTTCAATTTTCTTTTATTATTTTATAGTAATTATAAATCGGTAATTTGATATTATCGTATCTTAATATGTACGTCATTTTAGTGTGATCTGGAAAAAAAAAATGAATGGACCGTGTGGATAAAACACATACATGATTGTGGCCCCACGGAGCTTGAGGGATATTCTTGTGGTGGGTGCACCAGCTTCCCACAAGAATCACGTGATGGTGCATGACAATGCAATTCATCACGATTGAAGTATCGGATGCCGTCCATGTAGACCAAATGGCCCACAATCATGATGGCATCCAACCTGTGGAAAAGGTGGACCCCAGCACGACACCTGATACAAAAACCAGATCAATCCACTCATCATAGAGGCCGCACTGTAAAAAACATGGACAGCCACTGATCTGATCTGAATCATACATGTGGCCCACCTGATAAGTGGATCGACTATTCTTTGCACTTGATGATCTTCATGGTGGGGCCAACCTCTTGAACCAGTTGGATTTCATGCAAACGTGACACGTTGGCAACAAGTGATGGTTGGACTTGGAGGATTAATGGTCCAACGAGTTGGATATAATACCACCTCAATTTAAAATAAATATTTTTAGATATAAAATAATTTTACTGCCAAATCAAGGGAGCAAATTCACCATCACAAGGATCAAAGAGGACTGATTGTGTAGTCATCGGGACCACCCAAAAATATACTCTCGCAGGACCTCAACGAGATGTTCTCACCACGATCGGAACCATTCATCCAGTAGGTCCTACCATCACACTGAGAGAAATTGCAATGGCTGAATAATCTGATCCGACGAACTGAGTTTTGCTCACTAATTTTAAACCGTTAAACTTCTAAATCTTAACGATCCGTCCAGTCTCAAGCCACAGGGTGGCCCATGGGAATCTCCAATAGGTATGATTTTTTTACAATGGTCTATCAACGGCAGGATCTGCAGAATTAACTGCTTCCATCTATTTTGGGCATCTCATGGACTACAATTTGGAGTACTCCAGCAGCATCCTACCTTTTCTTGCCAAACTCTTTTTTCTTTTCTTTAATCCAAACCATTAATTAATAAGGCCGGTTCCTCAACAGCCGTCTGTGAAATAACCTTATTTTACGAGTTTGGAACCTAAAATGCACTCAGTCCATCTTGTCAGCCCCATCATTTTCTCTATGGATTCCAAAAATCAGGTAGGTCCAAAACTCAGGTGGGCCACACCATGAAAAATCATATTTAAAAAAAAAACCACGTCGTGTGGCCCACCTGAGTCTTGAAATGGCCTGACTTTTGGCTGTACATTCATCCTAGTCTGATGCATCTTATGAATGGATTGGATGTCATGTAGAAAAACACGACAGACTCCACATACTACCTACAATACTAATGGTGCCTGTCGTCATCCTAACTATTCCCTGTGATGTGACCCACCTGTATGTGTGTTGGATCGATCTGATTTTTTCCATAAAAGGTGAATTGTTGCATCACCCACTTGTGTTTGGATTGATCTGATTTTTGGGAAAAAGGGTGAAATCAGAGTGGGCCCCACACAATAATAAGCCTATTTTACAAATGGTGGAGAGTGACCGGCCTCTAAATGAAACAATTTTGCTGGTGCATGAAACTTCATTTTCCCCAGACAAGTAGAAGCATTCAAGCTAAAGAAAGCAGGTACGTTGAATAAGCCCAAATGGTGGGCCCCACATGCATACGAGTGATTTTATTTTATTTGATGGTATCAACGTGAAATTAAAAATTAAAACAGCCATTGATTACACTTAATCTGCTTACTAAAGTAATATTGATAACCACAGTTCACGCAACCTGTAGTTTTTTTCTTATTTTCTTCTTGAGCTTAGATAAGCGCAAAGGCACGTGCGATGAAGGTCCTGTATAAACTACACATGTGCCAACATGGAATGATATGTTCAAGATCCAATCCATCCATCATAAAGGACCCACTATATGGATGTCCTAGCCCAATATTTAGGTCCAACATAATTCTCAGGTGGACCACAGTTTACATAACAAATGTACATCTGTGAAAATCTTGGGTGAAGATTTATGTTATCGGGGTCCACATGATGTGTGGACCAGATTTGTTTTGGTGAAAACATGTAGCATGTCGTACCAACATCATGGATGGATTGGATCTCGCACCTATATACCATGTTGGCTCGTGTGGGAGCATGTACAGGAGATTTATTACATACGTGTGCTTAGCCAAGCTCTTTATTTTTTAGGGTTATTGAATGAAGTCATGCAGAAATATCTTGGGTGGGAAAAATTACTTTTAATACTTTGGGAGTAGAGTAATATGTGGTTCTAGTGAGCTGATGACTAGATGGCTCCAATCCATGAGATCCAGCTCTAGAAATGTGAGGTGCATGTTTATCTGGTGGGACCCACAGAGATCAGCCATGGCTCAAAAATATCACCTTTCTAATCTAATAATTCTAGATGCGGAGGACGGAAAAAGAAGCTTTGCAACTGTCTAACTGAAAGTCTAATCAGATGGCTAAGATCATCTGATGCATAGCTTTTGGACCTTACACATACAGAGCACACCCCACCTGATAAACCGTCCAGATCAGCAGAATAAGGCACCACACGTCAGATTATGCATCGTGCACCTAATATATAATATTTTCCATTAGATCTGAGTGATCAAAATCAACGGCCTGCATGTGTTAGCATGTTTGGCAATGGCTGGATTTGGAATTGTCCGGCCCAAGTTATGAACTGTGACGGGTGGGTCTTTCAGTGGTATGCAGATGCTTTTGATTTTCAAATGAACGGCATGAGATAGAAGAGGGATTTGAAGAGATAGAAGCAGAAGAAGATCGTGCCTCCATCCATGAAGCCACGCATTGTATGTATAATCATTTTGGAAAATTTTCATTTCGGTTAATTTTCACTTGTACTATGTGAATTTTCAGTTGTGCTTAATTTTCACATGTACTCGGTTAATTTTTATATATACTTGGTCAATTTTCACATGTACTCGGTGATTTCTCACGTGTACTCAATCAATTTTCACTTGTGCTCAAATAATTCTTCTGTACTCGGTCAATTCCTCTATATTTGGTCAATTTCACCGAGATAGTGATATTCAAAGAGAGCTTAGTCAATTTCACTTCAAAAAAATACATTCATTCTTCATTCTTACTTCTGATCCATAACCATCATTCTAGTGAAACACGAGTTCAAGAAAGAAAAAAAAAATGTATGGTGAAGTGAAACATGATTTTAAAATAGAAAATCATTGTGTACAAAATTTGAAAGATTTCGAGTTTATCGACTCGACCGGTTTGAAGCAATAAACAAAACCCTAAGAAAGATTGCCAATGTAAAATGACAATAATTGAGTATTCAACTAGAGATTTTAGGAAGAAGATGGGTTTTTGGGTATAACCTATTGAAAGTAATATAACCTAAAAAATAAGAGTATTTTCGTTAAAAAAATCCAATCCATACCGCATATATAGTTTTAGAAATGAAAAATAAAGTTTTGGAAGTCTAATTAAGTTGGTCGGTTAAATGTGAAGTTACCAAAAAGAAAAACTACCTACTTAAATGTAGAACTTACTTTCCTTAATTTTGTTTTAGTGCTTGAATGAAGTCATGAAAAATGTCATTTATAGGAAAAAAAAAATATTTTGTAATACCTTAAGAGTAAAGTAATATGTAGTTCTGGTGAGCTGATGAGTGGATGAATTGAATCCATGAGATTCATTCCTAGAAATGTGATGTGGATGTTTATCTGGTCGGACCCATGGAGATCGGCCATGGCTCAAAAATATCAACAGTCTAGTGACCACTTTGCAACGGGCTAACAGGAAGTTGAGTGATCAGATGGTTAGGACCATCTAATGCATAAACTTTGGACCACGCACATACAGAGCATACCCCACTACGGGGTATGAAGGCAACAATTGCTTCGTAAAATAAATAATAATAATAATAAAATACTCCACTAGGGGTGCACATGGAACCGGTAGAACTGGTAAACCTAACCGGAACCGACCAAACGGCACGGTTTGATCCGGTTCTAAAGTGTACCGGTTCCGGTTCTGGTTCTGAAAATCAAAGAACTGATTAGTTCGGTTCAATTCTCGATTTGAGGTTCTGTATAATCAAACTGGACCGTGAATTGGACCGTAGAACCGAACTTGGAACCGGACCATCTAGTCAATAAATATTTTTTAAAAATTAAACTTAAGAAGTATAAAATAAAATAAACTAATCTCTCAAGAAACTCACGCCACCCACCCTCTCTCCTCTCTCTCTCTCTCTCTCTCTCTCTCTCTAGACAACCACCGCCCGAGGCCTACCGACCCAGACCTTCACTATTTATGGTTTACAATGTGCCCTTTGATTGTTTCCATAAATGTCTTTTTGCATACCTTCCACAATATCTAGACCATTCATCAAATGGATCATAACACAAATGAACATGGGCTGGATCATAAAAAGAGACATACAATTGGGCTGGATTATAAAAAGCCCATAACCTAACCAAACCGGAGCTGAAGTGGTTTTTATGATCCAGTTCTGGTTGGGATCTAGGGTATAAATGGTCCGATTCCAATTTTCCTGGAACAGTTAGGAATGGTTCGGTCCAATGGTTCGGTTCCAATTTCATCCTAGAACCGGACCGAACCGAACCGCGTGCACCCCCTACGCCCCACCAAATAAACCATTCAAATCAAAGTAAGGCACCACATGTCGTATTTATGTGGGAACACTTAATTAGCATAATGCACAGTTCACCAAATATATAAGCTCTTCAATTGGATCTGAGTGATAAAAAGGAACGGCCCGCATTTGTTAGCATGTATGTTTGGCAATGGTCGGATCTGGATTTATCCTGCCCAAGTTTTGAACTGTGGTGAGTGGGCCTTTCAGTGGTGTGCAGATGCATTTACTTTTCAAATGAACGTTGCGAAATGTTTGTTGTACGGTGTCATGTGTACAAATGAGAAGCTGTAAGTCCATGTACCATAATAATGAAGGAAAGAAAATTAGAAAATTCTACGTGAATGTAAGTCTGCAAAAATGTCTTGTGTGGAAAAAAATGTTTTTAATACCTTGAGAGTAGAGCAATTTGTGGTTGGAGTGACTGTTTACGTACTAGAATCCATGAGATTCAGCCCTAGCAATGTCATGTGGATGTTTATGATCCGGTCTAGGCCAGAGAGATCGGCCATGGTTCAAAAATATCACTAATCTAATGAACCTCAAATGCAAAGGATGGAACTAGAAACCTTGTAACTGTTTAACTGGAAGTCGACTGATAGGATGGCTAGGATCATTGACGCAGGGAAGAGCGTGGAGAGATAATGAGGAAGATCTTTGTCTTGCTGAAGAGCCACAAGGATATTTTCTTGAATCTACAAGAAAATAAATTCAAATTTTTATTAATTAATAATTGTCTAATGTGTATGCGTCTCAATTATACCATTAATAAATAAAAAAATAAAAAAAAAATATTAATTATCAAAAATAATAAAATTCTATCTCTAAAAGTCGTAATTCTAGTAAAACTCTTGTAAAACCTAATTTTTAAAAATAAAAATTTCAAATAAACTTGTGCTAGAATATATAGTCTTAGCATGATTACAAGTTATTTATAGAGAAAGAAGAAAATTTAAAACTCAAAAAATAATGAAATACTACAACAATCAGAATTATTAAAAATAATAATATTTTCAAAAATTTTGTTTTTGAGTTAAAAGTATGTTTTCTGCAAAACAGACAGACAAAGCACACTTTGTGGGTCGATTCACCTCAGATGACCCATTACAATAAAAATTAATAGGTTGTGCATCTCGTAACGATATCCGATATACCATTCACCTTCTTTTAGTCCAACCATGGTAGGAATGTATATGTGTCATATCCTACGTCAATCATCTAATGCATAGCTTTTAAATCACGCACACAGAGCACCGTCCCACTGGATAAACCATTCAAATCAATAGAGTAAGGCACCACATGTCAGATTTATGTGGGAGCACAAAATTAGCATAATGCACGGTGCACGATATATATATATATATATATATATATATAGCTCTTCAATTAGATCGGAGTAATCAAAAGCAACGGCGGCCCACACGTGTTAGCATATTTGGCAATGGTCGGATTTAGATTTGTCTTGCTCAAGTTTTGATCTATGGCTAGTGGGCCTTTTAGTAGTGCATAGATACATTTACTTTTCAAATAAACGGTACGAGATGTTTGTTGCCCAATGTCATGTGTACAAATGAGAAGATGTAAGTCCATGTACCATAATAGTGAACGAAAGAAAATTAGGAAATTTTACGAAAATATAAGAAAAAACTCTTACTACTGCGACTCTTGATTGTGGGCGAGGTCAGAGGATTTATCTTTTTATTTTTATATTATTTTACTTATATTTGCCAAATAAATACAATGAACGGTGTAGATTGGTTACAAGATCATTGCATAGGTGCATAGAGATACTCTATGAAGAGATGATTTGTGATGCAGGGGAGGACGTGAAGTCGAGCACCATATTCCTCAAGAGGATAACTATTCCGAATCCACGGAACTTCTCTGGACTCCTCACAGAGACTTCTCGAATCCACGAGGAAAAAAAGCAGAAAATAAGAATAAATTCTAATAAATTCGAAATTGATTGATGAATGAATAAAAACGAGTTCACAACCCTTTAAATAGGGGTACCAAGCAATGGGAAAGAAATCAAAATCAAACTACAACTAAAACTCCTAGAAATCACGACTTACTATAAATAGTAAACTTACTATTTATAGACGGCCGTGATGTCTACTAGTGCGCAAGGTTTTCGGCCAAAAATAGTAAGTGTCCTATTTGACTTCACCAAACCGTTCTCCTAATTATTCTAAGCTCTTTTCACATTGGGCGCAACTCCTAAAACCCGACGGATGAAGAGTTATAATCAAACTAAAACTTACTATTTAAAGTAGCTCGTTCTACCCCAAAATCATATATTTTACGTCAAATAACTCATTCCGGATTACGAGATACGCCCGATCTAAGGTCCGATGGTCCAGATCACTTTTGTCGTCGACCGGGCCTTTTCTGATCCATCTTGGCCATGAAATTGTCCGCAACCCGCTCTACATCAATTTGGAAATCCAAATTTGGAGAACAGACGATGATCTCTAGACCATTCAATCAAGCATCACTCTCTATCTCAATGCCAGAGTCAGCAATGTTCGATTTGAATTGGACTGGAAATCGGTTCTAACACACCTGCAAATCTCACACGCGTACCACGTGGCCAAATTCCAGACCAACACTATTTTGGCATGCCCCGTAGGACCGATATGCAATTATTAATTGGGCATTTTAACAATATAAGCCGTCAATCCACAAAAAAACAGTGGTAACATCGACGAAAAGAACTTCAAGTGTTTGGATAAGATCTGGCAGTTCCATATCAATGACGTTGATATGGCCACATGGCACTTTTAATATAGAATTTACATTTTAGTGCTAATATTTTAGTGCTTGAATGAAGTCATGCAAAAATATTATGTGTTGAAAAAAATATTTTTAAACTTTGAGAGTAAGATGTGATCCTGGTGAGTTGATGGTTAAATGGACTGCATTCATGAGATTCAACCCTAGAAATATGATGTAAATGTTTATCTGGTCAGACCCACAGAGATCAACCATGGCTCAAAAATATCACCGGTCTATTGATCCCTAGATGTGAAGGACGGAAAAGGAAACTTTGCAACTGTCTAATTAGAAGTAGAGTGATCAAATGGCTAGGATCATCCAATGCATAGCTTTTGGAATGCACACATACAGAGCAGGCCCCACTGGATAAACCATTCAAACCAGCATATAAGCCATGACACGTCAGATTTATTTGGGAACATCTATATATATAATCAGCGTAATGCATGGAATATATAACTCTATGATTAGATCTAAGTGAGGCCCACATGTCTTAGCATGTTTGGCAATGGTCGGATCTGGAATTAATATCCGGCCCAAGTTTTGAATTAACTCTTGCGACTGCGCCTTTAGTGGTGCACTGATATCAGTGCATTATGCTGATTAATCAGTGCACCACATATATATAATCAGCATCGATGCTTTTACTTTTAATGAAATCTTAAAATGTTTGTTGCCTTATGTCATTTGTACAAATTAGAAGATGTAAGCCCATGAACCATACTAGTGAGAGAAGAAAGTTCTAAAATTTTAAAAACCACCTACTTAATATAGAATTTACATTTTGGAACTTTTGCCCTAGTGCTTGAATGAAGTAATGCAAAAATACCATGTGTGGGAAAAAATATTTTTAATACCTTGAGAGTAGACTAATTTGTGGTCCTAGTGAGCTGATGACTAGATGGATCCATTCTATAAAATTCAGCCCTAAAAACATGAGGTGGGTGTTTATTTGGTGGGACCCATGGAGCTCAGCGATCTAACGATACTCATATGCAGAGCACGGAAAAAGAAACTTTGCAACTGTTTGACTGAAAGTTGAGTGATCAGATAGTTAAGATCATCCAATAAGTAGCTTTTGAACCACGGATGTACAGAGCACGTCCCACTAGATGTTGAAATTTTGATTTTGAAAAAAAAACAATTCAAAATTTTCGTTTTGCTATCAAAATGATATTAAAATTTTCAAATGAAAAAATACAATTTTTCTTTTGTCCCGCGTCGGAAATGAGAAAACAAGATTTGAGGTTTACATGTAGAGGTGTGTGTAGCATTCTTATTGGAGTCTTGGAGGTTGAGATACTAAGGTTATGTAGTGGAACACACTCGCGCGCTCGGGTACAGGCGCGGGTGAGGGCGAGGGCAGTGTAACTGTAGTGGCGCTAGTTGGCGCAATTTGCACTTCGTACTTATTGCAAAGTGGTCGCTTCCTCGCGACCTAATTACGGGAGACAGTGTGATCGTAGTGTGAGTGGTCTGATATGAACCTGGATTTTATAGGTTACAAAGAACGATCGGATTATTGATCCGAAACGGTTAGCCATTTTGAGAATGGCTAGCAGCCTTAAAAGTCACAACGGTCCGAAAACGAACGGGCTTTGATGATCCAACTGTCAGATCTTTCGATCCAACGATCTGAAACGACCCAAATTAATGATCAATAGTCATAAACGTTTTTCAAATATTTTAAACCATTGATGACTACCTAGCAACGGTCCACTCCTTTGGTGCCTATATAAACTGGACCATTCCAGCCTAAAATTCATCATCTCCAACAGATCTGTAACATCCAGGATTTTCACTGTTTTGGATTTCCAAAAATCCTTGAAATTTATTTTTTTTTATTAACTTATAATATCACTTAATGACCATTAGCACTCAATGTTAGTTCATACTGGAGTGGACCAGTCTAGTTATGATGGGACAAGTACGGGCTATCAAGCCAGATGACTGTTTACACTTAAAGATGGCCCGTGTGGGCCACCCAGCAACCGAGAAGGGTCAAAAAAATCTAAAACTTTAGAAAATCATAGATCTTACTGGGATTGCAGTCCATCGCGGACTGCGGACCCAGTAGACACCCAGAAGTACCATCTGGCGCTTGCCCAATGCGCCCCACCAATGCCAAATTAAAATCTGGCACTGACAAAAGAAACTGAGACTCCGGGTCTTCCAGCTGTCGGATTTCTTCCAAATTTACGGTGAAGGTTTAATGTATTTTTCAACGCCTGCCCACCAAATCTGGGCCCCGATCGTGGCACGATGACCATTGATCGTAAATCGGACCCGTGCGATCAAACCCCATATCCGATCGCTCCCAAATTTTGCATGGCCCTTCATCGGGCCATGGATCACCTACCCTATAAATTTCATGGCCAGAGGGCCACCAGAAATGCCTCATCAATCTGAATGGCCCCCAAAGGGCCACTTAAAGGTCGAAAACGCTTGCTCAGATCATATATTCGTTCATCCGTTCGCCCTAAATTTTTGCATGGAACCGGTAGAACTGGTAAACCTAACCGGAACCGACCAAACGGCACGGTTTGATCCGGTTTTAAAGTGTACCGGTTCCGGTTCTAGTTCTGAAAATCAAAGAACTGATTAGTTCGGTTCAGTTCTCGGTTTGGGGTTCTGTATAATCAAACTGGACCGTGAATTGGACCGTAGAACCGAACTTGAAACCGGACCATCTAGTCAATAAATATTTTTTAAAAATTAAACTTAAAAAGTATAAAATAAAATAAACTAATCTCTTAAGAAACTCACGCCACCCACCCTCTCTCTCTCTCTCTCTCTCTCTCTCTCTCTCTCTCTCTCTCTCTCTAGACAACCACCGCCCGAGGCCTACCGACCCAGCGACCTTCACCGGTCGCTGCTCCACCTTCACTATTTATGGTTTACAATGTGCCCTTTGATTGTTTCCATAAATGTCTTTTTGCATACCTTCCACAATATCTAGACCATTCCTCAAATGGATCATAACACAAATGAACATGGGCTGGATCATAAAAAGAAACATACGATTGGGCTGGATTATAAAAAGCCCATAACCTAACCAAACCGGAGCTGAAGTGGTTTTTACGATCCAGTTCTGGTTGGGATCTAGGGTATAAATGGTCCGATTCCAATTTTCCTGTAACAGTTAGGAATGGTTCGGTTCCAATTTCATCCCAGAACCGGACCGAACCGAACCGTGTGCACCCCCTACACCCCACCAAATAAACCATTCAAATCAAAGTAAGGCACCACATGTCGTATTTATGTGGGAGCACTTAATTAGCATAATGCACAGTTCACCAAATATATAAGCTCTTCAATTGGATCTGAGTGATAAAAATATATATGTGGGAGCACTTAATTAACCGCATTTGTTAGCATATATGTTTGGCAATGGTCGGATCTGGATTTATCCTGCCCAAGTTTTGAACTGTGGTGAGTGGGCCTTTCAGTGGTGTGCAGATGCATTTACTTTTCAAATGGACGTTGCGAAATGTTTGTTGTACGGTGTCATGTGTGCAGATGAGAAGCTGTAAGTCCATGTACCATAATAATGAAGGAAAGAAAATTAGAAAATTCTACGTGAATTTACATTCACGTACTTAAGTCTGCAAAAATGTCTTGTGTGGAAAAAAATGTTTTTAATACCTTGAGAGTAGAGCAATTTGTGGTTGGAGTGACTCTTTACGTACTAGAATCCATGAGATTCAGCCCTAGCAATGTCATGTGGATGTTTATGATCCGGTCTAGGCCAGAGAGATCGGCCATGGTTCAAAAATATCACTAGTCTAATGAACCTCAAATGCAAAGGATGGAACTAGAAACCTTGTAACTGTTTATCTGGAAGTCGATTGATAGGATGGCTAAGATCATTGATGCAGGGAAGAGCGTCGAGAGATAATGAGAAAGATCATTGTCTTGCTGAAGAGCCACAAGGATATTTTCTTGAATCTACAAGAAAATAAATTCAAATTTTTATTAATTAATAATTGTCTAATGTGTATGCGTCTCAATTATACCATTAATAAAGAAAAAAAATAAAGAAAAAATATTAATTATCAAAAATAATAAAATTCTATCTCTAAAAGTCATAATTCTAGTAAAACTCTTGTAAAACCTAAAAAATTTCAAATAAACTTGTGCTAGAATATATAGTCTTACCATGATTGCAAGTTATTTATAGAGAAAGAAGAAAATTTAAAACTCTAAAAATAATGAAATATTACAACAATCAGAATTACTAAAAATAATAATATTTTCAAAAATTTTGTTTTTGAGTTAAAAGTATGTTTTCTTGCAAAACAGACAGACAAAGCACACTTTGTGGGTCGCTTCACCAGAGATGACCCATTACAATAAAAATTAATAGGTTGTGCATCTCGTAACGATATCCGATATCCGAATTAAAAGTTTTAGCAAATTTACCATTCACCTTCTTTTAGTCCAACCATGGTAGGAATGTATATGTGTCATACCCTATGTCAATCATCTAATGCATAGCTTTTAAATCACGCACACAGAGAACCGTCCCACTGGATAAACCATTCAAATCAATAGAGTAAGGCACCACATGTCAGATTTATGTGGGAGCACATAATTAGCATAATGCACGGTGCACGATATATATATATATATATATATATATATATATATATATATATATATATATATATATATATATATATATATATAGCTCTTCAATTAGATCCGAGTAATCAAAAGCAACGGCCCACACGTGTTAGCATATTTGGCAATGGTCGGATTTAGATTTGTCTTGCCCAAGTTTTGATCTATGGCTAGTGGGCCTTTTAGTAGTGCATAGATACATTTAGTTTTCAAATAAACGGTACAAGATGTTTGCTGCCCGTCATGTGTACAAATGAGAAGATGCAAGTCCATGTACCATAATAGTGAACGAAAGAAAATTAGGAAATTTTACGAAAATATAAGAAAAAACTCTTTCTGCTGCGACTCTTGATTGTGGGTGAGGTCAGAGGATTTATCTTTTTATTTTTATATTATTTTACCTATTTTTGCCTAATAAATACATTGAACGGTGTAGATTGGTCACAAGATCATTGCATAGGTGCATAGAGATACTCTATGAAGAGATGATTTGTGATGCAGGGGAGGACGTGAAGTCGAGTATCATCTTCCTCAAGAGGATAACTATTCTGAATCCACGGAACTTCTCTGGACTCCTCACAGAGACTTCTCGAATCCACAAGGAAATAAAGTAGAAAATAAGAATAAATTCTAATAAATTTGAAATTGATTGATGAATGAATAAAAACAAGTTCACAACCCTTTAAATAAGGGTACCAAGCAATAGGAAAGAAATCAGAATCAAACTACAACTAAAACTCCTAGAAATCGTGACTTACTATAAATAGTAAACTTACTATTTATAGACAGTCATGATGTCTACTAGTGCGCAAGGTTTTCGGCCACAAATAGTAAGTGTCCTATTTGGCTTCACCCAAACCGTTCTTCTAATTATTCTAAGCTCTTTTCACATTGGGCGCAACTCCTAAAACTCAACGGATGAAGAGTTATAATCAAACTAAAACTTACTATTTAAAGTAGCTCGTTCTACCCCAAAATCATTTATTTTACGTCAAATAACTCATTTCAGATTACGAGATACGCCCGATCTAAGGTCCGATGGTCCGGATCACTTCTGTCGTCAACCGGGCCTTTTCTGATCCATCTTGGCCATGAAATTGTCCGCAACCCGCTCTACATCAATTTGGAAATCCAAATTTGGAGAACAGACGATGATCTCTAGACCATTCAATCAAGCATCACTCTCTATCTCAACGCCAGGAGTCAGCGATGTTCGATTTGAATTGGACTGGAAATCGGTTCTAACACACCTGCAAATCTCACACACGTACCACGTGGCCAAATTCCAGACCAACACTATTTTGGCATGCCCCGTAGGACCGATATGCAATTATTAACTGGGCATTTTAACAATATAAGCCGTCAATCCACAAAAAACAGTGGTAACATCGACGAAAAAGAACTTCAAGTGTTTGGATAAGATCTGGCAGTTCCATATCAATGACGTTGATATGGCCACATGGCACTTTTAATATAGAATTTACATTTTAGTGCTAATATTTTAGTGCTTGAATGAAGTCATGCAAAAATATTATGTGTTGAAAAAAATATTTTTAAACTTTGAGAGTAAGATGTGATCCTGGTGAGTTGATGGTTAAATGGACTGCATTCATGAGATTCAACCCTAGAAATATGATGTAAATGTTTATCTGGTCAGACCCACAGAGATCAACCATGGCTCAAAAATATCACCGGTCTATTGATCCCTAGATGTGAAGGACGGAAAAGGAAACTTTGCAACTGTCTAATTAGAAGTAGAGTGATCAAATGGCTAGGATCATCCAATGCATAGCTTTTGGAATGCACACATACAGAGCAGGCCCCACTGGATAAACCATTCAAACCAGCATATAAGCCATGACACGTCAGATTTATTTGGGAACATCTATATATATAATCAGCGTAATGCATGGAATATATAACTCTATGATTAGATCTAAGTGAGGCCCACATGTCTTAGCATGTTTGGCAATGGTCGGATCTGGAATTAATATCCGGCCCAAGTTTTGAATTAACTCTTGCGACTGCGCCTTTTAGTGGTGCACTGATATCAGTGCATTATGCTGATTAATCAGTGCACCACATATATATAATCAGCATCGATGCTTTTACTTTTTAATGAAATCTTAAAATGTTTGTTGCCTTATGTCATTTGTACAAATGAGAAGATGTAAGCCCATGTACCATACTAGTGAGAGAAGAAAGTTGTAAAATTTTAAAAACCACCTACTTAATATAGAATTTACATTTTGGAACTTTTGCCCTAGTGCTTGAATGAAGTAATGCAAAAATACCATGTGTGGTAAAAAAATAGTTTTAATACCTTGAGAGTAGACTAATTTGTGGTCCTAGTGAGCTTATGACTAGATGGATCCATTCTATAAAATTCAGCCCTAAAAACATGAGGTGGGTGTTTATTTGGTGGGACCCATGGAGCTCAGCGATCTAACGATACTCATATGCAGAGGACGGAAAAAGAAACTTTGCAACTGTTTGACTGAAAGTTGAGTGATCAGATAGTTAAGATCATCCAATAAGTAGCTTTTGAACCACGGACGTACAGAGCACGTCCCACCAGATGTTGAAATTTTGATTTTGAAAAAATAAAAAATTCAAAATTTTCGTTTTGCCGTCAAAATGATATTAAAATCTTCAAATGAAAAAATGCAATTTTTCTTTTGTCCCACGTTGGAAATGAGAAAACAAGATTTGAGTTTTACATGTAGAGGTGTGTGTAGTATTCTTACTTGGAGTCTTGGAGGTTGAAATACTAAGGTTATGCAGTGGAACACACTCGCGCGCGCTCGGGCACAGGCACGGGTGAGGGTGAGGGTGAGGGCGGGGGCAGTGTAACTGTAGTGGCGCCAGTTGACGCAATTTGCACTTCGTACTTATTGCAAAGTGGTCGCTTCCTCATGACCTAATTACAGGAGACAGTGTGATCATAGTGTGAGTGGTCTGATATGAACCTGGATTTTATAGGTTATAAAGAACGATCGGATTATTGATCCGAAACGGTTAGCCATTTTGAGAACGGCTAGCAAAAGCCACAACGGTCCGAAAACGAACGGGCTTTGATGATCCAACGATCAGATCTTTCGATCCAACGATCTGAAATGACCCAAATTAATGATCAATGGTCAGAAATGTTTTTCAAATATTTTAAACCATTGATGACTACCTAGCAACGGTCTACTCATTTGGTGCCTATATAAACTGGACCATTCAAGCCCAAAATTCATCATCTCCAACAGATCTCTTTTAAACCATCAGATCACATAGAAAATAATCTCCTTCTAAGAATATTGCAAATAGGTCCGCTAACAGTGTCTGTTAGAAGATCAGTTGCGTTGAAAAGCTTCCAAGTAGACCCTTCGTGATTGCTCCATGCAGGATGTAAATAGGCTTGTTTTATCCTACAAGCAATTTGCCTATAAACCATTAGCAATTGATAAGGAGGCGAATCACGCTTTAAGAACAACGTAATTTTTACGTGATTAAGCCCAGTGAAGCAAAAGAAATAATTTTACTTTAATTGTTTTTAATTTTTCGATGTTTCCAACATATTTCACAACACCAGATAAACCATTCAGATCAGCGTAGTAATATCATGTGTCAAATTTATGTGGGAGCACATAATTAGCATAATGTACAATATATAACCTCTTGATTACATCTGAGTGATCAAAAGCAATGGTCGGGATATGTTAGCATGTTTGGCAATGGTTGGATTTGGAATTTTTCAGCCCAAGTTTTGAACTCTTACAAGTGGGCCTTTCAGTGGTGCATTGATGCTTTTACTTTTTAAATGAATGGTGCAAAATGCTTGTTGCCCAATGTCATGTGTACAAATGAGAAGATGTAAGTTCATGCACCATGGGAAGAAATTTCCAAAATTAGAAAGAAAAAAAAATACCTACTTAATATATAATTTATATTTTGGATCTTTTGCTTTGGTGCTTGAATGAAGTCATGCAAAAATATCATGCGAGGGAAAAAATATATATATATTTTTAATACTTGAGAATGGAGTAATTTGTGGTCCTGGTGGGCTGATGACGACTAGATGGATCCATTCCATGAGATTCAATCCTAACAATGTGAGGTGGGTGTTCATTTGGTTGGAGCCCCAGATAATGGTTGTGGCTCAAAAATATCACCGGTCTAAACGCGGAGGATGGAAAAAGAAACTTTGCAACTATCTAACTAAAAGTCGAATGATCAGATAGCTAAGATCATCCAAAGAGTAGCTTTTGGACCATCCACATACAGATCAACCGAGTAAGGCACCACAGGTTAGATTTATGTGGGAGCACATAATTAGTATAATGCATAGTGCACCGAATATATAACCTCTTGGATCAGATCTGAGTGATCAAAAGCAACGGCTCTCATATCTTAGCATGTTTGGCTGTTTGGCAATGGTTGGATATGGAATTGTTCGGCCTAAGTTTTGAATTCTTGGGAGTAGGCCTTTTAGTGGTGAGCTTATATGCTTATGCTTTTACTTTTCAAATGAATGGTGTGAAATGTTTATTTCCCAATGTCATGTGTACAAATGAGAAGATGTAAGTTCATGTACCATACCCCTGAAGGGAAGAAAATTATAAAATTTTAGTAAAAAAAAACTTGAAACTTATGTTTCCAAACTTTTGGTTTGGTGCTTGAATGAAGTCATCCAAAAATATCATGTGGAAAAAAATATTTTTAATACCATGAGAATAGAGTAATATGTGGTCCTGGTGAGCTGATGAGTCGATGGATCTAATCCATCAGATTTAACCGTAGTAATGTGAGCTGGGTGTTTATTTGGTTGGACCCACAGAGATTGGCCAGGGCGCAAAAATTTCACCGGTCTAATTAATTATGATCCTCAGATGTGAAGGAAAAAAGAAACCTTGCAACTGTGTAATGATCAGATGACTAGGATCATCCAATGCATAACTTTTGGACCGCGATCGGATGATTAGGATCATCCAATGCATAACTTTTGGACCGCGATCAGATGACTAGGATCACCCAATGCATTACTTTTGGACCGCACAAATACAAAGCACGCTTCATCAGATAAACCATCACGATTAGCAAAGTAAGGTATAGAGACTCGTTTAGACTCGACTCTATCCTAACAGAGTTGACTTCATCCAATCCGAACTCAAACCGAGTCGAGACTCGACCCAAAATCCAACTTGGTACTGACTTGACTTATTCGAAACTTGACTCGTACATATATATTAAATAAAAAATAAAATAAAAACTTAGACCTGATGTTTCAAATATGAAATGCCGTGTAGTTGATGGAAAGGCCACCATTTTGGCAAGTGCACCTAAGTTTTGAATTTTGATTTCAACCTGTGGATACCTGCTCCACCCAACCTGACTCGGTACTTGCGACCTGGTCAGACTCAGACTCGATCTGGATTAGTCTAGGCCGGACATGGACTCGGATCGGGTTGGGTATGCTGGACTCGGTACCGAGTCAGGTCAAGTTCAGGTCAAGCCTATTTGAAAACCGAATCGAGTTGGGTCAGCCCTAAGTTGGTCCGACTCTTGATGCCCACTCTAGTAAGGCACCACAGCTTCAATTTATGTGGGAGCAACATAATGCATTGTACATCAAAGATATAACCTCTTCAAGTAGATCCAAGTGATCAAAAGCAATGGCCCACGTGTTAGCATGTTTGGCAATGGTCGGATCTAGAATTGTCCAACCCAAGTTTTGAGGACCTTTTAGTGATGCGAAAATATATTTCCTTTTCAAATGAATGGTGGGAGATGTTTGTTGCCCAATGTCACTTGTACAAATGACAAGATGTAAGAGTTCGTGTGCTATAACAGTGAGGGAAGAAAATTAAGAAATTTTAAAATAAAAATAAAATACCTACCTAGTATAAAATTTACATCACCCATACTTTTGTTTTAGTGCTTGAATGAAGTCACGCAAAAATAGTGTGGGAAAAAAAAATATTTTTAATACTCAAGAGTAGAGCAATATGTGGTCAGGGTGAGTTTATGACTAGATGAATCCAATCCTTGAGATTCAGCCCTAGCAATGTCCAGTGGATGTTTTGTTAGTGTAAATTACTGATTTTATAATTTTTGTATAAAATAATTAAAGAAATTGAAAATATAAGGACGGACTAAAGCATGTGTGATCACAATATTGTTCTTAAAGCGTTATTCGCCCCTTCTCAAAATGATTGAAAATGCTGATAAGTTACAAGCAAATAGCTTCTAGGATATGACGAACTCGTTTGTGATTCTGCGTTCAGCAAACACGAAAAACCACGAATGGAACTCTATGTATACATTTTTTTTGTCTGGTAGATAAACAAAAGAAAAATCACATATTTAGAAAGAAGATTAGAAAATTTATGGTTTATCAACCAAGCAAATAATAAGGTACTCCACACCCCATATATAAACAAAGTTTTTTCTTCTCTCCTTTGCGATATGGGACTATTCCCAAAAACACCTAAAACTGCAAGTTTTTCAAACAAATTCTTTTATTACATATATTTTTATTTTAAAATATTTTTAATCAATATTTTTCATAAAAAATCCCCCACTTGATTGAAAATATTTTTAAAAAGATATATGGCAGCTTATATAGATAAAGAAAGATATCTTTCGATCTGAATCTTTCCTTAGTATTAGTATCTCAAAGCTCTATCGAAATTCCTGGTATCCACAGCTTTGAACCGGTTATTCCTAAATAACAGAGCCGAAGAAACCACACACATATTCGTTTTTGTGTTATTAGAGTTCTCACAATCTTTCTCAGTACAATTAATAGTCATGTGCTTATCCTATTTCACGAACGATCCCGAGAGAAATTCAACTCTCATGAGAGATGCCACCATCTCTACGTTCACATATGTGAAATTCATCCAGTGTATCCGTTACTATTATGACACTTGTCCTTTAGACTGGATTTCATTAAGAGTTGTAAGACTCAGCCCTCTATCTGCAACACTCAGCACTTTATCTATTATAGATGAGGTTTTATATAATTTTAGTGCTGAAACTTTCCACATTTCAGTAACTTGTTTTTATCCATTGAACCTGAACTTAGAGATTTTCTAATTTTATGTTGGGTTTTCATCACTGGTGCAACTTTGGTTGAAGAGTTTCAACTTCATCCCTCTACATGTTGCCTTTACTACCTCTCTCGTTAGAGGTTTAGTAAAAAGGTCAACCAAGTTATTGTCTGATTTCACATAAGAAATTACAATGATTCCATCTTGAATCAATTGTCTTATATAATTATGTCGTAAACTTATATGTTTAGACTTTCCATTATATGTGTCACTGTGGGTTCTAGCTAATGTGGCTTCACTATCACAATGTAGTGACACAGCCAGTATAAGTTTTACACCAAAAGGAATTTCTTAATAAAAGATACCTAAACCACTTAGCCTCTTTGCATGTTGCAGTCAATGATATAAACTCAGATTCCATAGTCGAGTGAGTTATGCAGGTTTGTTTCTTGGATCCTCCACTATATTTTTTGAACTTTGATGTCTGGGATGGTATCCACATGTCTAAGATCCTTCATTTTGAATACGGAAAACAGAAACTTCTTCGTTTCAGTTACACCTTCCATTTTATTACTGATTATTAACATGTCATCAACATATAGACAAATAATGATTACGCGGTTACCATCAACTTTAGAATATATGCATTTGTCGGCTACATTATGCATGAAACAATGAGATAGTATTTTTGAATCAAACTTCTCATGCCACTATTTAGGTACTTGTTTTAATCTATATAAAAATTTAATCAGTCTACAAACCTTATTTTCATTTTCTGGTAGAACGAATCCTTCGGGTTGTTCCATGTATACCTCCTTATTGAAATCATCATTCAAGAAAACAGTCTTTACATCCACTTGGTGGATGTGAAGATGATGTATAGATGTTAGCGCAAATAAAATCCTAATGGATGTTATCCTAACCACTGGAGAATATGTGTCAAAATAATATATCCCTTCTTTTTGTCTAAATCCCTTAGCTACTAATCTAGCTTTAAAGGTTTGAATAGTCTCATCAATATGATATTTCTTCCTAAATACTCACTTACAACCTATGGGTCTAGAACCTGGAGATAAGTTTACTAGTTCCCATGTTTGATTTAACACTATAGATTTCATTTCATCGTTAATAGCTTCCTTCCAAAAAGATGAGTCTCTAGAAGACCGCCTCATTGTATGTTTTAGGGTCATCTTTTATAGTCGTTACTATAGGTATTTTTCTGATAACATTTTTTTTATCTCCTTCTACCAGATGGAAAAAGATACGCTGAAAGTCTATTTGATCTACGTTAAGACATTTTTCTATTCTTACCATCTGGCTCTTACGAGGTTCGTTTGGAGCTTCCACTTCTTGTAGAGTTATACTCATTGGTTCTCTATTAGGAGTTTGGACTTATTATCATTTGACTCCAATGATGGTGAGTTCTCAAAGAACTCAACGTCTCTTAATTCTATAATGGTGTTAGACTCTAGGTCTAGGAGTCTATAAGATTTGTTATTTTGTGCATACCCTACAAAGGTGCAATTTATAACTCTGAGTCTTAACTTACTTTTTTGAGGATCAGGAGTCTTATAATAAGCAAGACACCCCCACGCTTTAAGATATCATAGGTTAGGTTTTCTACCTTTACATATTTCATATGGCGATGTTTTATTTTTCTTAGAAGGAATTCTATTTAGAATGTGACACGTTGCAAGCAATGCCTCACCCTATAGATTCGGTGGCAACTTTGCTTGTATTAACATTGAGTCGACCATCTCTACTAACGTCTTATTATTCCTTTCCATTATACCATTTTGTTATGGTGTGTATGGTGCAATACATTAGTATATTAATCCATGCTCTTCACAAAAGTTAGAGAATTCATTCAAGAAGTATTCTCCTCCTCTATCACTGTGGAGAATTTTTATTTTCTTATTTATTTAATTTTCTACTTCTGCTTTATATACTTTAAATATATTTAGTGCTTCATCTTTGCTCTTTTATAGGTATATACATGTATCTAGAGCAATCATTAATAAAAGTTATAAAAAACATTATCCATCTACGAGTAAGAATGTCGTTCGACTCACAGATATCATTGTGCACAAGATCCAATACTTGAGATGATCCCTTGACACTAAGAAACAATTTCTTTGTCATTTTGGATCGTTCGCACACTTCACATTTATCATTTTCATTATTTGTGTATGAAATTAAATCATTCTTAGCCATGAATTTTAAGGTACTATACCCTATATGTACTAATCTTCCATGCCATAGTCCAACAGATTCAACCATACATAAAAGTATTACTTTCATTCAATAGAAACTTTAACATACCGTTACAAGCGCATATTCCTTTCTGACAAAATTATTATTCCTTAACAAAATCAGTTTACCTGACTCATACACCAGTCGTATTCCAAATTTTTTCAGAAGATCCCCAGAAACTAAGTTTTACCTCATGTCTGAGATGTGCAGCACATTTATCAGGATCACCTTCTTTCCAGAAGTAAACACTAGTTTCACAGTTCCTTTCACGACGACTTTCAATCGGACTTCATTACCCATTTGGACTTCTTAACCATTAGTCACATCCTCATAGGTTTTGAAGGTTGATCTATCATAGCAGACATGTATTGTGGCTGCAGGATCGTACCACCAACCGAAAACTTTTCCTTGGATTGTGTTAACTTCAGTGATCATTGTCACTATATCGCCCTATATTAGACTTACTTCTTTCTTAGATTTGTGATATTAGCAAACACGAGAATAATGCCTGATTTTTCCACAGACATGGCAAGGGCTTTTGAACTTTCCGTTCTTATTTTGTACTTTCTTAAATTTTCCTTTATTGGATTTAAGAGAATCGTCCTTCTCGGAATTCTTGTTATTGTGTTTTCTACTACATATACTTTGGACGATGAATTCTCATTTTCAGCTTTTTTATCACTGTTACTGGATTATTCCTCAATTCGAAAATTCTAGATTTGTTCTAGTGTATAGTCTTCAGTGTTATGCAGCAACTTCTTTTTATAGTCATTCCACATCGGAGGCAATTTTGCGATAATAGCCCCGACTTGGAATGATTTAAGAAGATCAATTTTAATAGCCTTGATTTTATTCACTATTAGCTGCAATTCTTGGATTTGAGGCAGCAGCGGTTTATTATGTACCATGTTATAGTCGAAGTACCTGGCTATCAGGAATTTATTGGTACCTTCTTCTTCAGCCTTGTATTTGAACTCTATGACGATCCAAATTTTTTTTACAGATGATGTTTGTGTGTATAGATCGTATAATCGGTTGGAGAGTGCGTTCAATACGTGTCCACAGCACAGAAGTTCATCTTCAGATCATTTGTTGCGGGCCGCAATTTGTTCAGGTATGTCCTCGTCAGTTGCTTCAGGCAGCGGCTGCAGTTTGGATCTAAAATGTAATAGATCTTTAAGGTCGTCAAAAGAAACTTTATCTTGTTTTGTCACCTTATAAAATTGGTTCCGTCGAACCGATCAAAACGAATCGGATCCTGATTTATCAGCTTGATGGAAGATACACCTTCGGTTTCCATTCGGATAACACTTTAAGATTGTTAGTGCAAATTACAGATTTTACAATTTCTGTAAAAAAAAAAAATTTAAGAAACCGAAAATATAAGGACAAGCTAAATCACGTGTGATCATAACATCCTTAAAGTGTTATTCACCCCTTCTCAAAATGATTGAGAATGTTGATAGGTTGCAGGCAAATAGCTTCTAGAATACGACGAGCCTATTTATGATTCAGCGTTCAGCAAACACGAAAAACCACGAAGGAAACTCTGTGTACATAATTTTTTTTTTTATCTGGCAAATAAACAAAAGAAATTCCCATATTTAGAGAGAATATTAGAAAAATTGTAGTTGATGCAGACCACTGCTTTGGTCTATTTCTTGAGGTCTTCTGGCTAAAGTTTGTATGAACATTACTGATTGATCAAAGTATATTGTTGCTCTTCTTGTTGGCTTGTAAGTGAGAACGATTCGAGCGTTGGTGATGATCCAATGAACCGCCCAGGTACTATTTATATAGGTCATGGTTGTTGAAGTGCAAAGTGCACCACTAGCGCCTCTACAGCCACACATGCCCGCGCCCTCGCACCAAGACCATGACCGTGCCCGTGCCTCGCACTAGAATATGCAAGTCCCGGTACTCCACGAATCAACCAAGCAAATAATAAGGTATTCTACACCGCATATATAAACATAGTTTTTTCTTATCTCCTTTCCAATATGAGACTATTCCCAAAAACTGTAAGTTTTTCAAACAAAATCTTTTCTCACATATATATTTTTTATTTTAAAATATTTTCAATCAATATTTTTCACAACATGTTTATCTGGTCAGACCCAACGAGATCAGTCATGGCTTAGGAATATCACACATCTAATGATCCTCACATGAAGGATGGAAAAAGAAACTTTGCAACCATCTAACTGAAAGTGGAGTGATTAGATGGGTAGGATCATCTAATGCGTAGCTTTTGGACTGCGCACATATGAGCACGTCCCACCGGATAAACCATTTAGATCAGCATAGTAAGGCACCACGGGTCAAATTTATTTATGTGGGAACACATAATTAGCATAATGCATGGGGCTTTCAATAGCGCGTTGATGCTTTTACTTTTCAAATGAAGTACATGCACAATGTTGGTTGCCCAAAGTCATGTGTACAAATGAGATGATGTAAGTGTATTTTAGATGGTTTTAGGGCAAGTTCATTGTGATGGAATGGTTTGATGGTGACGTGGACAGTTAGATTGCTAGATCTAGGTTTAATTAACTATCTCTATGGTTGGTTTGATGAATCAGCAGGTATATGAGTAGATATAGAGGTTAACGAACAAGCGACCTAAATTTAATGATGAAGTATGAGGATTTGTACATGCTGGTTAAGGGTAAGAATCGAGGGATTGGTTTATCTTCTTAGTTGAATTGTTTTGGATGATTTCGGTACGTTATCACATGTCTCAATGGGTTTATCTAAATCATTGATTCGACAATCATTAGCGATGCAAGTCTATGGTAGAAATCATGGGTTAAACAAATGCAGATTGATCTCTAACTTCACAGGTTTGTTGTAGGTTGGTATAGCTCAAGGTTGAATGGTTTAGGATGGGCTGATTTGATATACAAGAGGATAATCTATTTGGGCAAATTTTAGTATAATTAGAGGGTCTTAATTGAGAGGTTTTGGTATATAAATCATTGGTTATAATTGAGTAGGTTTAATGTTTATTCAATGGTTAGATTTGGGCTAGTTTAGTATAAGTGGTGAGCGTGAACATATACATGTACATACATATATTATACACAAAACATACAATTACTAATTTTATAAATCAAGGGTAAACACTAAACAAACCGATCATACGAATCAATAATCACACTTTCCATATAGATTGATTGATGTATGTATGCATGATTAATGCATGAATGAATTGATGGATCTATATATCTTTATATATGGATGAATGCAAGTGCATATGTATGCATGTATATGAATGCACACCAAAATCCCAGGTGATTACACTTCTAGACCTGAATGGCCGTAAGACGGTCATGGAAACATAGACAGCCGTGAGACGGTGGTGGTTTAGTCTATAAGATGTGACAGAGAAATCAATAAGTGAGGACTTAGGAAATTAGGAGACCCGATAACGGGTCGTGGATATGTAATAAACTAAATCCAATTAACTTGTAGCGATGCCCTGAATAGAAGTAGATATAACTAATTAACTAAGCTACCTAATCAATCCAGACTTGCAACAGTATGGCGATGGATAGAAGTGAAGAGGCTAAATTAAGCTAAGCTATGCTAAGATGGTCGTCTACAAAAGATTGATAGACAACGTTGAACTGAAAATAGTTGTGTTCAATTGGATTGGATAGAGCTAGCTTGGAGCTCTTCATTTTATGCTACTTTTATATGCATGGGTTAGGCAGTAGCCTTACATTTGGCCCATTGGCTTTCAGGATCAACCTTCAGATTGGTTAGTAGCCTTGGCTCCATATACTTCTATTTTGAGATGGGACCAAGTAACCATTACGTTGCCGTGTATAGTGGTATTTCTACTTTAAAATGACTTTCTCCTCTTATTGCACTGCTTAGCGATCCATGCATGAGTGTATATGGCCAACTAAAGTCAGCCATGTATCATTGTATATCACCAGCTTAACCTTGCACTTAGTTACGCATGCTTTCTAAGTGTTTAGATACATGTAGCTTATACTCGCTTACCACATGTCGCTTAAAGAATGATTGCCTTTAGGGTTTTGGTCTTGCATTTGTTTCTGAACATCCTAGCCTTCCTGGAGTGACATGCATCTTCTGGACAGATGTATTTAGGCTATGACAATCTCCTTCACCTCACCTCTGCACGAGTGTGCCGACCTGTGGCGGCATCTTACTTATTGAATCTAGATATGACAGGTTAAGTGTAAACCGGATCATCCAAAGTATGGCTTTTGGACAGTACACACCCACCAAATAAACCGTCTAGATTATGAGGGAGCACATAATTAATGAAATAGGAGTAAATGATTTATTCGGTTGTATTTGGATAAAGAGTAAATGTTGGGATAGCAGTAAATGAAATGCATTTGAAATAATAAAAAAATTATATTTGAATGGGAGTAAATGGGACGAATAGGAATGCATTAGAATTTTTTAATATATTCTTATGGAACATATGAGATATCCTAAATTAGTGTTCATGTGTGATATTTGATAGAATGATTGTAATAAGCCTATTGTAATATATACTTCAACTAAAAATGATGAAATTTTGAGCCTCGGGTGGGTCACAAATATAAAGATCACAAACAAGCAATGTGCCAATGTTTTTTAATCATGACCAACTTTTAGACAGTTTTGGACGGTTTGGATCATTTTATTTGTGTAATTTTAGTGATGTAGGCGATAATTGAATTGTTTCCGAGTATCATTGGTAGGCCAGGTGTATGGCCGACACAAAAAGGTATTTCATCCCGTTTGCTTCCAAATCTCTCCTTCATTAGAGCATTTCATTTATAGCCTATATATTCCCATTTCATTTTATTTTCATGCATGTACTTATATCCAAACACACCTCAAAAAAAGTCATGTACCTCTATTTACTCTTAATTCCTCTCATTTACTCCCATTCAAACAATCCTTAATAAGTAATACTGGGGTACCTACTCAATAATTTTTAATGAGATTTAGGATTTGATCGTTCGGAACAAAGGAGTGGACTGCTTGAGTAGTAACCACTATGATTTTTATGTGAAACTTACCCCAACAATCAAGTGCATCACCCTTATTAGGCCAAGAGCCCAAAAATCAGGGTGACCAATGTGCGTCAGGCCAAAGGAAACGACTAGGAAAAACGTCCACCCTCAATTTTTATAAGGACTACTATGTTGATTATATGAATTCCACTCCAACCATTAGATGCATCAGGCCCATTTATGATTCTGGTGGGCCATACCAAGAGAAACAGTTTGGAGAATGAGGGTTGTCATGTATATTGTTTTCAACAATGTGGTCCACCTAAATAATGGATGGGACTGATTTTTGGGTCCTGGGCTTAACATGTGCTGACGCACTTGATTGTTGGAATGGATTCACATAAATGTCATGGTAGGGCCCACCTAAGCAGCCAAATCAATTCTCTTGTAAAGAGTAACATCTCTCCAACTTATAAAACTGACTAAATAAATAAACACTCGAATTGTACATTTACCGAACAATCTAAAATTTTATTTTTTCTTAGAAATAAGCTATAAACTATTACTTGTAGAGATGCGAAAAGCCCCCTTCAATTAAATAGGGTGGTATGCTGAAAAGCTTTTTTAAAAACGTGGGACCCAACCCCAGCCAGATATCTGGTGGCAAAGCTCCGTGGGCTCCACCATGATGTATGTGTTTTATCCACACCGTTCATCCATTTTTCCATATCATTTTACGGCATGATCCAAAAAATAAGGAAGACCCAAAGCTCAAATGGACCACACCACAGGAAACAGTGGGATTGATCGCTTGCCGGTGAAAACTCCTTGGAGGCCCACTGCAATGTTTATTTTCCATCCAACATGTTCATAAAGTCAAATAACTATGGATGAAGGGAAAACACAAATATCAGCTTGATGGCCCCAAGAAGTTTTCAACGGTAAGCGTTCAATCCCCACTTTTTCTTTGGTGTGGTCCACTTGAGATTTAGATCTGCCTCATTTTTTGGGCTCACGCCCTAAAATGAGCGGAAAAAATGTATGGACGGCGTGGATAAAACACACACGTCATGGTGGGGCACACAGAGCTTTGACACTATCTGGCTCGTGTTGGGGTCATCAACCAAACCGCGTCCGTCCATGCTACCTCCGGTTTTCAGTTTGTAGAAGTGGCACCCACGGTTCACTATCTAGGCCGTTGATTGATGGACCATTGCCATGCATGGACCGGGCCACAGAAGCCTCCCAGGCATGAGATCCTTACTGTCCAATCTTTGTCCTTTTCAGTTGACTGTGGCCGTCGATTTGCAGGTCACCAATGTAACCGTTGGGATTGTCCTGTGTGGGGCTCCTGGGGCCATGACCCGTCCACAAAATCTGAGGCCAATTTTAAAATGATCCACGTCCAATCTTTTGCGAGGCCCATGTTTCAATGATCCAGATCTTTCATCTGGTGGGCCCCACAGCCCTTACTCTAACAACGAGGCCGTCCTACCTATGGACTTCCTACAGTTGCATATGGAATATCGGCTATCTTTAACTTCCAAACATCAATTTGCATGAATCCTACTTTTTGTACAGCATCGTAGATCATCCAACGGCCCAGCTTTGCTGATCTTAACCCTTTCGTAATCATATGATGCGCAGCCCCCCATATTCAGCGTACAAAACATGGGGAGGCCTTCAATTATGACATGGAGCCGTGGTTTGGTAATCCAGACCGTTGGTCTTCAGCGTCCCACGGTGGATGAACGATGCCTAACAAATCTCTCCGTGATAGAATTTCCTGGAGGCCAATGTCAGGACTTCTCTCAGTTAAATGTCCGCCGTCTCTATTTCTTCCCAACCGTCTATATGTAGTTCAACAATAGAAACAGTTTTAAGATTGTCCAATCAAGAAGTTTCAGGACATAGTCAATCAATTGTCAGATGCAACAAACCAATGGTCTGGATTACAGAACAATGGACTCCACATTTCAGAATTGAAAACCCACCATAAGAAAAATATTGCACAACCAAGGCCGTCCAACATCATCACAACAAAGCCACCATGCATGTCCGGCTCGGCTTATTCACAGGCAAATGATGCTAAATGCGTTTTGCACTGGCACATGTGCAGAACATCCAAGCCGTGCATCAAGTGGGCCCCACAGTGCGAATAGCCTGGCCTAAAATCAGCCTAGTTAGCACCAGGTAAGCTGTGCCTGCATGAAGTAGAGACTGCTTTGAATAAAATTGCCGACGGTCGACACCGGTCAGGACAGGTCTGGGTTGAGGGTTAACCCACGCTCAAGCCGACGTCAAGTTGGTTTAACCGTGCCCATTCCAACCATAGTTCAAAAACCCAAAAACTCGACTCGATTTCCAGCTGAGTGACGTTGAATCGAAGACTCAATCGAGTCAGTCTTACTGAGTTCGACTCAGTATTTAATCTAATAGCAATAGTATTAAATATTCTTAATCAAGATAAATTGAATAAAATAAACCAAAATAAACAACAATTGCATTAATATTCCATATTAGATCTATTTAAATAATTAAGGGTTCAAATCTCTCCCCCATTAGTCTATATTTTATGAGAGAAAAAAGCTAGATAACCATCGCTGACTCAGCTCGAATACTCACCTCACCCAGTTGACTCAACCGAGTTTCGAGTCAACTCAGCAAGCTTTACAAATATGGTTCAAGAACCCATCTCAGAACCCAACCCCACCAAATTTTCGGTTTGGTCCAGTCAGGTTAGGGTTGAACCTGACCCAAGTTGCACCCTCAGCTCCCACCGAAGGTTTGCACAATGCCATTCAGGCTTTCAGTTGGCACAAGCAGGGCGCATGGTTCAATCTTCCAAGAAATGATGGGCCGCACACCCTCAATGCAGACGGCCCATCCACCCGAGGTCCCCCATATTAGAAAAAGTCCTCACCCATCAATACAGGTAGCCAGGAAGAAGATTACTGAGTAAAGAAACACAACAACAGTTCAGGGTCCACATTCCATCAAGGAAAGACTAAATATTCCATGGCTAGGATCTTTAAATATGGGAGCTTTTTGGTTCATGGACACATGACCATCATTGTACCAATGCTTAGGTTCACCGAACCATGGGCAGACCTGTACAAACCATTGGGCTGAGAACTAGAGCTGTCCACGAACTGAGTTAGCTCAGTTAACTAGCTCAATTTGACTCGGCTCGAACCCACAGAGCTAGAACGAACTCGACTCGACTCGGCAAGAAACTTGACTCAAACTTGACTTGGTTCGAATCGATTCGACTCAGATCGGGTTCACTTGGTACAAATATTTTGTATATATTTATATATTTAAATAAATTATATATCACATATTATATATTATTTATAATATAAATAATATATTATATATAGTAAAAACTATAAAACCTAAACTGGAACTCAGCTCGTAGGCTCGAATTTGAACTCAGCTCAAAAGATCGAGCTCAAGCTCAGCTCGAACTTGGCTCGAGCTGGCCCGAGCTGCTAACTGAGCCAAGCTGCCCAGTCAAGCTCAAGGACCAAGCCGAGCCGAGTTCGAGCTAGGGTAGCCTGCTGGCCAAGCTGGGCCAAGCTCGACTCGTGTACAGCTCTACTTGAGTGAAAAACCTGTATGACAATTCCTTGAAGTAAACACCTACAAAAACCCACTTCTTTCAATGTAAGCAACGATCAATACTCGTATACTACGGATTAAAGACATTCAGCAAGAATACATAACTTCTTTCTATCGTATTACAGAGCTATAGCCTTGAACAAACAAAAAACCCTAGCTGGAATCACAAAGAATAACAAATCCAAACCAATCAAAACCATTGAAAATTTCTCAAGGAAGAGCCCCAGTACTATCAATATCATCTTAGTTTGTTATCAAGCATTCACTATCCATCATGCGGTAAATGTGTATTGATGGACCTTGTCATCTATTGGGTGCAATAATGGGTGGGGCATACCCCAAAAATCACAAAGATCAGGTGATCCTAGCCATTGATTAGGAGAAAATTGAAGATTCATTATTTGGGCAGTTAGGAAAATCAACATTCAACGGGCAAAAATCCTCCAAGCATTGGCTAGGATCATGCGATTTGTATGGCACAATTGATGAACAGTCCGGATCTGGCAAACATGTGCCACATGTATGGAGAAAATTTGGCATTGGATACTTCCCCAGAAATCATTTGTCATAGTTCGATCATTTTTAAAGCCTCTTGTAGTTCTTTTCAAGTAGTGCGCGTCGTGAAATCAAGTGACTGATGAGAGAGAACCTCGAGAAGCTTCATAGCGCCTCCAAAGCAGCGATCGACCAGACATTCAACCATCACCAATGTAATTGTTCTCCTGCAAACATAAACCACTTTCTTGTTAGCTAATCGTGAGCTTTTTACAAGCAGATTAAAACAATTTTAGGGGGGGGGGGGGGGGGGGGGGGGGGGGGGAGAGATTTGGACGCTTGATTGAATTTGAGTTGCGACAATCAAATTACTTATGTGGGATTGGCCTCACTACCTTCATAGCAAGGGACTAAGCCACAAGAATACCAATATGACCATTTCAAGCCCAAATTGAAATGGAATTGCAATTTCATGTTTAGCTGTCTTCAGGAATTGAAATGGATTTGTTCCCACTTTTATTATTGCCTCTTTATTCACAATCACAGTTCTAAATTCGCTGACTCGACTCGAAACTCACCCAAGTCAACTCAACTCAGTGAGATTTCGAGAAAAATCTCTGAGAAACTCACTACTGCGCCTGATTCGGCCTAGACTCAGGGAGACTCATCGAGTTGACCCAATGGCTTGGTCGAATCAACACAACTCAGTGACTCAAACGGAGTCACTCACCTTAGTGGCGGGACTTTATTAGAAAAGAAAAGTGTTGGGAGTGAGATTCGAACTCTCAAGTCCCAACGTCACCCAAGGGAATCTACCTTAATCGGTGAGGTGAGGTAACAGTAGTGTTCTTGTTTTGAGTCAACACTTTAAATTTACTTATACGAGATCTAGCTATTTTTAAATATCTATTAGCAATCCTAATCTTTTCAATTTGCTCTCATTAAGTATTGAGTTGAGACAGGTCGAGTCTTCAAGTCAACCTGACCCAGCTGAACATCGAGTTAAGTCGAGTTTTCAGGTTTTTGAACTATGTTCACAATTCAATCCAATTAGGCTTCCAAACAAACCCATAAATTTCAGTTTAAGTAAATGGTTGTAATTTAAATATCAATATTCATTAGTAGGCCCACATACAGAAAATATCGAAATGCATGTCCAATATATACATTGTGATATTTTTCCAAAAACACTTTGCAAAATTCTCCCGAATCGTCGATACATGTGATACATTGCAAAACATTGTTATATGTATCAGGGATACATTGGGACACATTCCTTCAACAGAAAATTGAAATAAAAAATGAAATTAAAAAACTCACAAAGATACATTTTCTATGAAATTTGTTTAGGGGAATCTTTTTTCGTATCTGTATGGTGTGATTTATGACTTATATAAACTCATTTTGGATATAATTGTATCACGTTTTTTGTTTTAAGTACTAAATGCGTAATCATGTCTCTTTCAACAAATCCCGAAGTTTTATTGAAAAATTCCATCATTTCCCAATGTTTTCCTTAAACAGCTATATATCCCCCAATACATATGATATTACCCATGCAAACCAATATGTTTCCACATTCGAAGGGTGTGATACGTGCATCGATACTGATATTTAAATCCTTGGTAAACGGTATACAACTGTGTATAGTCTACAACTATGAAAGAAGATTGTCCTTGTGGAACATGCTTCCCTAGTGCATTCTGTCAGCCCAATTTGGAAACAGGAAAATCCTGAGCTTTTGGATTGTTAACAAAAGGGACTGGAATCCAGAGAATCCAACACCTCGTTTCTCCAAAATGTCCCAGGCCAGAAGTGCAAACATGTGGAGGAGCCCTTTCTCCAATCAGTTTCTTCTCCCACTTAAAATGAAACAGATAGGGATTTGATCCTATCCCGTTCAATTTGCATGCAAACAGGCCCTTAAAGCCATGTTTGGATAGACAGAATCAAGAGTGTGGAAATGGAAAAGTTAATAATTACATAATGACCATTTCCATTGTCAATTACTTTTCAAAATAATAATAATAATGATAATCATTTCCATTGTGGTTTGCGGGTGGCTAGCATCATGGGTTTGCTCCCCACAGATGCGAGTTCGATTCCACTCCCTGTGCTTTACCCGAAGCATGTGGTTTGCGGGTGATTGTGTGCATCCACAGGAATTAGTCTCGCCTTAAAAAGGGGGTGGGAACACCCAGTAGTCATCGAAAAATAAATAAATAAATAATCATTTCCATTGTCAATGTGCAAAAATGGATTCCATTTACACGATTCACGTCTATTTCACAAGTGGAAATCCCAATATCCCCGCAATAATGACTACATTCATTTATCCATAAATGTGTATTAGGGTACGGATGGAAATGTTACATCGGAATCCAACCAAGGGAAAACCTTTTCCTTTTCCCTAGGATTCCGTCTATCCAAACATGCCCTAGTTTCTTCATCGAATATGGGAATTAGTGCGACATGATTTACATTTTTATCGTTAACGAGGTAGTCAAAACACTTAGGATGGCCCAGGCAAGAACCCCTAAGACCTACCACAAGAGCACATCTAATCATACAAATAAGATGCTATATATTTATTTTTATGCTTTGTCCATTATAAAATCATACATAAAAACGAAGATGTGTATCAGATCAAAAGAAGGAATATGAGGATCAACGTGCTCATTTAAGACTTGAGGTCATGATACCAAAATCAATATGGTTTCAACCTGTTCAATTCATTAAAGAAAGGTGAACAGGTGCTTTTGGGCGTTTAGGTGGTGAAGAAAGAAAGCTGGAAGGATCAATCACCTACAACAGGTTATAACTTAAGCTACAACACACTCCTACGATCATTCTACCCTTGAAATATATGATATTTTCAAAGGTAAAATTAGAAACAAAAACTGTGGTTAGAAAGTGGCCATGAATATGGAGGGGGAATAGGTAGGGGCATCATATGGGCCTAGGACAACAATGACCAAAGTGGGTACCGCCCCATTTTACACCATCGGTGCATGTCTACAACCATCCCTAGGTGACCAAGTGATCACCTAAAACATCGGCCAATTGCCAACACCTATGTAAACCAATGTATCGACAATATTGGCCGATGCTACCGATATCCAATGGTACTGATATGAAACATAGGGGGTCTCACAAAATACCTTTATCAACAGTGATATCATCAATACATGCTGATTTATTGCTATCTTTACGATGTTCCCAAATATCGTGCAACATTTGGCTATTTTGCCAATACATTGTCAATTTTTGGGCACTATTTGCAATATTTTGACTGAAACTAGCGTAAATCAACAAAATCAGAAATAAATAAATTATTTTTGCCCAAATATTTTTTAGGGGGATTTTCTTTGTAGTTGTGTTTTAACAACTACAGTTGAGTTGCTTCATATCAAAACATGAATTTGATGAAGAACTGTGATCAGAAAGGGCTTTTTTAGCATAATTTTGTCCCTTAAACAACGGGAAACTATTGTGCATAGTTGTCCCTTTTTTTTCTTTTTTCTTTTTCTTTTGAGGTCTAAGTGTGTGATCATGTGCCTTTTAAAATATCCTGAAGTTCAACTGAAAAATTCCACCATTTTCCTTAAGTTTCCCTAATGTTTCCCTTAGAATGTGATACATTATGTGATTCATGCCATATTTCTGATGTTTCCCACAATATTTTCCTATCTCGAGGGTACGATGCATAGTGCAATACCAGTAATTAAAGCAGAGTTCTGCTAAGCACACACATGTGCAATAAAGCTCATGCACACACCAAACATTTGCCAGCATCGCACAGTAGGTCCGAGATCCAATCCATCCATCATAATGGCACCACTATAGTGATGCCCTAGCCCAAGAATCAGGTTGATACACTAGTGAAGTGGGCCACAGTTGCAAAATAAATATACAGCTATGAAAAACATGGCTGAAGTTTTCTAATCCTAGTTTCCAATATTGGGGCGCACGTACTGAGTGGACCAGATTTGTTTTTGGGAAAAAATGTAGAATGTCAGACCAACCTGATAGATGGATTAGATCTCGCACCTATGGCACATGTGGGGTGTACATGAGCTTCATTGCACACGTGTGTGCGCTTTCCAAAGCTCCTTGAAACATTGGCCTAAGGGAAATACCTACTTTGGAGAGTAAGGTGAACCATTGAAACAGCCATGATCATTATATAGCATATTTCCACATGCAAGCAAGTACAAGTATATTTACGTTAGGGACTATAGCTAGCAACTTTGCTACCATATTTAACTTCCACTACAGTCCTTTCCTAGACCATGACTTACCAAAAAAATATTGTAACTAGCCAAACTCCTACCATTAAGAATGTAACCTGCCTAACCATTATCAGAATACACCATGACTTTCCCTCAATCAACAGGCAGACCTAGACTTGTGGCGAGCCATTCTCAACAATATCCTTAACCTTTTTTCCTCAAAAATCTCAAAAAACATGCCAAGTCACAGACAAATTCAGCAAGAAATAGGTCTTTATTCGCATTTGGTTGCCTTTGGAACTTTGGATGTACAAGTAAATTGAATAACAAACATTCACTTTAAACAACAGGAACTGAGCAATTTGTGAGGTGTTACCAAATACTGATTAGGAACAACCCTTCAACATGCAGTTTCATTACTTTCAGGCAATCGAAATTTTGAGACCAATCACTCAATATTACGATAGGTAATTGCAATTCCGTCATTTCCACTTTATTATGCTAATTATTTGCAATTATATTTGACAGTGCATTCAAATGCGCTCATGTGCATGTAGATAAATGCATCGTATTGCAAGCCCGTGTAAAAATGCAACTATGATTGTTTGCATGTAATGCATCCAAAATGCACCCTAAGCTATTTTCATCATTTAGCAACAATGTAATCATCATTTTCTTCTCAGCCTTCTCCCAACATTTCATGGTTGGCTTTTAAAAGATAGGTCAGCAAAAAATTTTATAATCAGCTGCCCGCCAGACATTGAGGTTCTTCTTTTACCCAGGCTCTTGGAAACCATGGAGCGACTCACAACCAAGGTATTCAAAAATGGTTACGTAATGACTGTAACGGCATTACTTTATGTGATACAGGGCTGTAACGCCCAATTTGAGAGGGGAAAAAAAAGGCCCATATGGACCTTCTAACAGCCCGATACCTTTCTTCCTTTAAAAATGTTTCTGACCGCTAACGGTCATATGGCTGGCTGTGACGCCGGCCGTTACTGTTACAAAATACCTTGCTCACAAGGTAAATGCAACATATATGCATGTAGATGAGTCGACATGTGCATGCATGTGTGCACACAATTGCCAGTCCATGTACAAATGCAGCTACACATGCTTTTATTATGATTAGAATGCAAGCATGCATGCTTGCAAGTAATCAAAAGAAAAGATGGAAAAAGAAAATAACAAAAAGAAAAAAAAACAGAGGTTTTGCATTGAAAAAAATACAGTTACCGTATTGGATTGTGAAAATGCAGGGATATATACACATGCAAGGAAGAATTTTTGGGACTGTAGGTTGGTAAGAAGCATACCTCCAATTTGGCTTTGGCCTCTTCATCAAATGCTTTGCAAAGAATCTCATAGCTTTTCTCAACTCCTATCTGCAAGCAAATGGCAAAATCTTAAGTAGCATTTCGAGACAGAAAAGAAAAGATGCATACAGATTTGGTGACATCAAAGTTTATAAAGATCAAGTTACATGAAAATTTTCAAGGTTTAGGAAGTAAAGAAAAGAAAGTCATACCAATGGCTCGACTCTTGATGGTGAAGTGGAAGAGATCATGTATCTGCATTGACGATCAACCCCCAAATTAAATTTCAATCCTTGGACACGCAAATGACAAAAGATATCATTTTTCAGTCTAGTAAAAGGAATCCTGCACATGAAGCAGAGGATGTTCCTCGCAGCACACACGACCACATGGTATGCGTGTGCATTGATCCGGACCATTTACCGGTCAGGACCCTCTATCAACATGCTACTGGCCAAAAATCAAGCTGGTCCACATGAGCACATTAAACAAGGGCGAGTTAGCAAAATCCACGAGTGTGGCCCACCTAATGAGCGGACAAGCTGATTTTTCGGTGGCAGGGAATGTTCACAGAATATTTCAAAAACTCAAGAACTCAACATCACAATGCCTAGTCGGGTCAGGTCAACTCAAACATTTAACTGAGTTTTACGTGACTTGGTATTTAATAATTAAATTAATATATTTTTTGCACCAATAAAAATTAAAATAGTTATCTAATGCTTAAAATTATGAGGGAAAAATAGCCATAGGAGTAAAAACCCTCGGTTGTTCGCTGTTGATCAGGGACTGACTTTCATAGGGAAGGTCGTAGGTTTGAAGTTTGAACCACACTCTGGTATTTTGACTTTTTAACTTTTCACCAAACGAGTAACTCATCCCAAGTCAACACAGAGTCTCATGGAGTTGGCAGAGTAAACCAGCTGACCTGACAAGTCTTATGGAGTCAATAACGAGTCAGCTATGGGAGGGAGTTTCCTAGTGACTCGGCTCAACATCTTGCTGAGTCAAATTAGTCTCACAGCCGAGTTTTCAGTTAAGTCACTGAGTTTTATAACTATGGATCACAGTAGGCCCCATCTCACAAATGGCCCGCATTTCACACATATCTACCATGTTGGCAGGTGTGCCTTGAGCCCCCTCTCCATCTCACATGCCCAAGTCCCATTCAAATTGCATGAGGCCATCAAGGCCAAGGTTTACCTTAACTTGCTTGTGTAGAAATTCATGGCCGATAAATTCGCTTTTTGGACAGTCAACATCACAGCACCCATGCGGTTCTGCAAAAAACAGTGCGAGATTCGGTCCCCAATCAAATTAGTATCCAGTCAATTAATGTTGAGCTAACCAAAAGCTAGTGTTCAGTAAAGAAAAGAGGATGTCACAAATGGCCTTGATATTGCATGGGTAAAGAGGCAGGATCCAGCATGCATCCAGTACTGTTTAGTGCATGGTATCAAACCTCTAACTGACAATTTTGGTTTTGGTGAATATGCTGAACAATCTGAACCATTCAGCTTATAAACCATATTATGGATGGGAAGCATGGTCAAATTACAATCATTATTCCTGTTTCTAAGCATTCGATTTATGAAGTCTTTCCTGGAAGGTTGCTCTAAACTCTTTTTTTTTTAATCATCAGGACTGTTGCTCAAAACTTATCTTGACCATCCAATTATGAACTTCCAACTGGCACGATTTTGGCCTATGATCATCCATAAGGTTGAACACTAATTGGACAATTCAGATTCACCACCCAAGCACGCAATTCAAGGTTTTCCGTTTACAAAATGGTAGTAAATTGTAGTAGACAGAATAGATCCCTACCCTAAATGCCACAAGAATGTCGTTTGGGCAGCATAACATGCCATGAGCTAATTATAAGTTGCAATGTGCATGTGTGCATATATATATAAAAAGAAGAAGAAGAGGAATTTGCTACCTTGCGAGCAATAAGCTCAATCAGTTGCATTAGAAATTTCCCTAATCCCTTCCTTTGAACACAATGCTCCAGCTGGAGCTCATATACATACACAACAGGTATATCTTCCTCTACAATAAAACGGTATTGTACAAAACCGACGACAGGGTTCCCATCACCCACCCAATGAGTACAAGTTGCAATCCCCTCCATCGTTGAGGACATGTCATCAACACTTGTTTTTGGAGCTTCTCGGACAAAGATATAACGTGCTTCTGGAGCAACCATTTCCCTCCTCTTTACCTTCTCTTCTGTCCGCCATTCTGATCCATATGGCCCCTCCATGTTAACCTAGAAATTGAAAGCAGATTTAACTTCACATAATTATACCACTGTGGATCAAAGCATACTTCATATCCTCGGTGCGTAAACTATAATGTGTTTTAACCATTTCTTAAATTTTGCTGGACTCAACCACCATACATGTTGCATAAGTAGAAAAGGAGAGGAAAGAAAGAGAGAGGAGGAGAGGGTAAGGAGAAGAAAAAGGGAAGAGAGAGAGAGAGAGAGAGAGAGAGAGGAGAGAGAGAGAGAGAGAGTTTAGGGAAAACGACTTACTGTGTTAGTCCAATGATTAACAACTACATATTATGTAATAGACATAGGGTACACCAAAGGAGTACAAAATATAGCATACAAATGCACATATATTTCCCTACATTCCCCCTAAATCTGAAGCATGGATATCAATCATGCCCAGCTTGAAACACATGCAAAAGAGAAAATGACAATCATATTTATGATATGACATGCAAGCATTCTTCAATGCCACATTTTCATGGATAAAATGACAATCAACCTCAATATGCCTGGTGCGCTCATGATAAATTGGATTAGAGGAAATGTGAATGTGCACGCAAGATTCTCACAATGACTCTTTTTTTTTCTTCGAAAAGTGTACCATGAAGAGTGGTGGGAGAAGAAAACAGAAGACTGAACTAAATCAACAAGAATTTCAACCAAACAAGTTCACATAAACCATGAGCCATAGCCCGATATTAAACTTCAAGACTAGAGCAGGCCACAACAGACTACTTTTTACTTTTCCATGTCACAAGATTCCCACTAACTAGAGTGCCGGCAATCAGAAAGAGAGCCAGCCCAATCCACATTCATATAGGCCTCAACCTGAAGATGATTACAATTAGAATAGAGAATACCTTAACTTAGTGACTCTAAGAAATTTCAAGATATGATAGACTAAAGTGACAGGTCCGGGGGCATGCATGAACTAACTCACTACACTAATTGCACAAGCAATATCTGAGCAAGTAATAGTCAAATAAATGAGTTTGCCCACTAATCATGGATAAATGCCCACATCAACCAAAAGTTTGCCACTGTTAAGTTGGAGGTGGTGACTTTATTATAGGAGTGCCAATGGACCTAGTTCCAAAAAACCCAGTCACAGAGAAAATCAAGAGTGTACTTCCTTTGGGAGATCACATGCCACACTTGGACCTGGCAACCTTGACTCCCAAAAAATAACTACCTGAGACAAGATCTTTTATATCAAACTCTGTATTAAGAAGAGATTTCAATGACTGAACAGCTTCAATATTGTCTCCATCACAATGATATCATTCATACAGACAATGACAATAGAGAGCCCTATGGCACATTTGAGAGATAGAGAGAGAGAGAGAGAGAGAGAGAGAGAGAGTGAGTGATTGGCACAACTCTACAAGTATTTAGACTTCGACAATGCATGTCGAAAGCACTCGAATTAAGTACATGGGGATTGGTTGAGACCATAAATGGTTTTGCATAGCTTACAAACCCAGTCGCAAGGAGAAGGTATCACACATACTTCTTCACAAAGGTCTCAATGGAGGAAAGCATTTTTGCATCAAGTTGATGATGAGGCCCTGAGAAATTGACAACCAAAGAGAGCAGCAAACGGACAATTCAGCTTGGTGACTAGAGAAAAAGTCCGAGTAAAGTCCACACACCCTGGATCTCATTAAATCTTTTTGCCAATAGCACATCACTCGAACTGGTGGATGACAATATAAAATGACATATAAAGTTTCAATAGCTGAGAAAAGGGCTAAAAACGTCCCAATAGCATACCATACTACTCATCACTGTTCACAAATGAGCATACATAGCCCATCACACCTTTGCAACTCCAAATAACGGAATCCACATAAAATCAATAAAATGATCCCGAAAATAGGACCATATGATAGGTGCATTTCACCAAAAACTTCATATCGCTCTCAAATCTTGATGGAATCAAGTGATTCTAGTTTCTAGATGTTAAAATCCGTGTTTTAAATAGCAAACAGCGTGTACCATAACATGTAACCCTCTGAAGCATAAGCGTAAGCTACATAGCGTGTAGCTTGCTACATGCCACTTCTAGATTTTTAATTAAGGTTCTACCACCAAATTAGACTAATTAATAATGAAATTTCATGATATCAAGTGCAACCAAACACAATATAAAATAACAAGAAAAATAGGGCAAATATTAACTATAAAGATAAAGAAAGAGCAATAGAATTGGTTCGATACTGTTACTTTTATTGATTTTATTAAGATCACTGTAAAGATAAAGTGATAAACTAATCTTTCAATAAAAATAGAAAAATATAACAAATAGCTACGTAGTGAAAAATAGCTTGTAGTGTAGGCTATGTAGCATGTAATGTATGTTAATTAGCATTGTAGCATAGGCTACAAGCAACTTAAGCTATTTTCATGAGCCATGTAAAGTCTAAGTAATGTAAGCTACATGTCACATAGCATAGCAATTCATCAACCTTGGCAAACCCATGCAAAGAAACTCCTCAAAAAAATCCAGGAAAAAAAAAACAACACGAACAGAGAATTGAAATATAATTTTTTTTCGTTTTTTCTCTAAAAACTTGGGAAAATCACCACAAATCCTCTAAAATCATCATCTTTCATATCCCCTACTTCCTTCATGGAGCGATCCTACCACACTATTGAAGTCACCCATACCAACTGATGACATCAGCAGGTCCCACCAAAAACACCTCTGATCAGCCTAGAAGCTATGCTCTGATACTGAGTAGAAAGGAGAAGGAAGAAACAGAAGAGGGTGGGGGACGATGGGGTTTAGGGCAAAAGATTTGTTGTGTTAGTCCATTGACTAACACCCTCATGTTAATATGTGATAGATATAGGTACATATATGTATGTATGTAGATATATATGTATACATATACATATATGTATGTATGTATACATATATGTATATATATACATACATATATACATATTTATGTGTGTGTGTGTGTATCCCTACAGCATGCATGCACACCAATCCAGAACCCCCAACTTGTGTGGCCCTGCTGTGCATAGAGCAGTGTTCGAAATATCGGTATCGCACAATGTATCGCACCCTTGGGATACAGATACGTATCGGTTATCGCACGGGATATATCGTTTGTATCGCATAGTTTATCGCACTTTTTGGGAAACATGGGGAAACATTGGGAAAATGGTTGAATTTTTTAATGAAACTTTGGGGATTGTTAAAAAGGCCCTTAATACACACTTTTAAATCATAATATCTCACAAAAAATACGCACATAATAAATTTCCTTTGTATAGGTTCCTAAGTTATGCGATGTTTAACTGAACTAACACAACTATTTTTAAATTGAATGCATGATATTTATAAATATATCATAGTCATGTATGAAAACAGTGGACCACATTACAGGAAAATAGAAAACTCAAGTGGACCATTACATAGGAAACAGTGTAGAATAATGATTTCCACACTTGAAACCTTCCTAGTGTCGAAAGTAATTTTTATTTGTCATCCAACCTGTTCGTAAGATCACAAAGACATGGATGAAGAGAAACCACAAACTTCAGCTTGATCCAAAACTTCTTTGGCCTCCAAAAAATTTTTAATGATAGAGGTTCAATCAAACTGTTTCCTGTGGTGTGGTCCACTTGAGATTTTAATTTGCTTCGTTTTTTGGATCAAGCCCTAAAATTATCTTTTAACATGGATTAACGGAGTGGATAAAATAAATAAATAAAAGTGGACCCCACACAGTTTACTCAATACCCTAACGGTATTGAGTTACTCAGTATGCAATCCGGGAACGGATTCGCTACTCCCCCTGACACCAGCGAATAGCTGGTAGTCGGTGCTATGTGGGCCACACCATGATGTATGTGTTTCATCCATGCCATACATCTGTTTTTACAGATCATTTTATGGTATAAGTCCAAAAATGAGATATATCCAAATCTCAAGTGGACCACGTTACAGGAAAACAATGTTGAATGAGGGTAGACCATTTAAAACATTTTGGGGCCATAAAAGTTTTGGATCAAGATGATATTTGTTTTTTCTCTTCATCTGGGCCTGTATGACCTAATCAACAGATTGGATTTCAAATAAACAGTATAGTGGGCCATAAGAGGATTTTAATGGTATATCCAATCACTATTGTTTTCATGTGGTGTGGTCCACTTGAGATTTATATCCCTCTCATTTTTGGGTTCAAGCAATAAAATGATCTTTAAATATGGATGAACGGAATGGATGAAACACATACATCATGGTGGGGCCCACAGAGCACCGACCACCAGCCACGGAGCCGTGTCAGGAGTAGCCAATCCGTTCCCACGCAATTCGCTTCCAGCGCGGATTATGAAGTCACGTCACCAAGTTACGTGGGTCCCACCATGATGTATTTTTTCTATCCACACCGTCCATCCATTTGAACAGATCATTTAAGGGCGTGAGCCAAAAAATGAGTCAGATCCAGAGCTCGAGTGGACCCCACCACAGAAAACAGTGGAGAGAGTGACGTTTACCATTAAATTTAGATGACTGATAAACATCACTGTAGGGCTCATATGATCTTATTAAATTCATATTTTCCTTTCATCCACGTCCATATGATCTTATTAACGGTTTGGATGACTGATAAACATCACTGCAGGGGCCAAAAAGGTTTCAACGGTGGAGATCAGTGTCACCACTGTTTCCTGTGGTAAGATCCACTTACCGTTCTAAGTTTTGGGATCAACCCCTTAATTTATATGGAAAAATAGATGGACGGTGTGGATGGACCACATACATTAAAGGTGGGCCCCAACTGAGTTTACTGAGTATTATAGGAGGGTGCTCAGTAAACCACACCGCTCCATTCCCCCATTTCGCGGCATGCGCACCTACGCACCTACGCACGTGCCCACCTTTGCAAAAGTGTCATTGATGTCGAATCCGAACGGTCCATAAGATGCGGAATCCCATGTAACCTTAGAGGGTGAATTCTCACCCTGATCTAAGATTCTGGTGGGCCATAGAAAAGAGAAATTCAAATCAAAGGAATAAACTATTTGCATTTTTCATGGCCCACCGAAGTTTTGGATCAAAGTAAAAATTCGTACTAGGAGGTTTCATGAGGTTCTGCTTCATGTAGACCGTTCAGATTTTCGAGACTCATCAGATATGATGAGTTCTCAAAAAAGTTCGTATGTAGTGTGTACGAACTGGTTCAGAGGTGAGCGTTTCCATCCCCATTTCACCCCTCCCGCCCCCATCTTCTTCATTTTCCCCCTCTGTCACGAGCGCTCTCCCTCTCCGGCCTGATTTCTCGCCGAATCTCCGAGAAATCCGGCCTGATTTCTCGCCGCATCTCCGAGAAATCCGCACAGGCACGCTCCAATCAGTGAAGAAAGAGAAAAAAAATGAAGAAAATAGCGAGAAAAATTCGAAGAAAGAGGAATACAGATACTTACCTGTCGAATGGCCCACCTCCGATCACGCTACAGCCTACGGCGACAGGTACTCTCCGATCTCTATCTCTCTCTCTTTTCTAATTCAATTTTAAAAAAAAAAAATTCCGCAACCCATGGCATCGGCTTTTTATCGTTGTGGGTTGTTGGCGATATCGGCGATATGGAGGCAGAAATACCGCGATATGGTGGGTTGTATTGGCGATATCGGCGATGTCGACGATGTATCGCATGATATCGACGATAATATCGCACGATATCTGGATTTTTGGATTTTTGGTATCTTCCGCGTGTTATCGGCGCAGTTTCGTCTCACACTGGTGCGATACCGATAATATCGGCCGATATATCGGCCGATAGTATCGATATTTCGAACACTGGCATAGAGCATAATCTAAAACCACTGTTTTGACAATTTTAAGCATATGATACCAGACATTGAAGTGCACCACTGACTATTTTCTTCTGAACAGTCCACTTGAAGAACAACCAACAGAATTGTAATGATCATCTAATATTTCTGGGAAATGCTCTATCCATACAATTTGGACAGTAAAGATCAACATACATTCATGACATGTCTAAATTGTGCAATGAATAAATCACCGCCATTTAAAAAATGATGGAAAAGGACAAAGAATTGATCGATGGAATAAAAGAAGATACGGGAAATTCCATTACCTTAAGAAGGTTTTGAATGTATTGCTTCATGGGTGAAGATAGATGATCTCCAGAACCAGACTCCAAGTATACTGACAAGCCTGGTCATTGAATGACAGTTAGTTAAACTTCCCCTTTTTATTCCTTTCCTTCCCTTTTCTATTAATAAGCCTATAGTATCTTGAAGAGCTAGAAGCCATGCAAAGGAGATGACGCAGAATCACAGGTCTGACAAAGCCCAATACTCAATATACTGAATAGATGCAAAATTGGATAAAATGAAGACAATATGAAATGACCTCAACAAATGAAGACATCAAGCTGTAATTGATTGGACAATGAGAAGAAATCACATAAAGTCCTGCGCCTCATAAAACAGATAGCTTTCGGATACGCAGGATACATTGTACAGCAACAGTAACCTTTGAACTGATGGCTTACCATGGATGAGGAATTGCTCAAAGGTATCATAGGTTGGAAGATCCAAACATTCCAATCATTGGCCTATTTCCCTGAACATAGGTGGTTCATATATTTTTCTTTCTTAGCAGTTTATATGCAGATCAACAATCAAATGTTAGGATCTTACAACCAATGTTTTCAATATCTTGCGAAATCACCGATATATCCCATGATATATCAGTTATCCCAGCTGGGCGATACAAAACTCAACTTTAATATCCATTTTTCATGGTATCCTGCAATATATCGCACGATGTCGCAATATCATGTAATATATCCACACTCCCACTTTATAAATTCTTAATGAATCAAGCGATACATCGACACCGAGTGCAATATCGAAAGGGATAAAAGGAAACCAATGCTGTTTTGTCTCCTTAAAAAAACTTCCAAGTACATAGGAAGGTGATTTCGACCAGTCCACTCTAATTCGTTGGAAGAAAATCTTCTAAATTTCTCCGAAATCGCAATCAAAAGCTTCTTGGGGCCGGATTCTAAAATATGCATATTTTTGAGTTCTGATTCGTTTTTTCGTTTTCATATGTTGTAAGTAGTGTCAAATGGTAAGATATCCATGATTTTTCATGTCTTGCATGAAAAAATTATAGATTTAGAGCTTCAATTTTGAGATTTTGGGTAGATGGGCCGAGTTGCGGAAAATTGGGGAAAATCAAAATTTCTGCATTTTCTCCCAAATCTATTGCAATCTTAGTGTCCAAACATGAAATCAAACATAACCTAATCTACATATTCATGGAAAATTAGGAATTTTTCATAAAAAATAATTTTAAATGTTTAAAAATATATTTTTTTTTAAATCCACAAGTATATTTCTAGTTTTCTACTACTTCTTTTTGCATTTGAATGTAATGCTTGTGTTTCCATACATGTCTTCTAATATTTATAAATTTTATGAATTGACTTTGAATATAGTTGCACCAGTTCAGTCAAACAACGCATAGATTAAGACCCTATGCGAAGGAACCTATTATGTGCACCTTTTTTGTATTTTTTTTCTAAGTGTGTATTGGTGTCTTTTTTAACAATCCCTAAAGTTTCATTGAAAAATTCGACCAATTTCCCAATGTTTCCCCATGTTTCCCAACAACAACGATAAATTACGCGATATGACTGATATATCTCGTGCGATAAATGATATGTATCCATATCCCAAGGGTGTGATACACAACGCAATAACAATGTGGAAAACATTGCTTACAACTGAGATATTTATAGGCATTCCCCATCCCCAATGGGGCCTGCCAGATCAATGTATTGGATCACTGTACCATGGACCACACATGTATGGGATCCTAAAAATCCGTGAACTACATATTCTTTGTGGCTCGGGACCTTGTACTTCCTCACATGTGGAACATGTTCTCTCTTGGACAACAAATGGAACATGTACTTCGTTTTTAAGAAATAAATTCCTCCTCATATTATAGCCTTTGAATTTGATTTTAAGCTTCTCAATGTACCTTGAGAATGGCATAAGAAGTATTGCTTTCAAAGAAGCATTAAACCAAGAAAAAGAAACAAAAAGAAATTCAGTTATAAAGCAAATTCTCAATGCAAGAAGAAGAAAATATCATAACCATTAAACAAAGAGATTATCTAGAATCAAAACATTTGCAATTATTTGACATCCATATTTTTAGATGCACTTGGAGTCTTAGACATACATAACTAAAAATTAGAAAATCAACAAAGATTATTGATGTAGCATGATGGAACAATCCTAAGATGCAAGATAAGAAATCAATATACACATTAATTTCAAGAATCAACATGTAAAATAAAACATATTCATATATTAGATTTGGAAATTCAGATTTATAACACGAAAGTCCTAAGTTATCACATACGCGGTGCACGAAAATATAAATAATTCAAGAGTGGCCCACTTGGAAGTATAGACTTCCAATCTAGTGTGAGTAGTGCAACAACCACGTGGATAAACGATGATGCAATCAAAATTACAATTTGAGAAAAGTTTCACAAAAAATAATATTTTCATTAGGGTTATGGATCCATAGATGGAGATTTAGGATTGGATTAGTTTTTTGGGATTCAAAGGATCTAGGGATTAGGGAGGTTTTAACGGAAAACCCCAAACGGGGGCACACACGTGGCTGCCCGTACGGACGCACGTGCGTGTGTGCATGCGAGTCCACACGTGGCTAGGTAAAAGGGAAGAAAGAGATGGAGGATTGATTAGGGGTTTGATGGGTCCAGAAGATTGTAATGGAAGGAGGAGGAATACAAAAGAATAACAAGAATACATTTTGAAGAAGAGAAAGATAAATGATACAGCTTGGGGAATCTACCACCAAACAAGCCTCTACCCCCTTCCACAATTCAATTGGAATGAAGGACTTCTCACAAACCCTAAAACACGAGGAAAATTCCTTCTCACAAGTGAGCTTCTCTCTTTTTCTTTTTCTTCTCAATAACTCCATTAGGGTTGGACGTCCCCCTCCCCCCCTGCTTTTATAATCATGGTGTGTCGTAAAGGCCATTACATAAAGTTAATGGTGGCAACCATTACACGTTACAGGGTTGTAACGGCCGTAATAGCCATTATGACAAAAATTGGCTCGTAATTGCCGTTAACGGCGCGTTACATCCCCTATAAAGGCCATAATAGCCCCGTAATGGTCTATTACGAGACATATATATATATATATATATATATATATATATATATATATATATATATATATATATATATGTTTTTCATACTTTTTAATCAATATTACGAGGCAAATACAAGTTATTCGGGAGTTTTTTCAATAAATAAAAAATAAAAAAGAGAGACCATGACGGCCGTTACGAGGCCGTAACAGCTATTATGGCCCGTATTGTAAAGGTAACGGTGGTGGCCGTTACGGCCACCATTACCATTACAAAACACCTTGTTTATAATTAAAAATTCAAAATAATTACAACTATGTCACTCACTTAAGTGAAATAGCTCATCATCCAAAATAAGAAAACTAAAACACTTATTATCAATTCCAACCATCAAATAAATCCTAAAAATAACAAAAAACATAAAAGAAGCAAGGTCAAAGTCCAAAGGGCCCAGGTCTGAAAGGCCTGGCGGCCCGATGTCCTGATCGACAAGATCCAACAGTCGGATCGACACGAAATAAAAATCATATGACTAAAATGGTCTCCTAAGCAGCCCACATGCATCATCCCAAAGTGGGATCTTTCTGATGCACGTCCAATGCATGTGGAGTCTTCAAAATAGCCTGACGGGACCTATCTGAAATTCTTCTCACATCCACAAAGAAAACTAGGTTGATGTGGGTGGTCATCTTCATCTCTGGTACACCCGAATAGGTCCTCTGATGTCCCCATCATTTACATTCCACTTACCCTAAACTTAAAACAAGAAATGGTAAGTCCAAATAATAAATAAAGGGAAATATGATGAGGAAATCAGAGCACCAATCAGGGTCTATCAAAGGTGGAGATCATCACCAGTTTCTCTCTAGATGGATGACCACTACGTGGGCCCAAGTGGGCCAAGCGGACCGTTTTGAAGACCTCAAATGCATTTGATGCATCTTCGAAGGCCTTACACTAAGAAGATGCATAGGGTTGCATTCTTGAGGAGTCTTGACCATTGGATTGAGTGCACGCGTCGATCGGACAATTGGATCGCCCGTATCTGGCCGTTTGACCACTTTTGACAATGGCCCACCTCGATCGTGGACACTTTAGGACTTAAGTGTCTTGGTTTTTATTTGACTTTATTAGGATTTAGTATATTTGACAATTTAGACATTTTCTAAGCTTTGCTTTACTTTTTGTTCTAGTTTTATGAGTGTTTTAGTATATAAAAAAAAAAAAAAAAAAAAAATTTAAAAAAATAAAAACATTAAGTATGGCTATTTCTTTATACTCTTAAAACTATAAAAGAAAATGGAGGGGGGCGTGTGAACCTCTGGATGCTATTGTTTCATGAAATTTCAAAGTCCATCTTATTTCTTCATGTGATTTGAAGGTTTCTCCATGCAATTTGGAGATTAGGTGTAGTGTGATTCCATTCATATTCAACAGAGGTGTGAGGCTTCCATCTATCATCTTTTTCTTGCTCTTCTTTCTATCCAAAAGAGGTATTCTCTTCAAAACTCCATCTTCTCTTCTTTCTTTCTCATCCAAAGCCATCCATATCATTTTCTTCTTCTCATCATCCAACCTCAACCACAACCAAACCCTAGTTTGAAATTCCCAAAACCTAACCCAAACTACCCACACATGTGGCTGCACAACCACATGTGTGAGCCCGAGGCAGGCTGTACGGACAGCCCTTTAATCCCCTTGATTCCCCTTTGTTTTTCACCATAAAAAACCCCTTGATTCAAAATCCCCTAACCCTAATCGAAACCCTAGATCCCCAATTTCCTATTTTTCCCAATTTCTAAAAACCCTAATTCCAAAATTTTCAAACCCTAGAATCTCAATTTCCTTAATTAAACTAAAACCCCAAACCTCCAACCACTTAAATTCCTAATTCCCCTCAAGTAATACCCAAGCCCCAAAATCCCTTAGCCAATTAAACCGTCTAAACCCTAATTTCGCTTTTTCCCAAAATTCCTTAAACCCTGGGTTAGCCTACATTCTAATCGAGCAAACCCTAGGTAACAATAGTCCTTCCCTTTTGAAATATACTTATTCCTATGCTAATTGGGTGTTCTTACATGCATTAGATCCTAATTTCTAATATTCAATGATCATGCATGGCGTAGTTTCTTGATTATGGCCTAGACTATTTATAGTTTCATGTTGGATTCTTGAGATACTTGATGATTTTGGCGTGATTTGTGATTTGATTATCTAATTTAATTTGTTGATTGATCTCATTTCACCGTTTATCCACATGCATATGTCCTGCATCAAAATCCTAACCTCCCCACATTCATGGGGAGGTTAGCAACGTCCTTAAAGCTATTGAATGGCACATGGGATGACCAATCATCAATTTGGACATTCCATTTATTCATATAAATAGGGGCTACCTATGGTGCAAAATTCACGCCAATCAGGTGTCCCTAATCATCCGATTAATAACAAGAAAATGGACAGTCAAGATTGAGCAAAGACACTAAGTAGGTATCATCATTTTTTAAGTAGGTATCATCATCTTCAAACATATATATGATAGTTCCCACTTCATATTACTTATGATTCCAAAGTAGCAATTCAGTTTGATGTTTCTAAAATCTAAACATGATCTAAGGCTCGTAAGAAAACATATGGCTATAACAAACTTGCCTCATTCAAAGCTTAGGATCATCCAATCTACAAGAATCTTGCACTATGGATTGCTCCCAACGCTACTATTGAATGAACTGTCTGGATTGATGATTGGTTGTCTCATGTGTCCTTTAAAAGCTTAGGGGACGTTGCTAAGCTGCCCATGAAGGTGGGGATGCTAGCATTCTCCATAAATAAAAGATAATTTCCAAGTGGCGTAAAATCCTACTGGCAATAAGTGTGAGGGGAAGCGAGAGCACATTCGGATGCTGGAGCGAGTAAGCATCTGCTTCAACATGTTAGCATGTTTAAATGCCTAAGAAGTGGGAGTATGAGTCTGAAGCAGTAACTAACAGGAGCAGGAGCAAGAACGACACCTTGGGTAAAAGGGTGTTGCAAATAAGCCTAAAATTGCAGCATTGATAAAGCAAAAAAAAAAAATTTATGCATCCACCCAAATTACCAAGGTAGGAATTCTATTACTTACCATTCCTATCGTAGTGGCGGAAGGGCAGAAAAGAAGCTAAATGGTCCTTTACAGAAGATGCAGCTTTTATAGCTTCATCAATAGCCTTCTTCTTTCCCAATACCTACTCCAACACAATAAAGCTTCACTTGATCATTATAATAGTGCTCATAAGAATTCTCATAGATGTAACTGCTCATAAGACCACTTAAATCACTCATTTACAAAACGTGAATGGCTGGATGTGATAAATAGGCCAAAACCCATGAGGCTGAGCAATTTAGGTCATCCATCCTGCAAAATGAAATAGCAGGAATTGCTAAATGTAACAATCCACGAGCCACCCCAAAAATGAGAATATAATGATAATACATCACATTCTCATTCCAAGGTGGCAGACACATTCTTTAGTGTATATGCCCAAAGTGGTGGCAACTTGACATGTGTGTCTATATGTGGGCAATAGTGCCTCCTTCAGGAGGTTCATCCCTTCCCAGAAATTCCCTCAGCCAAGCTAATCTTCAACCTGTTGCAAAACCAAAATGCCATTTTGAAGGTTTTCTTGCTGATTGTGATCTTTAGAAATCTGAACTTTGGTGCCTGAACAACCTCCATGTGGATCAATCGGCAACAAGGAAAGAATCGCGATCAAGTTTTGTGGCGATAAACAGTCTCGTGCATGACCTCCTTATCAGGTGATTTTTCAAAGTACGACATGCTATAGAGAGCCCTAATAGACTGGCTCTCAAGGATGACCAAGTATACTCTGTTGTTTCCTAGCAGGTCCCAAAGCTTGACTCTCTCTCCTACTATAACTCAATTGAATGACCATATTGGATATTGCCTTGCCAAATCCCATAAAAACCAGGCTACTTGATTTTGGCTTTGATGTCAAAAACCTACCCAAGAAGAAGGTTATTACCATCGTTCTAACAAAAAGAAGAAGAGGAATAAGGTTACTATCAAAACCCATTTTTGAAAAGCATTTACAAAGACCAAGATGTATTCCTTGGGATGTGTGTGAGTGTGTTTTAATTTGTGTCATTAAAGGTTGTGGCTAATATTAACCACCGCCATTTATTTTAAACCATTGCAGCGTAGATTTCAGATATTGATAGTTTCACGTAGAACCAAAAAAGGGGGCCAAACATTCTGTAGCTGGGATCTTCCAATCTAGCGAATGATTTTAGGTACATGGGCCATCAAAGGTGAATTCAATCATATAATCGTTCAGATCACAGAGCCATGGAGCCCACTTGTACGAACTCAAAACTCAATATACAAGCTCTTGACCCACCATTGTGCACTTCCTCTTTCAAAATGACCTACTTTTGTGCAATTTTCAGCATCAAGCAAAACGTGAGTAGCCCTTTGTAATTCACCTAATCGATTGTATCAATGGTTCAGATCACTGAGCCATGGACCCCACTTGTACTAAAAACTTGAACATATCGCACAAGCCCTTCGCCAGACCATTGTGTCATCCCTCTCCATTGCTACAAAACCATAGATGAATTTTTTTTAATTTAAATTTAGCCCCTCCCCAATTGATAGATACACCCACATTTCTACTTTTGTTAATGTACTAGTATGCCATTGAGAAATGACCAGAAACAGGCCTGCCAACATGCCATTTGTGTAGAACATCCAAGCCACACAAAAAATGGGCCACGGCAGAAGACCATGGATACCTCCTTGGCAAAACATCCTAGTCCACTCATTCTGTGGGCCACATTGTACAGATGATGAGCTGACTCAACAAACAGGTGTGGCCCACCTAATGAATGATCCATCCTGATTTCCACGGTGGATAATCAATTGCATGGGTTGGATGTCCTACACAAGTGATAGGATGGCGGAAAAGACGAGGCTGTGTTTTGTGAAATTTCGCATACAGTGATCATTTCTACTAATTCTATTACCAAAAGTAGAAAATAAAGGGCGTGTATATAAATTAGTGGGTGTGGATATCAATTCCTTGAGACTCCCATTTCTACTGTCGAAGGATGAATGGTAGTCCAGAAATTCCAGAAGAAATACAGGGATAATCTAGTCATTTCAACTTCATTCGAATCCTAATTTCGTGACGGCAAAGAGCACATAAGAACAATAAAATAATGAAATGAAAGAAAAAAAAACCTCTCTTCTTTTGATCTTTTTCTCTTTGCTGCTGTGAAGTCTCTTGGCTTCCATGGCTGCAACTCTCTCTCTCTCTCTCTCACATTTGTTTCCAGAAATACCCACGGAGCAAGAGAAGCAACCTCAGCGTTCTCACTTCTCAGGCATGCATGGCCCTCTTTGCCCTTTTGGAGGGCTAGAAAGGGATTCGTAAAGAAGAAATGCGAGTATACCCGCGCTCGAGTAAGTTATTCCACTTTGGGAGTTGTTTGGAGGCACGCGGATTGCATATTTAGTAAACTCTGTGGGCCCACCTTGTATTTATGTATCTTATCCACGCCGTCCATCCGTTTTATCAGATAATTTTAGGACATGAGCCCATATCCAAAGCTCGAGAAGACCACAATACAGGAAAAAGTAGAAATAACGACGTCCATCGTTTCTAGGGCCCACATTGGTTTTTATTTGTCATCCAATCTTTTTCACAAGGTTGGATGACAAATATCAGCTTGATTCAAAAATTTTGTGGCCCAATAAGTTTTCAACTTTAAACATTCAATTCACATTTTTTTACTGTAGTGTGGTCCACTTGATCTTTGGATGTGCTCAAATTTTTGGATCATGCTGTAATTTTAACTGATAAAATGGATGAACGGTGTGGATGAAATATATACATCACATTGGCCACTTCTGTTTGGAAGCAGACCAGCACCAACCAGCTTCTTCGTGTCGAAGGTGTGTGCCCCAACACGATGAACCGATTTATCCATGACTTCTATCTATTTTGACAGCTTGTTTTAGGGTGGATTAAAAAATGAGGCAGATCTAAATCTAAGGAGGACTGCACTACAATAAATACATGATTATATTTATTTGTCATTCAACTTGTTAGTCAGGTCATATAACCCTACCAAAGGAAAACACAGATAACAGCTTAATCCAAAATTCAGATCACCTGGATGAAAGGAAAACCCAGATATTAGTGTGGTCCAAAACTTCTGGTAAAGTCATAGAAACCTCCACAGAGGGAAAATACCAATCCTGTTTGGGGCCTTGATTTGGAACCCCTGGATTTGAAATCTTCGAATTGTGTTTGGCGAATCAACTTTAATCCAAAGTTGCTATGCGTTGTGTATTTACATGGGTTTGAATTTAATTACTAAATCAATTATAATATTTCTAGTTAGTGATGTATGTAATGTTTGACACTATAGTTGTAATAAGCCCACTGGAATATATGGTTTGCCTAAAAATGATGAAATTCCAAGTATTGAATGGACCACAAGCACGAGATAATGTATAAGTGACTAACCAACGGTTTTTAACCGTTGATTTACATGGACAATGTTTGGACGGTGTTGATCATCATACTAAAGTAATTGTAGTGATGCGGTTGATTATCTAATTGTTTTGGGATATCATCAATAGACCATATGCGTAATAGAATAATAGTTTGGTGACACGCATCTTTACACATGTAACTCTTGAAAATATTTTAAATGTAATTATTGGGACTTGTGCCATGAAATCACACAAATATGGATCTATGATAGCAATTTAAGAGTATCAAGTAATCATAAGAGAATACAAAGATTTAACGTGAAAAATCCTTTCGAGAAAAAACCACAGCATAAAGTGACAGATATCCACTATGAAATTAAAAATTACAAAGAGAGATGATTTATCCGATTCGAACAATCTTAAACCTCACCATTGTTACACCCTTTAATAACCTTATAACCCTTTTAGAAACTTTTGGAATACCTTTATAAAATCTTATAATTTTTTAGAAACCGCCCTGAGGATTCCTATATATAGTTTAGAAAACCCTGCTTACACATCTCTTTAGAAAACTGCCTCAAATTTACTCGGTCATCGCACAAACCACACACTGTTTTCATAACCCTCAACTAGTCAAAGGAGGGCTTCAACCAGTCAAAGGGACATTCGACTAGTCGAGCCACTCCCTCGATTGGTCAAACGCCTTGAAACTCCAAATACATCATTGTTAGGCTTGGAGTAGAACGGTTTTCGACTAGTCAAGTCAGTCCCTTGATTGGTCAAGCAACCCAGACAAATTTGAGACATTTATTTTTAACAATAGTAATATAAGCTTTAATTCTGGATTTGAAACCCCCGGTTACCTTATTGTGCCAAACCACATACCATGGGGGATTTGAAATCCCCCCAAATCCTTGGTGCCAAACCAGCCCTTAGCTTGGTCCAAAACTTTTGTGACCTGTAGTAACTTTTTAATAGCGGGCATTCAATCACCACTTTTCCTGCATAATACTTTACCTGAGATTTGGATCTAACTTATTTTTGGGTTACTACAACTATAAATAATGATATTGAAATTTTTTTTTAAAGAAAAAAAAAAAGAAAAAAGAAAAGAAAAGATGACCAGCATAGATATATAACAAATATATTAAGGGTCACGATCAGAGCCTCACCCATCAAGCTGTTACCCCTACCCTACCTAATCCGCGTCTACGCTATATTGGCAGTTGGACAGTTTTCCGTTGAACTTCCACAGCTTGCTATAATGCATCACAATCCAAATGTAACAGTATAAGCGTAGACTTTTAGCCTCTGAATATAAGCCATATCTTTCCGTGATCCAAACCATTGATACGATAGGTCTTGCCTTGTACAGAAAAAAAAGCTACGAAATTGGCTCATTTTCCACCATTTGATAATCCGGCTCTTTTGTTTTCAATACAAACGGTCACCATATAACCCTTGGATAATTAAAGGGTTGATTGCTCGAGCTTTATTTAGGGCTGGAGCCCTACCACATTAACGGTTTGGATCCTTGAAAAAAAATCCAAAGCCAACAGCAAAAGTCACGACGTATTGAAGAACGCTCAGGCGCGCGTTAGCATAGAAAAAAAAAAAAAAAACTGGGAGTACGAATTTGGGGAGCGGATTAGGTGTTTTCTAGTAACATATTAGTGGGTGTTACGCCACCGTGTGGATCCCAAATTGATATATTTTTTGTATATCCACTCCGTCTATCTGTTTTTCCATGTCATTTTAGGATCTGATTATAAAAATTAAGGTGATGAAAACTCATGTGGACCATACCACTAGAAAGAGTGATGAATGACCATTAAAAACTTTCGTGGACTACAAAAGTTTTGAATCAAGCTGATATTTGTATTTTATCTTCATCCATGTCTTTTTTTACGGTATGAACATGTTGGAATGGAAATAAAAATTAGGTTGACCTTATGATAGGCCCTTCAAAATTTTTTTATGGAGAGGCACTCCATCACCACCGTTTCATGTGGTATGGTCCACCTGATATTTGGATTTACTTATTTTATTGGGAACACATCTTCGAATGTGCTCGAGAAATGGATGGACTGAGTGTATATGGGTTATTTGGCACTATGGATTTTGGGAGGTTTGAGGGGATTTGAGATATTCAAATCTCACGTTGCAATTGGTACCAGTTCCTCTAAAGAAGGGTTTAAAATACAAAGTGAAAGTTTGGATTACATCTAAATTCTTTCAAAAGTTGCATGTCTAACATGTGTCACTAGACTATTAATTTATTGGACAGGTGGCCCTCGGATGATATCCTAAAATAATTAGATTATCAACTGCATCCTTATACTTACATTAATATGATGATATGTGCCGTCTAAATATTATCCATGTAAATCAATGGTTAAAAATCATTAGTTAGTTACTAACATATGATATTATGCCTGTGGCCCATTTAAAACTTAGAATTTCATCGCTTCTAGGCAAATACGTATATATTTCGACTAGCTTATTACAATCATGTTAAACATTACATATGTGCAATAATTAAAGATATTAAAGTTTATTTAGTAATTAAATTCAAATTCTTATAAATATATTATGTATAACTACTTTTAGATTACTAGGGAATCTAAATCAAAGAGTTAAACCCAGCATGAAGATTTCAAATCTAGAGGGTTTCAAATCGACACTCTCGAATAGTATGGGTTACGCACGGTAAGGTGTTACCGGGGAAACACCTGAGCCGCTCTCACAAAGTTGATGCGCCGCACCATTGATGTAATAGTGTTATGAGGAAGCCGATTGGGCGTTACTTGGGTAACACCTCAGTGTGTGTTACCCTTAACGTGGAGCCCACTTGGATGATTTTCTGTATATCCACATCATTTATCCATTTTTCCAGTCTATTTTAGTACATGGTTCAAAAAATTAGGTAGTTCCAAATCTAAAGTGGACAACACCATAAGGAATAGTAGTGATTGAACACTCACCATTAAAAACTTCCCAAAGTCCACCGTAATGTTTATTTGTCATCCAATATGTTGATAAGGTCAACCGAAACTACACGGAAGGAAAATACGAAGCACGACTTCATCCAAAACTCATGCCTTCAAAAAAAATTTAATGGTCATTCACTGCTATTAGAGTTGCACACAAATCGAGTTAGCTCAGTTAACTTGCTCAACTCGACTCGAAAAAGGTTAATTTGACTTACTTTGGAGTTGAGTTCGAGCTGATATTTGGAGCTCGATAAAAACTCGAGCTGAATTCAAGCTTGTCCGAGCTTGAATTGACTCCGATCAAACCTCAACTTGAATAGGACTCGGATTTAGTTCAGTGTTACTTAGTTATTTTGATATTGATGTTGTTCACAAGTGTTTGGTGAAATGACTCAATAAATTGGTATTTCCAGTGTATATATTCTTTGCAGGATCAGCTAGTGGCAAGAAAGGTACGATAGAAACAAATTACTACAAATAAATATATATATTATAAAACTACTCTTGTATTTTGATATTACCTATCAAGTGTTTCATGATATGCCTACAAATTGCTGCCACTATTTTACCTACTACGAGAAATTGAAGTGTATTCCAGGTGTTTGAGAAAATGTCGCAGAAGCTCAAACTCGGCTTGAACCGGCTTGAGCTGTTGACCGAATAGAGTTAAGCTGTCCAGTCAAGCTCAAGGACTAAGCTGAGCTGAATTCAAGCTGGGTCAGCTACTAGCCGGGTGAGTCAAGCTTTGCCAAGCTCGACTTGATTCGACTAGTGTACAACTCTAACTGCCGTTGATAATGGTGTGCTCCACCCGAGATTTGGGTCTACTTAAGTTTTGGGATCACGTCCTACAATTATCATGAAAAATGGTTGGACAGCGTGCATACATATTCATCAGGTAGGCCCCACAAGCTAAGGCCGAGTAACACCTAATCCACTCCCCGTACAGTGGGCCCTTTATTCGACCATCTGCTTGCTTGTTGGACGGTGATAGAATAGAATTAGAAGATCTTCAGGGCATCCCTCATCCACTATGGGACCCATGAAATCAATGGTCTGGATTATCTAACAATGGACCGCACTCACCTGGTTTGACACATCAGGAAAAGTTACGGTGCACCTAAGCGGGTCACTTAAAACAGCCAACCAACTACAAATGGAGGATAACATCTTAACATGATCGCCCATCTACAATGAGAATCACCAGATGAACGGTGCTCGTGGTTCTAGAGAGCTAAGAAACTAGTCATGAAATGGTGGAAAACGCACACAGCAGATTGCCAGTTAAAAGACGAGGGAAGGAAGAGACGCGGGAGATTTCAAATTTCCAAAACCCCGCAAACTCCCGAGAAAAGCGGGAGATGGATTCCTCCGTCTCCTCCATCCCTCCTCACGTGCGCGATCACGTGCTGGAGTTCCTCATCT